>CM039133.1:30426183-31026183 GCA_022036555.1 Microstegium vimineum
GGCTTGCTACTCTAGCAACCGTCTCTATTGTCATGGGATGCTTGAGAAGACTCCATATGAGTTGTTAAATGGAAGAAAGCCAAACATTGCCTACTTTCGGGTATTTGGATGCAAATGCTATATCTTGAAGAAAGACACAAGACTAAGCAAGTTTGAGAAGAAATGTGATGATGGCTTTCTACTTGGTTACTCTACATCTAGCAAGGCTTATAGAGTGTGGAACTCATATAGTGGAATTCTTGAGGAAGTTCATGATGTGGAATTTGATGAAACACAAGGCTCTCAAGATGAACAAGAAAACTTGGATGATGTGAGAGGTGACAAGTTGGTTAATGTAATGAAAGATATGGATATTGGTGACATTAGACCAAGACAAGTGCAAGATGAAGATGAAGATCAAGTGACCATTCCAAGTGATCAAGCTAGTGGTTCTCCAACTCAAGATCAAGCAAGTTTTAGTGAAGCTCAAGTTCAAGATCAACAAGAGGCTAGTCCATCATCATCTCAACCGATTATGCAAGATTCCCATATGCAAGTAATCCAACCTACCAATATTGCAAGAGACCATCCTCTAGATCAAGTGATTGGAGGCATTCAAAGTGGAGTTCAAACAAGATCAAGATTGGCTTCATTTTGTGAGAATTACTCTTTTGTCTCATCATTTGAGCCAACCAAGATTGATGAAGCTTTGAAGGATGTGGATTGGATAAATGCCATGCATGAAGAGCTTAACAACTTCACAAGAAATCAAGTTTGGGAACTAGTGGATAGACCAAGAAATCACAATGTTATTGGAACCAAATGGGTATTCAAGAACAAACAAGATCAAGATGGAATAGTGGTGAGAAACAAAGCAAGACTAGTTGCTCAAGGGTACACTCAAGTAGAGGGTCTTGACTTTGGGGAAACATATGCTCCGGTGGCAAGATTAGAGGCAATTAGAATCTTATTGGCCTATGCTTGTGCACATATCAATGAGGAGGTATATGTTGAGCAACCACCCGGATTTGAAGATACAAAGAAGCCCAACCATGTATTCAAGCTCAAAAAGGCTCTCTATGGGTTGAAGCAAGCACCTAGAGCATGGTATGAGAGGTTGAGAAGCTTTCTCCTCTCTAAGGGATTCAAGATTGGATTGGTTGACACCACCCTATTCACAAAGAAGATTGGAAGTGACTTGTTTGTCTTGCAAATCTATGTGGATGACATTATCTTTGGGTCTACAAATCAAGAATTTTGTGAAGAATTTAGAGAAATGATGGCAAATGAATTTGATATGTCCATGATTGGTGAGCTTAGTTACTTCCTTGGACTTCAAATCAAGCAAATGAAGAATGGTACATTTGTGAGTCAAGGCAAGTACATCAAAGATATGATGAAGAAGTTTGGGCTAGAAGAAGCTAAAGGTATTAGTACTCCCATGGGGACTAATGGACATTTGGATAATGACACAAGTGGCATGATGGTGGATCAAACACTGTATCGGTCAATGATTGGAAGTCTACTCTATGTGACCGCTTCAAGGCCAGATGTCATGTTTAGTGTATGCATGTGTGCAAGATTTCAAGCTTCTCCTAGAGAGAGTCATGTGAAGGCCACAAAAAGAATCTTGAGATATTTAAAACATACACAAGATGTTGGATTATGGTTTCCCAAGGGGTCAAGATTTGAATGGATTGAATATTCGGACTCCGATTATGCGGGATGCAAGGTTGATAGGAAGAGTACTAGTGGAACATGTCAACTTTGGGGAAGATCACTAGTCTCATGGTCATCCAAGAAACAAAATAGTGTGGCACTCTCTACTGCCGAAGAGGAATATATTAGTGTGGGGAGTTGTTGTGCACAATTACTTTGGATGAAGGCCACCTTGAATGATTATGGAATCAAATTCAAGAAGGTTCCCTTGTTATGTGACAATGAAAGTGCGGTAAAGCTTACAAGCAATCCCATCCAACACTCTAGAACCAAGCACATAGATGTGAGACACCATTTCATAAGACATCATCAACAAAAGGGTGACATTTTCATTGATAATGTGGGCACCGATGATCAATTAACCGACATATTCACCAATCCACTTGATGAGAAGAGGTTTTGCAAGTTGAGGAATGAGTTGAATATCTTGGATTTCTCCAACATGAGTTAATGCACCCCACTTATGATGCGCCTCTACTCCAAGATAGCAAGGTACAATTGATTGCCATATGCATTCATTCGTTGCTAGACTTGTGTAGAGCATATAGGCATCATCTCTTGTCATATTAGGCTCATTCATGAAAATTAAATGATTTCTATGGACATATGGTACCACTATAGCTTCTATGAGTTCTTTGATCTAGTGGTGGCATATGACATGTTGATAAGCTTGCAACCTCACATGTTTAGTCTAGAATGCTTATTCTTGTGCTTAACCAACATGGAGAAGATAACCATTGCAAGATGAGTGAAGAAGCTTGTCCATGGATTAAACCGTGTTAAGTATATAGGACAAGTGATCTAGGTTGAACCATAAATATTTTTACCCCACTCTCTTTCTAAATTGACTTGATAAATGAAACTTTCCTAAGTATCCTCAAGAGATACATGTTACTATAAGTGGTTTCCTTTATGGTAATGTGTGACAAAGGGGGAGAAAATAAAAAAGGGGAGAAATAGAAATAGGGGGAACTTTGACAAATTGAAAAATTAAAATTTAAGCACACAAGTAGGGGGAGCAAGCCTATGAACAAGTTGTTGCATTTGGATGTCCATTCACACATATGCTTGCTTGTATTGTACTTCAATTAAATATGACTTGCTTGTGTGGTACATGCCTAGTATAATCTTGATTGATGAATTGGTCACTAGCATGTATAGGAGTTAGCTAGAACCTTAGCATATCTTGTGTATATCCAATTGGTTTCTAGCTAACCAGTTGCTAAGGAAGGTATGATTGTCGCACTTCGATTGGTATCACGCTTCAAAGGTCCATTTTTTTTACCTCAGCATCATGTCATAGTTTGCTAGTTGTTTACCCCTCCCATAGCTATATCTAAGCATATGTGCAAATCTTGGACTCATAATCATAAGAAATGCACATATGTAGGGGGAGTAAACACTATCAAACTAACTTTGAAATGATTGACCACTTTTCTTAAATATTCATAGCTTTCAAGTGGTTTCAAGCATTTCAAGTTGATATCAAAATCATATTTCATATCATTTATATCGGGTTGTCATCAATTAACAAAAAGGGGGAGATTGAGAGATCTCTAGTGTTTTGGATAATTTATGAAACCTAAAGTACTAACCTAGCTCTAAGTGATTGAGTAGGTATAGTACATTCATGGAAGATGATGACAAGTGATGGAGCAAGCAAGGAAGCAAAGTGATTGCAAGAGCTCACACTTGGAGAAGAATAAGGAAAGTGAGAAGACCCTAAGCAATTCAAGGCAAAGGTATATTCTAGGGCTTTTCTTTTGGTGGTCAAGACACCAAGTGGGTGTGATCACTTTTAGGATAGACAACCATACTATTAAGAGGGGAAATGCAAAAGTGATTGCGGTTTGTCAAGTGCCACTAGGTGTTATCTATATTGCATGTGCATTTAGGACCTAGTGACAACACCATGCTAAATGAAAAGTGAAGTAAATATTACCAAGACATGCTCTCTAAGATGAATATTTAGTGCTTGGAAATGTGGAGCAAAGGTGGAAGAAGCAGCAACTCAGAAGAGGCGTCGGACGCTACAGAATCAGGCGCCGGACGCTGTTTGACGCGTCGGACGATGGCGCCGGATGCTGGCGTCAGCATGACGTAGCGTCCGTCGGCCACACTGAAGCCCCAGAGAAAATCCTCAGCGCGACGGACGGCGTCCGCCGATTTCACGTGGAGCGTCCGCCGGGCTTCTAGAGAGCTCTGCAAACGGGCGGTTTGAAGAAAGGCGCCGGACGCTGGAGGACCGAGCGTCGGACGCTGGCGACGGAGCGTCCGTCGCCCGTGCATCAGCCCAATGGTTAGTTCTGACAAGGCGTCGGACGCTGCGATGGAGAGTCCGTCGCCCTCGTGAAGAGCGTCTGTCGCCAACTTAATAGAGCAACGACTAGTGGACTGTGAGGGGGTCTATAAATATGTGTTGGCCAGCTTGAGGGGATCTCTCTCGCACATTTGAACATCTTTAGACTCTCTAGAGCTGAGCAAACTCCCTCCCACTGATCTTCATGCTTGGTTAGTGAATTTCCAAAAGAGAATGAGTGATCCAAGTGCATTTTGCATATAGTTTGCATCTAGTGGCACTTGGGGGAGGCATTCTCGTTGCAGATTTCTTGTTAGTCTTGGTGATTGCCATCACCTAGACGGTTTGGAGCAGTGGTGGTAGATCGAGAAGCTTGGGGATTGTGTTTCGTCGACTACATGTTGATTGTGAGGGGTTCTTGTGCCTTCCCCGTGGGAGATCGCAAAGGTAACTCTAGTGGATTGCTCGTGGCATTTCAATAGCCTCATCTTGTGTTGGTTGTGCGGCACCCGGTGACGGGTTTGGCGTGTGATGCCAATTAGCGCGTGAACCTCCAAGTGAGTGTCTTGCCACAACGGGGACTAGCTAGTTGGCAAACTAGTGAACCTCAGAAGAAAATCAAGTGTTAACCATTGTCTCTTGTGATTGTGTGATCTCATTGGTATTCACTTGATGGGTTCATCCCCTACATCTCCCCGGTAGTATAATCTCCTTCCCTATCTTTGCATTACCTTATTCCTACTTGTCCTAGTATATTAGGTTGTGCCTAGAGGACTACTAGAATTGAGTAGGCATTGTGTGATCCTAGAGCTTATTAGGATAGAAATTGTGGTTAGGTGGCTTTGCATCCCCTAGTAGGCTAGTGCAAGTCAAGCTTCGCTTCATTGCTATCTAACTTGTTGTTGAGTTTGTTTTTAGTTTTCGATTTAGGCTATTCACCCCCCCTCTAGGCATCACTTAGGACCTTTCACACCGGCACTGGCACGGGAAGCCCTCCGAAGGAGCGCCGACGACGATCCCCGCGGTACGACGACGATGAGCATGGTAATCCCCGACATGATCCAGCACCGACACCGGTGCCCTCAGCCACAGGGGGACTGCGCCCCTTCTCCGCTCGTCTACGTGCCATCAGGTGGCCCCAGAATTTCAGAGTGACGTCAGTGGAGAAATACGACGGCGAGGCAAACCCAGAGCAGTGGGCATCCACGTATGAGATTGCCATATACGCCGCCGGAGGGAATCAAGATGTGATGGCTAATTACCTGCTAGTGATGTTGTCAACCTCCACCAATAGCTGGCTCCGGAAGATCCCAAAAGGCACCATCGACACCTGGGAACAACTCAAAGAGATCTTCGTCAAGACATATAAGGACACGTGTGTCCAGCCAGGGACGCGCCAGAGGAGCAATGAAAGTCTCCGGGAATACATCAGGCGCTTTTGATGAGAAGTGGCCCGATCTTCCGTGAGGTAACTGGTAAGTTCGATCTATGGAGAACTCGACGTTGGCGATCCGGCTTCAAATCATACACGATTCAAACCCTGCAACCGTTACACCACAGCTCCGTTGGTTATCAATCAATCATAACTTGATTGACCTCGCCAATAAGGCTTTTCCTGCAAGCGAATCGAAGAACACAAGCAAGAAGGTATAAACACAAAATCTGAAATTGCAAATATGAATGATGCGAATATCAATATAGAGGTTCAAGAACTCGGTTCCAAAGCACTAATCGACACAGTGGAGGAGATCGAGAACGAGGGGCCCTGGATCACTGTAAAAGGACTAATCGACACAGTTAGAATGAACGATTCAGTTTCTCGATGGAAAACTAAACTCTAAAACAAAACCTGAGTCTTAATGGCGGCGACTACTTGGAATATAAGGAAGAGACGTCTTAGGGTTGGAGGCGACCAGGGGGGCGCCCACAACTTGGGCTTAAGGCCCGACTCGCGATACATGGCCAAGTTGGCCCAAAATAGGTGACGCAACACCGGAACAGATTCTGGACGCTGACTTGTTTCGACGTTTCCCGATGACTCAGAAGGTAGTTGGACCTCAAACCAACGCCATTGGTTTCCTTATGAAATTATCTTTCCATCTGTGGGTGAATCATTGAAAACGGAGTCCGTATGCATCCTGGGCGTCCGTTTTACTCCTTCTGGTCTGGACTCTGAAACAGACTCGAAGTCGACGTGGCAGCTGAGTTGGAGATGAGTTGCAACTTGGACGTGTCCAGCGTGGTGATGTCCTCATCATATACTTGAAGGATCGATCCCAAAGAGAGAGATACTTCTGGTACTCTAGTTGGTCAAACTAGAGACCACTTTGTTGATCGTACGTCCTCATCGGGGGCACCATGAATGCGCCCAGATGAGGTACCTTCATCGGCGATTCTTCCTCCTCCTGAGGTTGTCTTTCGTTCGAGATGTCCTCCCAAGTGTATCGGGCAGAACCACCCCTTCTCCTTCCTTTAGAAGTGTCCTCGGATTGGTGGGACCACCGAGATGAGCTCCCACTTGGAACTTGCTTCACTTTCTTCATTGCGGACCTCAAAGGGTTCTTCATTTTATGGAAGTGGGATGGACACAAGAACAAGACTAGGACAAGTATTAGTGTTAATGCTAGTTTCCTAGTTTTCCTTGCGGGGATAGGCTTGAGCTAAGAGAAGCTTGATGAAGACAAGGTGTTTTTCTTGTGGACTTGAGAGAGAGCAACACTACTTCTTCAAAGAGCTAAGAACTTCACTTGAGGGAAAAGAGGATAAAGCAAGGCAAAGGCAAGGAAGAAATGGTTTGAGCTTGAACTGAATTCTAGTTGGAGTGTGTGGTTTTGAACTCTCCTTGCATGGCCTTTTATAGAGGGAGAAGGTGGCACCAAGGAAGTACCATGGGGGTATCGGCCGACCCCCTATGGGCATGTCCTTGGGTGCCAATGTTCATGAGCTTTATGGGATGCATTACACAAAGCAAAAGGAGGAGTGGGGGTGACATAAGGGTGTCGGTCGACCCACCCCTTATGAGGGCTCCAAAGTGAGGATTCCACTCACACTTTTCCTAGTGCTTGATGAAAGGTAAAGCATGCTATGTGATGTGATCAAAAGCTGAGCTAAAGTGCTCAAGATTCCCCTCTTTAAACAAAGAGTAGTGGGAGACAAAAGTGTGTCATGCTTTAGTCAAAAGGTGATTGAGGTGTTTTCTTTTTAAAGCATGACAAAGATAAGAGACGTCTCCTAAAGCAAATTCTGAATTTTGAAATTCACACTACTCAAATCATGAGATTCTTAGACAAAAGAAGACGGGGGTGAAAGGGATGTGACCAAAGGATTCCTAGGGGTGTCGGCCGACCCCCATAGGTCCTATTCACTTTTCTTTTTGCTTTACCAAAGTAACCTTATGTTCCCCTTGGAGAAATCAGGGTTAGAGAGCTTAGGGGTGTCGGCCGACCCCCCTTAGGACCTAACCCTGGTCAGTTTTTAGTGCTAACTGATCTCAAGATTTTATTAAGTCTAAACTTTATTTTTTCTAAATTTTAAGCATGATGAACAATTGAAGGAATGAAATAAATGTAAAGAAAATAAAGGAAATAAAATATAACTACCAATTTACCTTTCGGCGAGGGCTCCTTGATTTTAAGTCCATGGAGCAGGACTTCTCCTTCGTGTTCATTCTTCGGGTGCACTTGATGGATCTGGAGATGGAGACCGAGGAGTGTGCACCTATGTTGATATTTGTTAACGCAAACAGAGAAATCACTGGGAAGTAATCCGCAAGCGCACGGATACCGGTGAGCACTTCACCCAGGAGATTATCCAGAGAATCGTAATTTATTTATCCGCTGGGAGAAAGGGTGCATCTGACTAACTAAATCTATGCTATTAACCTTTAGGCTACAAACAAGGTGATTTTGATATGAGCGATTAGAGAAGACTGCGACTGCACTCTCGTTCTAGTCTAAGCAAGATATGAGTTATAATTCTATTGGGGAGAACCGTCAAAATAAGAGACACCTCAGAGGATGCTTAACACGCGGCCTATAAACTCTATCGATCCTTCTAACGTGATTGTGGGTTCCAAAGGTATCTACGGAATTGTCATGTTCCAAGCTACTACAACAGATCCGGCTAGACAGGGGATATCTATGAGGATCCTAGCCCAAACACCATGTTTACGGTAGAGATGATTACCCTACTCTCTACGCGAAGAGAATAAAGTAAACTCACAAACCAAAGAATAATAAAATAGAGAACTTACTAGAATTAGAAGTCGAAATACCGAAGAAATCATAGGAGCAAGCCTCGGGTTAGGATACTTGATCCTGTCGATACAAACTGGAGAAGAGAGACCGAGAGGCCGGGCTTCCTCCAATCCACACCTCCACTCTAACTCTCTCAATCTAGAAGAGTAAACTCTAATCTCACATAGAAACTAAGGATAGTTTCTCTTGAATGCTAAGCCCTAGAGAATAGATCCATAAGGGATCCTCTCTGGCGAATCCTCTCTGGAAAATATGTAAATCAATAATGGATTGCCCTTTGCCAGGGGGCCGGGGTCCTCCTTGTATAGCTCCCTCAAATGATCGTCAGCCGTTGGATCAAACCGACCTTAATGGATGGTTTAGATTAAACCTCAAAGGTGGTGGAACCCTAATCCGTGAGGCGGAGCCTGATTGGCTCTAGGCCTTGGGCGGCGGCCCTAGGTGGGAGGGAGCCCGCCCTACCTTGCTGATAGGTGGGCCCCTCCTTCCTCGGGGGTGGTTCTGGAGTCTTCTAGATTACTCTATTTCGTATGGAGGTGTTATGTGTATATGTAATCCTTACTTGTGGGCCTCTTTTGCTCTTTTGTAGTTGTCTCCCTGCAGAAACAGATAAACACCAAAACTCGTGGAATTTTGTCAGTTAAAACTCTATGTCTAGGTGGTGTGTTGCAAATATATCTTTTCTTCTGCTTAGTTGACACTTAGAATTGATACTTAAGAGGTGTCAACAAGCTCCCCATACTTAGGATTTTACTCATCTTTGAGAAAAGGATGGTTAAAACATAAGCTTAAGGTTTAGACATCAATAGTAGAAAGTTTCTTTTTATACCTGTACTGCGGGAGTTTAAGTAGAGTCACCATATAACTATGAGTAGCTGAGGAATAAAGTAGCTAGAAGTAGAGACCCTTCATCTTTCAATCTTGTCACTTGGAGTTTTGACATGTTTAGCTTACTTCTTTCCTCGTGCTCTCAAATCACTCATAAATGCATCAAAAAGTATAGGTAAATGTGGCATACTTACCTTGCATGTATTGTCTGGTCAAACCGGGATCCGAGGAGAATAATGCCATACTCTTAGATCAAGACTTGTTGGTCAAATTTTATTATTAATGTCATCTCTTGCTGGTGTATTGCTATTAGAGGAACCATGGGCTATCATTGTATATATGTTTTTTTGAGTGGGTGCTGAAGTACCCCTAATTCTACTGCGAGGTTGTCAGACATTTTTGCCCATTTTTATTTCCTCGAATTCAATATTTTTGCATAGCCCATTCCTCTAATGCAACACTACTTAGGAAGAGTGATTTTTTTGTGTTTGTAATGTATGAATGAAGCCTTGACCTTCAGAGTATGATAAAATTCTAACAAGGATCCACACGATTCGAACAAACTCAATACAAAGTAAGTAGCCTTTTGGCTTTTGATTGGTAAGTGTAAAGCATATAGGGGATGGTAGTTATTTAATTTTAAAATAAATTCTCGAAGTGACAGAGATTATCAAGAATTAAGTTCTCATATTCTACCATCTTATATTCCACAACGACTTAAGCAACATGGAGTCTCTAAATAAATTTCCAACAATAGCAGGACTCCAGGAAACTTCATACAGAGAGTCTATTTAAGGAAGATGTTTTAAGGAAACATTTTATCATTTTAGTTTAACATGTTTAAGGCGTTTATTTAGGAAAACTCACTACACGAATTGAATTTTAGGGATATGTATACAAAATGTAACGTGCAGGGTGCAAACCTGACCGTGGTCGAAGGACGGAGCAGGAGGTGCTTAGCTCAGGGAGGGCGCCCTGGGTAGTGGGGTGGCCGCCCAGCTGGGGTGGCCCCTCGGTCTCTGCTCTGGCGTGTGTGGTTGTTGGTCTATTTGTTTCCGAAATTTGTTCTCGTTGTGGTTGAATTTGTTCGTCTCATCATCGGGGGTCTCCACCATACTTGTGTCCTATTTTCTTAGATAACAACATAGTGGAGACAAGCAAGGTACAATGATAATATAAGTGATCTTTATTTATTTATTTTGAGGCATCAATTACAAAGGGAATGAAAACAAACTAATTTCTAGCTAATGGATCTAATCATGCCTCAAGAACTACATAACGCGCTAAAGCATCTAGCGACGTTCTAAATACTTCACCTTCTTGCTAAGCTCATCTACGTCGCACTTAAGGCCATCTACTATGGTGTTCAGGTTCGTGACCTGCCTAGAGAAGAATCCTAGAGAGGTTTGTAGATTGATGATCATGTCATCCCTAGCATGGAAGTCTTTTTCTAGATCTGCTACGGTTTTGCGGCACTTTGGGGATGACTCGAAGGAATTGAGGGAGTGCTTCGGGGCGTCCTTTGGTGGCACGAATTTGACTTTGGAAGCGCAGACTCCCTTGAAGTAGGGACGTTCTTCTTCAGTGGTGTACTTGACATGGTTGATCTCTCCTCCTCGGTTGGTTTTCACTTCTATGATCCTCTCCTCGGGTCTTGGTGGAAGGACCTTGGTACCGGCAGACACCTCAATGATGGGTTCTTCTTTTGGTCCCTTGAGCAAGAGCGGTTGCGGTGGTGCAACGAGGACAGGCTGGGCATAGTAGGATTTGCAATAGTTTTGCTGCTTTGGAGGAATGGTGGTGAGCGGGACATCATCGTGGACTACGACTAAGGCTTTGGAATCTAGATCTTCTTGCAGGAGCTGGTTGGGGTTGGACCCGTAGGGGACCATCCTCCTATCGGTGTTGCTATTGGTGGCCATGGGAGCAAAGAGATTTAGCAGGCGTCTAGGCGAAGGCTAAGGAAATGATTGAATGTTGATGATGACTGACATGAGGGGTTCTTTATATAGGGGTAGAAAAAGGCCTCTAGAAGCATCTACGGAGCAAATCTCGCGGGGAAATGGTTAGATAAGTGTTCTACAAGGTTTATCGGATAGGGGGAACTAGAAGGTTTGGGTGAGCAAAAGGCGGCGGTGAGAGGTGATAGGGGTGGGGCAGCCGCCCTACACCCTAGGGCGCTCGCCCTAGCTTGGGCTCTGCTGCCGAGCCTCTTCTGCGCACTCGTTTCTAGAAGGTTCTATGTCCCGAAAAACATATGCATGGCCCATAATGTAAAAATTAAAGTGATTGGGCTTTAAAATTCACTTAAAAGATATAAATTAATTACGTCTATTTCTTTTAGTTCTTCATGAGGTTCTAAAAATATTTTGAGACGTTGACCATTTACCTTGAATAATGTACCTTCGTTATTTTGAAGTGTGATTGCTCTGTGGGATGATGAATTGATTACCTTGTATGGTCCTTCCCATTTGCTTCGTAGCTTTCCATGTCCAAAGAGCTTTACCCTGGAATTAAAAAGTAATACCTTATCTTCGGGTGTAAGCTCCTTCTTCTTGATCTTCTTGTGATGCCATCGTTTAATTCTTTCTTTGTAGATCTTTGAATTGTGGTATGCTTTTTCTCTCCACTCCTCTAACTCTGATAATTGCATTTGTCGTTTCTCTCCGGCGGCATCAAAATCCATATTCCATCTTTTTATAGCCCAGTGTGCTTTGAACTCTAGTTCAACAGGTAGGTGACAAGTCTTCCCATATACAAGTTGATATGGAGACATTCCAATTGGAGTTTTGTATGCAGTCCGGTATGCCCAGAGTGCATCGGGTAACTTGTCCTTCCATGTTGTTCCCATTTCATTCACTGTCTTCTGAAGAATATTCTTGATCTGTTTGTTTGAGATTTCTGCTTGGCCACTTGTCTGAGGATAATAAGGTGTAGCGACGTTGTGGCTGATCCCATGTCTTGCTAGATACTTTTCAAAACGTTTGTCAATGAAATGTGATCCTCCATCACTTATCACTATTCTGGGGACTCCAAATCTTGGAAATATGGTCTCTTCAAACATCATCTTTGAGTTTACGTTGTTGGCATGTTTGCAAGGTAATGCTTTGACCCACATGGAGACGTAGTCAACCGCCACCAAGATATACTGACAATTCTTTGATGGGGGAAATGGTCCCATATAGTCAATTCCCCAAACATCAAAGAGCTCTATCTGAAGATTGTTGGTGAGTGGCATGGCATCCCTTGAGTTTATGTTGCCGTGCTTTTGACATGGCCCACATCTTCGGATAAATTCTCTGATGTCTTCATACATTGCCGGCCAATAGAATCCACATTGCCAAATCTTTGCATGTGTGCGGAATGCTCCATAATGACCTCCGTATTGTGATGTGTGGCATCTTTCAATGATCTTCATTCCTTCTTCAATAGTTACACATCTCCTGAGTAAACCGTTAGAGCATACTCGGAAGAGGTATGGCTCATCCCATATGTGTGAACGACTCTCTTGAATAAGCTTTCTTTTGTTTCCTCCTGGTGGTACGTATCCTGAAACCATAAAATTAACAATATATGAATACTAGGGGTCGGATCTGTTGATCCCGTAGAGCATGTCGTCCCGGAGTGAATCATCAATGGGTAGTTCCTGCGGATTCTTAAAATACATTCTAGACAAGTGATCTGCAACAGCGTTGTCTACTCCTTTTCTATCTTTTATTTCTAAGTCAAACTCTTGGAGCAGCAGGATCTATCTTATTAAATGAGATTTAGCATCTTTCTTAGTGAGCAGATATTTTAAAGCAGCATGATCAGAATAAACAATTACTTTGGCTCCTACTAAATAAGATCTAAATTTATCTATAGCAAAAACAACAGCCAAGAGCTCTTTTTCAGTGGTTGAATAATTAAGTTGAGGTGCTGTCAAAGTTTTACTTGCATAAGCTATTGCATGATGCTTCTTATCCTTAGTTTGTCCCAAAACTTCCCCACAGCATAATCACTAGCATCACACATAATTTCAAATGGTAAAGACCAATCAGGGGGTTGAATGATTGGTGCAAAGATGAGCGCTGTTTTCAATAATTCAAAAGCTTTTAAACAAGCGTAATCAAATATGAAAGGAGCATCCTTGGCTAGCAAAAGACTTAATGGTGTAGCAATAAATGAGAAATCTTTTATGAATTTTCGATAAAAACCAACATGACCAAGAAAACTTCTTATTCCTTTCACATTTATAGGTGGACGTAACTGTTCAATTACTTCAATTTTAGCTTTGTCTACCTCAATGCCTCTTTTAGATATTAGGTGTCCTAGCACTATTCCTTCTTTGACCATAAAATGATATTTTTTCCAATTAAGGACTAAATGTTTTTCTTCACATCTTTGCAAAACCCTATCTAAATTTTCAAGACAACTATCAAAAGTTTTTCCATAAACAGAGAAATCATCCATGAAAACATCCATAATATCTTCAATCATGTCAGAAAATATAGACATCATACATCTTTGAAAGGAGGCTGGAGCATTACATAGCCCAAAAGACATTCTACGATAAGCATAAGTTCCATAGGGGCAAGTAAAGGTGGTTTTGCTTTGGTCATCAGGATGGATCGGGATTTGATGATACCCTGAATATCCATCTAAGAAATAGAAGAACTAGTGGTTGGCTAACCTCTCTAACATCTCATCTATAAAAGGTAAAGGAAAATGATCCTTGTTTGTAGCTTTGTTCAACTTTCTATAATCTATACACATCCGCCATCCTGTGATAGTGCGTTGTGGAATCAGCTCATTCTTTTCATTTGTGACAACAGTCATGCCTCCCTTCTTAGGCACAACTTGCACTAGACTTACCCACTCACTATGCGGCACGAGATATATAATCCCTACATGCAGCAATTTTGAAACTTTCTTTTTAACTACCTCTCTCATCGCGTTATTGAGTCTTCATTGGGGCTCTCGAGAAGGTGAAACAGAAGGATCTGTAGGAATGCGATGAGTGTAAATTATGGGATTGATTCCAGTGAGATCTTGGAGTGAGTAACCAAAGGCTGAACGGTGTCTTTCTAGAACAGCCATCAAGCACAGAGTTTGCTCCTGAGTGAGTTTATCACTTATGATTATAGGAGACTCTAGATCATTATTGAGGAAATTATAAGTAAGACCGGTTGGTATAAGTTTAAGCTATATAGGAGGTCTAGGCGTTTCTGCAAACTCATCTAAAGGTTCAGATTCAGAAGGATCAACTTCTTCTTCTATGAAGAAAGGAGCATCTTCTTCCAAATCTGGTTCATTAAAAATCTCTAGAGAAGCAGTTTTTACTTCCTCCATAGGATCAGGTAAAATATATGATTCAGTTTTATTGTTCAAAGAATGAGAGATTGTCATTGGGATTTGAAAACTCTTTCCAAAGAAAATATTTAGTTTCCCATTTTGTCCTTCATAAAGAAGTCTTCTAAAAGGTTGTCCTATCAATAGGTCGTGGTCCAATGTATCAAAGATATAAAAGTTCAAACGAACCATGGCACCATCTACCATAATGGGTAAGACATGTAAAATTCCAAGACTGGGGACTATATGCCCGTCAAGATTCTTCATGAACTTTGTTGTTGGGGTTAGAGTCACATTGCCCAGTAATTCATGCGCAAGTGATTTAGACATGATATTGATCCCCACAACAGGATTATAGAGAGCATTAAATTGATCTGAATTGAAGGCACAACATATTGGAATAGAAGGTGAATCCAGACGGATTACATCAGAGGAGAGCTCTGATTCTTCTAACCATTCGCTACTTATGATTGATACAAGCTCTCTCAAAATGCTTCTGTTTGGCATTTGGTATATATGGTTGCTAAGGTGATGATTTTGGGGTTTTGAAATAGAAACATAGTTTGAAATGTTTCCGAAATGAGTGAAAAGATCAGGATCTATATCTAGCATGAAATGAGGTGGTGGAATTTCTTCCTTTTTAGGTTCAAAAGTTGGGATAGCTGAAGTAGAAGTTGGATCTGGCAAGGTATTGCCTTCAACTTCGTGAGTTTCTTCATGGAGGGTACTATCCAACTCAACATCTAGGATTCTATCTAAGGTTAATTTTGCTTCTATGGATGGTATATGAAAGAAAGAACCTCCAGATGTCGTGTTTAGCAATTCTCTATCCTTTTTACGAAGACCTTTATAAAATGTTGAAGAAGAACAGGGCGCTAAGGTGTGGTCCAGATTCTAAAAGCTCAAGAAAACGTTTCCAGGAGTAAGCCAAAGATTCATTTTCTTCTTGGTTGAAGGTTAGAACCTTGACTCTAAGGTCGACGATTTGGGTGATGGGATAGAAATCTAGACAGAAGTTGGAGCGCAAAACTCCCTAATCTCCTTGTTGTTGGCTTACCTTCTGATTATACCATTGTTTAGCTCTTCCTTTTAAAGAAAAAGGAAAAAGCTTCCAACGTAAAGTTTTATCAGATATGCCTTCTATGCGAAGACAATCACATCTTTGCTCAAAATCTCTAATGTGAAGGTAAGGGTTTTTGTCTTCCTTTCCTGAAAAGGATAGGCTTTGAATCATTGCAATCAACCGCGAACTGAACCTAAACTGGGGAGTTTGGATAGGCTGTGATGACTACAAGGGTAATAGGTCGGTCTCCGTGGGTGTAGAAAATTGATAGATAGGTGTGGAATTTAGATTTTCCATAAGGATAGAAAAGATAAGAAATAAAGAAATTGAAAAAGATAAGAAAAGATAAAAGTATAGGTACAAGATAATAGCAAGATTCAAGGTTATCTCAGCAAACCGTCTTTCTCCCCGGCAACGTCGCCAGAAATGCTTGTTGACATTTGTTAACGCAAACAGAGAAATCACTGGGAAGTAATCTGCATGCGCACGGATACCGGTGAGCACTTCACCCGAGAGATTATCCAAAGTATCGTAATTTATTTATCCAAATGGAGAAAGGGTGCATCTGACTAACCAAATCTATGCTATTAACCTTTAGGCTACAAACAAGGTGATTTTGATATGAGCGATTAGAGAAGACCGTGACTGCACTCTCGTTCTAGTCTAAGCAAGATATGAGTTATTATTCTATTGGGGAGAACTGTCGAAATAAGAGACACCTTAGAGGATGCTTAACACGCGGCCTATAAACCCTATCAATCCTTCTAACGGGATTGTGGGTTCCAAAGGTATCTACGGAATTGTCACGTTCCGAGCTACTACCACAGATCCGGCTAGACAGGGTATATCTATGAGGATCCTAGCCCAAACACCACGTTTACGCTAGAGACGATTACCCTACTCTCTATGCGAAGATAATAAAGTAAACTCACAAACCAAATATTAATAAAACAGAGAACTTACTAGAATTAGAAGTCGAAATACCGAAGAAATCCTAGGAGCAAGCCTCGGGTTAGGAGACTTGATCCCGTCGATACAAATTGGAGATGAGACACCGACATGCCGGGCTTCCTCCAATCCACACCTACACTCTAACTCTCTCAATCTAGAAGAGTAAACTCTAATGTCACATAGAAACTAAGGATAGTTTATCTTGAATGCGAAGCCCTAGAGAATAGATCGATAAGGGATCCTCTCTGGAAAATATGTAAATCAATAATGGATTGCCCTTTGCCAGGGGGCAGGGGTCCTCCTTATATAGCCACCTCAAATGATCATCAGCCGTGGGATCAAACTGACCTTAATGGAGGGTTTAGATTAAACCTCAAAGGCGATGGAACCCTAATTCGCGAGGCGGAGCCTGATTGGCTCTAGGCCTTGGGTGGCCGCCCTTGGTGGGAGGGCGCCCTCCCTACCTTGCTGACAGGTGGGCCCCTCCTTCCTCGGGGGTGGTTCTGGAGTCTTCTAGATTACTCTTTTTCATACGGAGATGTTATGTGTCTATGTAATCGTTACTTGTTGGCCTCTTTTTCTCTTTAAAAGTTGTCTCCCTACAGAAACATATAAACACCAAAACTCATGGAATTTTGTCAGTTAAAACTCTATGTCTAGGTGGTGTGTTGCAAATAAATCTTTTCTTCTGCTTAGTTGACACTTAGAATTGATACTTAAGAGGTGTCAACAAGCTCCTTTGCTTTCCAGACCTGCCTTGGATTGGCAGTTTCCTCCTTGATTTCGTTGATCTTGGCTTCTAGGTATTGCTTCTTTTGGCGTGGAGCTCAAACTCTTCTTATTGGTTGATGTGCCTTAACCTGTTTGTTGATTTTATAACCATTGAAAGCACATTTTACCTTGTGACTTGGGAATTGGAAGTGGATCTGGTCCGATCCCACGTAGATGACCGCATTGGTGGTGTTGAGGAAGGGCCTTCCCAAGATGACGGGAACATCCACATTGGCTCCCATGTCCAAGATGATGAAGTCGGTGGGGATGTACTCATCTTGGAGGTTCACCAAGATATCCCTCGCAAGTCCCTCGGGAAACCACATTGTTTGATGCGCCATCTACAAAGGAACACATGTAGGGAACAAAGGTCCCCCTAACAAGTTATCACATGTTACCTTGGACATGATGTAGATGCCCGATCTAAGGTCACAGAAGGCGTTGTGGAAGGTTTGTTGTCCAATTGATTACTTGATCATCGGATGGCCTAGATCTTCCTTCTTCATGATGAAGGGAGGATCGAGAAGATAGCCCCAATTGGAGTGAAGTGGAGGCTTACTGAACCTCGTTGTGACCATGTTAGCATGCTCAATTGGATCCTCTGGTTTCCCATGAATCTTACCTTGTTCTAGAGATGGCATAGCTATAGCCAATTGAGCTAGTTGGGTTTCTAAAATTTTATTAAATCTCAGTTGTTTTTTCATAGCAGTGGCAAAGCTATCCATTTTCTCACCAAGAGTTTCAAGAACTTTATCATTGGTAATCATTTTTCTATTTATACCATCATTCATTTTAGATTGGCCAAGAACAAGATCTTTTAATGAAGGCTGATTATTGTAAGAATTGTAATTGTTATTACATCCATTACCTTGGTAGAAGGGGTGCTAATTCCAACCTCCTTGTTGTTGGGGTCGATACCCGTTGTTGTTGTTGTTGATGAAGTTCATGTCCTCCTTCAATGTCTCGGGGAAGTTGTTGCCCGAGTGATCATTTCCCCCACACACCTCGCACAATGGATCGACTTCTATAGCTCATGCGGTGGCAGTGGGATAGATGGCCTCTTGTTCCTTCTTGGAACCTTCTTCTATCTTCTTCATCAAGAGGTCCATCTTGACAGAGAGTATGTCCACCTCATTGATGGTGTGCATACCTGTTCTCTTCGGCTGGTGACGTTCCTCACCCCATCCTTGGTTGATCACCATTTTCTCGATGAGGTCTTTGGCACTCCTCACGGTGTGTTGGAGGAATGCCCCTCTAGCGGCAGCATCAAGGTGACTACGGGCCATACTGGACAACACATGGTAGAATCCTTGAATCAAGAGCCAATCATCTATCCAATGACGAGGACAAGCTCGAATGTACTCTTTGAGATACTCCCATGCTTCGGGAATCATCTCATCAGATTGTTGTTGGAAGCTCGAAATCTTTCCGCGAAGGGCATTGGTTTTTCCCGTCGGGAAGAACTTCTTGAGGAATGCGTTGGCACACCTCTCCCATGTTTCTTCTTTGTGGGCGTAGAACCATTGCTTCGCCTTTCCCAACAATGAGAATGGGAAAAGACGAAGGCAAATGGCGTCAGGCGCCACTCCCTTGATAGTAAAGGTGCCGCACAACTCCATGAAGTGCTGGAGATGAGCATTGACATCCTCATGGGGCTTCCCACAAAATGGATTGGCCTGCACCATGTGGATCAAGGCAAGCTTTAGCTCGAAGGTGGCATCCCCAAAGTTGACTTTATGGCCCTGAGCTACGTGGGTAGCGGATGGGGCTGAGAAGTCAAAGATCGCCTTCTGGGCCATAGCTTCCTTGAGTGGTGGTGCGGAGCCTCCTTCCTTTAACGTATTCAGGGTCTAGATGACCCTATGAGGGGGAACTTAACGACGTCTAGTCCTCCTCAACAACTACTCGGGATCTTCTAGATAATATCCCGGCAGTTGGAAACCGCTCATACACTGTCTGGCTTCACAAGAAAGGAAGATACAGACATGGGTAAGCCCCTATGATTAATTGATAACTAAGTTAACAAGAATCTCTAGATTCTATCTAATCAAAATTTCTAGGCTAAGCTCCCCCGCCAACGACGCCAAAAATGCTTGTTGGTTTTTCTTATGACTATTGGATAAATCCGCAAGCGCACAGATTATACCGTTGTAGCACTTCACCTAGGAGTATTCCAAGGTATCATAATTTATATTTTCCCAAGGGAAAGTTGGGCTAGAAATGATAATTAGAGAGAGATCAAAGAGAGCACCTCAACTTAGTACCAACTAGTATAGGGGGTAAACAGTATATGTGATAGGAAGGTGATGGATGAATAAGCCAAGTGTAAAAGATAACTTTAAGATAACTAGTGAGCAATGTTTTAAATAGCGAGCTAAGGCCAAGGTGTTTAGCGTTTTATAAACCGTAATTAGCGGACTTTAGCGGCAAAATAGCGGCAAAATTGTGCATGAACGCAAATAGTGACACAATTTTTTTCAAGCTATTTCGAGCTATAGCGGCAAAAATAGCGGGCTATTTTTTTCCTTGCTAGTGAGTATAGCTAGGTGGGAGGACAAGGGAGAGATTAGAACTCCTATGTAATTCACTCTTACTTCAATATACTTAGCCAATTAATTAGTCTAAACACAAATGTTTTCTCCTCAATACAAGTATGCTAGGCGAGAGGATAGATCAGTAGGAGGGCAAAACTCCTACCAGACCGCGCTCTCTTTTTATGGGAGCCTTACCTTTTAAGAACTTGCCAAAAAACACGTGGTGGAATACAAAGACTAGACAAGGCTGTCACTCTCTTGCTCCTACCACAAACAATCCGTACAACAAGCGGTAACCAAGGATAAGATGGTATATAAGCACCACGCTTACACACAACTTATTACTTTGACTATGATCTATAACCAAAGCACCCTATGACAGGCAATGATCGCATACGGGAAAGACCACAAGGATCATAGACTATTGATGTAAAGTCTAGTAATAAGCAAAAGCATATAACAAGACTATAGCAAGTATAGTAATGCTCAAAGTAAAGACTAAGTAAAGTAGAGGAAAGGTAATATATTGAATAGAGCAATGTCTTACAAAGAAGGAAAGATACAATAGCTATACCAGACTCTCCAGAAGACAACTTTGGAAATCCCGAGCACAGTACAACTCAACTCTAACTCTCACTCTAGACTATCTACTAGAACAATCTAAGGAATTGAGCTTGTAGGCTTCTTCACCATGAATTAAGAGGGGATGTGAGCCTCTATTTATAGTGGGAGGTGGAGTAGGGGCTACTCCACCGCCACGTCATCGATCTAGGAGGCTTCAACTCTCCACCCATGGATCCACCGCCTCTAAACCACCTTAGAATGGATGGTCTTGATCTTCAACATGTGTTTAATGTGTGGGGAGTCACCAGGCGCAGCAAGGGCCATAGGGGGGTATCGGCCGACCCCCCTATGGTAGGTGGGCCCTGCTCCCGAGCTTCTAGAACATGCTCCACTGGTCAGGGACCAAGTGGGGGGTGGTACCCCCTGTAGGGTATCGACTGACCCCCTCCTAGGGTCTCTGGCCCACCACCTTCTTCTAGAAGGTGGTCCCTATCACGGAACCGCCCAACATATAAGAGCACTAGTGCAATGGTCATCATTTCTTAAAACTCTGTCACACTAGAGCCCATATAAGCCCGGTAGTCCTTGAAATCTCGAAGCATCTCAAACCACAATCAAGTAACAACCCGAGATCGTACACTAGATTCAGTAACAGCACATCCACAGTGATAAGTTCGAAACGAAATAATATTACAACTGAGTTTAAGGAATTGTTATTACAACACCAAGTTCAAATCAAAGTAGCGGAAGTTTAGGTTTCACAAACCCATTGCAAACTATTTAACACAAATATAGTGCCATGTCTAGTACAGTCCCATCAAAAGCAACAAGGAGAGACATCAGAATTCACCATTGCCCATGACCTTCACTCTTCATCACATGCAGGGTAGAGGTACGCCTGGCAATAACCAGAATAGACCATACCATCTGCAACAAGGGTAAAGAAACCCTGAGTACTCAATTGTACTCAGCTAGACTTACCCGACAGAGAGATAGATACATAACGATATACACTTCAAGGATTATGCAAGGCTTTATCAAGTGGTTCTAATGGGATAGCAGACTTTTGCATAAAAGATCATCCTAATTACTCATGTATTCTCATCATTAGAAAACAACATTTAGCATAAGGTTAAGTAACATTAAGTAGATCTCATTAGCACCTGTACTAGAGCAATCACTGAGTTACCAAACATTAATAACCATATTGTGCTTGGCCTAAAACCACATAACCATCTTTTGGTTACTTATTAGAATTCAGATTTCTACAGTGGGAGGAAGATCTTTCAAGTTTCTCACTGACAGGGAGAGACCGCGATTCGAATCGAATTCCTATCCAGCTGGAGGTTTATTCCTCAGTCACACCCAAGTATGCCTGCCGGCACACTTATGTGGGTCACCTTCACTATCGTTCGGGTAGCCCGCGGATCTCCTGGGTACAGGCATGAGTAGCGACTCACGGTAGCCAGGTAGCTCAAGTAGTGCCTGCCCTTGGTGCCAGGCCAGGACGTTCAGGGTGCTTGCCCACGGTCTAGTATTCCGCTCATGGTCTCCATGACCCAAGTAGGGGGAGATTCCGGCCCGAACCCACAGAGTTAGGCTTCGCGGTCGAAACGAGTTATTTGGCCAGCTATAACAGAGGCATGCGTTCAATCTTGGTAGATGTCCAACCACGATCCAGTGCCTAGCGACACAGGAGGAGAGAACCCGCTCACAAGACCTCCAAGTCAAGTGGCTCACAACACCTTGTCCGTCCGGTCTCGATTTATTACTTCCACATGGTTATTTTTCACGATAGCAACTATAGCCAACCGTGACCAGCAACCTATCTTTGTGGCGGATGATAGACCACCCATGCTACCGATCTAAGCATGGCTAAGCAAGGTTTTGATCCTGGGCCTACAAGGTTCTTTTTAGTGGACAAGGAAGGTATAATGCAGCAAGGGGTTTCATCTCAAATCCTACTAACTTAATGCACAAACAAGTGGTTGGATTGTAAGTAAAATACTTCAAATAGAGTAAGAAGGTGTGCAATGCTCCGGGGCTTGCCTTTCACAAAGGTGGAGGGGAGGTGGTTAGGGCACTCAGGAGGGTCAGGGCCCTGTTCTCCTTCTTCTGGAGCTTCTGGAGCTTGCAACTCTGGTGGGACTCCTCCTTCTATCTCCCCGAACTCCAGCAAGGTCACTCCCTCCGGCGATCCTAGATGCATGTACACATGTATGATAAACTAACATATATGACAAGTCATATACTAGAATGAGACATGCCTAATGCATATGAATGGATGCCCATGATGAATGTGTTATGCAACATTTTATTTTATTGACCGAATATGTGCAAATTTCTTCTCCCATAGAGAAGTTAACACTTACCTTTCTTTTGCAACCTGTAATAGACACTACTACAGAAAAGATTAACCGTGGCGGTTGTTTTGGATTAACCGTGGTGGTTTTTCCAACCGCCACGGATCAATGGTCACGGTTAATCGGACCATTAACCGTGGCGGTTTTACTAGGCCAACCGCCACGGTTAATATATATTAACCGTGGCGGTTATGTAAGGACAACCGCCACAGTTAATAGCATTAACCGTGGCGGTTGCTTATGTAAACCGCCACTGTTAATTAGTATTAACCGTGGCGGTTTCTTATAGCAACCGCCACGGTTAATATTTTCCAAAAAAACAAAAAAAAATGTTTTTTTAATTTTAAAAATGATTTCAAAACATTTCTCAAACTCAAGTACAGATTATATAAGAACACTGATTATATAACATGGATTAAACAAGCATATTACATGAATGTGTTGTCTTCTTCCAAGAGAACTGATATCACAAAGTTCATTATGCAAAATCATTTCCAGCAGTTCATTACAACAAGTTCATCTAATCAATGTCTGACAACTTGTAGTCAGTCATGTCCAAACCACTAGTTCTCCAATTGACTAACGCACGGTACTAAGGTAATGCCGCTAGCGCGTTGCCCATGTAGAAGAATTTCCCACTCATTTCAGCACATTCATCGGTGACAAACTTACAAATGTCGGCTATTGTGCGAGTGTTGGTCTTTTGATTGACGGTTCCTTTCTGCCATCATTTTGTACCTTTCTGGAGCTGCCGCCAGCTTTGGCTAAATTTCGGGCATCTCTTGAGGTACTCACAAGCATAGTATCCACACAAGAGTGAGCCTTCAGGTTACTTGGCACACTGCATGTAAGGTATACATATGTAAGAGTAAGTATGTAGTAGTAGGGTTTTTGTAGTAGTTGTAGTTAGTAGGATAGCAGTAGTACAAGTCGTATTACCAGGAATTGTCGCGTAATCTTGAGTTTTTTGCCCCACTCCGCCTTCACCTCATCGTACCTACGGTCAATGCAGGTGGGGTCTTCCACGTACATCCTATAAGCGCTGAATGTGCATGCCACTAGTGTCAAACATCAGATACAATCATATACTTTGAGTGCTTAAAAGAAAATATGTGTAGTCATGTACTATCGCAGATATCCTTCAAAATGCCTGTAGCCTTTCATTTGTGTGTCCCGCATGGAGTCCAATATGACCGCCATTCCATCCTGAGGATAGATCATGAATACAATCCAATGCCCCGTGACGCCCATGCTACACCATTCAAACAATAAGGATCAAAGATCTTGAATTATGGAAAGTGGTGAAGCCAACCTGCATCAAAGCCAACATGTATCATTTGGACTTACCCGAACTGGTGAGCAGCAAGTATACACCCTTCTCCCTTGAGTTGTTTCATGGCGTTGAGAATGTAGTGTCCCTTCTTGTACTTGATATCGCTTCGCATCAAAGCTATGGCCTCCACTCGCTCCATCCCTGTCAAGCTCGCCAGCTTCGGATCCTGCTCCATTATCCCGTGGCCAATGATGGCCCTCTCGCTAATATGCATAGGAGATAGGTAAATAACCTTTTGCGACAATTCCTTGCTTACATATGCTTGCATCCTACAAGCAGCAGTAGTCATCATTGCATACATTACTTCGATAGGAATGAACTTACTTAGCTATAGAGATGTAGAGGTGCAATAACTTACATGGCAAACAGGGTGACTTGGGCGACATCAAGGTCTTTGTGCCGCAGCATTCCATGCATGTCGTGGAAGTCAATTGTCAAATAGGCATCCTCATGCAAGAGGAAGTACTCCTTGGGGACCCTCTAGACGAATGACCTCATGCCTAACCTAGCAGCATGCATATACCAGAGATGGAACCTTCTAATCTCCCACGGTTCCTCGACAAGTTGGCCTAACGGCACCATGAACTTGCCATTCTCAAAGTTAACAGGGCAATCAGGAGACAGAGGCCAAACACATGGCGGGGTTTGCTCCCTGTTATTGAGACAAGACAAGAGTGTGTTAGTATCATATATATGTGCACACATACTCTGCTGGCGATGTTTGGTTGCCATTTGTACCTTTGGAACAACGTTGTGTAATGTTGCTTTGCTGTCAAGTCCCACACCACATATTTGACCTCGGTGCCTTCGGGGGTTTGTCCCCCTCTTCTTCTGGCTTCTTCGGCGGTGGTGGACACTCCACATCTTTCTGGCTTTGAGGCGGCGTTTGGTGGCCCGTTTGTTCATCTCCATGTGGGTTGCTCATGTCCGGACGCGGGCTATGCGACGGGCTACCTGGGCTTTGGTAGAGGGTAGTAGAGAGTAGTAAGAGGGTAGTATGAGGTAGTAGAGAGCAGTAGTAGTTTATAGTAGTAAGAGTAGTGGATGTAGTAGAGTAGTAGTAGAGTACTAGTGTGTAGTTGAGAGTAGAATGAGTAGTTGTAGAGTAGTAGAGTGTAGTAGAGAGTAGTATGAGACGTAGTAGTAGAGTAGTAGAGATTAGTAGAAAGTAGTAGTAGAGTAGTAGTATAGTAGTAGAGAGTAGTATGAGACGTAGTAGTAGAGTAGAAGAGAGTAGTAGTAGAGTATAGTAGAGAGTAGTATGAGTATAGTAGTAGTATGAGTAGTAGTAGTATAGTAGTAGAGAGTAGTATAAGAAGTAGTAGTAGAGTAGTAGAGAGTAGTATAAGTAGTAGTAGAGTAGTAGTATGAGTAAAGTAGAATAGTGTAGTAGAGAGTAGTATAGTAGTAGTATGAGTAAAGTAGTAGAGAGTAGTAGAGTAGTAGTAGTAGTAGAGCTCGAGTAGTAGTATGAGTAAACTAGTAGAGTGTAGTAGAGAGTAGTATGCGTAGTAGTAAAAAAGTAGAGCATAGTAGAGTACATTATTAATGAATAAGTTTGTACATTATTACATATAGGTGTGAAAAACATAAAAGTTCTCGGTCGTTAATCAATAAATACATTATTACACACATATATATATCATTTTGCTAGAAGTGATCCTATAACGGTCTTCTTCTCGCCGTCGGGGCGAAACCAGGGCTTCATCTTGGTCTTGTTGATTCGGTTCTCGATGATCTTGATCTTGCGTGGATGATCGGTAAAGAGCGAGAGCTCTTGGTAGTTGTTGTATTCTTTGGGGCTCTGGACTCCATCGGCTCCAACGATCCTTTGCTTTCCTGACACAACCACATGCTTGTTGGAATCTCTGGGCTTCTTGTAGTAGGCTACCTATGCGACGCGGTTTGCGAGTACCCACTCATCATCTTTGTAGCCGACCCTTTGTAGGTCAACTCTGGTTAGTCCATATTCGTCTATCTCAACTCCCTTCGGGTTGGCCCAATTGCACCGACAGATGGGTATCTCGAGGTCACCGCCGTTGTCAAGTTCCCATATCTCGCCGATCTGCCCGTAGAATGACTTCATCTGCATTGTCGCCTCGTCAAAGCCCTCATATCGAATACCACTGTTCTGTGTCGCGCTCTTCTTGTCCTTCTCTTTCGTGTGAAACCTGTATCTATTGATGTCATACCCTTGCCACGTGATGATTTGGCTCGACGATCCCGATGCAAGCCTAGATTCTTTAGTGTTTCCGTCGGTGGGGATGCCCTGCTTTTGGATCCACGTCGTGAACTTGATCTTGTGTTGTCTCTGTACCCAGGCCTCCGTACGACTGGCCGCAGTTTGGCGAATCTCGTTCAGGTGCTTCTCGACCCACTGTACCATCGACACTAACTGATTAAGGACGGCGTGATGGGCTTCTTGCAAGATTTCCTCGTCTATATCAGTGCGTACTTTCCTTCCCATGCACCCCATACTCGTTCTTTTGCCTTCGTGCAGGTGGACGGGCATCCCAATAGCATTTCCATCTCGGATGTATCTCGTGAAATAGTTAATGGCCTCCTCCGTTGTGTATGCCTCGATCATGGAGCCCTCCGGGTAACCACGGTTATGGACGTATCGGCTGAGGGTGGACATGAACCGCTCATACGTCCACATCTGGTGCAAGTAGATAGGACCAAGTTCTTCTATCTGATCCACCATGTGCATTATTAGGTGTGGCATAATATTGAAGAAAGAAGGTGGGAAACACATCTCAAGCTGGCAAAGAGTCTCCACGATAAACTCTCTTAAGGCAGGCAAGTCAGCTTCATCGATGACCTTCAGTGTGATGCGGTTAAAGAAATAGGACATGCGTGTGATGACCATCTTCACGTACTCTGGACTGATAACCTTTATCACAATAGGAAGGAACACAATCAGCATTATGTGGTAGTCATGGGAGATGAAGTTGGTCATTGTCCGGTCTTTCATCGAGACCAGACTCTTGATGTTGGAAGAGAAACCGGTCAGGACCTTTACATCCCTAAGCCACCTGCAGAAAGCCCTCCTCTCATCCTATGTGAGGTTGTAGCTCGCGCCTGGAAGATCAACTTTATTTCCACTTTGTCCCGCCGGTGTTGGGTGGATTTCGTGCCTGATGTTCTGTTTCACAAGGCCCATATGTGACTTGATATCATCTTTGGTCTTAGTCTTCATGTCCAGGAGGACCCTGATCATGCTCTCGAAAACATTTTTCTACAGGTGCATACAGTCGATGGTATGCGGTGTATTGAGAAACTTCCAGTATGGCAGGAACTTGAAGAAACATGACTTCTTCTTGAATGAAACCTTCACGGTAGGTTCTTCCTCGTCCTCCTCATCCCGCTTTCTCTTCTTCCTTGGTTTCTTCTGCCCATCTTCGCCCTCTTTCTTCTTCTTTCCAAACTCGAAGTTAATGTCCTTCACAATATCAAACACCTTTGGGCCGTACCTCGTCCTCTCCGGCTCAGTCTGTGGCTCGGCCTGGTTATCGAAGAACTGATTCATCGAAGAATGACGGTACCTGTTCTTCTTGTGGAGGAATCTTCTGTGATTCATATACACCGTCTTCTGGGATCCACTAACATAAGTGGAGCAGGTACCATCAATGCATACTACGCAATCAGTCTTCCCTTTAATCTGTCCCGATAGTGAAAAATGACCAGGGTAGTCGATGATGGTGACACAGATGATGGCTTTTAGAGTGAACTCCTTCTTTACGGACACATCCATCATCCGGGACCCCTTCCACCCATAGTTTATGCATATCCTCCATCAACGGCTCTAGGAACACGTCTATATCGTTGTCGGGCTGCCTCGGTCCTAAGATAAGCATTGATAGTAGAAGATACTTGCGCTTCTGACATAGGTGCGGAGGTAGGTTATATATGGTGAGGGTGACTGGCCAGGTGCTATGCGTGCTGCTGAGGTCACCAAACGGATTCATCCCATCCGTACTCAGCCCGAACCTCACATTCCTCGGCTCGTCCCCAAACTCCTTCGCGAACATGGCATCGAACCGCTTCTACTGCTTACCATCAGAGGGTTGTCACAGCTTGCCATCGCCCTTGATACGCGAAGTTGATGCATGCTAGGACATGACCTGGGCATCCTCTAGGTTCCTGAATAACGCACGTAGTCGGTCGATGATAGGAAGGTACCACACTGACAGGGCAGGACTTTTCCTCTGTGTGTAACCCTATTCTTCTTCGTCCTGATCAATAGGTGGCAAATGCTTCTTGCTTGTCTTCTTCTTCGCCCCTCTCGACGGTTTTTCTTCATCATCCGTGCGATAACCGGCATTCTTCTTGTAGCGGCTCGCGTTGCAGTTCGGACAACTCTGTGCATTCTCATACTCACCCCGAAACAGAATACAGTGGTTAGGACATGGATGAAACTTTTGAAGCTTCATCGCTACTGGCCTGATCAGCTTCTTCGCTCAATATGTATTGATGGGAACCCTGTTACCCTCTGGTAGCGTTTCACCAATGATGCGTAAAATGTCATTGAAGCCTGTGTTGGTTATCCCATGGCGAGCCTTGCACATCAGCATCCGGAGGACGAAACACAACGTCGTGCAATGCTTTGGACATTCACCGTCGTCCGGGTAGAGGAGATCAATTGTTGCCTGTTTCATCTCCCTAAAATTCTCTAGCCACTTTGGATTACCAAACAGAACATCGCCATGGTCCTGATGGTTAGCAATCTCCTCAAGAAGCTCTGCATACTTGAGCGGCAGCGTATCAATCATCGGGTCACCATTGTTGTTGTCCCCGGTGCAACAACTTCGTCTTGGAGTAGATCAGCAATAGTGACGTAGTCACGACTCTCATCATCAATGCTCGGTCTCGCGGTGGGTTGTTGGTGTCCTCCATCACCAGACGCAACTGTGGATGTCGGCGACGAGGTTCCCCCATGTTCATTGGCGACACTCGCCTCTTTCTCGCTGTGAAACTTCCACACAAGGTACTTTGGATCCTTAATGAAACCATATCGTACAAGGTGTGATTGCACCACTGCATCTTTCTGGGCAAACCGATTCTTGCAGTCATTGCATGGACAAACCATGAGCTCCCGATCTAGACTGAGGCGATGCTTCTGTGCAACGGGAATGAATTTCTTCCTCACATTTTCTAGGAATCTCAGATCCATCCTCGATGTCTTGTACATCCACTCATCCCTGTGCTCCATAACCTTTCAAATGCACAAAAAACCCAAATTAGCTTACCATGCATGTGTGTATCTCTATAGATCTACTATTCTCTCTCCCTCTCTAGATCTAGTTGAAAAAGCACAAAAATCATCCAAAAGAGAGGAAATCGACGCTAGAGAGTAAAGTCAACATCTTGAGGTGCCACCCTTCACCAAATCAACCTCCCCAACATGTGTGTAGCCTCTAGATCTACTATTCTCTCTCCCTCTCTAGATCTAGTTGAAAAAGCACAAAACTCATCTAAAAGAGAGGAAATCGACGCTAGAGAGTAAAGTAAACATCTTGAGGTGCCGCCCTTCACCAAATCCAAGGGAAAAACCTCCCCAACATGTGTAGCCTCTAGATCTACTATTCTCTCTCCTCTCCATTGGATCTAGATCTAGATTAGGGAAAAATCACCCAAATCATCAAAAAGAGAGAAAATCGCGACTTGGAGAGTAGAAATCAACCTTTTGCGGTGCCAAACTTCACCAAATCCAAGGGCAAAACCCCCCTTAAAAAATGGTCAACTTGATGGTTTTGAGCTCAAAACCATAAAAAATGGAGAAGGATCCGCGGGGAAGAAGAGAGGGGGCTGCAGTATTTATACTACAGACTTAACCGTGGCGGTTATCTTAACAACAACCGCCACGGTTAATGCATTAATAACTGTGGCGGTTAAGTAACATCAACCGCCACAGTTAATGGGATTAACCGTGGCGGTTACGTAATACCAACCGCCACGGTTAATGCATTAACTGTGGCGGTTGTGCAACATTAACCACCACGGTTAATAGGACATTAACCGTGGCAGTTAGGTTATAACAACCGCCACGGTTAATGCATTAACCGTGGCGGTTGTGCCCCCCAGCCGACCGGCTTTCCGGCCACCTATTAACCGTAGCGGTTTAGGTAAAAAAACCGCAACGGTTAATAAATGCCAAGTGCTATGCAAAATCTTTTGTGTAGTAGTGAGAGCTTCTCCTCTAGGGTAAGCTCTCTTACACCTGCATCAAAAAAGTTTTATGGTTTAAGACACTTGGTTAACCTACACAAGCATACATCACTTACACATGCATAACATAGCATAGAAACACTGAAAACAACAGCTAGAAGAAAACTGTGTAGTTGGAGCTACACACAACCAAAAATTACAAATTATGACATTCTGTAAAGGTCATGAAATTATCTACAGACCATTCCATAAACGCCCTAGCTAGATCCAATATTAAAAAGACCTAACAGACACTCTAAGCAAAGTTGTTTTGAAGAAACAGGAAAACACAGATTTAAGGTTGAACTTGTAAAACATGCTCAGGTTAAAATAAACAGCTTATGGCTGTGAAAAATTAACACCAGACAGATCAACAAGTTATCTACAACAAAGTCAACTGTAGGTACTGCCGAAACTCAACATAAATAGCTCAAACAATTCTAGCAAGAAAACATGCTTCAGGTGTTTAACAGCAAACTGAGATAACTTAGAATAGTTATAAAGCCTTTAAACATCTATTCAAAAATTATTATAAAATTAGACAGGATGGATTGCATATTTAGCTACCACTATGGTGTTCACACGAACAACAGCAAACACATGTAAAAAGGATTTAAAATTACTTATTTGCTGGTGATGAGAAAACAAGCACAAGTTAAACATACATTACTTAAACAATTTGAAAAGTGTAAAACAACAGATTTCATATTTTTCTTAGCTTACACTAAGAATGTAACACACGTACAAAAATTAGCAAGAACAGTAACCACATATAACTTAGCTTAGCAATTTAAATAAGGTTGCATTTAATTAAACAAGCATTTAATCAAAAGAACTATAACAAACCACTAAATTATAGGTTACTGTAACTTTAACATTTTTCATGGGAAGTGCATGCTGAGACAAACTCAACACAACAAGAACCATGATTTTAGCACATACCAAACTCCAGTTATGAATTAAATAAGTTAAACTAAGCACATAAAGCATGTTGTTCACTTTTATTAAAACAACACAGAAGAACAGTAATAACAGGTTACATAACATTTTTCTTGCATAGAATAAAACATAACAAAGCTCACAGAACTGGTTTCACATTATTAGCATTTTTGTAGAATTAGTTATGAATTTTCAAAGTTAGCAAACAGAACTGAAAAAGACAAAACAGAGAAACACATTGAGCCTATGACACGTGGGACCCACTGGTCAGGTTCTTACCCACAGAACCGACTACACTGGAGTTGCTCGACCGACGGTTCCTCACCGGCGGTGAGGTTTCCAGCCAAACCAACCCCACGGTTGTGTGTCCCCTACGCAACCCGCATCGAACCATGTAACTTGTTGTACCCTAGGTCCACCGGAGCATGCTCGACGACGTCCATGGCGTCACGGTGGCGCTGCTACTCTTGCGCTGGCCGGCGCAAGCTTTCTCCGGCCAAACTAGCGACGGCTACACCTACACGGAATCCTAGCAGTCCGATCTAGCCCGGATCACAGCAGCACGGTGGCGAGTTCACGGCGGCGCGATGCTTCTGTTCCGGCGGTGGCGAGGCGTGGATGCTTCAACCAACTCCGGATATCTATCCACTGGCTAACCAGCTAACCCTAACGCTACTTAGACGAACTTAAATGACACCTAGAAGCCCAGCATGAACTTCGCCGGCGTTGCGGGTGCCATGCGCTCGCGCGCGGCGGGGATCCCGTTCTGGTGAACCTTAACCCTAATTGTTTCAACCAACTCCTCGGTGAGCATCTACAACCTCTAGACTACCACATACAAGAGCTAGAAGGAAGGGAGAGGCGCTGGATTGGGCTGGCCACGGCGGCGCAAAGCTCGGCGGAGCTTAGGTCGACAATGGCGGTCGCGGTGCTGTGCGGTCTGGCTTACCCGTGCGGCTAGCGTTGAAGCGGAGCGGTGCAAAAGATGGAGAGGAGCAAGGCGAAGCTGTGGCTGTGCTTTGGCGGCCAATGCGGCGGTGTGCTTCGCCGTGGAGCTCGGCGATGGTGGTGCTGCGGCAATGGCGCGGTGTTCCGCTTTTGCGCGAGGCAAAAAGGAGAGGGAGAGAGCGAGGGCGAGTGAGCGCTCGGTCGTGAGGTGGAGTGTGCGGGCGTCCAAGGTGCGGCCAGCGCGGGCATCCCGCCGGTGTACGGCTGCCATGCGGCGTGCGATTCCTGAAGCGGTCGGCCACGACCGACGGTCGGCGCTGCCTCCCCCGTTCAAAACCTCGATCAGACGGACTGACAGAGCGATTTGCAATGGGATTAACTCTCTAATCCTTGCGTCTTAGCTTCAACCAAATGCACACTTTTGTAGAGCTATAGTTGAACTCCAACTTTGGTGTAATTTGTTTGAGCTGAAACGGTTTAGATTTCAACCTACAAGCATTCAAACATGGTAACATTCAAACTGCAAGCCACTTAGGACTTAGACGATTTCAGAAGCTAAAACAACCCCTAACTCAGCATTGATTGACTAATTAGGGTATTTTAGGATCCAAATCACCTCAAGGTGGTTAAACAAAGTTTGTTCAGAATTAAAAACGCTACAACTTTTCTTAAGCCAACTTTTTCAAACAAAGTTATTAACAAGGTAAAAAGGTTAAATCAAGCAAAAGGGTTCCTAGGGTCAATCATTAAAGCTTAAACCCTAGAAGCTCATTTGGACTTGATCATGAACATAAACATGGTTCCATTAACATCCATAAATATTTCTAGGTGGTTATTAGTGATCAAAACATCAAGCACATGGTTAAACAAGTATAACTTAATTATAGCTAAGTGTAGGTTAGCACATACAACATGAAAACAACCACTTAGGGTTATCATTTCATATGATCATGGAAATGCATGAATGCAATGATGCATGTGCTCATGCTCATGAAATGATATGCAAATTCAAGCTTAACACCTAGGGTGTTACAACCCTTCCCCCTTACAAAAATCTCATCCCAAGATTTGTAATGCTTACCATTTTTCATAGAAAGCAGGGTAGACTTCCTTAAGGTAGTCTTCCCGTTCCCATGTAGAATCTCGTTCACTTTGATTGTTCCACATTATTTTGTAAAACTTTATAACTTTGTTCCGAGTTACTCTTTCTTTGGTGTCCATGACTTGGACAGATTTTTCTTCAAAGGACAAGTCTAACTGTAGCCTTAGACTTGCAGGCTCCACATGTTCCTCTGGAACTCTCAAACACTTCTTAAGCTAGGATACATGAAAGACATTGAAGATAACCCTCATCTCCGGTGGTAACAATAGCTTATAGGCTACTCTTCCATTTCTTTCGATGATCCGGTATGGTCCCACATACCTTGGAGCAAGTTTTCTTTTAACTCCAAACTTTTGTACTCCCTTCATAGGTGATACTTTCAAGTACACATAGTCACCGACTTTGAACTCAAGCGGTCTTCTTCTTTTATCCGCATAGCTCTTTTGTCTTGACTGAGCTGCGCGCATATGTTCTTGTATCACTCTAACTTTATCTTCAACTTCTTGCACAAAGTCGATACCGTAGTACCTTCTTTCTCCTGGTTCAACCCAATTGAGAGGTGTCCTACACCTTCTACCATACAAAGCTTCGAACGGAGCCATCTTGATACTCTCTTGATAACTATTGTTGTAAGAGAACTCTGCTAAAGGTAACCAACTTTCCCAAGATCCTTTAGATGATATTACACAAGCTCTAAGAAGATCTTCAAGAATCTGGTTAACTCTTTCTGTTTGTCCTGATGTTTGCGGATGGTAAGCTGAACTGCGAACTAGATTGGTTCCATGTTGCTTATGAAGATGTTCCCAAAAATGAGCAGTGAACTACGGTCCTCTATCTGACACAATTGTTCTTGGAACACCATGCAAACGAACTATGTGAGTGATGTACATCTTTGTATACTCATATGGTCGGTTAGTGGTGCAAACTGGTATGAAGTGCGCTGACTTGGTTAACCGATCCACAATCACCCATATTGAGTCATGACCTCTCTGAGTAAGAGGAAGACCTGTTATGAAATCCATGCCTATTTCCTCCCATTTCCATCCTAGAACTGACAAAGGTTGTAAGAGTCCAGCGGGTTTCATATGCACGGCCTTAACCCTACAACATACATCACATCTTGCCACGAATGCGGCAATCTCTTTCTTCATCTTTGTCCACCAAAAACGTTGTTTCAGATCATGATACATCTTGCTACTACCTGGATGTATAGATAGCTTAGAGGAATGTGCTTCCTCTAAGATCTGGTTCCTTAACTCTTTATCCTTGGGCACAACAAGACGATCTTTGAACCATAGGATTTCTTTCTCATCAATCTTGAAACATTGGGAACCCTCGGTTTTCATCTTTCTTTTGATATGGAAAACACCCACATCGGTTTTTTGACCTTCTATGATTTGACTTTCGAGCGAGCAACTGACTGTAAGATTGTACAACACTGTCGGATGTAACAAGTTAAACTTATCTTCAAGCAAAGGTTGTGCGAGATGATAGTGTGACTTTCTGCTCAAAGCGTCAGCTACCACATTACTTTTCCGGGGTGATAATTGTCGGGTACAATGGTAAGGGGTACCCTAACCTGTGATAATCTAATGCCTAAACATCCAGGCGAAATCCGACAATCGACCAAGCAATGGAGGAAGGCCCGTCAGGCGAAGGCCTACCCCACCGGCAGAAAGGGTAGGCCATGGGCCAGTCCATTACTAGAGGGATGGTAGGTGGAGTGACCTTCGACCTCGATCCCCCGAATGACGGAGAAGGGAACGACCGACCCTCTGCCGCGACCCCTCGACCGACTCCAACCTCGACCCCTCAGATGACGGAGAGAGGCCGATCGAATCCCCCTCGACTCCAACCCCCCGAAGTGACGGACAGGGGGTCGAACGAACGACCCCCGAACAGGAGGCTCAATCAGCTCACCTGCTCCCGGTATGGGATAAAGGGAATCCTATGCTGGGGTCAGTCCCCGCCTAACGCCATGGGCGCTCACTACCTCGGTCAAATCCGTCAAGTCATCACCCATACCCAGATTACCCATCGACCGTACAACTACTGCAGTCACGCCTCAAGTACAGAGCACCCCCTTGAATTTTCGACGAGGCAGCCCTCGACTGCGCTCTTAGGAATGTGTCAGGATCACGCATGCCCCAATACCCCTCGACCTAGGGGCTCGACCCTCATCCCTAACTGTTACGGCATGGGCCCATCCAATCCATCCCGCTTCAACTGTGGAGTTCGCAGGATTCCACGCCATGCCGTCCGGCGACGACCAGTTCGCCATCACCATGCCTCAGAACACCAGAAGTACAGAAGGAGCATGCCGCTATAGCGATCGATGTCTCGTCACAGACATGGCGTACGAACACACCTCCCATACCGATACGTACTAAGCCCCTGTACTCCTAAGCCTCCCCTTGGCCTATAAGAGGGGAGGAGGAGGACAGGAACAAGGGGACCGAAGAGGAGGACGAGGAGGTCAAGCAATCAACCAACTCACCTAGAGTAGCCCTACTAGTTCTAGGTCTCGGCTCGCTCTGAGCACCCCCGTGTAAACCAGCTTGTACTGCCCCCTGTACGAGCACTTTGGTGCAAGATAATACAGTACCCCCTCCTCTTGCTGGACGTAGGGCCTTCTTTGCCCGAACCAGGATAAACTCTGTGTTCTTCTTGCATCACATCTGGGAGAGGGAGCATGCAATATACAAATTTACTAGTTAGTGATCGACCCCCTGGGTTGAAACACCGACAGTTGGTGCGCCAGGTAGGGGGGCTTTGCGTGTCGATTAACTCCCAATTTCTCTTCGAGATGGAGTCCACCATTCCACCACTTCCGTTCGCCACCATAATTTGGTTCGGGAGCCTAGAGTTCCTTTCCCTGGGCCACGGCCATGACATGGTTCTACTTTCTGGAGGTGGTGCGGATAGCAGCGGCCCCGATACATCGGGGCCAGGGAAGACCTCACGACGGTCCCACCACTCACGCCTTTCGACTGCGGCCAGGATGAGGCGCGAGCGACGCCGCCGCATGCTTCGCCGCGCAGATGACGTGACACCGGACGCCACTCCTCCGGTCTCAGCTGGCGACGTAGTTCCTCCCTTCGGGAGCCTGTTTGACCCATGCTTGGAGATCGGATGAGACCGCCTCGCCGAGCCCGACTCCGGCTTCGTCATACAGCCATCTCGGAGGGTCCCCAAGTCCTCTCCGACGCGCTCGGCCGCTCCACCACGTAACCTACTTCCGCATGGGCTCTACAATGACGCCAGACTCTTCTCTGCCTTCGTAGGCTCGCGAATGCGGGCACAACATGGGTCCCTAGGGGACTTGCTACGTGCGACCGTGAACCCCTACACTCCTCCACCAGGCAAGTACCCGGAGTCGCGACGAACCCCGATCCCCGGGTACTACACCTTGGGCACGATACGACAACAACTGGAGGAGGAGCGCAGGGGATCTTTCCCCAACTTTTACCAAAGCCGCCCTGATCCAGACTCCTCGGATGAGGATTACGATCCCACGCGGGAGTGCTTCCACCTCGACGGTCCAGTCGGCTTCCAGGACGACACCACCGACGCCGCAGCCGCGAGAGCAGGAGGAGGGGGCAACGCTACCCCTGCACGAGGCGCCAGTCCACCGATTCCGAACGAAGCCGCTCCGCCTCAGGACGCCCAGATCGCGTAGGTCCAAGAGCTACTCGCCAAGCTCGAGGAGGAATGCCTACGACTTCATCAGATCGAGCTTGCCCTCGAGCAAGAGCGCGAGCGCCCACAGGGTGGAGGGGCCCGCGCCAGGGCCTATGACGTCCATCAGCGGATCATCGAGGAAGGAGCAAACGAGCCCCGCATCTACAACCGCGCCAGTCAGAATGTCGTGGCAGCCGCAATGCTGCTCCGTGACATGCCGGCACCATCGACACCCCAAGCGCAACGTATTAGAGATGAAATCCAGGGGCTCCTCCAGACCGCGGCCGTACAACAGGCGGAGAGCTTGGCCTCAAGGCACAGAGGAGCTGCTTCTGAGCGACAGGACAGGCCCTCTCGTCAAGACCGAGAAGCGTCTGTCCACCAGGACAAGGCGCCCCGAGGCCAAGCAAGGTGACAAATGGTTCTAGACCGCATCCTCGACAATCAATAGCCACGCAATGCATGACACGACATCAACGACAACAAACGACGCCGACACGGTGATGCTAAGGCTCAAGGTTACAGTGCTCATCGAGGTGGGCGCTACGATAGCGACGAGGATCGACGCTGGTCCCCTGAACCACCGGGGCCACGAGTCTTCAGCAAAACGATCCAGCGAACCGCCTTACCGAGTCGCTTCCGACCACCCGCCAACCTGGTCAAATACAACATTGAGACCAAACCAGAACTCTGGCTTGCTGATTTCAGGCTAGCGTGTCAGCTAGGAGGTGCCGACAACGACCACGTCATCATTCGACAACTCCCACTCTTCCTCTCCGACACCGCTCGAAGGTGGCTCGAGGAGCTCCCCCCGGACTTGATCCATGGCTGGCTTGACCTGGTCAGGATCTTTGAGGGGAACTTCAAGGGCACCTACGTGCGACTGGGAAATTCTTGGGACCTCCGCAGCTGCAAGCAGAAAACAGGAGAAACCCTCCGTGAATTAACCCGACGATTTTCCAAGCAACGAACCAAGCTACCCCACATCTCCGACCACGACGTCATCATGGCGTTCGTCACCGGGACAATGTGCAAGGAGTTAGTACAGGAACTAGGGCGAAACACCCCCAAGACCGCCAACGAGCTCATGGACATCATCGCCAACTACGCAGCCGGTGAAGAGGCCGTTGGCGCATTCTTTTGTGGATCCCCAGACAAGGGGAAAGCCAAGGCGGACGAGCCTGGTAGCTCGAGCAATGGGCCTAAGAGGGACCGCAACAAAAAGAGGAAGAACCAATAGGGTCGATGTAACATCGATCCTGACGATCTTGTGGCTGCGGTAGACCGGAAGAAGCCTCGAGGTCCCCCTCCAGACGGGGGCATCTTCGATTAAATGCTGAAAGAGCCCTGCCCCTATCACAAGGGGCCGGCCAACCACAGTCTCGAGGACTGTCGCATGCTCAAGAAGTACTATGACTCTCTCAGCCTCAAGAAAGACGACAAGAAGGAGGACCCACAAGACAGGGGCGATGGCAAGGAGGGTTTCCCCGAGGTTCTCGATTGTTTCATGATCTTCGGGGGACCCTCGACCCGACTCAGTGCGCGTCAACGCAAGAGTGAGCGTCGGGAAGTCTTCTCCGTTCGTGCCCGGGGCCCCTGATACCTCAACTGGTCGCACGTATCGATCACCTTCGACCAAGGCGACAACTCCAAACACATCCCCGATGCAGGGGTCTACCCACTCGTCGTTGATCCGATCATACTCAACACCCGCCTCACCAAGGTACTCATGGATGGGGGGAGCAGCCTCAACATCATCTTCGCCGAAACCCTCGACCTCCTGGGGATCCCGAGAACCATGCTCCTGCCCAGCGTGGGGGGATTCCACGGGATCGTCCCAGGGAAGAAGGCACTCCCGATCGACTGCGTCAAGCTGCCTGTCTGCTTCGGCACCCCCTCGAACTTCAGAAGCGAGGAACTGACCTTTGAAGTGGTCGGATTCCACGACACCTACCACGCAATCATCAGTCGACCTAGGTACGCCAAGTTCATGGCGATCCCAAACTACACCTACCTCAAGCTGAAGATGCCAGGGCCCAAGGGAGTCATCACCGTCGACGCCTCCTACGAACACGCCTACGACCGCGACGTCGAGTGTGTAGCAAGCGCCGAGGCGGTCGATGAATCGGCCGTCCTCGCGGCCCTCGACGACTTCTCCAAGGAGACCCCCAACCCCAAATGACGCGCCGGCAACTTCGAGCCTGCGGAGGACACCAAGACTATCCCGCTCGACCCCAACCACGCGGATGGGAAGGTGCCGACGGTCAGCGCCACTCTCGGGCCCAAATAGGAAGTTGTGCTCGTCGACTTTCTCTGCGTGAATGCTGACATGTTTACGTGGATTCCCTCGGATATGTCAGGCATTCCGAGGGATGTCGCCGAGCACTCCTTGGACATCCGAGCCGGATCCAAACCGGTGAAGCAACGGCTGTGACCCTTCGACGAGGAGAAGCGCAGAATCATCGGGGAGGAGGTCGACAAGCTTTTGAAGGCCAGATTCATCAAGGAGGTTCATCATCCTGAGTGGTTAGATAATCCCGTAGTTATCAAGAAAAGGAATGGAAAGGATAGAATGTGCGTAGATTACACTAGTTTAAATAAAGCATGTCCTAAGGTTCCTTTTCCATTACCACGTATTGATCAAATAGTTGATTCCACTATGGGATGCGAAACTCTTTGCTTTCTCGACGCGTATTCTGGCTATCACCAAATAAAGATGAAGGAGTCCGATCAGCTCGCAACTTCCTTCATCACCCCTTTTGTCATGTTTTGCTACCTTACGATGCCATTCGGCTTGCGAAACGTCGGGGCCACGTACCAACAATGCATGCTCCATGTCTTTGGACACCATATAGGACCAACCGTCGAGGCCTACGTCGATGACATCGTAGTCAAATCCAAGAAAGTCGAGAACCTGGTCGAGGACCTTGAAATCGCGTTCGGGTGTCTCAGGGCTAATCGTATAAAGCTAAATCCCGAGAACTGTGTCTTCGGGTTCCCTCGAGGCATGCTCCTAGGGTACATAGTCTCCCAGCGCAGGATCGAGGCCAACCCTGAGAAGGTAGCCGCGATCACTAGGATGGGCCCGATCAGGGATCTTAAGGGCATCCAAAGGGTCACAGGGTGCCTCGCTGCCCTCAGCCGATTCATCTCGCGGCTTGGGGAGAAAGCACTTCCCCTTTATCGCCTCCTTAAGAAAACATAACATTTCGCATGGACCATCGAGGCCGAGGAATCGCTTTCCAAACTCAAAGACTTGCTCACCTTGCCGCCTGTTTTGGTGGCCCCAATCCCCGTTGAGTCCCTCCTACTCTATGTTGTTGCAACTACCCAGGTAGTCAGCGCGGCTATAGTGGTCGAGAGGGCGGAGGAGGGACACACCCTGCTGGTGCAGAGGCCCGTCTACTTTGTAATACTGTCAAAATCCAAAGTGAGATACCCCCACAACCAGAAGCTGCTATACACCGTCGTCCTCACTCGACGAAAACTCCAGCACTATTTCCTGGGCTACCCGGTAACTATGGTTTCGTCTTTCCCTCTCGGGGAGATAATCCAAAATCGGGAGGCATCAGGAAGAATCGCCAAGTGGTCGGTCGAGCTCATGGGGGAGACTCTCTCCTACGCCCCTCGGAAGGCCATCAAGTCTCAGATATTGGCGGATTTCATCGCAGAATGGACCGACACCCAACTGCCCCCGGCACAAATACAGGCCGAACTATGGACCATGTACTTCGACGGATCGTTGATGAAGACGGGAGTGGGCGCTGGATTGTTGTTCATATCTCCCTTAGGAATCCACATGCGCTAAGTCATCCGCCTTCACTTCGCCGCCTCCAGCAACGTAGCCGAATACAAGGCCCTCGTCAACGGTCTACGCATCGCCATCGATCTCGGAGTCCGGCGCCTTGACGTTCGAGGGGACTCGCAGCTGGTGATTGATCAAGTGATGAAAGCCTTGAGCTGCCATGACCACAAAATGGAAGCCTACTGCAAAGAGGTCCGAAACCTCGTAGACAAATTCCACGGCCTCGAGCTCAACTACATCGCCCGCCGATACAACGAAGCCGCTGATGAGCTAGCCAAAATCGCATCCACTCGAGGTATGGTTCCTCCTGACGTCTTTTCCAGGGATCTTCACAAGCCATCGGTCAATCTAAGCTTGGGGGCTCCCGCCCTCGAACAAGAAATCGACCCCTCCCCCTCGATGAATCCCCCCTCAAATGGGGATGAAGTCATGGAGATCGATGGAACGATCGCAACCCCAACCTCCTCAACGGACTGGCGCGCGCCCTACCTCGAATATCTGATACAAGGCGAGCTCCCAGAGGACCGCACCGAAGCCCAACACATAGCCTGACATGCCAAAACTTACTTCTTGTATGGGGATTGCCACGAGCTGTATCAATGCAGCCCTATAGGTATATTCCAACGATGCCTCACCATCGAGGAGGGGAGGGCACTGCTAAAGGACATACACTCGGGGGCTTGTGGCCACCACGCTGCACCGAGCTGCACCGAGGACTCTAGTAGGAAACGCCTTTCGACAAGGCTTCTATTGGCCGACAGCTGTCGCCGATGCCACCAAACTCGTCCGATCTTGCAAGGGATGCCAGTTCTACGCTAGGCAAACACACCTCCCGGCCCAAGCTCTGTAGATGATACCCATAACTTGGTCGTTTGCTGTATGGGGACTCGACATGGTCGGCCCCTTAAAGAAAGCAAAAGGTGGCCAAACCCACCTCCTCGTGGCCATAGACAAATTCTCGAAATGGATCGAGGCTCGACCCATCACCAATATTCAATCCCAACAAGTCATGTCGTTCTTCACAGACATCATCCACCGCTTCGTGGTCCCCAACGTCATCATCACCGACAACGGCACGCAGTTCACCGGCCAAAAGTTCTTGAACTTCTATGATCACCACAAAATCAGGGTGAACTTATCTGCAGTTGCCCACCCTCGAACTAACGACCAGGTCGAGCGCGCCAATGGCATGGTTTTGCAGGGACTCAAGCCAAAGATCTTCGACCGACTAATCAAGCACAGCAAGAGATGGGTCGATGAGTTGTCCTCAGTCCTATGGAGTCTCAGAACAACACCAAGCCGAGCTACGGGGTTCTCCCCATATTTCTTGGTCTATGGGTCTGAGGCCGTCCTCCCCACTGATCTCGAGTACGGTTCCCCTCGATTAAAGGCCTACAATGAACAAGCCAACGCAGCAACCCGAGAGGAGTCCCTCGACCAGCTCGAGGAAGCCCGGGTCATGGCCCTCTTCAAGTCAGCAAGGTACCAATAGACACTCCGACGCTATCACGACAAGCACGTACACAAAAGGGACCTCGACGTCGGCGACCTTGTACTATGCCGCCGACAAAGCAACAAGGGGCGTCAAAAACTGACGCCACCATGGGAAGGACCCTTCATCGTGGCAGAAGTGTTAAAGCCAGGGACCTACAAACTGAAGAACAACAAGGGCTAAATCTTCACCAACGCATGGAACATCGAACAACTACATCGCTTTTACCCTTAGGGCCTCGAGGCCTTGTACATTTTCTGCATTATGTACATCTATCGCATCATGAATGAATAAAGTGTTCTCGAAATACATTTCACGTTCGTTCATAGCTCTGAGATAGCCTCGACTTCACTCCTGCAAAGTCAAGCCTCCCTCGGGGACTGACAGGGGGGGACCCCCTCCCTAAGTCCCTTAAAAACCCAAATTTTTTTTCAAAACTCAACGCTTCCCTCTCCATCTTCGCCCCGAGTACGCTCTGTAACTAAGCTAAGAACGCCTCAAACTCCCTAAGGGTCGAGGGTCGTTGAGCCGGGGGCTCTCCTACGCCTCCGGGCTGTGGTACCCCCACTCACTCCCCCACCCCCTCGAGGGATACGAGCGAGCGTCGAACACTTAGTCTAAAAGCACAAACTCAGGCAAAGAGAAACAGAGACGGCTCGAGAAATAAAAGCACCCAGATGCATCTCAAATAAAATGTTACAAAAACTAATCTATTACATGGACCTTCTTGTCCAGATCTGGTTCACAGGCCTCAATTATTCCCATCGCCGTCTCCATCCATCGGGGGAAGCACCTCAGGCTCGAAGAGCTTCGCCAACTCACCGCCAGACACCTCTATGGCATGAATCAGCTCATGGCACCTTGCCATGTTAGCTTCGTCACTCAAGCTCCGGGTCGACGACAAAGCCACGAGCGACGACGCTGAGGTCGTAGGAGTAGCCCGAGCGGACGACTACGAGCGCCCGCTTCACACCTACGTGAAGAGCAGCATGGACCTGCTCCGTCACCAGTTGAAGGGCTTCGATTCAATAGTCCGCCCGGGGTAAGGGGGAAACAGGCCGTCGTCGTTCCTCAGGTAGAACCACCCGGAGTGTCCATCCCACATGGCTCGACTTGATCCTCACCGAGATCCAGTCTTCCGCCCTCTTGAGGCTAATGCTGCAACACCCCGTCCAGACCATCCTCCGTTGGCCGGTCCCGGCCGGAGCATGAAACAAGCTCGCCTCGAACAGATGGAGCCACAACTCCCAGTGGGGCTCCATCTGCAGGTACCCCTCGCACACGGCGGTGAAGACCGCCATGTGAGAGACGCCGTTGGGGGAGAGGTGTTGGAGCTCCACGCCATAGTGGTTGAGGATCCCCCGCAAGAGACGGCTGGGGGGGGGGGATCCCAGCCCCGCCCGGTGGAAGGCCTCGAAGCTGACCACGTAGCCCTCCGGTGGGTTGGGCTCGTGATCCGACTCCGGCGGCGCCATCCATTCCAGACGGTCCGTCGAAGTGACAGGCCGAAGAAGGCCGCTCCCCGCCAGCTCTCCCAACCACTCCGCGGTCGCCGTCGAAGGGAGCCAAGCGTTGGGGCTGCGCAGGGTGTAGTTAGCCATGGTAGCGGGGAAGCGGATGCGTTCGGAGGCAGGTGTTGAAGGTGCATTGCCGATCTTTTCTCTCCTCACTCACGCGCGCAGATGTGAAGCTCTGGGGACGACGAAGGCAAGGGCGGGAACGAAGAGGCAAGGAAGGCAATGGCAAACATGAGAAAGCCAAAGCCCTGTACCCGTATATATGAACGGAAACGCAACGGGTAGATCCGTCGAAAAGGCAGGTAAATCTCTGCATTAAATGCGCCCACTAACTCTCCTTGAGGATCCATAGGGTAAGGGACACCTGACACGACGTCGGGGTTCTCGCCGCCCTCCACACCCGCCGCGCGCAGATGAAGGGACATCTCCTACAAAGGCGCACCCACGACCAACGACAGGGAATGTGGAGCGTTATCTTTGGAGGAAAGCAACGGACATCAACTTGTCCCTCGAAGCCTCGGGGGTCGATGGCTGGCCCCACGGTCGCGGTTTCGACAGTCACCCTCGAACGGTCCTTCCCAGAGAAGTAAAACGGACTCCGGTCCACCCTAAAACTTCGAGGGGGCGAAGGCTGGTCCTCGAACAGGGTTCGATAGCCACCCTCGAGTACCCGAGTCAGGGATGACCCAGGGGGAGCCAACACGAGGCCCCGCTTGAGAACGAACTCTCGAGACCCCCCGGGACATATCCAAGGCAAAACCCGGTAGTACCGAAGGATCCCCACGACGGGAGGCATCGAGCCACCAACTCTCAGCGAACGGAGTCGGCACCTTGGTAACCCATACAGTTTCGCTTAAAGAGGACATCTCAGGGCTTCTATCGACCCCTATCGAGCGGGACACGAGTTCTCACTTGGATCTCCCTGTTACCAACTCACAGCGGACTTCGAGGCTCGTTCGAACAAGGATAGCTCGACGCTCTTCACCCCACAATCCGAGCGCAAGGATCCGTGGGAAGGATGCTAAGAGGTAGCAACGCCCAGCCACACGAGGCTCAGGGGCTCGACTACGCACGACACCCCTTGACGAAAGAGGGTCGAAAACGTCCAAGGCCTGGCAGACAGAGTTGACCCCCCGGTGGGGCACTATGACTCCAGTTAACCTCATCCCCCCCCCCACATAAGCCACAAATCAAAGCCCCCAGAGGAGTCCTTAATCACTCCTCAGGGGCCTCGGGGGCAACCCTCGAGGTGTGAACTCGCGCGCACCCCGCGGAGAATCAAACCATATAGTAACTCTGCAAATCATCTCCAAAAGCCCCTATGTGGATTCTTCTTATCCGCATAGAGGCTCGGGGGCTACTGTCGGGTACAAAGGTAAGGGGTAACCTAACCTGTGATAATCTAATGCCTAAACATCCAGGCGAAATCCGATAGTCGACCAAGCAATGGAGGAAGGCCCATCAGGCGAAGGCCTACCCCACCGGCAGAAAGGGCAGGCCATGGGCCAGCCCATTACCAGAGGGATGGTAGGTGGAGTGACCTTCGACCTCGATCCCCCGAATGACGGAGGAGGGATCGAACGAACGACCCTTTGCCGCGACCCCTCGACCGACTCCAACCTTGACCCCTCAGATGACGGAGAGAGGTCGATCGAATCCCCCTCGACTCCAACCCCCCGAAGTGATGGACAGGGGGTCGAACGAACGACCCCCGAACAGGAGGCTCGATCAGCTCACTTGCTCCCGGTATGGGATAAAGGGAATCCTATGCTGGGGTCAGTCCCCGCCTAACGCCATGGGCGCTCACTACCTCGGTCAAATCCATCAAGTCATCACCCATACCCGGATTACCCTTCGACCGTACAACTACTGCAGCCACGCCTCGAGTACGGAGCACCCCCTCGAATTTTAGGCGAGGCAGCCCTCGACCGCATTCTCAGGAATGTGTCAGGATCACGCAGGCCCCGATACCCCTCGACCTGGGGGCTCGACCCTTATCCCTAACTGTTACGGCATGGGCCCGTCTAATTCCTCCCGCTTCAACTGTGGAGTTCGCAGGATTCCACGCCATGCCGTCCGGCGACGACCAGTTCGCCATCACCATGCCTCGGAACACCAGAAGTACAGAAGGAGCATACCGCTATAGCGATCGACGTCTCGTCACAGACATGGCGTACGAACACGCCTCCCATACCGATACGTACTAAGCCCCTGTACTCCTAAGCCTCCCCTTGGCCTATAAGAGGGGAGGAGGAGGACAGGAACAAGGGGACCAAAGAGGAGGACGAGGAGGTCAAGCAATCAACCAACTCACCTAGAGTAGCCCTGCTAGTTCTAGGCCTCGGCTCGCTCTGAGCACCCCCGTGTAAACCAGCTTGTACTGCCCCCTGTACGAGCACTTCGGTGCAAGATAATATAGTACCCCCTCCTCTTGCTGGACGTAGGGCCTTCTTTGCCCGAACCAGGATAAACTCTGTGTTCTTCTTGCATCACATCTGGGAGAGGGAGCACGCAATATACAAATTTACTAGTTGGTGATCGACCCCCTGGGTCGAAACATCGACAATAATGAACCTCAAGATTGTAATCCTTGATTAGCTCTAACCATCTTCTTTGCCTCATGTTCAATTCTAGCTGCGTGAATATGTACTTGAGACTCTTGTGATCGGTGTAGATATGTCATATGTTACCCAGAAGGTAGTGTCTCCATATCTTTAAAGCATCTACCACTGCTGCAAGTTCTAAATCATGCATTGGGTAGTTATCTTCATGTTTTCTGAGCTATCTTGATGCATAGGCTATCACTTTTCCTTCCTACATAAGAACACATCCTAGTCCAGTCCCAGAGGCATCACAATACACGTCAAAAGGTTTTGTTATGTCTGGTTGCGCCAAAACGAGTGCTGAAGTAAGTAGAGTTCTTAGGGTAAGAAAAGCTGCCTCACATTCCGGAGTCCATTCGAACCTCTTATCCTTTTGTAGTAGACTAGTCATAGGTTTAGCTATCTTGGAAAAGTCTAGAATGAAACGACGGTAATATCCCACTAGACCAAGAAAACTACGAACCTCGGTGACAGAAGTTGGAGCTTTCCAATCCATAACTTCTTGTACTTTGCTTGGATCCACAGATATTCCATCAGCAGAAAGAATATGTCCAAGGAAAGGTACTTTAGTAAGCCAAAACTCGCACTTACTAAACTTAGCATATAACTTGTGCTCTCTCAGATGAGCAAGAACTATACGCAAGTGTTCTACATGATCGGTTTCATTTTCCAAGTAGATTAAAATGTCGTCGATGAACACAACTACAAATTTATCCAGCTCAAGCATGAACACAGAGTTCATAAGATACATGAAGTAGGCGGGAGCATTAGTTAGCCCAAACGACATAACTAAATATTCGTAAATCCCATATCTCGTTGCAAATGTTGTCTTGGTTATATCTTGTGGTCGGATCTTGATTTGATGATACCCTGATCGCAAATCGATCTTAGAAAACACCTTAGCCTTAGATAACTGATCAAACAAGATATCAATACGAGGTTCTGAGTGCCAAACACGGCCAGGAAGCAGTTGCTGCGCTGCGGAGGTCCTGGGGCTGCCATCTGTAACGAGTTTTAACCTTTTTTGGAGAACATGTATTTTACAGATTTAAGCATTTAATAAGTAAAAGAGATAGATATTTAGTAAGGGAGGGAATTAAATGCAATATGATGACACATGATGCATGCACGTATCTTAGTAAGTGGTTGGATTGTAAGTAAAGTACTTCAAATAGAGTAAGAAGGTGTGTAATGCTCCGGGGATTGCCATTCACAAAGATGGAGGGGAGGTGGTTAGGGCACTCAGGAAGGTCAGGGCCCTGTTCTCCTTCTTCTGGAGCTTCTCGAGCTTGCAACTCTGGTGGGACTCCTCCTTCTATCTCCCCGAACTCCAGCAAGGTCACTCTCTCCGGCGATCCTGGATGCATGTACACATGTATGATAAACCAACATATATGACAAGTCATATACTAGAATGAGACATGCCTAATGCATATGAATGGATGCCCATCATGAATGTGTTATGCAACATTTTATTTCATTGACCGAATATGTGCAAATTTCTTCTCCCGTAGAGAAGTTAACACTTACCTTTCTTTTGCAACCTGTAATATAGCTTCTCCTCTGGGGTAAGCTCTCTTACACCTGCATCAAACAAGTTTTCTGCTTTAAGACACTTGGTTAACTTACACAAGCATACATCACTTACACATGCATAACATAGCATAGAAACACTGAAAACAGAAGCTAGAAGAAAACTATGTAGCTGGAGCTACACACAACCAAAAATTACAAACTAAGACATTCTGGAAAGGTCATAAAATTATCTAAAAAATAGTCCACAAACTCCCCAGCTAGATCCAATACTAAAAAGGCCTAACAGGCACTCTAAGCAAAGCTGTTTTGAAGAAACAGGAAAACACAGATTTAAGGTTGAACTTGTAAAACATGCTTAGATTAAACTAAAGAGGTTATGGCTGTGAAAAATTAACACCAGACAGATCAACAAGTTACCTACAACAAAGTCAACTGTAGCTACTGCTGAAACTCAACATAAATAGCTCAAACAATTCTAGCAAGAAAACATGCTTCTGCTGTCCAACAGCAAACAGAGATAACTTAGAACAGTTATAAAGCTTTTAACCATCTATCCAAAAATTATGATAAAATTAGACAGGATGGATTACATATTTAGCTACCAATATGGTTTTCACACCAATAACAGAAAACACAGGTAAAAAGGAGTTAAAATTACTTATTTTCTGGTGATGAGAAAACAAGCACAAGTTAAACATACATTACTTAAACAATTTGAAAAGCGTAAAACAATAGATTTCATATCTTTCTTAGCTTACACTAAGCATGTAACACACGTAAAAAAATTAGCAAGAACAGTAACCACATATAACTTAGCTTAGCAATTTAAACTAGGTTGCATTTAATTAAACAAGCATTTAATCAAAAGAACTATAACAAACCACTAAATTACAGGTTACTATCACTTTAACATTTTTCATGGGAAGTGCATGCTGAGACAAACTCAACACAATAAGAACTATGATTTTAGCACATACCAAACTCCAGTTATGAATTAAAAAATTAAACTAAGCACATAAAGCATGTTGTTTAGTTTTATTAAAACAACATAGAAGAACAGTAATAACAGGTTACTTAACATTTTTCATGCATAGAGAAAAATATAACAAAGCTCATAGAATAGGTTTCACATTTTTAGCGTTTTTTTAGAATTAGTTATGAATTTCCAAAGTTAGCAAACAGAACTGAAAAAGACAAAACAGAGAAAAACATTGAGCCTATGACACGTGGGACCCACTGGTCAGGTTCATCCCCACAGAAGCGACTGCACTCGAGGTCCTCGACTGACGGTTCCTCGCCGGCGGTGAGGTTTCCAGCCAAACCAACCCCACAGTTGTGTTCCCCTACGCAACCCGCATCGAACCATGTAATTGGTTGTACCCCAGGTCCACCGGAGCATGCTCGACGACGTCCGTGGGGGCACGGCGGCACTGCTGCTCTTGCGCTGGCCGGCGCAAGCTTTCTCTGGCCAAACTGGCGACAGCTACACCTACACGGAACCCTAGCGGTCCGATCTAGCCCGGATTGGGACCATGTGAACCCTCCGATGAGCTCGGCCACATGCACAGCGGCACGGTGGCGAGTTCACGGCGGTGCGGTGCTTCTGTTCCGGCGGTGGCGAGGCATGGATGCTTCAACCAACTCCAGCTATCTATCCAATGGCTAACCAACTAACCCTAATGCTACTCAGACGAACTTAAACGACAACTAGAAGCCCAGCATAAACTTCGTCGGCTTTGCGGGTGCCAGGCGCTCACGCACGACGGGGATCCTATTCCGGCGAACCCTAACCCTAATTGTTTCAACCGACTCCTTGGTGAGCATCTACAACCTCTAGACTATCACGTACAAGAGCTAGAAGGAAGGGAGAGGCGCTGGATTGGGCTGGCCACGGCGGCGCAAAGCTCGGCGGAGCTTAGGTCGACAATGGCGGTCGCGGTGCTGTGCAGTCTAGCTTACCCGTGCGGCTAGCGTTGAAGCGGAGCGGTGCAAAAGATGGAGCGGAGCAAGGCGATGCTGTGGCTACACTTTGGCGGCCAATGCGGTGTGCTTGGCGGTGGAGCTCGGCGACGGTGGTGCTGTGGCAATGGCGCGGTGTTCCACTTTGGCGCGAGGCAGAGAGGAGAGGGAGAGAGCGAGGGCGAGTGAGCGCTCGGTCGCGAAGTGGTGTGTACGGGCGTCCAAGGTGCGGTCGGCGCAGGCGTCGCGCCGGTGTACGGCTACCACGCGGCGTGCAATTCTTGAAGCGGTCGGCCACGACCGACACTCGGCGCTGCCTCCCCCATTCGAAAGCTCGATCAGACCGACTGACAGAGCGATTTGCAACAGGATTAACTCTCTAAGCCTTGCGTATTAGCTTCAAACAAATGCACACTTTTGTAGAGCTATAGTTGAACTCCAACTTTGGTGTAATTTGTTTGAGCTGAAATGGTTTAGATTTCAAACTACAAGCATTCAAACATGGTAACATTATAACTGCAAGCCACTTAGGACTTAGACGATTTCAGAAGCTAAAACAGCCCCTGACTCAGCCTTGATTGACTAATTAGGGTATTTTATGATCCAAATCACCTCAAGGTGGTTAAACAAAGTTTGTTCAAAATTAAAAACTCTACAACTTTTCTTAAGCCAACTTTTTCAAACAAAGTTATTAACAAGGTCAAAAGGTTAAATCAAGCAAAAGGGTTCCTAGGCTCAATCATTAAAGCTTAAACCCTTGAAGCTCATTTGGACTTGATCATGAACATAAACATGGTTCCATTAACATCCCTAAATATTTCTAGGTCGTTATTAGTGATCAAAACATCAAGCACTTGGTTAAACAAGTAAAACTTAATTATAGCTAAGTGTAGGTTAGCACATACAACATGTAAACAAGGTGATCACTTAGGGTTATCAATTCATATGATCATGGAAATGCATGAATGCAATGATGCTTGTGCTCATGCTCATGCTCATGAAATGATATGCAAATGCAAGCTTAACACCAAGGGTGTTACAGTCCCACTTGTCATGTGAGTTGGTTGTTTGTTCTAAGATAATTGTCACGTTGATTTCCTTGATGTGGGCCCATTGTAACGATCCACAATTTCCTCAAAGGGAAATCCACATAATGTGATAGTCCCAGGAATACCAAGGTATCACATTATTATTATACAGCTGATACCACAGTCATATATCGTTGATTACAAGTATTACAACTTAGAGATTCACACCCTACTACAACATGATACTAGCGGAAGACGCATGCAAAACGATATCAAAGCAAACATAGCGTGCCAGCGGGTGAAGGCTCCTCCTTCATAGGCAACCTTGAGCGTAGGACAAGACCACCTAAACCTCCTCTGGATCCTTGTTGTTGTCGTCGAAGATGTCATCCAAACCTAATAAATAACTTTCAGTACGATTTGTACTGGCCACTGTTTCCCACCCTATGCTTTGTGTTTGCTTTGTGGTAAAGGGAATGCAAGGTTATAGCATAAGACCTATTTATGGCTGTAGTTTGCCTATGCATATAATAATCAATATTTAAAGTATATAATTGTATCTCTAGTTTTAACACATTTCCAACCATCCATCCCATCCACACACATCTCACCACACTCTCACTCTCTAGGCGATAAGGACAACTCCCTCTCGTCCTTGTCTCAGCGGCTCACAGTCGGATCCTGTAAAACCCAGGGGGAAGAAAAGAAGGGACTCATCTCTGTAAAGCAAGTGAGGCGTAGGTCACGAGAAGTCCATATCCGAGGACGCGGCTATACGTATAGATCGATCAACTTTGCAGAGTGTGTACACCTGGACCCACAAGATCGTCATCATCGACGTTGCGCAATGCCTAGGCCGATAATGGGCTATCGCCCGATCTGGAACGATACCATCCTGCCACTCAGCCCTAGGGCTCCCCGGCGCACCGGCAAACTGAGACTGGGAGACGCAGCACCTGGCCACCATGGTACTGCACATCTAGGATGGTACGTGTCTCAACACCAGCACCACCCACCCTTATCACCTAACAACCTCACTGTAATGGCATCGCCCAAACCGATCGACATCCGCACCCCGCCATTAGGGACGAGTGGTGTGCACGAATAAAGCTCATGGTTCCAATTCCCTTGATATTCCAGATCCTAGGTGAGATCAGACATGTCATCTCCTCAATCGGGGTACTCCCCCGTGCCATCACAGCACCTCTATCCCGGGGCTCGCCCCGGGATCTCCACAGATCACATGTACCCGCCACAGGTACCTCACGTGGGGATGCTCAGGTCACACCCCCGGCAAGACTCGTCCCCCAGACTCATCGTAGAACCTGTCTGATCGACTCAACCCTCACCACACACCAAGACACACGCCAAGATCTCCCCAAGTTGTTATCATTATAATGGCACACAGTGCCTATCCACTCACAAACAGTCCTCCACTCAGCATCACATCATAGACATAATGCGAAGTAGAAGTAAGCAGCGAGCAAGTAAGTAAAGCGGGTGTCTATCCTAACAGCGGGTGTGCAGGGGTAAGGTTGCGACAAGGTAAGGGTTTTCCAAGCAATCTACCATGCAACCTATCAGTTTAATTGCAGAAAGTAAAGCACTAGCATCTATGTATATGCATGTCTAATAGGATTCTATGAGGTTGGGTGGGACGTGGCACCTGTTCATTTAGGTCCATATATTCATCCACATCTTGTTGCTGCCCATGTCTCCTGCCTCCAACGGATCACCAGTTCGATCAACACCACCCTCGATGCAACTACCTCGACAAAGCGACAAACAAGGCAGAAAATAATCAATCCTTATACAAGATCCAAATCAAAAGGCAACGACATAAAAAGAGCAGCTACAACAAAAGACATCAAAAGACTTAGCCCTCGCGGTGGTTGTCCGCTTTCCTTGCGCTCAAAATAAAACATGAGTGGTTGTCTGTTAAGCATAAGCTCGAGTCATGACCCCGAAATAGCCACACTTCCCAGGTTGATAGTGTGCAAAAAGACATGGAGGTAGACCGAGTCGACCGAGTCAAGACGGTGGACGCGCGAGTCAAGCAGAGGCTCAGGGGACTCGGAGTTTGACCGAGCAAAGACAAGGTTGCTCGCGTCGAGTGGTTTGGTGGTTTGGGCCTCAAAACCATCCGCGTAGGATTCCGAGTTTGGGTCGCAAAACTCGAGGTTCGGTAGTTGAGCCCAAAGCTACCGGTGGCGGGTTTCTTGGGTTTGGGCCTCAAAACCTAGGCGGAGCTTCCGAGGAAGCGGGGATGGCATGTGGCGGAATCCTGGAGGTTGCGTCGAGGCGACGACAACTCCTGGAAGGAAGCGGGGCCGTCCATTCAAATGAGTGGCTGAGAGTTACCGACTTGGATTACGATGTCTTAGGGCTAGGTAATTCGGTCTTGTATCTAGGGGGGTCTTTGGGAAATGGCCAAAGCCCCGTTAAATAGACGATGAAGGGGTATCCTCATCCTATCTCTTGCATTACTCTCTCTCCGACCTATTCCTAGGTTTTCCCTTCCCTAGCTTCTTCTTGCTTGAGATCCACCGTGTCACCGGTGTAAGAACTTGTGATTGTTGCGAGGAATTGGAGGCCGTAACCTCCGTAAGCCATGGTGGCTTTGATTTCGTGATTATGTCCCCGGTTTGTTGGTGTTCTTCCTGTTTTGCTTTTGCTCTCTCTTTTTCCCGACTTGATTCCTCTTTGTTGAAAGTAGCTTTGCAAATTCGACTTGAACCAAGTTGTTCGTAATCGTGAGGAGCTTCTTTGCACCGAAGGAATTCTCCTCAAACCTCACGATGTGCGTAGATCGGGCAAATTCTTTGTGGCGTTCTTCGTTTTTTCTCTTTCTCCCCCAAATCCGAGTGTTCTCGTTTATCCTCTCCAAATTGAGCGATGATTTCTTTGGGATAGCTCCCCAACTGCACTAGGATCATGCCTACAAAGTTTGGTTGCAGTTGGTGATCATTTGGATGAGTTTTGAGAAGATTTGGCGGAGTGGATATGATTTTCGCGAGGAACAGTTTTTCTCCTGTGAGCATCGGACCACTTTGCCCTAAGCTCCAGACCATAGCGAGTGGTCCGGTGGTCTTGACCTTTCTCATGTCAAGCAGCAAGAGGCGTCGGACCACCCTCCGGACCTCCTGGTTTTTGAGCACCGGACCTTTGACGAGTGGTCCGGTGGCTCTGCTGAGAAACGCTACCACGCGTCGGACCACTCTCCTTGTTCCGACGGGGTAGTCCGGTGGTCTGGTCCGGAGGTCGGTAGTTTACTGGACTGTCTGGCGAGTGAGCACCGGACCAGTCTCTCGTACCACCGGACTAGTCCGGAGCAGGTAGTCCGGAGGTTGGGTGCTCCCTACACTTCTCTGTCTCGGCCTTGCCAGCGTCGGACCATAGCTCCGGACTACTCGCCATAGTCCGGTGGCTCTGTCCCAACTGGTCCGGAGCCTCTGGTGTTGTTGTTTTTCTTCCGTTCTTTTCGCGGTTTGTTTCTCTAGGTTGGTGGCTATCTCCACTGTGTTCCTAGGTCATCTCCTAGAACATCCACCTACTTGTGGGTCGTGAGCCTAGCTCGTGCTTTGGGATGTGCTTGGGACAAGGGCCAAGATCTTCCAAAAGGAATTTTTATTTGGCTCTCATTCACCCCCCTCTGGTCGCCGTTGTCGGTCCTTCAATTGGTATCAGAGCCAGCTAAGGATCAATCCACCTTACACGGTTCTTGATCCGCGAAGGCGACATGGAGCGAGGTGCTGGTAAACCTCCTTACTTCGATGGAACCAACTTTGCCTATTGGAAGGTGCGCATGTCCACTTACCTCCAAGGGCTTGATATGAAGTTTTGGAAGATTTGTGAGAATGTGAACTATGTGGTTCTTGAGGCTCGGATCACCGATGCCCAGGTTATGCAGCATGCATCTAATGCAAGAGCCCTTAGCATTCTCTTCTCTTGTCTGTCTCTTCCGGAGTTTGAGCGGGTTTCAAGTCTCACTATGACACGAGAGATCTAGCAAACACTCTTGAGATATCATGAGGGCAACCCTCAGATCAAGTCCAGACTCTTCGACACGTACCGTAGAGAGTACGAGAACTTTGCTCAGTTGGCCGACGAATCTGTTGACGGGATGTTCACACGCTTCCAATCTATCGTCAACAAGATGCGTGCTAATTGGGCCAACTTGCCTTATGATGATCATGAGATGGCTATCAAGCTTTTGCATGCTCTTGATCGGAAGGTATGGGAAATGAAGGTGGCTGTCATTCAGGAGTCGCCGGGCTATGATGCCCTGACTGTGGACGAGCTGTTCAGCAAGCTCAAGTCCTCGGTGATTGACTACCGGACCGGGCCAAGCTTGAAAACTCGTCGAAACCATCTATGGCGTTGGTTTCTGGCCCCGGCAGTACATCTTCTTCCTCCTCTGACCCTTCACACTCTTTGTTCGCTTTGTCTTTGATTTCTGTGATAGAGGATCAAGTGCAGGCTCTTGGAGATGATGAGCTGGCTTTGGTCATCACCAAGATGTCACGGTTTCACAACAACCATTTGAACCGTCAGCGTGGTGGCTTTGCCAAGGGGTTCTACCGTTGCGGCGATGAGGATCACTTCATCGCAAACTGCCCCAAGAAAGCTGCGGGCGACTTCACCAAGCGCAAGGACAAGCGCGAGCTCCACTTCGAGGACAAGCAGAAGCCCAAGGGTGGCTACCACCGAAGGTCCTCCAAGAAGGTGATCGACAAGGTGAAGGCCAAGCACAGAGCCTTCCTCGCTTCCCTCAGCGACATCGATGCCTCCTCCGACACAGGTGCTTCTTCGAGCGATGATGAGTCCAAGGGAAAGGTTGAGGACAAGCTCAACGGCCTATGCTTCTACGCCGATGCCAAGCACGGTGGCTTTTGCACCATGGCGATTGAAGAAGGCAAGGTCGGCAAGCGCAAGGAAGGCCCCGACTACGACTACGACTCCAACACACCCGAGGTACCACCCACTGTCGAGTCCCTCTCTCTTGAGATTGAGTCTCTGAACGACGCCTTGATGAGTCAAGATGCGTTGCTCAAGCGTGTCGCTGTTGAGAGGAACGACTTTAAGGCGAAATACCTTAGCGCACTTCATGAGCTAGATTTTGCTAAGGCATTAGTGGTGGTTACCGAGGAGGTACAGTGTGATGCTTGCGCCATTCACATGTCTGATCTTGTCACTCTCTAGGAGAAGTATGACACTCTACTTGAGGAGGTAAGTGACCTGAAGGCTAGGCCTAGCTTACTTGGTGTGTGCAAGTCTTGCTTAGGCTTGCTTTCTAAGCTGGCTCCGAAAGATGTTAGGATTGCTGTGCTAGAGAAGGTCAGCTCAGATAGCACTAGAGAGTCGGATGGTTTTGAGGCTTTGGAGCTTGAGATCGCATCGTGCAGACACGACAAGATGCGTACCGAGGAGGAAAACACATACCTTCGGTTCATCTTGAGCTGGGTGTCTTGCCGAGAGCCGCAGTTGGGGATGATGCTTAGCCAATGCAAAAGGGCTGGCAGCACGGGAGTAGGCTTTGCTATAGGTGGGAAGGACGATAGCATGTTCGGTAAGATCGGTGAGTGCAGTGGGTTGAGCGAGAATGAGAAACCCGCCACAACTCCCAATCTTACCAAGATTAATCCACCTAATCCTACCAACCCCTCTGAGTTTCCTATGGAGAGATGGTGTGTTTGAAGAGCCACACAAAACCACTCCACAATAGCAAGTGTGGATTGCAAAACCGAACCACCTTCGCAACCCACTTGACACATTGCCATACATCTCTAGTGATCCCCTTCCTAAGAAAGCTAGAGCCACCAAAGCCAACAAGAGAGTGCCTACCAAGAGTGTGGTGAGGTACCATTGTGAGTATTGTGAGAGGGATGGGCATTTGGCTGAGTTTTGCTATAGGAGGAAGAGAGATGACCAGAGGCAGTTTGAGTTGAACAACCGGGACATGTACCACCCACGAGTTGGGGTGCGTGAACCAGAAGTTCAGATGCGCACTTCTAGTCCTAGAGGTACAATGCCTCAAGGTGCTAGGCCTCAGGAGGCGAGACCACGTGGTGGTCGTGCCTGGCGGGGTACCGGTCATGACCCATACGACTACGGGCCTCGTGGCGGTGGCTTTACTCCACCCTTCCTTAGCGGACCACGTTTTCCCTATCGTGGTGATCGCTATCCTCCCATGGGACAGGAGATGTTTGGTTTTTCTCCTAACCCATTCTTTGGGAAAGTGGGACAACACTGGTATCCTTCACAGTTTACTAACTCTAGTGTTGGTCCGTTTGCTCACCCTATGTCTTTTTATTGATGTAGGAAGCAGGACTAGAGGAGACTTGTCTTGTGGATTCCGGATGCTCATGCCATATGACCGGAAGTGCCAAGTGGTTCTCCAGCCTCGACCCCGTGCACCACACCGAGTACATCACATTCGGGGACAAGAGCAAAGGTAAGGTTGTCTCTCGAGGGTCCATCCGAGTGAACTCTTCTTTTGTCCTCAAGGATGTTGCTTTGGTTGCGAATTTGCATTTTAACCTTCTTTCGGTTTCACAACTCCTTGATGACGGTTTTGAGGTGTGCTTTAAGCCAAACCTCTCTCGGATTTTGGACTCTCGTGGTGAGCTTGTTTGTCAGATTTTACCCTTCGGGAAGGTTTTTCGTGCGGATTTTTCTATCTCTTTCGGACCTTCTCGTTGTCTTCTTGCTGGTTCTTCTTCCGAGCTTTGGAAGTGGTATAGGAGATTGGGACATTTGAGTTTTGACTTGCTTGCAAGGCTTAGCTCAATGGACCTTATCCAAGGATTGCCAAAGCTGAAGTTCGAGAAGGATTTGGTTTGCCATCCTTGCAGGCATGGCAAGATGGTTGCTGCTTCCCATCGTCCTGTGACTGAGATCATGACCACTCGACCCGGCAAGCTCTTACAAATGGACACAGTTGGTCCAGCTCGGCTTAGGTCAGAGGGAGGGAAGTGGTATCTTGTTGTAGTCGTTGATGACTACTCAAGGTATTCTTGGGTGTTCTTTTTGGAGAGTAAGGATGAGGCTTTTTCACTTGTTCGAGATCTGATTTTGAGATTGCAAAATGAGCTACCTAAGAATTTCATCAGAGCTATCCACAGTGACAATGGCACAGAATTCAAGAATGCTTACTTTGCAACTCTTTGCTATTCTTTGGGTCTCGATCACCAGTTTTTCTCACCTCACACTCCCCAGTAGAACGGTGTTGTTGAGTGCAAGAATCGGACCCTTGTTGAGATGGCCAGGACGATGCTCAATGAGCATAGGACTCCTAGGCGGTATTGGGTCGAAGCACTTAGTTCTGCTTGCTATATTTCCAATCGCATTTTCCTCCGAGCTTTCAAGAAGAAGACTTCTTATGAGTTGCGATTTGGGAGACCACCCAAGGTAAGTCACCTACGGGTGTTTGGGTGCAGGTGCTTCATCCTCAAAAAAGGTGGTAAGTTGGATAAATTTGAATCACGGTCTTCTGACGGTGTCTTTCTTGGTTATACTCACTCTCGTGCTTATCGTGCACTTAACCTTGAAACTAACCGAGTGATGGAGACTTGTGAGATTACCTTCGATGAAACTATGCCTTGTATTTCCACAGCTTTTGAGCTTGTAGGTGATGATGAGGTGAACACCAGCATTTTTGTGGAGGAGGAGCAGGATGATGCTGATTGGGGTGATCCCGAGCCGACTCCACCGGCTTCCCCTGTCTACCCTGCGACGTCTACTTCTGCTCACGGTCCTGACCCGACTACTTCCTCTACATGGGGGCCGTTCGAGCAGCTTCCTCAGTCGGTGCCCGTTGCACCTGACGGAGCTCCAGCTGTTGTCAAGGGGGAGGCCACTTCGTCCAGGCAGGCTCCCCGCCACATCCAGTGGCAGCACCCGTCGGAGAACATCATCGGCGACATTGACCGTCGAGTCACACGGTCCAGGTCTTATATCTCTCACTTTTCTCATTCGTCTTTTGTCGCTTCTTTTGAGCCCCGAGATGTTGGACACGCTTTGATGGATCCGGATTGGGTTAATGTCATGCATGAGGAGTTAGAAAACTTTGAGAGAAACCACGTTTGGATCTTAATTCCTCCACCACCTAGTTGCCACCCCATAGGTACCAAATGGGTTTTCAAAAATAAACAAAGTGAAGATGGGGTGGTAGTGCGCAACAAGGCTAGGTTGGTAGCTCAAGGCTTTTGTCAAAAGGAGGGAATAGACTATGAGGAAACCTTTGCTCCCGTAGCTCGTTTAGAAGCCATTAGAATCCTTCTAGCTTTTGCGGCTTCTAAGGGTTTTAAACTTTTTCAAATGGGCGTTAAAAGTGCTTTCTTAAACGGCTACATAGAGGAGGAAGTTTATGTTAAACAACCTCCCGGTTTCGAAAATCCCAAGTTTCCAAACCATGTTTTTAAACTTCACAAAGCTTTGTATGGTTTGAAATAAGCACCTAGAGCATGGTATGATAGGCTAAAAACCTTTTTGCTTGGTAAGGGCTTTAAAATGGGATCGGTAGATAAGACGTTGTTTCTCCTCAAGCAAGGCAAAGACACTCTCCTTGTCCAAATATATGTGGATGATATCATCTTTGGTGGTTCTTCTCTTGCTCTTGTTGCCAAGTTTGCAGATCTTATGAGCAGGGAATTTGAGATGAGCATGATGGGAGAGTTGACTTTCTTTCTCGGGTTGCAAATCAAGCAAACCCGGGAAGGGACGTTTGTGCACCAAGGCAAGTACACAAAGGATATCTTGAAGAAGTTTGACATGGGTGAGGCAAAGCCCCTCTCAACGCCTATGTCAACTATGACTGCCTTGGATGCGGACGAGGAAGGAGAGGCGGTGGATCTGACGGAGTACCGAAGCATGATCGGGTCACTTTTGTACTTGACAGCGACTCGGTCGGACATTTATTTCGCCGTCTGCTTGTGTGCACGTTTTCAGGCGTCCCCACGGACTTGGCACAAGCAGGCGGTGAAACGCATCATGAGGTACTTGCGATTTACTCCCGAATTTGGTCTTTGGTTCTCCACCTCTTCCTCTCTTGTGCTTTGTGGTTATTCTGATGTCGACTTTGCCGGATGTCGTCTTGATCGGAAGTCCACTTTTGGGACTTGTCAGTTTCTCGGGTCCTCTTTGGTTTCTTGGTATTCTCGCAAACAGTCTAGCGTGGCACAGTCGATGTGCGAAGCTGAGTACGTTGCCGCCGCTAGTTGTTGCTTGCAGTTGATTTTGATGATAGCCACTTTGAGAGATTTCTGTCTTGAGCTTACTAAAGTGCCTCTGCTTTGTGATAGCATGAGTGCAATTAGTGTGGCTAAAAATCCTGTGCTTCATTCAAAGACCAAGCACATTGAGGTCCGCTTTCACTTCTTGCGAGATAATTATGGGAAGGGCGACATTGACCTCCGGCATGTCGAGACCCAAAACCAGCTTGCGGACATTCTTACAAAACCTTTGGATCAAGCTGCGTTTTCGTGCCTTCGGGGCGAGTTGGGTGTTTGCTTCCCTTTTTAGTTGAGGGAAGCTCTTTGTGTATTATAGTTCTTTTTGGTTCTTATTTGTCTTCTCTTTCTTTTCTTTCGTGTCTTCTTAGTGTTAATTGGTGTCATTACATCTTTCATCTCTTTTGCATTTGTGACATAGTTCATTTTAAGCTTCATACCTATAGCCGATATAATGAATCTATGCTCTGTTTGAGGTGCTTTATGTGTCTATGGTATTGCCTAACTTAGACTCTCTTTGATCTCTTGATATGCAATAGAGCTAAGTTAGAAAAGCTTTAAAAATGAATTTAATTCCCCATGTCACCTCTGAAATGGCAATAACATGTGTAGGCTTTTGAAGATCCTTCTTGGCTGCCTTGTATATAGCTTGTAACTATGACTCTTCATTGTTTCATTCACTACCTTTGAGCACCACGATTAATATCTAAAATGAAATTGCTCTCTGTTTTGTGAATTGAAAGGATCGAGTTGGGTCTGCATTGTGAGCACTTCACCGTGTGTTCGAGACTGCTTCCCATATGGGTCGATACTTGAGTGGTGTCGTGTATGACCAAAACCGGTGTGTCTAGTCCTTTGACTTTGCCTGGTTGGTAAGGAGTGGCATCACTTTGCTTACAACCACTCGCATACAACTTAAATGTACCTAGAACTGAAAATTGGCTGCAAAACTCTAAAATTTGGAAAATTCATTCAGTTGGGTCATTGGCTTGTTGTATGAACTTTGCTAGGGATAGTTTTACTTGCTATACATGAGATTGTTGTGAGATAGATCCTATCTTGTTTGCCATGTCTAGCTGTCTCTAGGAGGTGATACCCATTCCTTGCTCTCACATGATATGCTCTCTAAAATAGCTTCTAAAGTGATCTTAAGCTCAACTTGAGTCTTTGTTGGGCACGTAGAGCTTTTCCTATTATCATAGGATCACATCACTTAGAGCATCTATTCATTGTATTAGCTCTAAGTATGAAGCTTTTGCACTCATTTTACATTTCATGGCATTTGTAGCCGGATCTTGAGTTGTTGTTGTTTGATGAGCTACATGTGTCAACAAGGGGTAGAGATGTGCATTTCATTCCTTTTTTCAGCCATCTACTTCCAAGGGGGAGAAAGATTGCATCTCATTGGTTTAGAGCTTCTTTGGTAAAGGGGGAGTTTTGTGTGCTTCTTTTGCCTTAAGGAGTTCATTTGGTATCTTGAGTGTGCTTTTGCCCAGGGGGAGCTTTTGCTAGATGTGTTGAGCCTTTGCCTCTTCTGGAGGGTCTAGCTCGCTTTGTTGGCTTTGACAGGTTTTGATTGCTTCTTGAGCATTAGGGGACGTAAGTGGTTTCAATTGGTATCTTTTGAGCTCCCCTAGTGTTTAAATTGGAAGTCTGAGCTTTGAAGAGTTTTTGATTGGTATCTTTGGCTTGCTAGCGGTGTTGAGCCCGTTTTCTGCCTCTTCTTGAGGGCTAGTTTTGTTTTGCCCATGTGCCTTTGATTGGCATCTGTAAGTGGTTTTGACATGAGGTGTTTTTGATGATGTGTTTTGAATTGGTATCGTGTTTGCTTCTCTCAAGTGACCCCGTTTTGGCTTTTGTAGTTTTTTGGTCATTTGGAGAGCTTTACCTTGTGGCTCAAATCTGAAATGCATGTGTGTTGACAATGCACTCATCAAGGGGGAGATTGCGAACACATGGTGGATAAGTACCCATGTATGTTCAGCTTTGATGATGAGTGATCGTCCAACACGTGAGTGTTTCAGTTTGAGTGGCTTACTCTAACCTCTACGAAAGCAGAATATGTGTGCTTGTCTATCGGCTTGTGGTGTGCAGGTGCTATGCCTAGTGACAGTGGTCAATGGCGTGGAGAAGGTCGAGTAGAGGCTTGCCATGCCGATGGACTAAGAGCGGTGAAGGGCGGAAGCAGGGCTTGGACTGAGGGACCATGGGCGCCGGCGGACTAGCTGTGGTGGCCAGTACTTGGCACCGGCGAGTGCGAGAAGACATGGAGGTAGACCGAGTCGACCGAGTCAAGACGGTGGATGCGCGAGTCGAGCAGAGGCTTAGGGGACTCAGAGTCTGACCGGGCGAAGACAAGGTGGCTCGCGTCGAGTGGTTTGGTGGTTTGGGCCTCAAAACCATCCGCGTAGGTTTCCGAGTTTGGGCCGCAAAACTCGGGGTTCGGTAGTTGAGCCCAAAGCTACCGGTGGCGGGTTTCCTGGGTTTGGGCCTCAAAACCTAGGCGGAGCTTCCGAGGAAGAGGGGATGGCACGTGGCGGAATCTTGGAGGTTGCATCGAGGCGACGGCAACTCCTGCCAGGAAGCGGGGTCGTCCATTCAAATGAGTGGCTGAGAGTTACCGACTTGGATTATAATGTCTTAGGGCTAGGTAATTCGGTCTTGTATCTAGGAGGGTCTTTGGGAAATAGCCAAAGGCCCGTTAAATAGAGGATGAAGGGGTATCCTCATCCTATCTCTTGCATTACTCTCTCTCCCACCTATTCCTAGGTTTTCCCTTCCCTAGCTTCTTCTTGCTTGAGATCCACCTCACCGGTGTAATAACTTGTGATTGTTGCAAGGAATCGGAGGTCGTAACCTCCGTAAGCCATGGTGGCTTCGATTTCATGATTGTGTCCCCAGTTTGCTTGTGTTCTTCCCATTTTGCTTTTGCTCTCTCTTTTTCCCGAGTTGATTCCTCTTTGTTGAAAGTAGCTTTGCAAATTCGAGTTGAACCAAGTTGTTCGTAATCGTGAGGAGCTTCTTTGCACCGAAGGAATTCTCCTCAAACATCACGAGTGCGTAGATCGGGCAATTTCTTTGTGGCGTTCTTCGTTTTCCTCTTTGTCCCCCAAATTCGAGTGTTCTTGTTTATCCTCTCCAAATTGAGCGATGATTTCTTTGGGATAGCTCCCCAGCTGCACTAGGATCATGCCTACAAAGTTTGGTTGCAGTTGGTGATCATTTGGATGAGTTTTGAGAAGATTTGGTGGAGTGGAAACGATTTTCGCGAGGAACAGTTTTTCTCCTGTGAGCGTCGGACCACTTTGCACTAAGCTCCGGACCATAGCGAGTGGTCCGGTGGTCTTGACCTTTCCCGTGTCAAGCAGCAAGAGGCGTCATACCACCCTATGGACCTCTCGGTTTTTGAGCACCGGACCTTTGACGAGTGGTTCGGTGGCTCTGCTGAGAAACGCTACCACATGTCGGACCACTCTCCTTGGTCCGACGGGGTAGTCCGGTGGTCTGGTCTAGAGGTCGGTGTATCTTATTGGACTGTCTGGCGAGTGAGCACCGGACCAGTCTCCCGTACCACCGGACTAGTCCGAAGCAGGTAGTCCGGAGGTTGGGTGCTCCCTGCACTTCTCTGTCTCGGCCTTGCCAGCATCGGACCATAGCTCCGTACTACTCTCCATAGTCTGGTGGCTCTGTCCCAACTTGTCTAGAGCCTCTGGTGTCGCTGTTCGCGGTTTGTTTCTCTAGGTTCGTGGCTAGCTCCGCTGTGTTCCTAGGACATCTCCTAGAACATTCACCCACTTGTGGGTCGTGAGCCTAGCTCGTGCTTTGGGACGTGCTTGGGACAAGGGTCAAGATCTTCTGAAAGGAATTTTTATTTGGCTCCCATTCACCCCCCCCCCTCTGGTCGTCGTTTCCGGTCCTTCACACCACGACCTCCGTGAACTAAAATGGCACAAGGTAATCCCTTGGTCTACGTGGTGGAAGCATACGAGATGGATAAGACAAAGAGAGACAAAGGAGGTAGAGCCCAATGGCCATGGCAAGGCAACTCGCGGCCATGAGCTTCACCTAAAACAGTTGGCACCCGTCGGTTCCACGATTATCATTTCCCAACTCACCTCTCGCTAGACTAGGTCATGGAGAGCTCGAAATGTGCGGGTAAGATCCGCGTCGATATCGACATCGAGCCCACAATGACCAAATCCCAAGGACGAGGTTAGGAACAAACGATCGTAGCCCCACGGGGACAACTAAAACACAGAGAAAGGAGCATGCTAGGCGTTACGACCAAGGCAAGACGAACTTGCGATCGCAACGTGCAAGCACTCGCTCTAACAGACGGCTCGAAGGCACGGTCCACAGAGAGAAACAAACACCACAACGCAAGAACCAACACACAAACCATGACTCACAAAGGAGTAGCACAAACCCATAGCATAGAGAGGTAGGTCAGCGCGAAGGCACGACACATGCATAGATAGATAGAGATCAAGTGTAATAGATGACATGGATATCAAGAGTATATGATGAAAGGTGCGACAAGTATGAATACAAAAATGGAAAACAGGGGTTTTGCCGACGTCGCGGACGGCGTCGACGAGGGTTCCGAAGGCTCGACCTTGAAGGTGGAACGATGACGGGATCAGCACCGGGCTGCTGCAAGGATCCAACGGGTGCATCCGGAACAGGTACGGACACACCACCCTGCAACAGAAAAGACCATGGCACGAAGGTCGGACAGAACGATATGTATGCAGGGGGGGACGGAGCTTCGCCAATCCACGCAACACGGCCGCGGCTTTCCGGTGACAGTGGGGCAAACTCAGCACGACGGCCGGTCTCAGACATGTACTTTGACAAGAAGGAAAGGGTCGAAGCTCTGGGGTTTTGGTAGCTCACCAGCGGGGTGGATACTGCACGCAGCGACGTCGTGGTGGTGACGAGGCGCCGGTTCGGTGACAAGGCAGGGTGGTCCGGGCGACGTCGCAGGCAGTGGTTCCATGTCAAGGACGACGTGGTTCGCGTGGTCGTCGACGCAGCTGGCTGCGGCTCTAAGGAACTGACGGGAGCGGCTGCAGCTGCACAGCGTGGCATGACCACGGTCGTGGTGACGACGCGCCGCGGTCGGGGCAGGACAGCGCGGTGGTGGCTAGGCGGATGTTGCGGATGGCATCGGCGCAACGGTGTCTCAGCGCGACGTCGCGGCACGGCGTCGGCCGGCGCGGTTGGGGCTTCGGCGCAGCATCTCGTCGATGGTCAAGGCGGTGCTTGGCGTTGACGTTGCAGGGCGGTCGCAGCATCCTTGTCGGGACGGCGGTTGGCTCGGTGTGGCGGCTGGCTGGGTCGGCTACGGCCGAGACGGCATCGAGGCCGGTTCAACGAGGCCGAGCATGGTGGTGCCGTCACCACGTGCAATGGAGGCGGACCAGCAGCTGGAGGGAGGGAAGAAGGAGGCGACTGCTGCTTGTGCGGTTCTCATACGCGGGCTGCTAGGGTTCCCAAGGTGTGCCGTCGATCTTAGACGTCCGTGCTGAGGAAAGTGACACGCAGCGCGTATCGTGGCACGGAAACCGGGCGCAGGCGCGGGGCTCGGCGCGAGTGCGTCGCGTGGACGCGACTCGGTCCCGGGTGGTGGCGGCCGCCAGGGAGGGCTCGCCCTCCCGTTAGGGTTCGGAGGAAAGCAGCGGGGGCGCGCTGCTCGGCCAGCGGCTGGGCCAGTAGGGGAGGCAGGGTGCGGGCGGCCTAGAGGGAAAACTAGGGGGGCTCGGCTGGGCCTTGCACGCAGGATGGGATAGGATGAGGAGGGGGGAGAAGGGAAGAGAAATTTGGGCCCAAGGAAAAATAGATAAGGGTTTTCCCATTTATGCTTGACTTGAGATGGCCTTGAAAGGTTGGAGATTAGAAGGGAAGGAAACTCTTGAGTCAAGGATATTTTGTGAGTGATTAACAAAGTAAATGACTCACATAATTTAGAGCGCTTCGAGATATTTGATAAGAAATTCAAAGGAAGGAAATGACATGGATTTGTGCACTCCAACATGAAGAGAAACTCGAAACCCGAAACCAACTCAAGAACCGAGAACACTCTCCTACAAACAATTCTATATGCATGCAACGATTTATCGGAAAACTCCATTAGGGTTAGCTCGGTTTCACCTAGCGACTACATGCTCCACACATTACATGAAAAGTTTTTGAAAGTTCAGATTTTTGTTTGCTAGAAAAACCCGGGTTGTTACACCCATGGATCCATGTGAGGTGAATTTGAGCCATTAGGAGAAAGCACAAGTTGATCCAAGGGTTGAGGATCACTTTGGAGTGCTTCTCCTGGATCATGGCCAGAGTAGAGAGCTGGTGGGCCCAATGGTGTGTCGGCCAACACTTTATGTGGGTCCCACTGGCCCTCCTTGCTCCATTTCTTCTAATTCTGCATCAAATACTTCATGGACGTGTGGAACTTGTTATTTTATAAAATATGCTCATGATGTGATTATCTATCCTTGATCCTAAGGTTGTTGGCACTATTTTTGATATATAATAGTGTGTCATTCTTGGTGTCAACACATGCATAATTTAAAAGATATATGGAACTTCTTCAAAACCTAATCATACACTATATCAAACAAAGGTAGCATGAAAGTATTATAGATATTTACTCAAGTGAAGATGAAAGAGCACGATTAGCAATTTAGTAGTTTGAGCATGCCTTTACAAGTACGAACAACCTAGTCAATATCGCAACATGCCAAAAGATATTTTTTTTGGTGGGTTATCCCCCAAGCTTGAATTTTGCAAAAATCAAGATTGGATGAATGAAATTCAATGTTGCATGATGATTGTTGGATACACCTTATGTTTGTCATTCCTTCATTCTTTGTGCTCTATACCTGGAAAGGTTAGTGACAAAAATACCTAAAGGAATATAATCATATATTTCTATGCTCGCTTTACAAGGGTAGGCAAAAATGGTAAACACTTGTGTTAGGATATGACAAGTGCTTGTTTTAGGACACTAAGCTTGTCCTAGGGAAACATTTTAAGATGTGTTTTTAGTGAAACAATTTCTCCTCCATTACCTATCTCAAATTTAACACAACAAGATCTGCAAAATTTATGATAAACATATGCATCAACAACCACCGTTTTGATGTTTTTGTAAACAGAAAGTGCGAGGGTGTTGAAAATGTCATGTGTGGTAATAAAGAGACACCAGTGGGTATGGGAGATGGTTATGGAATAGATTTCATGCTCATAGATATCATCTTCCTCTCCAATATCTATGGTTAATTCTAGATGGATGTTTAAAATTCCACTTGGATTGGTGAGTCTTGAATTGGTCTTGTTTGGGGCCTCCTCTATACTTGGGTGATTCATATTTTCAAATGAAGTTAAAACTAAACCAAGCCTAGAGAAATATTGCTCCCAAACCATGGCTATCCAAGCAGGGCAAAGCTCATAGCCATTTGTAAGAATAGGGGATAAAGATGGTGGAATCTCAAACAAGTCGCCCTTTAGAGCAGAGTCTTTAAAAATGCGGTAATAAGAATATGGTAAGGTGAGAAAGATGGTAAAGGAAAAAGGAAAAAGGTAAATGGATGACCATAGTTCGAAACTAGCACAACCACCGTTCCCCGACAATGGCACCAGAAAGCTTGTTGGTATTTCTTAACGCACACAGATAAATCTGCAAGTGCACGGATACCGCTGTTGCTTTCACCCGAGAGTATTCCAAGGGTATCGATTTCCACGGGGAACACGAAGTGAACTAGAGAAGAACTAAGAACGTCCATGAATAGATAAGATAAGTGGGTAGAGAGATTTTAGAGTCTTCTAAGGGGTTTTATCTAATCAAAGGCCCACGATACTCTACCTACTTTGGAGCAACAATACCTTCCCGACTCTCGATATAGACTGGGAAAAAGGTAGTCGGGAGAGGCTGCCAAAAGCTCTACGAAACACCAACCCGAATGTGGTGGACTACAAAGGCCTTACAGAGCTATCACCTCTGGGTCTACCACAACTATCCATGGGATTGGGCGCAATCTCAGGTAATTTCAAGACTAGGCGCCACGCCTAACCTATTAATTATTACTCTAGCTCCACAAAGACTAGAGCACTCAATACGAGCTCAGATCCCGTAAATAGAATAAAGTAAGAACTGAAATAAGATACTTAGAAATAATAAATGAAGAACCTGGAGATTGCTCAGAACCAGATGCTGCAAAGGTACAATGTTGAGGAAGATCCGACAGATCTGGCGCCTCCTAGCTCTCTCCTCTCTCTCACCTCTAATTATAACTAGATGAACTAGAACTAGAAGAACTAGATCTAGACAACTAGAGGGACCTCTCTCCTTCTATACTTATAATTGAAACCCTAGTTTTTGCTCTAGAGAAGAATAATTCTAGACAACTAGATGAGATGATTCTCAGGAGGTCAGGGGCCTTGCTTATATAGCCTCCTCAAATGAACATGGGTTGTTGGATCAAACCGACCTATATGAACGGTTTAGATTCATCCTCAAAGGCGGTGGAGCATAATCCGCGAAGTAGAGCCTGATTGGCTGCTGGCATAGCGCACTGGCTCCGGGCCCGATACGTTTCTCGTTTGTTCTCGAGTCTTCCGGAACCTTCTAGAGTACAGAAAATTGTGCGGTTGATAATTATCTCTATGTAAACATGACATGTGGGCCTTTCTTTGGTATTTCCTGATAACCCCCTGCAGAAACAGACATTCACCAAAACTCGTGGAATTCTGTCAGTATGAAACCTAATTCTAGCTATTGGTTTCATTTAGATCCTTTTCCATGTTTAGTTGACGGTCGAATTTGGTATTTAAGGACCGTCAACAACTGCAAACTTAAACCCGATGGTGCTCCAAATTGATATAAAAGTTGAGGTGTGGATTCCATTTAAAAAGATAAAAACAAAACAATAAAGTAAATAAAGCAAAGATAAAAGTATAATATAAGATTAAGGTAAACTTCAAGTCAATCTCAAAAAAGAAACAACCGTTCCCCGGCAACGGCGTCAGAAATGCTTGTTGATGTTTCCTAGAGCACACAAGTAAATTAATTATCCGCAAGGGCACAGATAAACAACGATGTAGCACTTCACCGAGATAACCTAGTTTTAAATATCAAACCCAAAGGAACAGTGTATGAGGATGACTAAGTCTATATTAACTTAACCTGTTTCACAATCAAGTATAGATAACTATTGATAAGAGGAGAAGGAACCAAGGACTTTCTAGTTTTGGTCACGAGGTAAGCTTTATCTTTTATGATCTCTAAGGACGATAACTTGAATAAGAGCAGAAAACAGAGTTCTCTCCTACTAACACCTATATGTCTACCAAACCTATTACGGGAAACATACTACAGAGGAATCAACGTAGCTATAAGAGTCACCTACACGAGGTACCATTATCCAAAAAATTAGGGGACAAATGCAAGAAAACTTAGCCTAGGCACCACGCCTACACTAGGTATTACTACTTCAATCAAGTAATGACCAAGATTAAAGCACTCTGAAGAATTACAAACATAAAGAACAATAAGAGTAAATGCTTACTTGAACTAGAAGTCGAATACCAGGGTATCTTAGAATACAGATCCTATGCGAGAGGAATCTGATCCCAAAGAATACAGAACTCTACTCTCCAACTCTAAATCTTTAATCTCTAAATAGAACTAGATCTACATGGATCTAATCTCTCTTGAATTGTTGGCCTAGATCTACTAGATAGGAATTAGGGTTTCAGCTCTTGAGCTTATGATCTGGCTTGACTCCAGGGGGGGTACAGGCCTCTATTTATAGCCCGGAGGGATGCACGTCAGCCGTTGGATCAAACCGACTTAAGGTAGGGCTTAGATCAATCCATGAAGGCGGTGGAGGAAGCTTCTAGAAGACGGAGGCCAAGTGGGCCCAGGGGCTGCCGCCCGGCCCCACCGTGTGCCGGCCGGCACCACCTTGTGGGGTTTGGGGCCCCGCTTCGCTCCGGTGTCTGCGGGATCCTCCTTGAGTATTTTGGCAGGTGTTTCTCCGCGGGATTTATTCGATATTTCTCTGATTTGCTTTCCTTTATTCTCTTTTCTGGAATAGTCCCTGGAAGATATTGAAACACCAAAACTCGTGGAATTTGTTAGATAAAGCCCTATATTTCTAGATTTATATTTGATTGATCCGTTTATTATATTTATAATTGTATTCGAAGTTGACGCTAACGACCGTCAACACATGGCCATGGCACCTTCAACGAAAAATTTGGGCACCAATTGTAACACCCCTAGTGTTTAAAACTTAATTAAAACTTGATCATGCCATCATATGCATTGAGCATCATTCACTTGATTGAGAACCTTGCTATGCATTAAACTAAAATAAGTTTACTTGTTTGTGTTTAGCTCAATTGTGTGAATGCTTGCCATGATTTTCAAATTAAAAATTTCAAATTCTATTCCAAACCCTAATTTCCATAGGGGGTGGATTAAACCCTAAACATGGTTTTCAAAATTTTAAAAAGAATTTGCATATGGTTGTTCAACCAAATTTGTAGAGCTTTATTTCAATTGCAAAAGTGGTGTTTGGAGTTTTTCCAGTTATATTCAAAATTCTTGAGTAGTTGAAAAAGGGGTAATTCTTTAAAAGAAGGGTATCAAATTTCAAAAATGCATTTTCAAATCTAGGCCGAATTTGAAAAAGTGCATATTGACAAAATTGTAGATCATGAAATTTTTACCAACTTTGGTATTCAAAGTTTTTCATGGAAACCCTTGGAAGCTTGAGCAAGTTGCAATATAGTCTCAGGAGCAGTTTAGTCAATTCATCAAGCACCTGCATGTCGAGCTCAGCCATGGCAGTGACACCTGGCAAGCCAGCTGCCGCTGCGTCCCTACGCCTCCTGGCCGCAACACGCATCCCATCGTGTGCGTGGCAACGCCACAGCTCCGTTGCCGTCTTCAAAACGGGACGTTGTGCTCCCCTTGCCTCTCTTTCCACGCTCGTACTCCGCTCTGCTCACGCCGCCGCACGCTCCATCGACGATGACGAGCTCGCACGCGTCAACCAGCCACTGCCAAGCCTCCAAACCACCGTCATGGCTTTCGCATTGACCTAGTGCACCCTCCGCACTAGCTGGTTGAAGCTGCGACCGCGTGAATCGCCCGGTGCAGACCCGTCTTCCTTGGCTCCGGCGAGAGCGCCGTTGTTCGGGTTCGACGTCGACCCGGCTATCCAGGAGCCGCATTGTCAATTTCTTTCTTGTTTCATCTCCTTCGTTCGTCACTAATCCTCGTGTGCCTCGCCATTTCTTCTTTGGTGAACCGCAGCTCCGGGAACGCCGTCGTTGCCACTCGGTTCAACACTTCCACTAGAACGGTCTCCGTCGCTAGCTCGTTCTGCTTCATCTCCGACCGCGTTAGCAAGCGCTTCATAACTGGGGTGAGCTCCTCGAACTCTCCGCACGCTTGGTTGTTTTGGAATCAAGCCGTCGTGCTCTGTCCACGACGCGCCGCCGCGGGTACATGGCCGTCGCGACGGTGCGCTCATCGGTAGGGCTCGTTAGTTGATCTTTTTCTTGTCTGAGTGTTGCGATAGCTTCGCCTAGCCATCGTGAGTCCAGTCGTGGTGTTGGTCATGTGAGCGCATGCGTGTTTTCACCGGCGTACCTCGCGCAGATCTCCGCCGCCCGCCATGGCCGTCGGCGAGGTCGTTGCACTAGGTTTTCGCTTCGTTTTTCTTGCGCTTCGCGTTGCTGAGTCGATTGCTGTGCTTGGTTGAGCCGTTTATGGCCTGTACTCACCGGCGCATGAGCGGGTGAGCTCGGGTTGCCGCCATTGCCGTTGGTGAGGCGTTTGCGAGGGATGGAAAGGGCTCTATCGTACCTCGTTGGGTTCGGGGTGAAGCGTAGAGTCCAGTGCAAGAGTCGGTTGTTTGGTTAGTTCGCCGACGGCGACGCACCGCCGTATTTTATGGTTGCCGGCGCCGCTGCCCTGTTTCTGAGTCACTGACACGCGGGACCCAGCTGTCCGTGGCAGTTTCAAAGAGTTTTTCTAATTTCTGGTTTTGCACAGTAATGCTTTTTGTAATTTTTGTGTATTTAATTCTGTGCATGTATAAATTCTGGAAACATTTGTGTATGCTCTCTGTGATGTGTAGTATTTAAGAAAAATATAATATATGCATGTTCAGTACATTTTTAATCCTGTAAAAATGCTTAAAGTAATTGAAAAATGGCTTTTCCATGATTTTTCATGCTCTGTATGTTGCTCCAAAAATTATGAGAATTTTTGTGTAACCTTTATACACTTATGCCTTGCTTTAAAAAAAGTTTGGGAATTTTTGGATGAACTGTTACACATGGTTATTTTAATTAATTAATAATAATTTGATTAGCAACCCTAATCACTTTAGGATTTGTGTATACCCTCCAAGTTCGAGGAACTGGATGGAGGTGTACTGTGCTCTCGAGTGGCGGAACCTCGGTCTTGGCTAGAGGATCCCGGGAAAGGTAGTCATATGCGTTCTTTAGTGCTGTATATGGCATGTGATTAGGAAGCCTCAGCTGGGTTTAATCGATTCGAATCGTCGTGCTCCTCGGATATGGAGACTCGACTCATTCTTTTTCAACGTAGTTAATGAAACTTAAACTGGATGTTCGATGTTTCCTTTCATGGATGGTTTATTACCTCGTTATCAATCATAACTTTAGATCGGTACTTGAGTAATCTTATGAACGAATTAAATGAATTTCAATTGTTATATAAAATGCTCATTTATGCTAAAAATTCTTGATTCTTGCGAACCACACAGTACAAGGAACCTGCTAATACATGACGGATTGATTTTGTTACGGATTGAACAAAATCCGTCATGAATAACCAACTGTGACGGTTTTTTTTCTGTCACCTATCGATCGTCAAGAATAGCCAGGGACCCATCCGTGATAGAATTCAGGGAAACAAAACCGTCACAGTTGGTTTGGACACCCACCTAGCCCGATTTGGACTTGGGCTCAGCCCGGTAAGATGTGACGGAATTTGCTGTCATGGATGGACGTTTTTTTCCGTCACCACTTTGATGGCGTGTCCTCGCTATGTAGCCCAGCTAATTCGTGGCCTAGTTATGGGTTCCTGAAGCTTTCGACCCACTAATTGCTTGTGGGCCTTTTTGTTTTCGGGCTAGATTTGCTTGCAGGCCTTTCTGTTTTTGGTTTTATTTTTGGGCTTCATTTTGGCCTAGTTTTTGGAATTTAATTCGGCCTATAAAGGTTCATTATTTCGGCCTTTTCTGCACTTTTTTTGGCAATTCAGCCCAATTCAGATTAGGTTGTTTCTAGATACCAACCCATTTCATATTGGGCTGAATCTAGAAACCAACCCAAAGTTGATTTGATACCCAAATTTGGCCTAATAAAAATTGCATCCATAATATTAGCATAATAAATTTCAAATCATCACTGATTAACACCAGATCTCATCATCACTAAATAACACCAGATCTCATCATCAAAACATTCAAGTCACCAAATTACAACTGTCATCACATCTCATACAACATAAATAACAATTTTTCAGAATCAAAATCTCAACTAATTAATAGCCAATCCAGCAAAAGTCCAAGAAATTGGCCACTAACATTAAAGTTTCCCAGCACAGCAAAAGTAGAAGCACAAATGTTGATAGGTGAACAACACCATCTTACCAACAAGACCAAGCACCATCTTAGCATTAGATCCAGCACAAAAAAGCAACAATGTTGCCAAAACACACAACCCAGTGTACTGAGTTCGCTAGGCGTCTCCAATCTTACTCAATAGAAGGTCAAGTTTTGCATTAGCCTCAGCTTGCTTCCTTGCCATCTCCTGTTGTTCCATCACCCTTACCTGCTCAGATTCTTGTAGCTTCTTCACCAAGTCTTCCACTTTCCCATTGAGGTCATCATTGGCCAACTTCTCTGCAACTAGTTGATCTTTAAGTGTCCCTTTCTTTTGCTCTGAAGTCCCACATTGTGCAGAAATGTGGGCTTCTTGGTCTTCTCAGCAAGCACAGCAGCCACTACCTCGGTCACGCGAGGGGTGTCTTCATCGTCTTCCTGTCCAACCACCTTGTTTTCCAATTCATCCTAGTAGTGCAAATAAACACATGGTTCATGACATACAACAAATATTTTTTTTAGATAATGAGATACAACAAATATTTAGGCTGACATTTTTTGGTAGAGTTAACTGACAATTAGATGTTGAACATCTACTGTGTAGCCCTTCTTTTTACTGTAGTGGCACTCCTTGAACATATCCACTGCGTCGGCTGGCTTTTCTTTGTACTTGTCTCCCTGTAGAATAGTCATCGTTAACTTAGATTCAATGTCATCATCAATAACTTCTTGGGGTAATTTGCTATTGGACACCCAAAGTGGAGCACATTTGCCGGCGGACACTGTACCCACTTTTTTTTGCTGACGGACACTGGGGCACGTAGGGCATGAGTGTCCAGCAGCAAAAAAAAGGCACGAGTGTCCAATAGCCAATTTAGCACTTTGGGAGTGTCCAACAGCCAATTTTGCCTGACTTCTATTATAGTAACAGCATATAGAAGCATAGTGTCATCAAATTTGATCATCAATAACATGTAATACTAGAAAGATCATATAGAAGCAAAGTGGCAACACATTAACCATGCAACAATTACACATCCCATTAGTCCCAATTTGTATCCTACATATTTTCCTTTTTGTTGCAATTAATACATGTGCTTATGGAATCATTAATATAGACCATGCACCATATTACTGAACTTATGTGCAAGATCCAATAACTTACCAAATTTTCTAAATGCACCGTGTAGCTGCGTGGGCCAGTTGTATGATGGTACCTGACCATGCTTCTGTTGTTTTTGTTCATTTCACAATTCTCCTACATGAACAGCAGCCATGTTAAATAGGCACCTAAGATAGCATATAGGAGGCGAACCTTTAGAACAAAACTAACCATTTTCTTTTCCGATGACCATGATTTGACAAGTTCACCCCACTATTTATCATTTGTACCTGGGTCGGGAGAAGTTTTTGTCACCAAATGGAGCGGGAAAGGATTAAAGTGCTTCTCTTTCAGACGATAGCGGTGTTGGCGAACTGCGTTCTTCATCATTTGGGCACAAGCATTTTGTATATGCTTATCGTTTATGTTTATATCAAACTTTGCCTAATCAAAACACAGAAGAAAATATTACATGCAAGGGAGCTAGTAGTCCACTACTTTTAATGTAATCTTCATATATAACCACTCAAATAAAAATTCAGAATAGATTGAACTAACCTAGCAAACTTAATTTTAAATCTTCATAGACAAGTATCCTACTCAAAGAATAGATTGGTAGTTGAAACATAATAGTAATGGTAAGGTTGCCGTTACTGTAGGAGTACTTAGCTAGATACCACCTACAAGAATGAATTTGAATGTCTATAAATTAACAGATCATAGGACATTAAAGTTGCAATGGCATTCCATAGACTTACAACTATGTGCATCCTTGTTGACGGTAATTAAGAGCTATTTTATCACCACCAAAATACCGTCAACATCCTCACTCTCAAAGGAAAACAAGCATAACCTGAACATATTGTGTCAAATAACTTGTTCCACATGTCCCTTGACTATTTGATGCAGGTAATGACAAATGGGGTCTTTTGGGAGCCAGTGGGCCTACTTAGGGGGTCGGCCGACCACCCTGTGGACCCACCTGGCATCCTTAGTGCCCATGATCCATATAACACCCTCAAGAATACTCTCTACCCTTGGATCCAAGTATATTCACCTCTCAATGGTCCAGATTCACATCACAAGGATCCATGGGCCCACATCAAGAAGATTAACGTGACAACTCAACTCAGAACCGACATCCAAGGCATATGACAGGTGGGACTAGTGTCCAGGAGGCAGAGGTGGCCCACAGACCCCACATAGGGATTGAACGACCAATAGGTGGGGCCCACCAGGCCCCCACTTAGCCCCTGATCAATGGGCCATCTTCTAGAAGGTCCAGGAGGGCCCACAAGCCAGTAGGGGGTTCGGCCGACCACCCCTATGGCAGTTTCACCCCCCTCAACCTCCTCACTCACTCCCCACATGATGGAAATCAACACCCTTGATCCTTAGGCGGTTCTAAAGTCGGTTGGATCCAATGGTGGTTGATGAAGGTGGCGCGGATCGCTGACGTGGCACCGGAGTACCCCTACTCCACCTCTAGCTATAAATAGACCCCTAGAGCTCCCTTCTCATTCATGCCTCATTGGAGAAATTACTCTCTAGTCTCTTAGCGGAGCTCTTCAGTAGTGTTATGCTAGTAGTGTCTGTCGGGAATCTTCTCGGAGTTCTTCCTCAGCGGATGCCAGTCTCTTGTAAGTTTAGCACTTGTAAGTAACATCTTCTGAGTTCTTTATAGTATTCAGTGTTCTAAATCTGGTTTAGCTGTTATACAACTTTTCACGCTTGATCATCGCTTTGCTCTGAGTAAAGTGCTTTAATCTTAGGCCAAGGTTAAAGTAGTAAGATTAGTGTAGACGTGGTGTCTAAGCTTAATCTTGCCTTTGTAAACCCCTTATCACACGGATTGTTTATGGATGCTAGTAGAAAGTGATAACTCTATCTAGTCTTTGTATTCCACCACGTGTGTAAGATAAGTTCTTAAAAGGTAGGGCCTCGATACAACATGATGGCGCGGTCCAGTTAGAGTTTTGCCCTCTTTCTGATCTATCCCATCACCTCCTGCAAGAGAAAGGCCGATAAGGCCAGTATAACCAGCTATCCCTTATTAGACTTTTGTGCTATATCGAACCTCTCAACCCAGTTATCATAGTCTCCCTTGATCCATCATATGACATATCTTTAATCCTAGTTAGATCACTATCGTTCCCTAAGGAAAATACAATACCTGGAATACTCCCGGTGAAGTGCTACATTGGTATAATCTGTGCGCTTGTAGATTTATCCAATAGTCATAAGAAATACCAACAAGCATTTCTGGCGCTGTTGCCGGGGAACGGTAGCTTTTAACTAGTATCATTTGGTCCTATTTTATCTTTTGTTTGAATTCATCTTTTCACTCCACATACACATATGGATCAAACCCCGCTTATCGAATATGGTGCTCCAACGGGCACTAGCTTGGAGCCACCTAAATCATCTCAGGCCGTTCTGGCCGTTCGTTATGAGCTTCGCCCGAGTCTCGTAGCGATGGTTTAGGAAAAACCATTTTCTGGGCACGAAGACGAAAAACCCTATATTCATATACGTGACTTTGAACAACTTTGTTCATGTGTCCATATCCAAGGGATAAGGTCAAGTACCCTTAAGTGGAAGCTATTTCCATTCTTCTTAATGGGAATAGCCAAACGATGGTATGTTCGCCACGTAGATGACGCAAAAGGAGATTGGGAAAAATTGATGCCTAAGTTTTGTTTGGCATTCTTCCCTATCCCTTGCGTCATTCGTCTTCGAAAAGAGATCACCAATTTCTCGCAAAAAGAGAAAGAATCTCTGGGTGATGCATGGGCCCGTCTGATAGATCTAGTATCTTCAGGCCTTGATCTCGCTATAACGGAGCCTACAATGTTACAACATTTTTATGGCGGTCTTAGCAGAGATCTGCACAATTTCTTGACATATCTTCCGGGGGAGCCTTCCTGTGTTTACCCGTTAGTGCAGGGAAGAGTCTTTTCACGAAGATTCTTGATAACACCCCTATACTTACGTATATTATGAAGGACCCGCGCAAGAACAAAAACCAACCCCCAGAGAAGAAACAACATCGATAGCTAAAACTTTTCCCTCTACACCTCAAAATCTTGCTATCGAACCTGAACCACCGAGGGAAGAAGAAATTCATCCCTTGGAATTCCCCTTGATATCGAGGTTGATTTATTTTCTGATTTTGGAAATGCCTCGAATCAATCTATGCAGAAGAAGTCTTATGCTCGAAAAGCTCCGAACCGCCACATCCCTAGTCTCATAGAAGAAGCATACCTTTAGGAGACAATTCAAGAGTTGGCTTTTGTCATGAGCCATGAGTGGTTAGAAGAGGCCGAAGCTTCATCCGAACCAATTCGAATTCTATCTTCCTCTACCACCATTCCTTGTCAGATCGATAGAGCCAAGTTAGACTCTCTCTACGATCCTGTCGTTGGAGTTTACATTATGCCTAAATCATTAGCTAATGCTCTCCTAGGAAATATAAAACTAACTTCAACCAACAAGTTCTTGAAGCTTTCTTTAGGACAATTGATTGAGAGTTGTGGGATCGCACAGACCATTCCTACGCTAATTAACAAAGTCAATATCCTCTTAAATTACTTCATATTTGATATGGAGGAATTCGACTTGTTAATTGGACATCCACTCATGAGATTCCTTGATGGATCTCTTGATGGAAGTCTCAAGAGTCATCTTGGGAGTAGCATCAAGCTCTCGATTCCGCTCACCAATTCCATGAACACCATGACGGAATCACTCCTAGAATCTGACCCCATAGAGGAAGTGATCGTTGCGTCTCTTCTAGAAACATCTCATCCTGATCTAGAAGAAGAAGCCGAATATTTCATCCAGGAAGAAGACTATCTAAATGAACCCTTAGATCTGGAGAAATCTGAACCCCCATCTAAGCCCTCTATAGAACTTAAACCCCTTCCAGCTGGTTTAATGTATGCCTTTCTAAATGATGATCGTGAGGCCCCTGTGATCATCAGTGACAAACTCTCTCCTGAAGAATCTTTCAAACTCCTCACTATCTTAGAAAAGCATCAGTCGGTCTTAGGTTATTCTCTTCAAAATCTCTAGGGTATTAGTCCCACTCTTTGCACACATCGCATCCCCATAGAACCTGAGGCTCTTCCTTCTAGAGAACCTCAGCGTAGACTAAATAATGCGATGAGGGAAGTAGTAAAGAAGGAAGTACTCATCTCAAGAAAGCACTCATCTCAAGGAAGTAGTAAAGATTCTTTCTATGTTCTTAAGACAACACTCATCTCAGCTCCAATCATCCAACCCCCTGATTGGAAGCTTCCCTTCGAAATAATGTGTGATGCTAGTGATTATGCTATCGGTGCGGTGTTAAGCCAAACCAAAGATAAGAAGCATCATGCTATTTCATATGCGAGCAAAACCTTAACAGGGCCACAGCTAAACTATGCAACAACTGAAAAAAGAGCTGTTGGCCGTGGTGTTCGCTATAGACAAGTTTAGATCTTACTTAGTAGGAGCAAAAGTTATTGTCTATACAGATCATGCTGCTCTTAAGTTTTTGCTCACTAGGAAAGAAGCTAAACCACGTTTAATAAGATGGATCTTGCTATTACAAGAATTTGATCTTGAAATAAAAGATAAAAAGTGAGTAGAAAATTTTGTCGTTGATCATTTGTCTAGAATACAATTCAAAGAAGCACAAAATTTGCCCATCGACGATTTTCTCAGAGATGACACACTCCTCAAGGTGACAGACTCCAACCCCTAGTATGCAAATATAGTCAACTTTATGGTTGCAGGCCATGTACCACCAGGGGCAGATAAGAATAAACTAGTTCAAGAGAGTCGAGTGCATCTCTGGGATGAGCCATACCTCTATAGAGTATGCAATGATGGATTGCTAAGAAGATGCGTACCTATAGAGGAGGCAATCAAGATCATGGAAAGACGCCACAGAGCAGAGTACGGAGGTCACTATGGAGCATTCAGGACTCATGCTAAGATTTGGCAGAGTGGGTTCTTCCGGCCAACCATGTACAAGGATACTCAAGATTATGTTAGGAAATGTGCAAGGTGCTAGAAGCACGGGAACATCAATGCCCGAGATGCTATGCCACTCACTAACAACCTACAAGTCGAGCTCTTTGATGTATGGGGCATCGATTACATGGGACCCTTTCCTCTGTCAAAAGGGTGTGAGTACATCCTAGTCGTGGTGGATTACGTGTCCAAGTGGGTAGAAGCATTACCCTGCTGTAAAGCAGATGCAGCCAATTCAAAGAGAATGTTCCATGAAGTGATATTCCCCAGATTTGGAACCCCAAAGTTAGTCATAAGTGACGGGGGATCCCACTTCATTGACAAAGGCTTCCGCCAGTTCCTCACTAATCAAGGAATCCGGCATAATGTTGCAACTCCTTACCATCCTCAAGCAAGTGGTCAAGCAGAGACATCCAACAAACAAATCAATAACATTCTACAGAACACCGTGGATGAGATGGGTTCGGCTTGGAAGCACAAGCTACCAGAGGCACTTTGGGCATATCGGACCGCATACAAGACTCCCATTGATATGACATCATACCAACTTGTATACGGGAAGACATGCCATTTGCCTATGGAAATGGAATTCAAAGCACATTGGGCAATCAAGAAATGGAACATGGATCTGCTAGTTGCTGGAAAATTCAGGAAGATGCAAATCTCTAAATTGGAAGAATGGAGCGAGAAAGCATACCATAATGCCAGGATATACAAGGAGAGAACCAAGAAATGGCATGACAAGAGGATCAAGGTCAAGGAATTCAATCCAGGAGACAAAGTCTTGCTATTCAACTCAAGATTCAAGTTCTTCGGTCACGGAAAACTGAAAAGCAAATGGGAAGGGCCATACCTCGTCGTCAACGCCGCAACTCATGGAGCAATCACACTCCAGGACGACGACGGCAAAATCTTCAAGGTAAATGGCCAACGTCTTAAAGTTTTCTATGAGCATGAAATTCCTGAACACGAAATTGATATGATAGATTTTGTCATTAATCCCAATTAGAACTAAAATCTACATGTTTTAACTTTTTTGTTCCAATTTCAAAAAAGACCTTAGAAATGGCCAAGGCTTAGCCTTGACTCCCCCCCCTTCATGAAAGATCAGCCCATTTGGCCTCTAAAGTGGTTCGGCCGAACCTGTCTTTGGGCCAAATAGCTTGAAACTTCACGAGCTGACTCACTGACCTAAACAAGTTTGAAACCTGGCTCGGTCGTTCAAAATCTTTCAAAAAGCGTTCGGCTGATCGTGTTTCGAACTAGTTCAAACACCCCACTGCACAGGAGCGTTGGGCCAACGTTCTCCTTCAGTTTTCATCGCGATCCGAGCGAAAACGAAGGCCCTGAGCGTTGTTTCTCTTCTTCTTAACCCCCTCTCCTTCTCCTTCCTCCTTCCACCTTTTTTTCTTTCACAACCATCAGCACCACCATCACCTTTTGCACCTCCTTGATCACCACCATGGCTCCACCACGCAACAATGGCAAGGCACCGCTCGTTCCGTTCGGTGGAAGCCCTTCTAAGGCCCAAGAAGACATCAACATCAATGCCATGGCCGTTGCTTGACGTCACTCCCCTGGCCATGGCACCACCGCCGGCGCAGCTGAACTCCCCTATAGGGGGTTGGCCGACCGGGCAGTGGAGCTCGGAGCGGATGCGGACCATCGCTCGGTCGATGTCTCCGCGCCACAACCTCAACAAGCCCGCTGCGCGATCGGTGACGCCCAAAAGGCCGACAACCAGTCAAATTGGGGTGAAGAAGGCGCCCATCTCCTCCACCGATGGCAACATAAGTACGGGTTACACCCACTCGTACTCGCCATCAACACCGCCAAGGACGCGCATTCAGAAGACTCAAGGTGGACCAGGGATAGGGAAGGTGTTCATCCCTCCTCTCACCTCTGAGGAGCGGAGGGGGGTGCGCAGATCGCTTGAGATGGAGGAGTCTCGCAAGTCCGTCCGGCGGACTAGCAAGACGCCATCCATCTCCGGCCCTCCAGGACAATTCAAGGATGAAGATGAAGAAAGTGACATGGAGAAGTTCTTCGCGTAGTGGCTAGGCTTAGGGAGAATAATACTAAATTAGCAGAGCGTGCAGTAGAGGAGAGGATGGCACGCCTTGATCTTGAGGATAATTTTAAGGCTCTTCGCATTAGCACCAATGCGAAGATCAAGCGTCTAGCCCAAGCCATCGAGAGAGGGGATCTCTTTGCCCCTCCATCTCCATAGATCACTAGTCTACAAATAAGATAGGCACTTAGGTTTATTTGTCCAATTATTTTGTTCTTTTTCCCTTTCATCAATGTAATGTGTGCCTACAAAAAATTGAATTGAATAAAAATGTTTGGTTCTGCTCGTATTTTGCCCAGCAGAACCCCTGCATTTGATGTTTCTCTGTCACTGAATTCAGCATACTCCGAAACAAGTATGGGGGAGGTCGGACGACACTCCAACTTGTCAAAACAACAAAAAGATCACTGAATCATGCTGAACACATCCATGACACGTACCAAAAAAAATTGGACAGAAACGGCCACTTTTGTGGATCGGCCGATCCACATTAGAGGCCAAAATTTAGAAAGTTCAGAGTACATTAGCATTCAGAGGTAAGAGATTCAAATGCAGAGGTCGAAGTGGCCAAACAGCTCTGAAGAGCGGTCGGCCGACCGTGCTTCTAGGGCCTGGACCCACCAGCCAGCATCCTTTCAATTTCAAACGTTGAATCCGACTGGTTTGCCACGTCTCTCCCCTTTTCTCTATACTTTTTCATTTGTTTCTCGTTTTCCCTTCAAAATAAAAATGAAATAAAAATAATTTCTTCATGAAATTTATCACTTAGTTTAAATTCCTTTTAATATTAAATAAAACAAGAAGATCGCATCCAAAAATTAAAATTTTGAAAAGTGACATGATCTATGGCATTTTAAAGGGTAAAAGCGTCATAAAGACAAATTCTTGCTTTTTGCTTATGCTAGTGGGAAGAACACTTTGATAGGAAGATCATATGGACTAAGTTGTTGATTAATGTGATATAGTCTCGGCTCATGATTCGTACCCTTTCTATTTAAAGTTCTTGGAGATTAATTTTTGAAAATGACATAAAACCATAATGTCACTACTCCTCTATAGTGAGAAAAATCCTACCAAAGCCATAAACATCTATGCAAGTTCAAAACCTTCCTCATATGTTTCTTGTGTTTGCTTTGAGTTTTGTGAAACCTTGTGACCCTTGTTGAGAATTATGTCATAGTTCAAAGATCAAGATCACACGCACGCCACATATTTCTGCTACTTCTACACTGGAAGTACGCAAAACATGCCTTTCATTTACATGATCCATGCTCATCCAATAAATACTCTTGAAATAAATGTTATGATCTCTCCCTATATTCTTCAAAAAGAGTATGGCTATCATAAATGAACAATGATGATGAGCAAAGCTCTTCAATTCAAAAAAAAACTCTCTTATCATGATAGCCATGTCTCAAGTAATCTTAAAGTTAGAGAGATCATATACATAACTAAGGAGTACATGTTAGACCAATACCTTTGTTCACACACATGCACATCTTGATCTAGGATTATGACATTCTTCTCCTTGGATCCTTGTTTTGACTTTACAATATGAGTAATGCGAGTTTGCTACATTGATCATCCCTACCTAAGCTCCACATAAGCCTTTAGAAATAGGAAGATACAAAGAAAGGCAACCTCTTTATGCCTTGGTAAGGAATCATACACTTTGAGTGACTTAGAGTGATATAAGAGGAGTAAGATGACTTATGACATTTCTTATGAAAAAATTATCAAAAACTCCAAGTACTAAAATATGATTGGGAAGATGACTTTGCCTCGAAGATCTATTCCATTTCTCAACTTCTCAAGGATATAGGTTAGCCAATACCACATATCCCATTGGTATGACAAAATGCCTTGAATAAATCTATATGCTTGCTTTATACTTTGAATAACATAGTCTTGTTATCTTTTAACCTTTACTCGAGGACGAGCAAAGAGGTAAGTATGGGGGATCTTGTTGACGGTAATTAAGAGTTATTTTATCACCATAAAAATATTGTCAACATCCTCACTCTCAAAGGAAAACAAGCATAACCTGAACATATTGTGCCAAATAACTGGTTCCACATGTCCCTTGACTATTTGATGCAGGTAATGACAAATGGGGTCTTTTGGGAGCCAGTGGGCCCACTTAGAGGGTTGGCCGACCACCTTGTGAACCCACCTAGCATCCTTAGCCCCCATGATCCATATAACACCCTCAAGAATACTCTCTACCCTTGGATCCAAGTATATTCACCTCTCAATGGTCCAGATTCACAGCATAATGATCCATGGGCCCACATCAAGAAGATTAATGTGACAACTCAACTCAGAACCGACATCCAAGGCATATGACAGGTGGGACCAGTGTCTAGGAGGTAGAGGTGGTCCACAGACCCCACATAGGGATCGGCCGACCCATAGGTGAGGCCCACCAGGCCCCCACTTAGCCCCTAATCAATGGGCCATCTTCTAGAAGGTCCAAGACGACCCACAGGCCAGTAGGGGGTTTGGCCGACCACCCCTATGGCGGTTTCACCCCCCCCCCCTCAACCGCCTCACTCACTACCCACATGATGGAAATCAACACCCTTGATCCTTAGGCGGTTCTGAAGTCGGTTGGATACAATGGTGGTTGATGAAGGTGACGTAGATCGCCGATGTGGCACCGGAGTAGCCTCTACTCCATCTCTAGCTATAAATAGATCCCTAGAGCTCCCTTCTCATACATGCCTCATTGGAGAAATTACTCTCTCTAGTCTCTTAGCGGAGCTCTTCAGTAGTGTTATGCTAGTTGGAGGAGAGTGAGGAGCCTTATGGAGAAAGCCCCGGGTCTGTCGGGAATCTTCTCCGGAGTTCTTCCTTAGTGGATGCGAGTCTCTTGTAAGTTTAGCACTTGTAAGTGACTTCTTCTGAGTTCTTTATTGTATTCAGTGTTCTAAATCCGGTTTAGCTGTTATACAACTTTTCATGCTTGATCATCGCTTTGCTCTGAGTAAAGTGCTTTAATCTTAGGCCAAGGTTAAAGTAGTAATATTAGTGTAGACGTGGTGTCTAAGCTTAATCTTGACTTTGTAAACAGCTTATCGCACGGATTGTTTGTGGATGCTAGTAGAAGGTGACAACTCTATCTAGTCTTTGTATTCCACCATGTGTGTAAGATAAGTTCTTAAAAGGTAGGGCCTCAATACAACATGATGGCACTATCCGACTAGAGTTTTGCCCTCTGTCTGATCTATCCCATCGCCTCCTGCAAGAGAAGGGCCGATAAGGCCAGTATAACCAGTTATCCCTTGTTAGACTTATGTGCTATATCGAACCTCTCAACCCAGTTATCATAGTCTCCCTTGATCCATCATAGGACATATCTTTAATCCTAGTTAGATCACTATCGTTCTCTGAGGAAAATACGATACCTGGAATACTCTCGGTGAAGTGCTACATCGGTATAATCATATCCAATAGTCATAAGAAATACCAACAATCCTAAACAATTTGTGGATTGAAAAGGCAGACGGCTCCTTGTAATCCTTCCATTTGGGAAGCACAGGAATATAGCTCCTCACTATAATGTTGCATTGAGTTGCAAACTTTGAAGCAACAACATGATTTAGCGGCCTTATGTCCCCTTCTTTGGATACAACCGGCAGCTTCCCACACCGAGCTCGGGACATCCTTTGCAGTTGGACTGCTTTATTAATGCCCCTGATCCATGGTTCCTCATCTGGGTATACATGAACAAATAATTACATGTAGTGAGCAGAAGAAAACTTGATTTTCAGTTAATAATACAATAAATTAATGAACTGAAACGAACAAGGGCTAAGAGGATTAGGGTGCAATAACATGCCTTCACAATTTGTGTCCATTGCAGCTACATCTTCTTCCTCGACATTACCATCACCTCTTGTGCCCACCTGATTGTCCCCATCACACTGGGCTATACCATCACGATCACCTCCACTAGCCACAGGACTGTCACCATGACCCTAGGCTATACCATCACCATCACCTGCACTAGGCACCTGATTGTCACCCTGACCCAGGGCTATACCACCCACATCACCTCCACTACCCACCTGACTGTAATCATGACCCTGGGGTATACCATTAATTGCGCTGGCCACATTGATGTTTTGTTCCGCTAAGCCCCCACCTACCAATACTGATAGTCAGAATGTGCTACTATTCAACAAGTGCAAACATACAGACGGTAAGTAACAATTTAGTTATCATAGAGACTTGCCTGCATGAAGTGGACTAGTGACCTTGTCATAGTTCCCAGGACTTCCATTAGTTGGGCCATCACGAGGGACTTCCTTTGTCTTCAAACTATTTCTAGTCCTTGTACTGATTCCAGTGTTTGGTGGAACTGCAAGCGCTCTATTTTTACGTGCTTTGATGCCACCTGGAGCCATGTCAACTTGCCTTTTCTTGTTAGTACATGATGTCTGAAACACAAATGCAAACATAGATTAATCAATAAAAGTCCTGGATTTTAATATATTGGATGATAGCAAAGAAGCAAAGCACATGAGTACCATAAATGCAAAGAATTAGCACCTTAGAGTTGTTAGTGTCACACAAATCTCCATCAATGGGTCATCCTGCGAGGGATCGTAGTCAGGATCACCACATCTGTTCTTTCTATGGTCATCTGTATCATCCTTATGTGGGATCACTCTTTTACTTCCAATGGAATTTACTAATGCAGGAATTCCTAGCTCTTTGAACCTTGCAGCATTTTGCATGCATTGTCTTAGCTGTAGAAGCTGATATGGATGCAATTATTTTTCTAGAAAAAGGGTAGTGTACTCATTAGATGGGAAAAAACAAAAAGAGAATAAACCATCATACAACAAGGATAACAAGGATTTAAATATCAGTGGCTAACAAGTAATTAAAACACAAGGCAACTCATATGGATGCAATTGTTTTTCCTTCCTAAAGGGTAGTGTACTCATTAATTAGCTGGGAAAAAAACACAAAGGGAATAAACCATCATACAACAAGGATAACAAGGATTTAAATATCAGCGGCTAACAAGTAATTAAAACACAAGGCACACTACTAACATCTTAATAGTACAACAATTGTAGAGGCTCAGATGCTCTAGTTAGTATAAACTGTAGGTATAAAAAATCAAGTTGAACAACACCGATGCAGAGTTCTATACCATACATCATGATTCAAGCATTAATACTTCAGACCTATTGATGGACTCAAGCAGATACAAATGGATTCAAGCACAAATCTAATCAATGTCAGCATTCACCACACAGAACTGGATTCAAGAACATACATAGAAAAAGTTTATCAGAATAAGAACCGAACTACCTGGTGTCCTGCATCTCTTGCGTCCATTCGGTCCACCGCCCAGCGACATCGGAATGTATGGTCGCCCTTGCTGGCACAACACATTCTTGGCTCCTCCCACGATGAGTCTGCTCCTCCGACGCTTTAGCTGACTGCACATCCTTGACTCCTCACACGGCTGAAGGCGCAGGCAAAGATGGACGAACAACGTCGGTTGGCTGCAGCTGAGGAGGTGTGAGACGGCAGTGGAGGAAAAGCTAGGGTTTCGATGGATTTGGGGGAAGCATATGGCAGAACCGGATCGAGATGGCAGTGGCGGCAAGGATGGAGGCGACAGGGAGGTCTAGGACGGTGGTGGAAGGGATGGACCACGACGAGGATGGACGACGGAAAAGATGGACCACGGTGAGGAGGTGGCCTAGGGTTTGGACGGTGGCGGAGGATGTCTGGTGCGACGCTAGGAATGGAGAGGAGGCGGCCTAGGGTTTGGATGACACTAGGAATGGGTGTTTTGGAGAGGATTGGGTGTCTTGTGCGAAATTTGCGCGGGGGATGTCTGGTTTTTTGTGCAAAATTTGGGCGGGGGATTGGGGACTAGAGGCTGACATGGAAAGTCCACCTGGTCAGCCATTGAGATGGGTGGACTCAGTTCATATGGGCCATGAGGCTGACAGGTGGGTCCTTGCATTTGAAATTTCTTTCAATGGTAATTTTGGAACCCTAAATGAGTTCAAATGAAAAGGTCATCAACATGGGATATGTAGAACTCATCGATACCTACAAAAAATGTTTAGAACATTACACCTTTTGAAAAAATTTGAACTAACAAATATTTGAAATTCAAGATTTAAGAAATCCAATCAAGATTTTCAAACACTAAATCATTTCAAATGAAAATGTCATGAATATCGTGTTTGCATAACTCACTGAGATCTAAAAGTCTTATATAGGTCATTTTGTCATTTGAGAAAGTGATGGTATCATGTGGTACCTATTTGACATGTCTCTCACATAGTTTCTTAAACTATGGGAGAGATTCTAGGATTAGCTAACAATGTATATCACCACTTCCTCAAATGACAAAATGGCTTATATAAGATTTTTAGATCTTGATGAGTTATGAAAAGTTGGTATTCATGACTTTTTCATTTGAAGTCATCTTGTGTTTCAATACCTTGATTCGATTTGTCGTTTCTTGGAATTCAAAATTTAAAATGTTCTCACTGTGTAACATGAGAAGATCTTTCGAAATAATAGTAGTAAGTATATAAAAACTCGATGTACCATGATTTTAGAGATTTTTAGGAAAAAAACTCATCTAATTTGAAGTTCGTATGAGGAAGAAAAACTAGTTACCATTTTTTGAAGAGATTAAAAAGAAAAATTGTGCTTGATCATGTGCTTTGAGAGGAATTCTTTATATACATACTTCAAACAGGAATTTGGTGTAGTAAATGCTTATAAATCAAAAAACTATTAACAACAAATTTGGAGAACACATTAGGACATATCTTTTATGTTTTGATCATCTATTCATCCGAATTTGTTTTGTACAGTTGAAACTTAAAATTCAAAATTCTACAAATTCAACAAAAAATCACATCGTAGATTTTTGTAGCCTAAGATCCTTTGTAGCCAATTTTTTTGGTATATCTAAATTTTGACAGTGAATTCGAAGTAGTTTTCGCACTATGGCCCACATGTCATTCACTCCATGAGGGCACTATTACCCATCAGTTCAGGCTCTTATCGAATGAACAATAGAAATTCAAAGCAGCAACTATTAGAGATTATATATTAGAGATTATATAATACATAAAGACAGTGCACTTCCAGCTACAACCTTAAATAATTAAAGGGTACCATACATTGGTCCATTACCACATCCCACATCAACATAATATTAAGTTTCATCCATATTATATCATCATAACCCACTTGGGCTTCTTAAAGTCATCAAATGGCAGAGCTAAACATCATCACTCAGTCTTCTTGACTAGCCCAGCGTCCTCCAAGATCTTCTCATACATGTGTATCTTAGCTTTGACGGTCGCCAGCTCGTCATGGAGCATGTCCACCTTCTTCTTGTGCACATCTGACTTGACCAGTTCAACGAGCTGGTCAATCTTCCAAGTCAGCGAGGTGATGTTCTGCTGCAGGGGTCTAGTTACGGCTTCAATGGCGCTTATGAGTGCTGGCCGAGTCATTATAGAATTTTCAACATGGTACTGCATATGGTCAAGATGAATTGTTAGTAGTATGTAAACACAAGTTTGTACACAGAACAACCACAAGTTAATTGAAACAAACTTTACTTCCCGACTTTGAACATGGAGCATAAGCAAAATACAAAACCGTAGTAGCCTTGCTAAGTTCATTTCAAGTTTATGTCTCAGTACAAAAACAACATCATGAAGGCCATGAAATCATAAGATCCTTTGCAGGCTCAGCCATCAGATCGATTAGGCTGTAAACACTCTTAAGACTCGATGAACTTCATGAGAACAATATTTATTCTCAAACCAAGGATCATCAACAAGATTTGGGGGCACTCATCATAGGAACAACATGGTAAAAGACACATAAAACAATGATGTAATTCCAGAATGGTAAAAGACACACATAAAGCTTCAATTGTTCAAATGGAAATGCATGAAAATTATGCTACATGGCCTTCCAGAATGCATAACATAGGTACTGTAATGTCCTTCCTATTCAAGTCTAGAAATGGTGGTACCCTAAACCCTAGAAGAAAAGCTAGAACAAGTAAGGTCAACCTTGCCTAGACAGCGCATAAATGAGCAGATAAGTATTAAATAAGTGCTTTCTATCTAAGTACTTTCTAGTAAGTATTAACTTGCTGCATTGTGACTCTATGAGCAGATAAATGAACTACGCAAGGAGCTTGGTGAACACTAATGACCTCGGTGGACCGCGACGTGTAGCTGGAGCTCGATGGCGACCTGACATTGGAGCTAGACGGCGAACTTGATGAGGACATCAACACCACACCAACACCATCTCCAGCACCACTTGGTCCTATTACTCGTGCTCGTGCCCGTGAACTCAACCATCAAGTAAGTTTATTCTCAAACTCTTGTCCATTATATTTAGACAATGGAGACACGTGCACTCTTGTTTTGCTCAGGAACAATGGAGAGGATCAGCGGGACACGGGATGGGCGCTAGCTGGATTTGGACTGCAGGACAGCACCAACTTGTGATGGATGCCACGACTTCATACAGACTCCGATTGGGACATTCTCGCACTTTTTGGAAAGCTTATCAAGTCCACTTTCCAACGGATCCAGAACCAAGGCTATATCTTATCGGACACATCCAGAGTAGTCATTTTTGTACCGAGTCCTTTTCTGTCCACCGGTGCTGCGTCGCCTTAATTTGGGCTGATGGGCCATGTATCAAGTTGGGTCCATTAGGGACGCGTCCTAGGGTTGGAGAACGACCCCAACACCCTTGTGGTCGTCCTCCCAACTCCTTATAAGTCTTTAGAGCTGCCACAAACAGTTGAGGTTTTGTTTTGTCGAGTTAGCTATTGCTACCGCCTTTCAGCGCGCGTGTTGGATCAACCGTCCGTCTGATTGTCATCAGAACCTCACCATATTGTGTTCTCAGATTGAAACCTTCATATTCATCTTGCAATTGAGTGCTTGTTCATCTTGTTCTTGCTGGTTCTTCGATTGCTTGCAGGACGGGAGCCCTAGTGGCTGGTTGTCGCGCCGCAAGATCACGGCAGCCATCGGAGGTGGTGTATCGGTTGCTAAGGCGCAGCGTCCTTGGACGGTTGTAGTCGAGCCGTGAACGTCATCTCCATCCACTAATCGAGTTATCCACCAACTCTCATCGAAAGATCGGACTGCGAACCCTACGGGTCGTCATCAGAACTAACGTCAAAGCAGGGACCGGCACAACCACATTGCTCCCCACGCGTGACCTTCCTACAGAGGTCATGGTCTCCTATGAAGCACTCGCGGCAGACCATCACCATGTCGTCGCTCTCCGACGATGAAGAGGGAGCGACCTCCTTGCCCCGCGGAGCGACCTTCTTCTTGCCCCCTCAGCGCTGGCTCCTTCTTAGCTGTCGGCGTGGGCTTCTTCGAGGCCGCCAGTGCTGCCTTCTTCTTGGCCGCCGGTGCCGCCTGCTTCTTGGCCACCGGTGAGGCCTGCTTCTTGGCCGCCGGCGCGGCCCTCTTCTTGACTGCCTCCTTGATGGCCTTCATGGACGGAGGGGCCCATCTTCCCGTCAACGGGTCCTTCACGGAGTGCCTCCTTGATGGTTTCGTCATCTACGGCGACGGCGGTGGGGGCGGGAGCGGTGGACGGGGGGCGGCGATTCGGCGATGGTGGCGGGAGCGGTGGATGGGGGCGGTGGGGTCAAAGTGAATGGATTAGGTGGGGTAGGCGAAGGGGTAAAATGGATGCGGAAACTGACCCACTGTCAGCCACTCGGTTCAGTAGGCGAAGGGGTAAAATGGATGCAGAAACTGGCCCACTGTCAGCCACTCGGTTGGGTAGATCATGTTGCGGTTAAATAATCTTGTAGTGTGCCTTCATTGAAATCACGACAACATAGTGCACTTGGTAGGTACTTGGGCCTTTGAGCAGGAGCTCCGCGGTCGAGCCCCTCATTGGCAAAAATTTTGCGAGTTTTTTATCAAATTTTGTAAACTATATTTTTTTTCCTACAAGTTACATTCTGGGCCCACTATCATCCTCTAAGGCCACCATTCTTTACCCCTTTATCGACTAAGGCCACTGTTCTTCAACCCTAGCCGGCGGCAACGATTCGGCGGCACAGCACCACTACGGCCTCATCCACCTCGTCGGCTGCGCCCTCATCCCTCTCGGCCTCTCGGCCCCACACTCATCCCTCTAGGCTCAAATGAAGGGCGCTGCGACGGCGACGAGCTCGACGGCGAGCGCCAGCAGAATGGAGGAGGAGCAGGCCGACCTCGATTGTCCCTACTGCAACGTCCCTTTGGTTCGCATCAAGAGCAAGCAGCCCAAAACCAAGGACAAATTCTACGTCAAGTGCCCCTACAGTGTAAAGGTGAGCCTCAATTTTTTTTTGCTTTGGCCGGATGAACCTTGTGTTTCACATTGCCCACGTTATCTGCAGGGTGATTCAAATACCTGTCGATTCATCAGGTCAGAGGAGCAGTATGAAAGATGGGCAGTGAAGCGACGCGAAGAATTGGCGGCGGCGGCTAATTCTTCCAATTCTTTACGTGAAGATGATGCCGATTTGTGGCATGAAGTGAACACACTGAAGCAGAAGGTTGATAGGCTTGTAGTTGAAGTGGAGAACATGAATAAGAATACGTCTGTGCCAAAGCAGGAAGTACAGACTAGGAAGTGGCAGATTGTAGTTGATTTTTCTTTTCTAGCGACTTTGCTTGTAGGTCTTCTGATTGGTACCTTGTGTGCCAGAATTTGGAAGTGATTGTAGTGTGCAAATCTGTGACTGCAGATTGTATTTTAAGTTTGCAAATCTGTGACTCCAAATATATGTGGTGGTATTTTAAGTTCGAACAAACCTTTGAAAATATATGTGTGCTGGACATCATATGTAAGTTTTGACATATCATCTTCCAAAAGTTGACAAGATCACATCATAGATGACAAGAACCATGCATGGTTCACAAAGTGGACAAATAGTTTACCAGAAATAGTTTACAACACACATAATGCATACATTGTTTTGATTGTAACAAGGGAATACATAAAAACAAAGAAAAAAACAACTACTCATCATCACTGTCCACTTCAAGCAGACCTCCATCTTCCTCACTACAGTACTCATCAAGTGTGTCATCGTACACTTTGTCTTCAGCTTCACTGTCACTTTCACATACAGGGGTTGACCTTAACTTCCTCAAACCAAAAATCTCAGAAGCTTTAAACTTTCTTCCTGCTTGATCATCTGTATGTAAAGGCATCTGAGGTGTTGGTTCAACAACTTCTGATCGGCTAATAACCTCAACTTGATCATCAACACAACTTCCCTCTTGATATGCAGGACCATCAAATGGGACACAGGTTTCACTGACATTGTATAGATGTCTATGATCAAATGTTTGTACAACTTGCCAATTTTTACCAAGTCTTGTATCTAGCAAATAAAACACCTTTGTAGCCTGAGTAACTAGAATGAAAGAATCAATTTTGTACCATAGACTGCCCACATTGATGCTTTTATAGAACCCATCATCTTTCAGAGCATTTCTCCCATCCAGTTTGTACCAATCACATTTGAACAAAACAATTGACTTGTCATCACCACTATATTCTAACTAGATGATCTCTTTTATTATTCCATAAAACTCAATGAGGTTAGAGTTATGTGTGCCTAGTGACATTACTCCACTATTCTGAGTTTTCTTAGTATGATCACGGTCGATAGTGTTAAAACGCACCCCATTAACTATACAAGACTTGTATTTGTTGATTCTTAGCATAGGGCCACAAGCCAAGGAGAAAACATCATCATCTACCATTTCCACATCTGTATTCTTTCTCAGCATCTGCTAGACCACATAGGACAATAAACATTAGTAGAATGAATATATAGTACAATGTTGTAAAAGATACAGAATGAAATCTAACCAGGTTTCTGAACCATGTCTGGAATCCATGGCGAAGTGTTTTTTCAATGTTAGACACCCCTGCACTCTCCATTAATTCATTCTTGAACTCTCTGCAAAAACATAAAAAGAGTCAAAAAATGGTCCATATGAACAAGAGGAATGGAGCATGCAATGTAGCACAGTAAATAACATACTTGATATAGTCATCAACTTGACTACAGTTGTTAAGTACATACCAACCCATTCCATCTAATCCACCATCATCATATATTAATTCTGGTGCTGAGGTAAATCTCACTCCATGCCCGAACCCATCTGCACCATAGGCTTCCTCATTGGAGAACCCAACATTTCTCGGCTCTCTATTAAATCTTGTTTCAACATCGTCCAAGTACCTAGAGCAAAATGTTAGGCATTCATCTGCAATATATGCCTCTGCAATGGAACCTTCTGGTCTTGCCCTATTTCTGACGTAGCGCTTCAAAGTGTACAACCGCCTTTCAACAGGGTACATCCACCCATACTGCACAGGACCACGAAGCAGGGCATCCTCAGGCAAATGCATAGGTAGGTGCCACATCACATCAAAAAGAGCAGGGGTGGAAATTTTCTCAAATTTGCACAATATTTCAGGAATTTCTTCTTTCATTTGAACTAACACATCCTTGTTTAGAGTTTTGCTACACAATTTCTTAAAAAAAATTCCCAGCTCAGCAACTACTTCATATATATCCTTGTCAACAAGGCCTCGTAAACCAGCAGCTAAGATTCGTTGCAACAGAATATGACAATCATGTGTTTTGAGGCCTTGCACCTTGCTTCTATCAGCACTAACACATCTTGATATGTTCGAAGCGTAGCCATCTGGGAACTTCAACTCCTCTAAAAATTTAACAAAGGCAATCTTCTTTTCTTTAGACAAATTGTACTATGAACTGCAATTTTTCTTTAATACCTAAGTCACTACAGTCAAGCCTAGCATTCACTGTGTCCTTTGTCTTCCCATGTATTTCAAGAATTGTGCCAACCAAGCTCTCACATATGTTCTTCTCAATGCGCATGACATCAAGATTATGTCTAACCTTTAAATCTTTCCAATACACCAAATCCCACAGACTGACTCTCCTACTCCAAATTTTCACATTTACAGTTTTGTCACTATCCAAGGCAGAACTCTTCCTTTTCCTGCTCTGCTCCTTTTGCTTGATCCTAGGTTTGACATGTCTTACCTTCTCTAATTCTGCTTTAACAGTTCATATGAAGAATCTTAATCACAAATGATAACCTTGAAAATTTGGAACAACCAGGATAAAGCTGACGCTTTGCCTCCTTTAACAGTTTTTCAAGATAAGAGGCCTTCTTCCTCTTTGGAACATTGTTTCCATCATTATTTCCACCATTGTTTCCATTTTCAGATTCGGTACCTCCCTGTAGGTCCCTAAGTAAACTATCGAACCGATCACCAACATGGATGTCATTCTCAGCCACACCAACATCCTCATTGGTATCATTCATAGGAGCAGGGCACACCTCAATAGGAATAGAATCAGGGACTTCATTCACATGTACACTAATGTCCTCTCCATGATGTACCCATCTAGTATAAGTACAGTCCATGCCATTCATCAACATGTGATTCTTCACATTAGGCTGATGCAGGTACTTCTGATTAAGGCATTTAGTGCATGGGCAGAGAATTGTTTGATCCTCAGCAAATTTAACTTTGACGAAATCCATAAATTCTCTAACACCATTGACATATTGAGGAGAAAACAGTGTGCTGTGCACCCAACTTCTATCCATCTGGACATGCACAGTACAAGAAAATCAGAGAGAAATTGGACACCTTGAAGCAAGGCAGCTGGCGACGGGAATGGAAGTCACTTTGAAGCAAGGCAGCAGGTGGAGAGCGACTGGTGCAACTGCCTTCTCTGTCAGTGGCCGGCCATGCAACCCGCCGTCGTCACCGTCGGCGTGGGCTGCTCTTGGACATGCCACTATTCATCGCAATGGCTTGGGGTGCTGTTGTAGCGGGGGATTGGGGCGGCAAGGTGGACTCGGGCGGCGCCAAGGTGGACTAGAGCGGCAATGAGGTGGAGTTGGGCGTGACGGCGAGGTGGATTGTGGCGGCGGCGAGACGGCGAGGTGGATTGGGGCGGCGGCGAGGTGGATCGATTGGGGACTAGGGTGGTAGCGAGTTGTACTTCGGCGCGGCGGCGAGGTGCATTGGGTGGCGGCGAGGTGGATTGGGGCAGTGGCGAGGTGCATCGATTGGGGGCAGCGAGGGGGGTCGGAGGAATTATCGGTAAAAGAAAAGACTACGAAAATAGTCAGCAATCTAGATATAAAAACAAACTAGGGACATTCTCAACAGATGTCAAAGGGTAGTCCAGTGGCAAAGGTTTAGGCTTGGGATGCAGCAGGTCTCGGTTTCGAGTCCTAAGGGCTGCGCAAAAATCACTATTAGGGGGCTCCTCCGCCTCACCCGAGCCAAGGTGGGGTTTAAGGCCATTTAACATGTACCCAATTTACCGGACTCCATAAAAACAAAAATCACTATTAGGGGGCTCCTCCGCCTCGCCCGAGCCAAGTTGGGGTTTAAGGCATGAGGCGCCATAGTCACCCTACGGTACAAGGTCCTGTGCTGCCTTGCCTAACCGACGACTTCTACTAACCGTGTGTTGCCTAACCGACCCTGTACGACGGAACGCGGGGGGGTGCCTAGTCAAGGCATGAGGCGCCATAGTCACCCTACGGTACAAGGTCCTGTGCTGCCTAACCAAGGTACAAGGTCCTGTGTTGCCTAACCGACGACTTCTACTAACCGTGTGTTGCCTAACCGACGACTTCTACTCGTTATATCCACACCATGTTTCCGACGGACACTTCAACCACACCACACCATGTTTCCGACGGACACTTCAACCACACCACACCATGTTTCCGACGGACACTTCAACCACACCATGTTTCCGACGGACACTTCAACAGGGATTAGGGCGTCATCAGCCCTGTACGACGGAACGCGGGGGTGCCTAGTCCTGTGCGACAGCCTCCGCCCATACCCAGAAAAGGGGATAGCAGGGTTCCCGGTCACAAGGTGCATGGCTACAGCACAACAAGGACGAACAGGACTCGAACAGACGACTTCTACTAACCGTGTGTTGCCTAACCGACGACTTCTACTCGTTATATCCACACCATGTTTCCGACGGACACTTCAACAGGGATTAGGGCGTCATCAGCCCTGTACGACGGAACGCGGGGGTGCCTAGTCCTGTGCGACAGCCTTCGCCCATACCTAGAAAAGGGGATAGCAGGGTTCCCGGTCACAAGGTGCATGGCTACAGCACAACAAGGACGAACAGGACTCGGACATGTGCCTACTGGCGCAATCTTCCCCAGGAAGGAAGACAGAATGAAGACAAAGCCCTCCCGCGGCAGCAACCCAAGTCGGGCCCATGATCACTCCTCCGTCTCTCCCTACGTATAAAGGGAGGGAATGGACTCCCAATCTAGCTCTCTCGACTCTCGAACACTCATTCACACACTCAAACTCGCACACACACGAGCACCCACCAGAACCAAGAACATCTTACGCACGAGACCTGGGAAGGCGCTTCCCTCTCTCACCAAAGCTTGTAGCTCCCCTCTACGAGCTCTCCACGCTCGGTAATACGACCCCGCAACACACTGGACGTAGGGCGTTCGTGCCCGAACCAGTATAAACCTCTGTGTTCTCTGTCACACCCGTTTTTAGGAACAAAAACAAGTGCATAAAAGGCTCATGTGCACCCTAGGAATAGTCGCACACATGAGTTGACAAATCATAAAAGTACCATCACAGTGATTATTACATAGCGAATAAATATTCATTACATAGTCTGAAACAAATAACTTTAACTAAACGAGGATAACTGCGGAAGCTCCAAAGGGACTGGTTGACTGGTTGACTCCAAGACTAGTACTCATTGCGGTAACCTTCAACCCAATCTTCATCTGTGTTGTTTGAATGCAAGGGTGAGCACATACGCACTCAACAAATATAACACGGGGTTCATGAAGCTCAAAAGGGTATGCATAGTTCATAGCGGTGAGCATTTTAAGTAGATCAAATTCATATTAATATCAACAATTGCCAAGGTAATTTGCATAAGCTCAAATATCCATGATCATAAAGTAAATGACAATGATACAATAAATAAATAACACTTGCATAAGCCACATAGAAATAAGAACCCAATAATTCTGTGAGTTTTCCGAGCCGCTCGTGTCCGTGAGCACAGCTATCATGATAGTTTTTAACTCTGATCAGAGGTGTACAACTTTACCCACAAGTCGTGTTTGCCCATTTGCCCGGGTTAATTACTCCCAAAACACTACCAAGGTAAGCGGGCAGGGTACACTATGAAACCTTTCAAGGGTTCGTCTAACAAGTTAGGGCCGCAAGGTTTCCATGGCAGGGAGATATAGAGCCAACCTGTCCACGGTCACACTCCTTCGCGGCTATGCCCATATATTAGGAACCACACTATACCCGTCTCGGCACACCCCTTTCGCACCATAAAGGTAACCACTGAACGAGCTAGAAAAGGTCCCCATACTAAGCTAAAGCCAGAGCCATATAGCCCTCGTGGTTGTACTGTATATCCCAGATTTTGCCGACAGATAAGCTCCTATAATCAAATGTTGCTAAAAAGCAAGTTTTATCATTATTGCATATAGTCATTAACATGTTAATATCATGTACATCTGATATGAGCGCTAGCAATACTAATCATATGTGGTGGCACAAATTGTAGGCAACTAGGTATCAGGATATCAATCTCTAGGATCATACTATGGCAACAAGGAATCATGCATATGAATTATATTATTCATGAATAGGACAACAAGGATGATCCCATGTTATACTTGCCTTCTTCGAAGAACTCTTGATGATCCTGCTGGTCTTGATCAAAGAAAACTCCGGCTCTTCAACGGGTTGCTCAACGTCTATACCGATCAACAATCAACACCATTCCATCAACGGACAATCATACATGAAGCAAACAAAGCTATGATTAGAACAGTACACCAACAGTAGTAAAACAAGATGAAAAGTTTATAAAACTAATCTACGCATTGCTACGATCACATCGATGTTTCGTTCACGAAAAACGGAGCTAAAACGGTGAAGTTATGAAATAAACGGGTTTTTCCTATACAAAGATATTAAATTAAATCTAATCACGAAATTAAACTTTTTCAAAAGTAACCAACAGTGGTATTAACATAAAGAGAATTTTATTACGAATCTAACGCAATTTGAATGGGTCAAAAAGGATTTAAAATGAGCAAGTTATGGGGTTTTGAAAATAAATGGTAATTCTGTAAATAGAAATTTTCCTTTATTTTTGAAATAAAAGAAATCCGACGGAGATTACGCTTTCCAGTGGCAAAGGCGTAATCACTGAGGGCGCCATGGATCGCGGGTTGAGACTGGAATCTTTCCAAGGACTCTTTAGCAAGATGGCAAAACGAAGGGGTATCGGCGATCCATGATCGTCGATCTCGGATTGAAGGGCCGAGATTAGAAGCGGGGGGAATAGAGAGTGGCCGAAGGGGTATCCTTGGCTCTGGATCGTCCGATCGACAGTGGACGGTGCAGATTAGAGCTGAGAGGGAGAGAAAGGGGATCCGGCCAAGAACAGTGGCCGGTGCGGCGGTTCGCCATGGGCTCCGCCGTGGAGCTCGCCGGCGTGAGCGGATTAGGGCCTACGGGCCACTATCCGATCAACCAATAGGCCCGGGGGCTAGAGGGGAAAGGCGCGGACTCACCAAGGGCCTTCATGCGGACCGAGGTGCTCCCGAGGCGGCTGGCGGCACGGCAAGGCGGACGTGGACTCCCTGCACCCGATGGCGAGATGGTGAGGGCAAGTTGGGGTGAAATTGAGCACGGGGAGACATTGCGGGAGGCCTCAAACCTTGCTTCGAGGAGGATGGAGGGATAGCTATGGTCCGAGGAGCTCTGGTGGCCTTCAATGGCGGCGGCGACGGATTCTGCACTCGCGGAGCTCTGCTGCGAGGCGCAGGGCGTAGATGGGATGTTTGGAGGCGGTAGGGGCATGCGGGGTCTTTTAGGGGGCTTACGCCATGCGGATTATGGGATAAAATCCTGAGAAATTTGGGAAGGGAGAGAGGGAAATCGGAGGAGGATTCGATGTCGTGCTCTGTTTTGATTCGGAGCAAGGAAGGTGAGGAGGAGGAGCACTGACGTGCGGGGGCTAGTGTCAGCCGCTCAAGAAGGGGAGGGGAGGCTCTGACTTGCGGGCTTGGGCGGTCAGAGGCACAAGGAGGAGGAGTGCGGCGCTCCCGGTCTGGGCCTCGGCCGAGTCGGCCCAAGAGAGATAGGGAAAGAAGGGAGAGAGAGGGGAAAAAGGCCTGCGGGGAGAGGAGGGCACTAGGCCGAGCAGCGAAGAGGAAAGGGGAGGCCCACGGGGAGGAGGTGGCCTCGGGCCAAAAGGATCAAATGAATAGGAGAGGGAGAAGAAAGGCTTTTGCAATTTCTAGAAACAGTTTTGCAAATGAAATTTCAATTACGTTTTGAAAAACAAATTTGAAAACTTTTCAACACCACTCAATACAGAAACTCAAATGCACCAGCATGAATGCTCACTCATGTTTCTACATGACATTTTTAATTCTCCAAAACCTATATAGTTTAATTATATTAAATGCATAGCAGTGAAAGCATAAATAAATCAATTTAACATTTTCAAAAGTGATGCAAATTTTTGGGTGTTACATGTTCTCCGAGCGTAACCATCCGAACTCCAACACGCTTAGAAATTTACTCATTGGCCGTCTAGACCCCGTCATTTTAGATACCGACAGTTGGCGCGCCAGGTAGGGGACCTTTGCGTGTCACCCGTATTTTCGAGTTTCGGATGGCTGATCGCTACGTTGATTTCGCTCTGGGCTCCATTGTTCGTTTTGGTAGCCTGTACTTCTAGTGTCGCGGGCAGGGGGCCGACCTGGTTCTCCGCCGCCCTACGACACCCTCCGAGGTAGCCGTGGACGCCATCACAACGTCCATGGCCCACCTCCATCTGTCTCCCTCCGAGGAACAAGCCGCTCATCGGGATGCCGTCCCGCGGGCCGATCATTTTCCATTCGAGCACCAGCTCGACATTTTCCAGGAACCCCAGCCAACTCAGGAGTCTCTACGCGACTTCTACTTCGCGTTCGCTAACGTGACAGTGCAGCTCGCGGGAGGGCATCGTATGCGGAGATGGTGGCCGCTTGGTTCCATGCTGACCCCACGGAAGGGAGACGAATGGGGCTCGCATCCCACCACTCTCGCTCCACCTCCGATCTCCTTGCGAGCTCCGAGGCCACATCTTACGCCAACTCGAGCCATGGGAGCATTGATCCCTGGGACCCCCTGGACTTCGATGGTCTGGAGGATCAGGAGGCGCTTCACGGCTTCCTCCAAGCCAGCGATTATCTGCTCGACTCCGACTCGAGTGATCCCAACGAGGACCATGGCCGCGAGCTCTTCATGTGTGACGCACCTCCACCTGCAACCACCATCGACCCCACCCTCATCGAAGAGGGGGACGACGACGACGACGGCAGCCACACGCCCGTCTGCCAGATGGGTGTGCCGGTACCCCAGCCAAGGCCCGACCCGCAGTCTTCAGAGGCCTGGCAGCAATAGCTCCGTGACCTCCGCGACATAGAGCAACAGCTCGCGGAGCGACAGCGAAAGGTGACGTTCGAGCACGAAAAGCTCAAGCGCGAAGCCGGCAGGGATCCCGTGGAGCCTCGCGCTCGCAGGGAGCCCCGGGCGGTACACCACCGCATCATCAATGATGAACATAGCACGCCGCAGTTCATGCAGGCAAGTCTGAACATCGTGGCAGCAAGGATATTGCTCCGCAACCTTCCGATCCCAGATGCTCCCGACGGCAAGCTCGCTCACGACGAGTTGAAGACCCTTCTGGAGCAGGCTGTAGAACAATAGGCCGAGAGCTCCGCGTCACGGAGGCGTGGGCTTAGCACCGGCCACCCCGCCGGCGGGCACCTGGTGACTGCGAGGGGTCGGTCCACCTGGATCCCGCACTGGCCGAACACCGGCGTCCCACCATACATGCCCGCATAGGTGAAAAACACGACGTGCACGACACGCTCAACGCGCGCAACCACGCCAAGCAGGACGACGCAAGCCGATGCTACCACGTCTGACGTGGCGGCCGATATGACAGCGATGAGGACCGATGTCCCACGCCGGAACCACCGGGCCCCTTGGTGTTCATTCACCACATCCGGCGCGCGCCGTTCCCGCACCCTTTTCGACAACCAACCAACGTCGTCCGGTACTCCGGGGAAACGAACCCCGGGCTCTGGCTCGATGACTACCGCCTCGCCTGTCAGGCCGACGACGCGGACAATGACGACTTCATCATCCGCAACTTACCCCTTCATCTTTCGGACTCAACCCACACGTGGCTCGAGCATCTGCCACCCAACACCATCGATGGGTGGGAGTCTCTGCGACAGTCCTTTGTCGGGAATTTCCAAGGTACCTACATGCGCCCAGGCAACCCCTGGGACCTCCGCAGATGCAGACAGAAGGCGGGAATACATCTGTCGCTTCTCTTAGCAGTGCACAAGGCTCCCAACGGCGGCCGACGCGGACGTGGTTGGGGCCTTCCTCGCAGGCACGACCTGCAAAAACTAGTCCACGAGCTGGGCCGCAGCAACCCTCGCACCACCGAACGACTCCTCGACATCGCCACGAGCTACGCGTCGGGAGAAGAGATGGTCGGCGCAATATTCCACCCCAACAAGGGAAAGGGCAAGGAAGTCGAGACCGCTGGCGAAGGCGGCTCGAACCGCGCCCTGAACAGGAACAAGAAGAAGGGTAAGCCACAGCGCGGCGATGGTGATAACCTTGTCACAGCGGCAGACCACAAGCCTCCCCATCCCCAGGGCGGGAAGATGGTGGGCAAGTTTAACGACATGCTCAGGAAGCCGTGCCCATATCACAACAGACCGGTCAAGCACACTCTCCATCAGTGTGACATGATGGCTAGGTACTTCAAGGTTGTCCCTGACAACGACGAGCCGAAGGAATTAGAAGGACAAGACGGGGACGGGGGTCGCGAAGACTCCTACCCTCACGTCAACAAGTGCCTCATGATCGTCGGAGGCCTGGAGGCCTACAGCTGCAAGCACCGGCAGAAGAAAGAGCGGCGTGAGGTCTTCGTTGTCGCTCTGGCAACTCCGGCCTTCCTTGACTGGTCGGAGCCCGACATCACGTTCGGCCGGGATGACCATCCGAGCCACATTCCTCACCCGGGTCGTTATCCACTCGTCGTGGACCCGATCATAGGGAGCGTGCGCTTCACCAAAGTACTGATGGATGGGGGCAGCAGCCTCAACATCATGTACTACAATGCCTTCGAGGACCTCGGTCTACGAAGGGAGAAACTTCGATCCTCGGGGGCTCCCTTTCAGGGAATCATCCCTGGGAGACAGACGGTGCCCCTGGGGTAGATCGTCCTGCCCATCACGTTCGGGGAGCCGGACAACTTCCGGACCGAGTATCTCACCTTCGAGGTCGTGGCTTACCGAGGGACTTACCACGCAATGTTGGGAAGGCCGTGCTACGCGAAGTTCATGGCCGTTCCCAACTACACTTACCTCAAGCTCAAGATGTTGGGGCCATATAGTATCTCACGGTCTCCTCCGATGTCAAGGTGGCATACCAGTGCGAGGTGGACTGCTATGAGAACGCCATGGCCGAGGTGCGCAGCGAGGAGCTGGTGGCGACGATCGAAGCCACTCACAAGATGGAAGTCGACCCCTAAAGCGAGGGGAGCATAGACGCCCACGGCACCAACAGCTATGTCACCTTTCTTTTTACTTTCTAGTATGCCTATCACCATGTACATATCCCAGTTGATATAATTGATGAATCATTCTATCAACCCATCATCATCACCCCAACTAACCCTTCTTGTAGCACATCTAACTCTAGCTGTTCTACTAGTGATATTGTCACTTGTGACACTACACTAATGGTTGATAATGAGACCCTTAAGAAGGAGGTTGGGAAGCTCACTCTAGCATTAGGCAATGCCTATGGTGGAGACGCCCACTTGCTTAAGTGCTTGGGTAGCCAAAGGTTCTCCCTTTGCAAAGAGGGACTTGGCTATACCCCCAAGAGAGGCAAGGCGGCCTTTGCAACTCCAAAGCCTGGCTTTGTGAAGAGCAATGGTCGGTTTTGCTCTAGTTGCAAGCAAGTAGGGCATGATGAGCAATATTGCAAACTAAACCAAAGCAAGATAAAATTTACAAATGCATCTATTCTCTTTGATTCTAGTTATGTGCTTACCAAGGGCAAGAAAGGTGTGATTGCTAAGTACATGGGTACTCCCAATGAGAGCTCAAAGAAGAAAGCTATTTGGGTACCTAAGTCCTTAGTCACTAACTTTGGAGGACCCAAACAACAATGGGTACCTAAGATGAATTGAATCTTTTGTAGGTCAATTATAAAGCCGAAGGGAGGCATTGGGTGCTTGATAGTGGGTGCACTCAACTTATGACCGGAGATTCAAGAATGTTCAACTCTATCAAGCCAAATGATTGCAATGGGATTGAATCTATCACATTTGGTGACAATGGCAAAGGCAAGGTCAAAGGGCTTGGTAAGATTACTATATCCAATGGCATGAGCATATCCAATGTGTTGCTAGTAGAGAGCTTGAACTTCAACTTGCTATCCGTAGCTCAACTTTGTGATCTTGGATTTAAATGCATCTTTGGAGTTGATGATGTAGAGATCATAAGTGTAGATGGCTCTAACTTGATATTCAAAGGATTTAGATATGAGAATCAATACTTAGTTGATTTCAATGCCAAAGAAACTCAATTTTCAACTTGCTTGCTATCCAAATCTAGCATGGGTTGGTTATGGCATAGAAGGCTTGGTCATGTTGGAATGAGGCAATTGAATAAATTAGTCAAACATGATCTAGTTAGAGGCTTGAAAGATGTGTTCTTTGAGAAAGATAAGCTATGTAGCTCTTGTCAAGCCGGCAAACAAGTTGGAAATACTCACCCTGGTAAGAGCATGATGAGTACTTGCAAACCATTTGAGCTCTTGCACATAGACTTGTTTGGACCAACCGCCTACACTAGCATTGGTGGAAACAAATATGGCTTTGTGATAGTTGATGATTTCACTAGATATACATGGGTATTCTTCTTGAGTGACAAGAGTGAAACATTTGATACATTCAAGGTCTTTGTCAAGAGATGCCAAAATGAATTTGAAACAACTATCAAAAGAGTAAGAAGTGACAATGGTAGTGAGTTCAAGAACACAAGAGTTGATGATCTTTGTGATGAATATGGAATCAAACATCAATTCTCGGCCAAGTACACACCTCAATCAAACGGGCTTGTTGAGAGGAAGAATAGGACACTCATTGATATGGCAATATCTATGCTTAGTGAATACAATGTGAGTGATTCTTTTTGGGCCGAAGCTATCAACACGGCTTGCTATTAGAGCAACCGACTCTATTGCCACAAGATGCTTGAGAAGACACCTTATGAGCTATTGAATGGAAGAAAGCCAAATATTGCATACTTTAGAGTATTTGAATGCAAATGCTATATCTTGAAGAAAGGTGCAAGATTGAGTAAATTTGAGAAGAAATGTGATGAAGGCTTCCTACTTGGCTACTCAACTACAAGCAAAGCTTATAGAGTATGGAATTTCACTCATGGCATAGTTGAGGAAGTACATGATGTGGAGTTTGATGAAACAAATGGATCTCAAGATGAGAATGCCAACCATGATGATGTGAGAGGTGAACCATTGGCCAATGCAATGAAGAATATGGATATTGTGGAGATTCGGCCAAGGCAAGTGGATGATGAGCAAGATATTAAAGAGCTAGTGAATTCTCCATTCAATGTGCAACTCAATGAAAATCAAGCTAGTTCATCCTCTACAACTCAAGATCAAGAAGCTAGTTCATCTACTCTACGCAATGATCAACCAAGTACAAGCAATCAACTTCCAATACTCCAACCTACATCTATTGCAAGAGATCATCCTATAGATCATATTATTGGAGATATCACTAGTGGTGTATAAACAAGATCAAGATTGGCTTCATTTTGTGAGCACTATTCTTTTGTATCATCTATTGAGCCAACCAAGATTGAAGAGGCTTTGCAAGATGTTGATTGGGTGAATGCTATGAATGAAGAACTCAACAACTTCACTATAAATCAAGTTTGGGAACTAGTTGAGAGACCAAAGAATCACAATGTCATTGGCACTAGATGGGTCTTTCGCGACAAGCAAGATCAAGATGGAATAGTGATGAGAAACAAAGCAAGACTAGTTGCACAAGGTTACACTCAAGTAGAGGGTATTGACTTTGGAGAAACATATGCACCGGTGGCAAGGCTAGAAGCAATAAGGATTCTATTGGCTTATGCTTGTGCTCACAACATCAAGCTCTATCAAATGGATGTGAAGAGTGCATTTCTCAATGGGTACATCAATGAATTAGTATTTGTTGAGCAACCACCCGGTTTTGAAGATGACAAGAAACCCAACCATGTGTACAAGCTAAGGAAGGCACTATATGGTTTGAAGCAAGCTCCAAGAGCATGGTATGAGAGGTTGAGAGATTTCCTCCTCTCTAAGGGATTCATTATGGGCAAGGTTGATACTACCCTATTCACCAAGAAGATTGGGAAGGACTTGTTTGTGTTGCAAATCTATGTGGATGACATTATCTTCGGGTCAACCAATCAAGAGTTTTGTGAAGAGTTTGGCAATATGATGGCAAATGAATTTGAGATGTCCATGCTTGGAGAGCTTAGTTACTTCCTTGGTCTTCAAGTCAAACAGTTGAAGAATGGGACTTTTGTTAGTCAAGGCAAGTACATCAAGGACATGCTCAAGAAGTTCAATCTAGATGAAGCAAAGTCTATTAGTACACCCATGGGAACAAATGGAAATTTGGATGGTGATGCTAGTGGCAACATGGTAGATCAAAAGCTATATAGATCAATGATTGGTAGCTTGCTCTATGTAACCGCATCAAGACCGGATGTCATGTTTAGTGTATGCATGTGTGCAAGGTTTCAAGCATCTCCTAGAGAGAGTCATTTGAAAGCCACAAAGAGGATATTGAGATATTTGAAGCATACACCTAATGTTGGGTTGTGGTATCCTAAAGGATCAAACTTTGAGTTACTTGGATACTCCGACTCGGACTATGCAGGTTGCAAGATAGAAAGGAAAAGCACATCGGACACTTGTCAATTGCTTGGAAGATCACTAGTCTGATGGTCATCAAAGAACAAAAATAGTGTGGCACTCTCTACCGCTGAAGCCGAGTATATTAGTGCGGGGAGTTGTTGTGCACAAATACTTTGGATGAGAGCTACTTTGAATGACTTTGGAGTCAAATTCAAGCAAGTGCCTTTGCTATGTGACAATGAAAGTGCAATCAAGCTCACCAACAATCCGGTTCAACACTCAAGAACAAAGCATATTGATGTCCGCCATCATTTCATTAGAGATCATCAATTGAAAGGGGACATTTCTATCACTAGTGTTGGCACCGAAGATCAATTGGCTGATATCTTTACAAAGCCACTAGATGAGAAAAGGTTTTGCAGGATAAGGAATGAGTTGAATATACTTGATTCCTCCAACATGAGTTGATGCACCCCCACTTATATGACATGCCTTTACTCCAACAATTCAAGGTAAACGTTGATTTGAGAGCATTCATGCATACCTTGTTAGGACTTGTGTAGAGCATATAGACATCACTCATGCTTCTAGGCTCATTCATGAAAAATAAAATATCTTTGATGCTTATATGGTACCACTATAGCTTCTATGAGTTGATATGATCTAGTAGTGGCATATGACATGTTGATGTGCTTGCAATCCTAGTGTTTGCTCTATGTCTATGAACTCAAAGTGTTTAATTCAACATAGGCAAGATAACCATCTTAGTATGTGTGAAGAAGCTTGTCTATGGTTTAAACCCAATTAAATATCTTGGGCAAGTAGCTTAGATCAAGCCAAAGTTGAAACAATCTTTCACCCTATCTCACACTAATGGGGAGCTAAAACTTGAATATCTATAATTGGTCCCACCTTTTTGTGTCAATTGGATGACAAAGGGGGAGAAATTATGTGAAAAGATATAAAATTGACCAAAGGGGGAGAATCAAAAGATATATGATATAGGGAAAAATAATAAATGGAGAAAATGAAAAATCTTTTTGAAATAAGAACACACAAATAGGGGGAGCAAGCTCATGAACACCTTGTTGCATTTGAATGCTTGCATCCTCATATGTATTGTTGCACAAGTACTTAAATTCTTTATTCATGCTTGTGTGGTGTTTGCTAGTGAAGCTAAATGAATGATGATTGATCTACTAGCATGCATAGGTTGATTAGCTCTAACCCATAAATTTTCAAGAAATTTTGGTTTCAAGTGGTGTCTAGCTAATCATGGTGCTAAGGGTGATTCAAAATTCCGCACTCCGATGGTAACACACGTCAAAGGTCTACTCTTACACATTAGCATCATTTGGTAGCTATTTCCTCTCCCACAATGCCTATCTATACATATGTGCAAAACTTGAACCAAACTCATGAAGCACATATGTATGGGGAGCTAATAATTACCAAAACCGAATTTGTGTAACTTGTCCAAATCTTGAATCTTTGATTAAAATGCTTGGACAAGCAACTCAAGTTCAAAAATGATTATATCTCATATCTTTATGGAAGGGTTGTCATCAATTACCAAAAAGGGGGAGATTGAGAGTCTCCCATGTGTTTTGGTTTTGAGTAATTGATGAAACCCACCTAAGTACTAACCTTGATCTCTAAGTGTGTATCATGAGATAGGTTGGTACATTCCATGTGATGGAGCAAGGTGGATCAAGTGGATGACATAAGCTCTAGCATGGTGGTGGAAAGGAAAATGGTTGAAGGCACCGGACGCAGTCCTGATGGTCCGGTTGGCACTGTTCCGTGCGACCGGTCTCTGGCTCAGAGCTGTTGGGGCTCGGTGGTGAAGGGGTCCGGACACTGTTGATGATCCGAACCCCTTGTGTAAAGCGCGTCCGGAGTGGGCGCAGAGACTCTGTTTTGGGGGGTTTTCGGCTTGTGTTGAGTGTGGGCTATATAAGGTGATATGGCCGGCCCTTTGGGGCATCTCTTGCACATTCACTTCACTCACACATTTGTGCTTGCTTGAGAAGCTTCCACCACTCATCCTCTAAACATATTTGACATATTCTAGAGAGATAGAGTGAATGCAAGTGCATTGCTTTGTTGATTGCATAATAGTGGCACTTGCTGATCGTCGTCATCGCGGAGCTCTTGTTATTCTTAGAGATTGCCATCTCCTAGATGGCTTGGTGCGATGAGGATCGTTGAGCGGAGGAAGGTGATTGTCTCTGGCTCTGATCGGTGGATTGTGAGGGGTTCTTGAACCTACCCCGCGGGAGTTCGCGAAAGGTATCTCTAGTGGATTGCTCGTAGCTTGGGGATCCCCATCTTGTGTTGGTTGTGCGGCACCCTTGAACGGGTTTGGCTTGGATTGCCAATTAGCGTGTGAACCTCCAAGTGGGTGTATCGCTACAACGAGGACTAGCTTGATGGCAAACAAGTGAACCTCGGTAAAAAATATTGTGTCTCATTGTCTCTCTACTGAGGATCCATCTTGTGATTGATTGGTTATCTATTGGCTTATCACTTCACGTTGGTATAACCATTCTATCTCTATCTTTGCATTACATTCTTTACATTCTTGCAAAGTAGAGCCTCTAGCTTAGCTTGTGTAGCTTAGTCTAGCATTACTAGTTATCTAGCTCTTATGTGTGACATAGAACATATCTTGCTAGTAACTAGAATTAGTAGGTGGCTTGCCTAACCATAGAGCTAGAGCAAACATGCTTATCGTCGTGTTTTTATTCTAACAAGTTTGCTAAGTGTTGTTGTAGAAAATTTAATTAGGCTATTCACCCCCCTCTAGCTATACCTAGACCTTTCACCTGGAAGCAACAAAATGTACCAGGACCTGAAAAGAAAGTTCTGGTGGACAAAGACGAAGATTGAGATAGTTGGCTATGTGGCTAAGTGCGTCACTTGTCAGAAAGTGAAAGCAATGTGTTTGAAACCAGGAGGTCAGCTTCAACCTTTGCCAATTCCAGTTTGGAAATGGGAAGATATCAGCATGGACTTCGTGGTGGGACTTCCAAAAACTTCAAAATCTTATGATTCCATTTGGGTTATCGTGGATAGACTCATGAAAGTGGCACACTTTCTTCCAATAAGAACAACTTACTCTGTTAGTAAATATGCCAAGCTATATCTTGAGCATATAGTGAGTCTGCATGGTATTCCCAAGACCATAGTATCAGATCGGGGAACCCAGTTTGTCTCAACTTTCTGGAGACATCTTCATGAATCCCTGGATACTAAGCTTCTGTATAGCACAACTTATCATCCCCAAACTGATGGCCAAACAGAACGAGTGAATCAGATTCTTGAAGTTCTTTTGAGATGTTGTGTGCTTAACTTTACTGAGAAGTGGGACGAATGTTTACCTTTGGCAGAGTTCTCTTATAACAATAGTTACCAGTAGAGTATTAAAATGTCACCATTTGAAGCTTTGTATGGTCGAGGCTGCAAAACTCCTCTTAATTGGTCAGAACCTGTGGAACGTGAGTTCTTTAGAGTCGACGTAGTTACAGAAGCCGAAGATAAAGTCAAACAGATTTGTATCAATCTAGAAATCACGCAATCCAGACAAAAGAGTTATGCAGACAAGAGGAGAGGTCCCTTGTTGTTTAAACTGGAGATCATGTGTATGTGAAGGTCTCACCTATGAAAGCTATCTCTAGGTTTGGAGTGAAAGGTAAGCTAGCATCTCGCTATGTCGGTCCATTCCTAGTTCTGGAATGCATTGGCAAGGTGGCTTATCATTTAAAGTTGCCAGAAATTCCCTCCGTCATTCATGATGTGTTTCACATATCCCAGTTGAAGAAGTGTCTTCAAGTTAAGGATACAATAGTAGAAGTTGAAGGGGTGCAATTAGAACCTGATGTGACCTACTTTGAGTATCCTATAAAGGTTCTCGATCAAAAAGATCGAATTACTCGTCGCAAGACCATCAGGTTCTATAATGTTTAGTGGAACTAGCACTCAGAGGAAGAACCTACATGGGAATCTGAAGACTATCTTTTAGAGAATTTCCCAGAGTTTTATGCTTCTATAGTTTGAGCTATTTTGTAAACCCTGGTCATAGTTGTAATATAATAAACGAGAAAAAGAAGGTTCTTGACACATTTCCTTTTCCGTTACTTTGTTTACACTCCTAAATCTCGGGATGAGATTTCTTTTAGGCGAAAGGGTTGTAACACCCCTGGTGTTTAAAACTTAATTAAAACTAGATCATGCCATCCTATGCATTGACCATCATTCACTTGATTAAGAACCTTGCTATGCATTGAACTAAAATATGTTTACTTGTTTGTGTTTAGCTCAATTGTGTGAATGCTTGCCATGATTTTCGAATTCAAAATTTCAAATTCTATTCCAAACCCTAATTTCCAGAGGGGGTGGATTAAACCCTAAACATGGTTTTCAAAATCTAAAAGAATTTGCATATGGTTGTTAAAGAAAATTTGTAGAGCTTTATTTCAATTGCAAAAGTGGTGTTTGGAGTTTTTCAAGTTATATTCAAAATTCTTGAGTAATTGAAAAGGGGGTAATTCTTTAAAAGAAGGGTTTCAAATTTCAAAAATGCATTTTCAAATCTAGGCCAAATTTGATAAAGTGCATATTGACAAAATTGTAGATCATGCAATTTTGAGCAACTTTGGTATTCAAAATTTTTCATGAACACCCTTGGAAGCTTGAGCAATTTGTAATATAGTCTCAGGGGCAGTTTAGTCAATTCATCGAGCACCTGCATGTCGAGCTCGGCCATGGCAGTGACACCTGGCCGGCCAGCTCCCGCCACATCCGTGCACCTCCTGGCCGCAACGCGCGTCCCACCGTGTGCGTGGCAATGCCACGGCTCCGTTGCCATCTTCAAAACGGGACGCAGTGCTCCCCTTGCCTCTCTTTCCACGCTCGTGCTCCGCTCTTCTCACGCCGCCGTGCGCTCCATCGACGACGACGAGCTCACGCACGTCAACTAGCCACTGCCAAGCCACCAAACCACCGTCTTGGCTTTCGCATTGACCTAGTACACCCTTCGCACTAGCTAGTTGAAGTTGTGACCATGTGAATCGCTCGGCGCAAACCCATCTTCCTCGGCCCCGGCGAGAGCACTGCCGTTCGGGTTCGACGTTGACCCGACTATCCAGGAGCCGCATTGTCAATTTCTTTCTTGTTTCATCTCCTCTATTCGTCACTGATCCTCATGCGCCTCGTTGTTTCTTCTTTGGTGAACCACAGCTCCGGAAACGCCGTTGTTGCCACTCGGTTCACCGCTTCCACCGGCACGGTCTCCGTTGTCTGCTCGTTCTGCTTCATCTTCTTCCGCGTTAGCAAGCGCTTCATAACCGGGGTGAGCTCCTCGAACTCGCCGCACGCTTGGTTGTTCTTCAATTGAGCCGTCGTGCTCTGTCCACGACGCGTCACCGCGGTTCATGGCCGTCGCGACGGTGCGCTCGCCGGTATGCTCGTTAGTTGATCTTTTTCTTGTCCGAGTGTTGCTCTAGCTTCGCCTAGCCATCATGAGTCTCGTCGTGGTGTTGGCCGTGGAAGCGCATGCGTGTTTTTGCCGGTGTACGTCGCGCAGATGTCCGCCGTCCGTCATGGCCGTCGGCGAGGTCGTTGCGCTAGGTTTTCGCTTCGTTTTTCTTGCGCTTCGCGTTGCTGGAGTGTTGCTGAGTCGGTTGCTGTGCTTGGTTGAGCCGGTTATGGCCTGTACTTGCCGGCGCAAGAGCGGCCGAGCTTGGGTTGCCGCCATTGCCACCGGTGAGGCGTTTGCGAGGGATGGAAAGGGCTCTATCACTACTAGAAAACAGGTCTTTCGTCGATGTCCAAAATGAGCTTTAGTCTCGGTTATTTTTGCGTCCGAGACTAATACATCTTTAGTCCCGGTTGGTAACACCAACCGAGGATAATAAGTCTCCTTTAGTCTCGGTTGGAAATACAAACCGGGACTAAAGATAGACCTTTTAGTCCCGGTTGGTGTTATGAACCGGGACTAAAGGTCCCTTTAGTCCCGGTTGGTGTTACGAACCGCGACTAAAGGTCCCTCAACGCGTGGGTTCAAAAGGTAAGAGTTCCATCTATTGATAGATAAGTTGAGCAGGTGGGATGGTTCGGGCACGCAAGGCAGGTGCGGGCCGGAGGTCCAAGGTTTGATTCTCATGGGGCGCGAGTTTGATGAGAGGCATTAATTTCTTTTTACTGGAAGGGACCTTTAGCCCTGGTTCTACCAACCGGGACTAAGGAAGGGACCTTTAGTCCTGGATTCCTAGTCCCGGTTGGTGAAACCGAGACTAAAGGCCCTTATGCACCGCTGCTAAAAGCCCTTTCTATAGTAGTGTATCGTACCTGGTTGGGTTTGGGGTGAAGCGTAAAGTCCAGCGCAAGAATCGATTGTTCACTTAGTTCACCGACGACAATGCACCGCCGTGTTTTATGGTCTCCGGCGCCGCTGCCCTGTTTTTGAGTCACTGACACGCGGGACCCAGCTGTCAGTGGCAGTTTCAAAGAGTTTTTTCTAATTTCTGTTTTTGCACAGTAATGCTTTTTTTAATTTTTGTGTATTTATTTCTGTGCATGTATAAATTATGGAAAACTTTTTGTATGCTCTCTGTGATGTGTAGTATTTAAGAAAAATATAATATATGCATGTTCAATACATTTTTAATCCTGTAAAAATGCTCAAAGTAATTGAAAAATGGCTTTTCCATGATTTTTCATGCTCTGTATGTTGCTCCAAAAATTGTGACAATTTTTGTGTAACCTTTATACACTTATAACTTGTTGTACAAAAGGTTTGGGAATTTTTGGATGAACTGTTACACATGCCTATTTTAATTAATTAATAATAAATTGATTAGCAACCCTAATCACTTTAGGATTTGTGTGGTTTTGAATTGTTTGATGCAAATGGCCATTGTCCAGTGGCAAACACAGCATGGACATGTATGTTGATGTGTTTTTTGCTCTGTTCTTTTGGAGTAATTATTAAACTAGCTAATCAAGTTAATTTGGGTCTTATTAAATTGCTTTATGCTCTAGTTTTACTTTCCTTCATGAAGGAAAGTTGTACTCAAGGTTGATAATCTGTTTTGTTCACTTCTCAAGTGCATGCTTGTGTGTTGCAAAGCATCATGTCTTTTTAATTCAAGCATCATCTAAGCATGTCATTATATCGTGTAGATTGTTCGTTGGTTGGGTTGGATAATCCCTCTAGTGAAGGGACTTTCTCTCTTGTTGAAACTGAGCCAGAATTTGTGTATCCCTCCAAACAAGGCAAGTCCCGGTGCATTTAACCCTTCCTTGTATTTAAAATATTCACTTTAAATACATCTATGGTTATTATCAAGGTTTTAAATGGCGGGCTATAGAAATTAGTGGAAGCTTGGCCAAAACGCTATAGCGACGCTATTAGTGCGCTATTTGGCGCTATAGCGCGCTATTGAGCGTTGTGGTAGCTGCTTCTGGACTCTAATAGCGTGCTATTTTGGCGCTATAGCGTGCTATTTTTTCAGTGGTTATTATATTGCATTGTCTTACTTTATTAAATTCCTACTTGATGCATAACCATATTCTTGTATTATTGATCCTTTACCTTGACACTTGTTTACAGATGCAACTTTTTGCTAAAATTATTAGTATGCTTAGAACTTTTATAGTAGGTGATTTCCGATCACTTAGACATAGCATATTGCTTCGGCTAATGGTTATGATCTTTTGAGAAAGGGATGTTGTTGGGAGTAATAATCGGGACCGGGCAGACACGGTGTTTGGGAGCCATCAGTGGTGACTGGTTAGCGGGTTCTTTCCGCCTGTGTCATTAGGGCCTTGCCGTTGATCTTGACATTGAGCGAGACTTTGGAGTACTTTTCACATACTTTGGGAAGTTTGACTCTGGCTATTGTAGTCTTAAGAACGGTTAACCCGCACTGGGAGTGGAGAGATGGCGAGAGTAGTGTGTACCCTCCAAGTTCAAGGAATTGGATGGAGGTGTACTGTGCTCTCGGGTGGCGGAACCCTGATCTTAGCCTGAGGATCCAGGGAAAGGTAGTCATATGCGTGCTTTAGTGTTGTATATTGCGTGTGATTAGGAAGCCCCAGCTGGGTTTAATCGATTTGAATCGTCGTGCTCCTCGGATATGGAGACTCGACTCATTCTTTTCTCAACGTAGTTAATGAAACTTAAACTGGATACTCGATGTTTCCTTTCATGGATGGTTTATTACCTCGTTATCGATCATAACTTTAGATCAGTACTTGAGTAATCTTATGAACGAATTAAATGAATTTCAATTTTTTTATAAAATGCTAATTTATGCAAAAAAATTTGATTCTTGCGAACCACACCTTGAATCCTATGACTTGCATACCTTTTGTCCACCAAATATTTTCTTTGTCGGGTAAGTCTTGTTGAGTACTCCCGTACTCAGGATTTTCTTAACCCCTGTTGTAGATGAGGGTCATAACCCGGTCTATGTAGCTTCGTGCTGCATGACCATTGTCACTGTGGATGAAGATGAAGAATAAAATGTCTTTGCTTGACTCTTGGACAAGAGTACCTCGGTTGTTTTTGTTTATACTCTATTACCAGCTTGATGTAATAATATCGTATGACACTATGATATGTTTCAAAACCTATGGTTTGTAATATGACTTCAAATTTCCGCTACTTTGATGTAAATTAAATTATTGTATTACTTCTGCAATGTTTGTGATGAGGATGATCCTGTTCGGAAAGAGGTGAATGACCCGCTGCAAAGTGGCGACACCTGACGGACTGATTAAGACTTAGATCATTTGTCTTGGATTAAGTCAGATGGACATTAATCCTGGCAAGTGAGCCCTGTTCTTAAGAGGTTCTGTCACACCAACGACCACCTTTTCATATCGGCTGATACACATTAGGAGCCATCAGGCAGAACTGACAGAGCAGAGAACGAATCAGAGGTAAGAGATCTAATTTTAGGAACGACGTGGCCAAAGCCTCCAAAGTGGTATCGTCCGACACCACCAAGGACCTCGAGGCCCATCAGCCAGCATCTACTCAACGATAACATCATCCCTGTCTGGTTTGCCACATCTCTTCCCTTTTTCTTTTATGTTTTTATTTGCTTAACTCATTTCCCTTCTAAAAAAATATAGTAAAATAAAATAATACTTCTTCATGAAATTAATTACTTAATTTATTTCCCTTTTAATATTTAATAAAAACAAGAAGATCACATATGAACTTAGAATTTGAAAAGTGACATCATTTATGACATTCAAAGTGTAAAATCGTCATAAAGATGAATTCTTGCCTTCGCTTATGCTAGTGGGAAAATATCTTAATAGGGAATCATATTGACTAAGTTGTTGATCAATGTGATATAAGTTATTAGCTCATGATTCATACCCTGTCTATTTAAAGTACTTGGAGATTAATTTTTAAAAATGTCATAAAACTATAATGTCATTACTCCTCTATAGTGAGAAAATTCCTACCAAAGCCATAAAATTTTATACATGTTCAAAAACCTTCCTCATATGCTTCTTGTATTTGCTTTGAGTTTGGTCAAAATTTGCTGACCTTGTTGAGAATTTTGTCATAGTTCAAAGATCAAGATCATGCACACACCACATATATACGCTCCTTCTACACTGGAAGTACGCAAAACATGTCTTGCATTTACATGTTCCATTTTCATCTAATAAATACTCTAGAAAAATGTTATGATCTCTCTCAAAATTCTCAAAAGAGATATGGCTATCATAGATGATGAAAAAAATGATGAGCAAGTGAAGCTCACTAAAAAAAGATAGCCATGTCTCAAGCAACATAAAGTTAGAGAGATCATACATGGTAAGGAGTACAATAAAGTCCACTATCATATTTCCATACACATGCACATCTTGATCTAGGATTATGAGACTTTTCTCCTTGGATCCTTGTGTTGACTTTACAATATAAGTAATGCAAGTATGCTACATTGTTTATCCCTACCTAAGCTCCACATAAGCCATTTAGAAGTAGGAAGATTAAAAGAAGGCAACCTCATTCTATGCCTTGGTAAGGAATAATATACCTTGTGAGTGATCTAGAGTGCTATATGAGGAGTAAGTTGACTTATGTGGTTTCCTTTGAAAAACTTATCAAAAACTCCAAGTACTAAAATTATGATTTGGGAAGATGACTTTGCCTTGAGAACTATTCCATTTATCAACCTCTCAAGGATATATGCTAGACAAAATCACATATCCCACATGTATGACAAAATGTCTTGAGTAAATCTTTATGCTTGCTTTATACTTTGAGAATAGCATAGTTATGTTTACTTTTATCCTTTACTCGAGGACGACCAAAGATGTAAGTATGGGGGATCTTGTTGATGCTAAGAATGACATACTTTTATATACTCAAAACCATCAACAAAATATCATTTAGAGAGCTAACAAGCAAATGTAGAGTAACCTTTGTGCAAATAACATGGTTCCACATGTACATGTCATTATTTGCATACTGAGTATAAACCAGGCAAATTGGAGAGCCGGAGGCCCCATATGCATGTCGGCCAATATACATATGGACCTAACTGCCCAACTTCCATACCAGTGCACTCTACATCTATAGACAATCGTTAGCGTCAACTTTTTAAGCAATTATGGATCAATCAAATATAATATCTAGAAATATAGGGCTTTATCTAACAAATTCCACAAGTTTTGGTGTTTCATTATTTTCCAGGGACTATTCCAGAAAAGAGAATAAAGGAAAGCAAATCAGAGAAGATATCGAACAAATCCTAAGGAGAAACGCCTGCCAAAATATTCACAAAGGATCCCGTAGACACCGGAGCGAAGCGGAGCCCCGGACCCCACCATGTGGGGCCGGCCGACATGGGTTGGGGCTGGGCGGCACCCCCTAGGCCTACTAGCCGCTGTCTTTTGGAAGCTTCCTCCACCGCCTTTAAGGATTGATCTGAGCCCTACGTGAAGTTGGTTTGTGAAGGACCGGAAACGGCGACCAGAGGGGGGGGTGAATGGGAGCCAAATAAAAATTCCTTTCAGAAGATCTTGATCCTTGTCCCAAGCATGACCCAAAGTACAAACTAGGCTCACGACCCACAAGTGGGTGGATGTTCTAGGAGATGTCCTAGGAAGATAGCTGAGCTAGCCACAAACCTAGAGAAACAAACTGCAAGAAGAACGGAAGAAAACAACAACCAACAGGAGCTCCGGAATACTTCAGTCAAGACCTTCGGACCAATGGCAGTGGTCCGGAGCCTTTGGTCCAGTGCTTACCAAGGCACCTCCGGACTAGTCCGACGGTCACCTTTGGAAGTCCGACGCCTACACAGAAAACATGCATGGAGTGCCCAAGCTCCGGACTCTAGTCCGACGCTCACCGTCGGACTATTGAGAGTTGTCCGGAGCCCACTCTAGCCACTGAGCCAAAACACACAGGGAGCTCCCCTGTTCCGGACACTTGGTCCGACGCTCACCGTCGGACTAATGAGCCTGGTCCAACGCGTGAGCGACACCCTCAACAGAGCCACCGGACTACTCGCCTATGGTCCGGTGCTCACAAGCTGGGTGGTCCGGAGGGTAGTCCGACACCCCTTGCTGCTTGACACTCGAAAAGTCAAGACCACCGGACCACTTGCTATGGTCCGGAGCATAGGAAAAGTCGTCCGGAGGGTGGTCCGATGCTTCCTTGCAGAATATCTGCACCTCGCTAAAACCGAATCCACTCCGCCAAATCTTCCCAAAATCCAACCAAATGATCACCAACTGCAACCAAACTTTGTAGGCATGATCCTAGTTAAGTTGGGGAGCTATCCCGAAGAAATCATCGCTCAATTTTGCTTAGAGCAAAGGGAGGAGAAGAGATTTTGGGAAAAGCTCAACAACAAAGAACTCTGCAAAGAAATAGCCCGATCTACGCACTCATGAGGTTTGAGGGGAATTCCTTCAGTGCAAAGATGCTACTCACGAATACGAACAACTTGGTTCAAATGGATTTGCAAGAGCTACTCCCTACAAATAGAAATCATCTCGGGAAAAAGAGGGAGCAAAAGCAAAACGCAAAGAACACAAGCAAAACGGGGACACGACCAACAAATCGAAGCCACCATGGCTTACGGAGGTTACGGCCTCCGATTCCTCGCAGCAAAACCAAGTTCTTACAAAGGTTGGTGGAAACAACCTAGGGATCTCATGAACTAGAGAGAGAGACAGGGGGGCAAGTGATTAGGGTTCAAGAGATGGGATGAGGGATACCCCTTCACCCCCTACTTATTGGGATTTGGCTATTTCCCAAAGACCCCCCTACATACATTGAGTGAACTATCTAGCCTAAGCATTGCAGTCCAAGCTCCGGAAAATATCTCCCGCATTTTGAATGGACGGCCCCGCTTCCTGCCGGGAGTTGCCGTCGCCTCGACGCAACCTCCAGGATTCCGCCACATGCCATCCCCGCTTCCTCGGAAGCTCCGCGTAGGTTTTGAGGCCCAAACCCAGGAAACCCGCCACCGGGAGCTTTGGGATCAACTACCGAACCCCGAGTTTTGAGGCCCAAACTCAGAAACAGTCCTCGGATGGTTTTGAGGCCTAAACCACCAAACCGATCGACTCGAGCCACCTTGTCTTCGCCCGGTCGGACTCCGAGTCCCATGAGCCTCCGCTCGACTCGCTCGTCCACCGTCTTGACTCGGTCAACTCAGTCTACCTCCATGTCTTTTCGCACTCGCCGGTGTCAAGTACTAGCCACCACAGCTAGTCCGCCGGCGCCCATGTTCCCTCAGTCCGAGCCCTGCTTCCGCCCTTCACCGCTCTCAGTCCATCGGCACGGCAAGCCTCTACTCGACCTTCTCCACGCCATTGACCACTGTCACTAGGAATAGCACCTGCACACCACAAGCCGATAGACATGCACAGATTTGCTTTTGGAAAGTGGTTAGGATAAGCCACTCAGACTGAACGACTCAAGTGTTGGGCAATCACTCATCACAAAACTGAACTACATGGGTACTTATCCACCATGTGTTCGCAGTTTGATCCAACGGCTGTCGTGCATCCCTCCGGGCTATAAATAGAGCCCTATACCCCCCAGGTGGTACCAGAGATTAGAAGAATGGATCCAGGTCAAGTCAGAGCAAGAATATAATAGATCTAGGGTTTCTATAGATTAGATTAGAACTCTAGTGCTTCAAGTTATTAGCTAGGTAGCTAGCAAGATTCAAGTGGAGTTGGGCAATACATTCGGGATTCCATATTCATCTGGAGATCGGTAATTTATCTTGTATCTCATTATGATTTTATACTTTATTATATTGCTATTTGTTGAGTGCTTAGTTTATTCTATTTGCATATTAGATATAGATAAGATTGGTGATGATTAAATTTATAAGATCATAAAGCGCCTAATTCAATACTCGAGTGGGTTAGGTGGTATGTATTATGTAGGCGTGGTGCCTAGATATTATATGTACCTACGGATGTCTCCTGATGTGTCGTGTCGTGTGGTAGTTCGCGTAGGTGACTTTTATAGTTGCGTTGATTCCTCTGTAGTCCATCCTTGGCACATAGGCTTGGCAGCCCGGTCGCGACAGAGGTGACAGTTCCGTCTTAATAGCCTCCCTAGTTGATGCTCCTTATGATGTTTTCTGAGTCAGTTATGCTATAGATGATAGTATGTAGGTAGGGTGTGTTTAGTTCCTTTTTATTTAGGTTTCTTTGACTTTAACCGAATCTTGAGTTGCCTGACTATTTTATTAGCGAGACTATTTCTATCTCTGGAATACCATTTATCTTATACTTTTATTATCATATTTATTTATCTTGACATGACTTACCCCCGCTAAAGCATAAGAAAGTTCGGTCTAATCTTAGGTCTGCACATTTATAGTCTAAACTATATGCATTTAGGTTTCCTTTTCTATCCCTATTGAATTCCTGCAATTAGTTGAAAGTTTTCCTTTTCGCATAAACAAATCAACGATACTCAGAGAATCTCACTGGGTGAAATGCTACAATAGGAGAAGTATCTGTGCGCTTGCGGATATATTCTAGAGAATTATTTAATGAATTGTCAAGTGTAGATTTTATTCCAACATTTTCTGATATCATGCTAGGGATGACAACTTAGTGTTAAGTGATGTTAGAAGGTGACTCCTGCATTTCTGATGCCGTTCTAAGGATGGGGATTCGTCTCTATTTTTAGTATGTCGCTAAAAAATGTCAACAAGCATTTCTGGCGTCGTTGTCAGGGAAGTGATGATCAATTTAATTAGCCAGAGTATAATTTAATAGGGAAGTTTTTCATAAAATATATTTTTATAAGAAAATAGAAATATAGTTTAGACATAAATACCTATAGATAGACCAAAACCTTTTGCTTTAGCAGGTTTACCCTTGTTTTGACTTTGTTTACATTCTATATAGGGTAAGATCAGGCTTGGTTGTGAAGCATCACTTCATATCAATAAGATACAACCAGGAAGAAGAAGCTTAACAACAGTTGGAGAAACCGTGGCTGAGAAGACCCTATGTGGATTCTCTGCGCCAAGCATTGAGAATATTCACATTGGACTAGAGCTCAACATTCAAGATGAAGACTATGAACTCAAGCCAAGCCTCATCAACATGGTGCAAGCTATCACATTTAAAGGAAAGAAGGATGAAGATGCAAGTGTTTATCTTCAGAATTTTCTAGAGATTTGCAGCACCATCAACATCAAGAACATATCTCAAGACGTCGTGCTACATTGTTTGTTTCCTTTCTCATTAGAGGGAAGAGCGAAGCAGTGGTTCTACATGAGTAAAGATCAAATCAAGACATGGGAAGAATATTCAAAAGCTTTCCTAGAGAAGTTTTCCCCGTAAGTAAGACCAATGTCGTACGAGGAAAGATTTCAGAGTTTCGTCAGCAAAAAGGTGAACCTATTTCAGAAGCTTGGGACCGTTTTCAAGGATATATTTCAGATTGCCCACATCATGGAATGGAAGAGTGGTTGCTCATGCAAACATTCTACCACGGATTAATTCAAAGATCGTGTGAACAACTAGATGCCACTACTGAAGGATCATTTATGGAACTCACCCCCGGAAGAGCTAGAAGTTTATTGGAAAAGATGGCAGAAAACCAGAGCTGGACATGCACCAGTCAAGATTGTCATATGAATGAATCAGTTCCAGAGGAGGTGTGTGCGCTATCAACCAAGATGGATGTATTATTGAATTGGCTAGAGCAAAGAGCCAATTACAAAAGAGATCATCAAGCCATTCAAGATGCATTCAATGCTCAGAATCAATGTAGAGTTGAATTTGCCAATTCCCCAGAAGATATCAATACCATTGTCAAATCAACTCTGCAGGAGCAAGAAGGAAGTCAACCTCAGTCTACCATTCAAGGTAAGTACCAAGGTAATAATTCCTCTAATCAAAGACTTCCACCCTTGAGAATTTTAATATTGGAACAAACTAAAATTAATGAGAGTATTAATAATAAGCTTGCTTATAATGACCAAATCTTAGAAGGAATAAATTCTAAATTAGATAATTTCTCTTCTGCTATAAAAGAACAAATAATATTCAATAAAAGATAGAATTACAAATAGCACATTTGGCTTCTACTCTATCTACTGTCACTAACCATAAGCCGATACAAGGAATAACTACAAGAAAGGGTAAGTCCACTCGTGATCCATCTTATCCAGAAGGGGCACATAGACCATCACAGTTAGTGTAGGTAGAAAAAGAAGTAGACAACCTAGAAGAAGAAGTTCTACTACAAGATTTGCCAGAAGAATTACGTTAGGATTACCATGACACCCCTATTTTACCATCCCCCCATAGAAACAAGAAGGCCAAAGAAGATGCACAATTTGGTAAGTTTGTAGAGGTAATTCAAAAGTTATATGTCAACATTCCATTGCTAGATGCCATGCAGGTACCTACATACGCGAAGTATATAAGGGACATCCTCAACAACAAGATACCACTACCTTTTATTGAAGTCATCAAGTTAACAGAGGAGTGCAGTGCGGCAATTCTGAATTCTTCTCCTATCAAGAAGAAGGATTCATGGTGCCCCACTATTGATTGCTCAATCGGAAATCAAAGATTCGAGAATGCTTTATGTGATCTTGGAGATGGCGTTAGTGTTATGCCTGAGAAGGTCTTCGACAAACTCAACTACTCTACACTCACACCCACATCAATGTGTCTACAACTAGCCGACCAATCAGTTCGCTACCCTGTAGAGATTGTAGAGAATATCCCGGTAAAGATTCAAAACTTTTCATTCCTATAGATTTTGTGGTACTTGATATGCAGGAAGAGATGAGGACACCATTCATCCTCAGGAGACCGTTTCTCAACACTGCAAATGCACACATTAATGTCGGGGCTGGAGAAATCAAATTCATCATTAATGGAGAGGAAGTACGTTTCGCATTCAAGGCAAGACCAGAGCAATGTCAGAATTTGGAGTGTCATAAGAGGCAAGAATCAAGGTCATCATCTCTAGCACAAGAGATCAAGCTTGAAGAATAATCAATTTGGAAAAGTCCGGTCGGTGGACTTAAAACCCCCGAACCTGCACCAGGAGGTAACTCGGTAAGTTATCACGTAATTTAATTACGCATTACTTTTCATGCATTATTTTTAAGCATTGCATTATTAAAACAAAATAAAAATATTTATTGCATGGTAGAGTTTTAGTTCTCAGTAATTATTATTCACAGTAAGTAGTTTTTACTGTAGTTTTAGAAAAGTACAAAAAGACTGTCATTAGAATTCTTATTTTTCATAGATTCATAAAAGTAATTTAGCTTTTCATTCTTATACTTTGAATACCGTATAAATACGAGAAACATGTGGGACCCACACATCACCTCACCATCACCCACACATCAACTCTCACCAACCACCATGCACTACCATACAACCTCCACTCATTCATGCGCCACCAGCCAAAATACCTTTCCCACCGAAAGGAGCATCCAAGATGCATTATTTTGATCACTCCCATGCTCATGTCGACACCAGCAAGAGGAGGAGCTAGGAGGACACGAGGTGGGGCCGGCCAGCCCCACACCATGCTGGCTGGCACCCCATATACATCTCTCCCCTTCTTCTTTCTCTCACTCACATCACTCACATTTCAATTCACGAAGAACAAGACCTCTCTCTGTTCTTCATTCCAGAAAAGTTGACACCATAGAATCCTTCATTTAATTAAGATAAAACAAGTGTGAGAGAGATTTGGATCAAGCTCAAGGTTCCCTTGGTAAAGCAACCTCTAACCCCCTCTAATCTCTCCACTAGTTTTTTTGTGCTTGATTATTTTTTGCAGGAAACATGAACAAGAAATTAAAGAATGCTGCAAAGAGCATCGGAAGGGCTCTCTCCTTCCGCACCACTCAGAGACAAATATCATAAAGAGCACCATCAAGAGCCGGTTCTGAGATGGACGTAGACACTCCATCACCCATGAGAACTTCATCTTCTTCTCACTATGGTGAGCAAGAGAGGTATGTGCTTACTAGAGATACTCATCTTAAATTAGAGTCAGAGAAGGAAAGAAACATCCACGATGCCATCAAGGACAAAGAATTCACACATACCCCGACCTTCGATGATACACTACTTCTTGAAATAGGTATGGATTCTGAATTACAGGTCGTATTTAGAAATGTTGGTTGGGAAAATGCATGCAACATAACTGAGGAAGGTAGCAAATTACTCACCATAGAATTTTTATGCACCTTAGAGCTCAGTGATCATGAGGTTTGTTTTAGAATGTTTAATAAATCACACACTCTCTCATGGAAAAATCTTAGTATTATGCTAGGCTTTGCTAGTGGTTTCTCATGTGACATAGATGATATTTTAAATGATTTTGATAGAACACGTGTTTGAGAAAGTATATCTAGATTAAAAACATGTCACAAGCCAACCACTGAAGAAATCCACCATCCAACCTTACGCTTTTTGCATAAATGGATACCTGTTACTTTATTTCCTAAAGAAGAATTAGGCACCATAAGAATTGAAGAAATGAAGTTACTCTATGCCATGATTAAAAGGAGGAAAGTATCCCCTGTGAAATTAATGTTACAATATTGGGTACTTATTCCTTCAATGAAGAAATGTGGCGTATCATTTACTTCTTGGATTACACGCTTAGCCACAAATATGAATTTATTAGGAAATGCATCTCTTAATTATATTCCTACTGCTAGAAGAATAATTCGATATGATTTCTTTTTCCGTGCTCATTTGGTCAAGAGAAAGAATAATAAAATAATCATGATTTATAAGAACTACACAAATGAATATGCACTACCAGATAGAGCACTTGGTCTCTACGTAGTAGAGAGTTTTGTTTTTGATATGCAGAAAAGTGGACCTACAGTCGGGAGAAGCACTTTAACACGCCTCACCAGATCACAGAGAAGAAATTATGAAGGGGCGAATGCTACACCAGCAAGACCAGTTTTTACTCACCATATTGGTTTTGATCAGGCAGGTCCATCATACCAGTCCACACAGCCATGGGGCCATAACTCAGGATGAGAGGACCAGTTCACTTACCAGGGAACATCAGCACGATGGGATAGCTTGGGACCGGAAAATTTACTAATTATTCACAGGATTCAGGTACCTCAGCATGATTCCAGAGATGACGCATGTCTTTCTCTACTCGGACGCATACGGACTTCAGCACTGGAGGACCGTACCCGTACCATCAGCCTCCAGCAAACGACTACTATCCTCCACCAGAAGACCACATGGAGCCTCCACAGCCAGGGGACGGTACTCCCAGTATTTTCACTAATGATTTTAGCCACCAGCTTGCAACTATGTAGGAGAGACAGAACATGTTCCATTCCATTTTGGATCAAAGTATAGAGATTCAGCACCAAATGAATGATCAATTACAAGAGATATAACAGCAGCAGTACAAGGAGCATCAGGACCTACGGTACCTGATCTGCAACTTGGGTTTCAGCTACCCACCGCCACCACCAGAGGTGTAGACCACGACATCAGATAGCTTGGGGGAGAGCCCCCGCAAGGTAAGTATACTATCATATTTACATTTCTGCATTTAATTAAGTTTTTTGTTAAGTTTTTTTATTGCTATTTAAGAAAAGAAAATAAAAATAAGAAAAATGAAAAAAGTAAGAAATATATTAGCTAAAATAATGAATAAATAACTATGTATAAATATGTGCTTCTCGGATATTTATATATAGTCCGCAATTTAGTTATCCCCTTAAATTTAAAATTATCATCTCATTGTGAGAACCTGAATCTAGTGGGATAAAATACTTTGTTCCTTTCTAAGTTACTCTTAAATAAGATAAGGGATAAAAAGAATTTGATATGATCTTGTTCTAAGAGAGATTTAATTTTTGGAGAATTTATTTAAGTGCTCAAAATTCCAAAACCTCTTAGAATTAAAGTTGAGTATTTTTATATGTGCTTATGATCAGAATTAAATAAGAAAATATTTTTTACAAGTGTTCTAATCAAGGGTTGTATGGGCAATGAAAAAAATATGAGAAACTAATCCATGCCAAAAGATACATGAGAGAAATAGAGGGAATTAAAAATGGACAAAGTCCGATGCACCCTAAAGAGGAATTAAAAATAGGCAAGTGTCCGGCGTACCTTTTATAAAAAAAAACCATGCTTCTCAGAAGAGGAGAAAGAAGGACATGAAAGACTGTAAACTACAAAAACAATGTTTTATAAGTTAATCATTCTGATCTAAGGGGCATAGTAGAATATTCTCTTTATTTTTTTTGTAGGACTTTATTTTTCAAAGATATCAAAAACTCCAGAAAGGAAATTGATCGAGGAATAAGAGAAAAGCAGTTCTAATAAAACCTATCTATTTTGCAGCTACTCATGACTAGAGTAAAGTAATAAGTTCCATAAGAGACAATGTTTTTCAGTAAATACATTTCTGTTATAAGACTAAAATAAGGTGAAGGGCGGAAGTGGGGCTCGGACTGAGGGACCATGGGCGCCGACGGACTAGCTGTGGTGGCTAGTACTTGGCACCGGCGAGTGCGAGAAGACATGGAGGTAGACCGAGTCGGCCGAGTCAAGATGGTGGACGCGCGAGTCGAGTAGAGGCTCAGAGGACTCGGAGTCCGACCGTGCGAAGACAAGGTGACTCGCGTCGAGTGGTTTGGTGGTTTGGGCCTCAAAACCATCCGCGTCGGTTTCCCAGTTTTGGCCGCAAAACTCGGGGTTCGGTAGTTGGTCGGTTTCCTGGGTTTGGGCCTCAAAACCTAGCCAGAGCTTCCGAGGAAGCGGGGACGGCATGTGGCGGAATCCTGGAGGTTGCGTCGAGGCAACGACAACTCCCGGCAAGAAGCGCGACCGTCCATTCAAAATGCCGAAGATATTTTCCAGAGCTTGGACTGCAATGCTTAGGCTAGGTTGTTCACTCAATGTATCTAAGGGGGTCTTTGGGAAATAGCCAAAGCCTGTTAAGTAGGGGGTGAAGGGGTATCCGTAAGCCATGGCGGGTTTGATTACTTGATCGCGTCTCTCGTTTTGCTTGTGTTCTTCGCGTTTTGCTTTTGCTCCCTCTTTGTTCCCGAGATGAAATCTCTTGGCCATATCGGCAATAGACAACCTGATGCATTGATCTATGTTGCATTCTGACCAATAAAATTGTTGTGACCTAGCTATCCTGAGATACCAATTCTTCCACCCTTTGGTAGGTTTGGGCCAGGAGCGAAAGGTGTCTGTCCATAACCCTAGATCAAAGTGTTTGGATCTAAAAGGGATGCGGTTGGTTTCTGCATTAATGAGGTTCGTTGGATCAGTATTCCCCATTGGACCCAAACAACAGAGATGTGCTTGATCGGTAGGGATCACTATTTTGTTGCACATTTCCTAGATCCAGAAAGCGATGAAAGAAAAAGAGAAGGGATTGTAAAACAGTGCGGAAGGATAAAACTGCAGTATATACAGCGAAGAAAGAGGAAAGATTACCACAAGGACAATGAAGTTGATCGCTGTTGAATTGGGAGTTCTTGCAAGGGGTCACGCCTCCTGATGAGAGAAGAAGCCGCCGTTGGAATGATTGCCGGAGTGCTCTTTAGAGATAACGTTGGAATGAAGATGAAAATGTGAGCTCAGGGTGAAAAGGAGAACAAACGGTAATCTTTATAGGCCTAGGTCAAGGGGCATTTTCGACTTTTCTTTTTGACTGAGCAGAGATATGGAAGGATATCGCGATGAATTTGTGCGGTGATCGAGAGGTTGTAACTGTTAGCGCTACAGTTGCAGGAGTTATTGATAATTTACAATGATGGTGTGCGGTAATCGAAATGATGGCATACGTGTTTTTGGAGGGAAAGATTACAATAGAGCAAATTTCGGTGCATAAGATATTTTATAATCCGAAATTGGGGGGCATGTGTTGACACCGTTTTTTTGTACGAGTCAATATTAAACCAAGTGCATTGATCGGCAAGGGGGTAATCGCTGTTCCTCATCGGCATTAAGATGTTGCCGGTCAAATTACCGATGGAGGCAGAGGAAATCACTGATGGTGAATTTGATTGAAGAAGCGTCAAGGGAGAAACAAGATATGTTTGCCGATAAGGAGGTATTGCCGATGAATACGGATTGATGTGGCTGACGTTAGCAGGAAGTTGCCGATGACAATAGAAGGAAATTGCGGATTGAAGGAATCTGCTGATGGAAAGTTTCATCATAAGGAAAACGAATAAGGAAACTGGTGATTTTTATGTTAGTATTATTATTATAGTTTGAGTCCGACTCTTGCACGAGTCGTTTTATTTCGTTAAAAATAGGAGTTCTGTTTAGGTATGAGTCGTGTCTATTTACAACTCCTTTTACCGGAGTATAAATATGTACCCAGGGGCGGTGTAAAAAATATATACAATCAATCAAATACATCTATTATTTTTGTCTACTTTTCCAGCAAATCTACTTTTACCGCATTAGTTCTAGTTTATCTACGAGTTCTCACAACCTTGATGGCCTGCATCTACAAGATCTCCGTCTACCTTGCGAGTTCCGTTTTTTTATCAAATTGAGCTTTGACGTCCGGGCGTATCGCTGTCGTCTCGTTCAATTTTGTTCTAGTTATCGTCCTTGTCGATTAACTGGTCAAATCGACTGGCACACCTTGGATATCGAATTCGGGTATAAGCCCGAGGTGTTCACAGATCCGACGTTTTTTGTGTCAACAACTAGTTAATTCACTTCTCGTTCCGTGAGGAAAATACGATACCTATACTCCCGGTGAAAGCTACACTTGACAATCGTACGCTTGCGGTCTTTTATCCGTTTTCCACCATTGGTGCCAACAGTCTGTCGATGTTTTACAACCGATAGCCTGCCGCGGGGTTACTCGAGACAGTAGTTTGTGCCTCGGCGAATAGTGAAACCTTGGTGGCTGGACACGCAGGGACACACGGTTTATACTGGTTTGGGCCCTCGACAAGGTTGAGTAATAACCTTACGTCCAGTTGAGTTGTTTTTTATTGCTCTGATCGTAATACAGGATGTTGTGTGTCATTCTGTGTGTCGGGTGTTGTGTAGTATGTAGGGATCGTTTTCGGGTGATACCTGTAACAACCCGGGATTTCCAACAACCAAAAATCCGAACTTTCAAAAACTTTTCTTCCACTGTGTGAAGCATGTAGTTGCTAGGTCAAGCCGAGCTAACCCTAGAAGAGTTTGTCGATAAATCGATGCATACATATATAATTGGTTGTAGATGAGTGTCTCGGTTGTTGAGTTGAATTCGAGTTTCAAGTTCTATTCATGTTGGCGTGCACAAGTCCATAGCAAACCCTTCTCATTTAATCTCACTTGAGTTCCTTTTGAACTCGTCTGAAAACTTCTTGACTCTTGAAAGGAAGCCTTTTTCCTTTTATTCTCCTTTACATCAATTCCGCTTCAATCTCCTTTTGAATCCCTTCTCAATCCGTATTAAATTCCCTCCCTATGAATTCCTCCAAAATTCCCTTGGATCATTAAAGGAATTCCTTCCAATTCCTTTTTCGTATATTTGTCAAATCTCTTTTCGACTAAATTTCAAACTTCATTAAATCATCAAAGGAAATTCAAATTTCCTTTTCTCTTCTCTTTCTCCCATCTCCAATTGCCAAAAGCCAGCAGCAGCACTGGAGGCACGTTCCTTCGTCTCCCTCCCTTCGGCTCGCGCAGCAGCCCAGCAGGCGCTAGGCCCAGTCGGTCACCTCCCCTCTCCCTCGCTCTCCCCGCTGGCCCAATCCAAGCCGCAAGCCTGGCTCGGCAGTAGGCCTGCTCCCACGCGCAAGGCCCAGACATGGCCTGCCTGGTGTGCCGACGCCCCTCCCCAAACCCTAGAGCGCCCCAGCGCTCCTAGGCTGCCGCCGCCAGAAAACCACACCTGAGCGCTCACGCGCGTGCACTCGCGCACACGCCGCACGGACCCACGCCCGGCCTCTCGACGTCCGCGCACACACCCGCTGGATGCACGCCATGCGTCCCGGGAGTACGGACGCCGAGGCTCCTCGCCGTCCGCGCCCCCGAACCCTAGCCGCTGGCTCCTATAAAAGCAGCAGCCGCCGCCCTCTCCTAGGTTGTTCCCCTTTCGCGTCACCACTATCTCCTGCTCTCCTCGCCTCCGCGTCGACGTGATGCTGCCGAGCCGGCCGAGCCTCGATGTCGCGCCAAGACCCCCCTACCGAGCTCCCTGCGCCGACGGCATCCGCAGCTCGACGCGGCGCCCTCGATGTCGTCCTGCCCCTGCCACCGAGCCGACCACACCGTGACGCCGACACCAGTTGGCCACCACCAGACCGCCACACCGAGCTCCACCATGACTGCCACGACGTCGCGTCGGCCACCCTCAGCCGGCTGTGCAGCCACGGTATCGCGACCTCGCTACCCCAACGACGCCGTCACCGCCGTTCTCACCACGTCGCCATCTGCAGCCACGGTCGCGCCACGGCCGTCCGGCTCTAGGACGGAGCTGCGTCGGCCGATGCCGCAGCCACGCCTTTTCTGCGACTCCGACCTCCACGAGCTCTGCACCGGCACCTGCTGGAGCCCCTACCGCCCCTCACCGCGAGGCGTCCTGCTGCACCGTCACACCGCGCATGACGTCGCGTCCACGCCGGCCTGCGACCCTTAGTCGGCAAGCTGTTCTCAGCCGAACCCCCACCGAGGACGCGACCGGGAACGCCCTCGGCTGCGACGTCGCCTCCCCCACCGTCCCTGCCATTGCGTCCCAACCACCAACAGTGAACCACCGGTGAGTCTCCCAGCACCGAGTGCTCTGTCTTTTCCCACCGGTCATCATTCGTGTCTGACTCTGGCCTTTGTGCTGCGAATCTCCACGTGGCAGGCCAACCGTGGACCTGCTACTCCTTCCACAGTAGGTCTGCCACCTTCCGTCCACCAGCGGTTCTATCCGGCCTTCGTGCTGTGGTCTTTTCTGTTACAGGGAAGCCGCGAACCGCTGCACCTGTTGCCGGAGTTCGACGTCCACTGGACGCATGATGCTCTGTCCGGCCATCGTGCCGTGGTCTTCGCTGGGCAGGGAAGTTGCGGCCTTGCTCTGCCATTCACCGGACTTCGCCACCTCCCAGTTGTGTGCAGCTAGCTTGTGGCCTCCTGCAGCAAGCCGCTGTCGGCTAGCAGAGGCTCAACCGGCTAGCAGCTGGCTACAGCCAGCCCGGAGCGGTCACAGCTAGCTGTGCCCGCCCCGGATGCTTCGTCGGCCCCTTGCAGCAGCCCGCCAACGTCCCGCCATTCAAGGTCTATCTTTTGGAACCTTGCCGAACGTTGGCGAAACTCCTGTTCATTTCATACTTATTAATACATGCGCGCAATCGTTATCTACACATGATATCCTTGTCTATCCTTGATATTTATATATGCCTGTGTCGTGCCTTCGTGCCAACCTATCTCTATGCTATGGGTTTGTGCTACTCCTTTGTCGGTCATGGTTTGTGTGATGGTTCCTGCGTTGTGGTGTTTTGTTTGTCTCTATGGACCGAGCCTTCCAGCCGGTCGAGAAGCGACATGTTTGGTCGTTTCAGTCGTGGGTTTGTCCCGCTGTGGCCGTAACGCCAAGCACGATCCCTCCTCTCGTGTTTAGTTGTCCCCGTGGAACTACATAAATTGTGTCCTCATTCGACCCTATGACATGGCCATTGCGGACTCGTTAGTGGTGCGCTTCCTACCCGCACCAGCCGAGCCTCTGTGACCTAGTCTACTAGAGTCGAACGAGGGGATGACTATCGTGGAACCTTCGGAAGCCAACTCTTGTAGGTGAAGCTCGTGGTCGCGAGTGCCTCGCCATGACCATTGGGCTCTACCTCCTTTGCTTCTCCTATTTCTACCCACCTCGTATGCTTGCACCACCTAGACCATAGCAATTCTTCGGTTTTTGCGGTGACAACTGCACTGCTAGAGCTCGAGGGATTGTCTTGTGCCGTTTTAGTTGCACGTAGGTCGTGGTGCCCTACGAGTTGGTGTAGTTTGAGGAACTGCGAGCTTGTGTCTCTATTCCTTCAACCCCCGTCCGTTACCATGGCGTGTGGTTGAGAGAATGCGGGGTCTGTTCCTCTTTTATCAATCCTCGTCGATCCTGTAAGATGTGGATTGAGCGCTCTTGTTCCAACTTCGGTTCATGTCCATTACCATGACATGAGGATCGAAGTGTCGTGGAACCAAATCCCTTTTCTCTTGTTTGTTTCCTTTTGGTGTTTATTTACCGCTCTCTTGATTCTTTTCTTCTGATTACCGTCGGATGTTATGGCGAGTGGATCAAAGGAAGATGGATCCTTTTCTCTCCCCTTCTCTCTTTTGGGCTCTTTCGTGCTCAAGCCTCTTGTATGCTTGTACCTATTTTAGACCGTGGCACGTCTTAGGTCTTTGCGGTGACAACCGCACTGCTAAGGCCCTAGGGGTGTTTAGGTGTCATTTAGTGCACGTAGGTCGTGGTACCCTACAAGTGGAATTGGGTGTTGTGTGTTCTCTTGTGTGTTGCTCCTTTCCGATGCCTCGCCTTTACCATGGCGTGTGGATTGGGAGAAGTAGACCACTTCCCCTTTTCTTTATTGCCCCATTCCAATCTGTCTTTTGGTTAGCGAAGCTATGGTCTATGCCATGTCATTGGAACCATGCGAGTCGACTCGATCGACCGTCAGAAAACTATCCTTACCAAGAACGTGATATGGACAACCTAGCCAACCCTTCGCCTATTTCTCTTGTCCCATTCTCTTTTGCTTGTGCCAATTTCCATGGCGTGCAAGTCGAAGTCTATGAGACGAAGTCACAACTCTTGCGATTTGCATCGTTGTTCTCTCTTGATTGTTCATGCTTAATTGTGACTTGTGGGGTAGAAGGCTACAATGGCCGAACCCTGTTGAGCTTGTCTTCTTTCCCATTTGTAACCTTTTTGGTTCCTGTCAATTTCCATGACACCAAAATCGAAGGATCGCAAGTTGTGGTGTATGTTTAAGTTAAGCTAGAGTCTAGGCCCTTTTCTCTTGAAGCCATACAGGTTGACACCATCAACCCGGGAAGTGTGGCTATTTCGGGGTCGTGACTCGAGCTTACGCTTAACAGACAACCACTCGTGTTTGATTTTGAGCCCGAGGAAAGCGGACAACCACCGCGAGGGCTAAGTCTCTTGGTGTCTTTTGTTGTTAGCTGTTCTATTTATGTCGCTGCCTTTTGATTTGGATCTTGGTTAAGGATTTGATTGTTTTCTGCTTTATTTGTCGCTATGCCGAGGTAGTTGCATCGAGGGTGATGTGGATCAGACGGATGATCCGTTGGAGGCAGGAGGCATGAGCAGCAACATATGTGGGTGATTATGGATCTATAACAAACAGGTGCCACGTCCCACCCAACCTCGTAGAATCCTATTAGACATGCATATACATAGATGCTAGTGCTTTACTTTCTGCAATTAAACTGATAGGTTGCATGGTAGAATGCTTGGAAAGCCTTTACCTTGTCACAACCTTACCCTGCACACCCGCTGCTAGGATAGACACTCACTTTACTTACTTGCTCGCTGCTTACTTCTACTTCGCATTATGTCTATGATGTGATGCCGAGTGGAGGATTGTTTGTGAGTGGCTAGGCACCGTGTGCCGTTATAATGATAACAACTTGGGGATACCTTGGCGTGTGTCTTGGGTGTGTGGTGAGGGTTGAGTCGATCAGACAGGTCCTACGACGAGTCCGTGGGACGAGTCTTGCCGGGGGTGCGACCTGGGCATCCCCACGTGAGGTACCCGTGGTGGGTACTTGTGTTCTGAGGAGATCCCGGGGCGAACCCCGGGATATAGGTATTGTGATGGCATGGGGGAGTGCCCCGATTGTGGAGATGACCTGTCTGATCCCACCCTAGGATCTGGAATAACAAGGGAAAACGGAACCATGAGCCTTTCGTGCACACCACTCGTCCCTGATGGGCGGGGTGCGGATGTCAATCGGTTTGGGCGATGCCATTACTGCCAGGTTGTTAGGTGATAAGGGTTGGTGGTGCCGGTGTTGAGACCCGTACCATCGTAGATGCACAGTACCACAGTGGCCAGGTGCTACGTTCCCAGTCTCAGTTTGTCGGTGCGCCGGGGAGCCCCAGGGCTGAGTGGCAGGATGGTATCGTTCCGGATCGGGTGATAGCCCGTTGTCAGCCTAGGCGTTGTACAACGTCGATGATGGTGATCTTGTGGGTATAGGTGTACACACTCTGCAGAGTTGATCGATCTATATGTATAGCCGTGTCCACGGTTATGGACATCTCATGACCTACACCTCACTTGTTGTAGAGAGATGAGTCCTTTCTCTTCTTCCCCCTCGGTTTTGCAGGATCCGGCTGTGAGCCGCTGAGACAAGGACGAGAGGGAGTTGTCCTTGTCTCCTAGAGAGTGAGAGTGTGGTGAGATGTGGGTGGATGGGATGGATGGAAATGTGTTAAAAATTGATGAACTATTACTATTAATTATTGAAATATTGATTATTATATGCATAGGCAAACTACAACCATAAATAGGTCTTTTGCTATATCCCTGCATTCCACTTACCACAAAGCGAACGCAAAAGCATAGGGTGGGAAACAGTGGCCAGTACAAATCGTACTGAAAGTTATTTATCAGGTTTGGAGGCCATCTTTGACGACGACAACAAGGATCCGGAGGTTTAGGTGGTCTTGTCCTAAGCTCAAGGTTGTCTATGAAGGAGGATCCTTCACCCGCTAGCGCGTTGTGTCTTCTTTGATATCGCTTCGCGTGCATCTTCCGCTAGTATCATGTTGTAGTAGGGTGTGAGTCTCTGAGTTGTAATACTTGTAAACTTGTAATCAACGATGTATGACTGTGGTATCAGCCTTTATATTTTGTCACTTGTGATCTTTTGTAGACGAGGCTTTTTTTGGTCTTGTAAAGTTCTTGTAAGATTGCTGGCCGAGTTGTTTTCAACTTCCATTGAGTGTTGCTGGTTGTAAGATTTGTCCTTGGAATATTCTTCCGCATATTCTGTATGGTACCTTGAAGTACTGCCTTTATTGTAACTGTATTTCTTTCATCAATGTAGTCCTTGTAGAATCTTTTGCTTTTACTTCTTTCTTTATGTACTATTGCTATTGTACTCTTCTCTTCATGGACTTGGTGTATGTGCACACGTTAGTCTTCTATAAATAGTTGTAGTATGACTCCCTTGCCATATAACTTCTATTTTCCTTTGTAAAGGTCCTTGCTGTATCATGGATATTGTTTTTGGTGAGCTTGACGAGCCCCGGGCTTCTTTCTCTCCTCCCTGAGTTGTAATCTTATGAATGGTGTAGATCTTGTGATAGAAACTAGTAGATAGCTAGTTTCAGGGTAGCAGAATTCTGCGGAGGAAACCGAAGCAAATGATGTAGGCCTTGTGATGGTATTGGTGTGTGTTGTCATGGACCCTTCAGTCACTTATTTGTGTTTCCCTCCGGGTTGTTCTAGATTTGATACCCTTAATGATGTTCGTCTTGGATGACTTCTTGATTTTACTGTTTGCAACCAGCGAGGATGGGCTCTTTTTCGTCTGAAATCAAGTATTTTCAAGTCGTTGCTTCCTACGCGACAATTACCGGTTCCGGTTTATATAATTTTGACTTCTTCCTTGCTGCTTACAGTAATTTTGTATTTGTCAAGGCCTTGTGCTCTGATGTAACTCTGTTGTATGCTGATATCCCTTAATAAAGAACTCTTTTGGATCTGCATCTTTTACATTTTGTCGGGTTGTTTTCCTGTCATGTTGTACTCTTCATGGTGTAACTGTTTATGGTACTTAACCGTGGTTGGCCTAATCTGGCTATTATTTTTCCTTTTCTGATGTGCAATTTTGTGGAGCGACTATTTCGCTCTTTTCCATAATTACTGCCCCTGAGTAACGGCTATTTTAGGGAACTAATCTTCTTGTTATAACCTTATATAAGCTTCTTCGTCTTTTTGTTATTGAGTCTGTCTGTAATCGGGGAATCTCTGTCCCTTGTCTTTGGTTTAATCTCCCTCCGTGATCCCTCTTTAGAAAAATTTCGTAATGAAGGGTAAGGGGATTCCGAAGTCTTCCATTCGGCAGGGTGATCTTGATCAATTAGTTGCACAAGGATTTCTTCCAAGATCGGCCCTTTCTGCTTGCGAATTGCCTGGTGATCAATTGTCTCTTAATCTATCTCCTGATCAATCTCTTCTTTTTGTTTCCTATGTCAGATCTGGACTTTGTTTTCCTCCGTCTGATTTCTTAGTTCAGTTTCTTAATTTCTATGGTCTCCAACTTCACCATCTTGTTCTCAATGCTATCCTCTTCCTTTCCTGTTTTGTTCATCTTTGTGAGGCTTCCGTGGGAATTCCTCCTTGCCTCTTGTTCTTTCGTTACTTCTTTCGAGTCCATTTTACTGGTAGGTCAAAAGTTCCCCATTGTGGTTGCTACATGATTCAGTCTAGGCAGGGTCACAAGAATGCTTTTCCTTCTTTGTCCCTATCTGATTCTGTTCGTGATTGGGCTGAAAAGTGGTTCTATGTTTCTCAGCCATCCTTTCCTAAGCCTTTTGATTTATCTTCTCTTCCGGTTTCTCTTCCTTGTTGGTCTAACAAGCTTACTTCTTCTGAGAAGCGAGCTCTTAAGCCTTTGATTGATTGTCTCAGTTTCTTGAAGTAATCAGGTTTGATAGGCAATGACATTGTTGCTGGTTTCTTGCGTCGCCGAGTCCAGCCCTTGATGAAAAGGGATAATCTGGGTTTTGAATATACTGGTCTTTCTGACTCATCTCGTCTTATCCCTGATGTTGACCTTTCGGATGACGTTGTTCTTGAGATGATGAACAGGGTTTTGAATGGTGTTGTTATTCTTCCTGTTATAATTCTGTTGACACCGTTTTTCAACACGTGTCAAATGAGCTAAGGCTTGGCTGGTGGCCGTTCTCCATCGGCATCGGGAAATCTTGAGCCGGTATTGCCGATGAGAGTGCTGCGGAAAGGCCAAGTGCGCTGCCAATGGAGTTTGAATGTTTTTTGCCGACAAAGGTTAATCGGTGAAGTCCTTACTGATGCTGATTGCCGATGAGGAGGCATTGTCGATTGCCGAGGAGACATTGCCGATCGCCGATGAGGGGGCATTGCCGATTATCGATAAGGAGACATTGTTGATTGCCGATGAAGGGTTATAGCCAACCGTCGATGAAGAGTGGTTGCTGATTGCCGATCGGGATTGATTGGTGAAAATAGTTACCAGTACAGGGTCGCCGATCGGGAAGTATTGCCGATGCCGATGGGTATGAGGTGCCGATGAGTACATTATGACTTAGCATTTGATGTCAGCAGAAGGTTACCGGTGGCCAAAGAAGGAAGGCGCGGATTGAAGGGGTCTGCCGATGGAAGGTTTCTATCGAGGAGAAGAGTAAGGAAACTGGTGTTTTGTACCAGTATTATTATAGTAGTTTGAGTCCGACTCTTGCATGAGTCGTTTATTTTCCTTTAAAATAGGTGTGTTGGTTTAGGGAAATAGATATTGTTGTTTTAGATCCGACTCCTGTGTGAGTCAGTTTCCTTAAAAATAGGAGTTTGTTTTAGGAAGGATATGAGTCGTGTCCTTGTACAACTCTCCATGCGGGAGTATAAATATGTGCTCGAGGGTCATGAAAAAGACAATCAATCCAATTCAAAACAAACCAATTTTATCTTATTCTACTTTTTATCGCAATTTACTTCTTTTCTGCATTAGTTATAGCTATCAACGAGTTCTTCAAGCTTCGACGGGCTGCATCACCTTGATCTCCGTCAAATCCTTGCAAGTTCCGCGTGGGAGTACCCCTGAGCTTTGGCATTCCGGGCGCATCGCTGTTTGCCTCGTTCAGCTCTGCTCTAGTTACCCTTGATCAATCTGAGCCTTGACATTCGGGCGCATCGCCGTTGTCTCGTTCAGTTTTGTTCTAGTTATCATCCTTGTCGATTGATTGGTCAAATCGACTAGCACGCCTCCAGAATACCGAGCTTTGGGTAATAGCCCGAGGTGTTCGCAAATCCTGGCGCTTTTTGTGTCAACACCTCTTTTGGCACGCCCAGTGGGACCCAATTATACAAATCTACACATCTATCATGGGTGATCACGCCGACGTCAACCAGAGGAATGTCATTGAAGTCTCTGAGGCCGATCTGAAAGATGATCAGAAGCAGGCCATGGAGCGGGCTATGGAGGAATACAAGCAGTTGTATCTCAAGTCCTTCAGCCTCAGCAGGAGCGGCGAAGCAATCCAGAAGCAAGACCCGCCGTTGCCACGGCAGGTCACGTACGACGCCAACCCTGGTAAGCTACAAGAGATGGTTAATGCTGCTGTAAGTCAAGCATTAATTAGCCACTCCAGCGTGCTGTCCAATACTGTCTACAATGTCATCACGCAATCATTCAAAGAAGGGCATGCACCTCGTTATGTCGGTCCAGCGTACCATCAACCTGGATTGGCATCTACAAGTCCATCGGCAGCCCCAATGGCGTCTTCCACCCCTGTGGAACCGTCTGCCGATGTGGCTACATCACCGAGACCGAACGCTGGCGGCGTCACCAAGCTCAACCCAAAATCAGCCGCGTCAGCAACTTCAGGACCAGCCCCTGCTAACTGGTGGGGATACGATATGCCTCCGAATCTATATGCTGGTTCTAATCGGGTGCAGGGAGACAGTTCAGCTTGGAGGAATTCTACGGCATCGGCAACGTCGTCACAGCCGATGGCCCCCATGATGCACAACTCTGCGCCTGCTCTAACCATGCAAGTGCCATCAGAAGATCTTTAGATGATTCCTAAAATACCTCTGATGCCACCATCGGCAAGCTCGGTGCCGATGCAACATATTATAACCACCGGCAGTCAATCTCTGATGGCAAATTCACAGGCTGGTGTGCCGATTCCCCAAGGTAACCTGGTGATTGATTGCTCCAGAATACAAGAGCCGCATGCTCCAGTCAGTTATCAGCCATCGGTAAGCCATATGCCGATGATTCATAATCCTGGATGGGTCAACCAGCCGTCGGCTCAACAGCCTGGCGCGTCAGTGTATCATTATGGAGGCACAACTTACACTTAGAGCGGACCATCGGTACAGCAACCGATGAATGGGATGGTTTAGTCAAATCCGCCAAGTGTGCAAAACTATCCATCGGTAATTCAGCCGATGCATGGTGTTCAAATGACTGGTGTTGCGCCCACGACTACTATGCATCATCTTCAAGAGACGCGTCAGCCGACTCCACCAGTCGACAACCAGCCGATGAGTCGGCAAGAGCAGCATATTGGGTCGGTAAGATTGCTGAAGTCATGAAAGAGCAGTTCAGCATCAAACCCAAGGTCAACACGTACTCTTATCGGACTCCGTATCCTCCTGCATATGACTTGATTCCTCTCCCAAATCGGTACAAAGTGCCCGATTTTACCAAGTTCTCCGGCCAAGACGACACGTCAACAATGGAGCACACTAACCGCTTCATTATCCAGTGCGGGGAAGCTGTCAGCAGGGAGGAGTTAAGGGTGAGATTGTTCTCGTCATCATTGTCTGGATCGGCATTTTCATGGTTCATATCATTACCTCCAAACTCTATAATCACGTGGGCCGATCTGGAGAGGCAATTTCACAAGTACTTTTTTGCTGGCATACATGAGAAGAAGCTTACCGATTTGGTCAAAATGAGGCAACGCAATGATGAATCGGTGGAGAGCTTTGTTCAGAGGCTACGGGACGTGAAGAACAAGTGCTGCAGTTTGGTGCTTGATGATCGGCAGCTGGCAGATTTAGCCTTCCAAGGATTACTGTCGCACATCAAGGACAAGTATGCGTCCCAAGAGTTTGAAAGCCTGAGTCACCTGGTGCAAAGGATTGCCGATCAAGATATCAAAACCTTTGAACCCAGGAAGACTTGGAACAAGAGGGTGACCTTCATCGGGAAAGAGGAAGACTCTGGATCGGATGAAGAGCGGAATATCGACGCGGCCGAATGGGTGAAGGATAAGAAGCCTGTGTCTTGTCCGTTCGGCCAAAAGGATACCGAAAGGTACACCTTCGACATCACCAAGGCCGATAGGATGTTTGACTTATTGCTGCAAGAAGGGCGAATCAAGTTGGCGCCCAACCAAGTGATTCCATCGGCCGAGGAGCTCAAGAAAATTAGGTACTGCAAGTGGCATAATGCAACCTCACACAGTACCAATGACTGCAAAGTATTCAGGCAGCAATTGCAGTCAGAGATTGAATCTGGGCATATTAAGTTCGAAAGCACTAAAATCCAGAAACCGATGAAGATAGATCAGCACCCGTTCCCAAACAATATGGTGGAAATTAGCGAAAAAACCAAACTGCTGACATCGGAAGCTGCCAGGAGGAACTCATCGGTAGACCCCAACCACCAAGTACCTGAGCATGACGCAAGGGAGTTTGCCGATGATAGAAAGGGTAAGAAGGTTGCCGACGAAGGAGGCAACGCCAACAGGGCTTCTGGAGTAGTGATCACACACAACCGATCAAGGCGAGATCATCAGCAATCATGTGAAGAACGGTATCGGCAAGAAGAAGAGGAGCATCGGGAGTGGCTTCGACATAAAGACCACTGGAAGTGCCCCTTCTTCATTCACTGCTGGGAGGAAGGCATCAAGCTACCCACTGTCGATAACTGTCCAGAGTGCAACGGGTATTACGCTACCGATTGGTCAGGTAAGAGACCTTGTTTTGATGATCAGGCACCCAGGTACGCCAGGCCGCTCAGAGATAACTGATCGGCACATGATCGACTGGGGGGTAAGCTTAGTGCCCATGATCGGCTGGGCAGGCGTGTTGATCAGGGGGAGCTGGAGGAGATGGCCGATGCTAGAGTGCCCGACGAAGATATATTCTCCAGAGATCCCGACATCGGAAGGAGTGTCGATGTAAGCAGTGGGAAGCGGCACTAGCCTGTCTGGAAGACCAAGCTTCCTCCGTGGTGCCCTAAGGGTCTGACTAAGACCCAGAAGAGAAGGATCCAGCGCCAGCGCCGTGATGACCTGTGCAACGATGCAGAACCCTCAATGGGAAGCAGTGGAGGCCCAAGCGCAAGGACAGGGATCCATCGGCAGATATCAATATGGTCATCATGTTGCCGATGGAGTTCATGGCACCCGTCAGTGATGATGAGGAGACTGCCGATATGGCACAGTTGATGCTGGATCCGATGATGGCCATCTTTGAAAAGCCTACCGATGATGAGAGGCACCATTTGAGGGCTCTGTTCGTTAAGGGTAAAGTGGATGGTCAGCCGATGACCAAGATGCTGGTAGATGGTGGCGCGTCGATCAACATAATGCCATATGTCATGTTCAGAAAGCTTGGTAAAGGTGACCAGGACTTAGTCAAGACCGACATGAAGCTCAAGGACTTCGAGGGCAACGTGTCAACAGCTATGGGGGCCGTATGTGTTGATTTAACCATCGGTAGTAAAACTTTGCCGACAACGTTCTTTGTGATCAGCGGCAAGGGCACTTACAACTTGCTCCTCGGAAGGGATTGGATCCATGCCAATTGTTGTATCCCTTCTACTATGCATCAAAGTCTTGTACAGTGGATCGGGGACAAAATTGAAGTTGTCTGAAGTGAAGCTCCATCTACTGTCACATCGGCAGAGTTAGAGACGTACGAGCAGACCAGGTGTATATCTGGCGAAGCCTGGGACACAGACTTCCTCAAGGTTGCCGATTACCGCATCAAGCCGATCCAAGCAGTCGGTAATGGAGAATAATTTTAATGGATCGGTTCGCTGACGACGGAAAGCTGGGGCAGGGCTTCACGTCTGCCGATGATTTACTCGAGGTCGACATCGGCGATGGTAGTAAACCTAGGCCTACTTTTATTAGTGCTAAGTTAGATTCCCAATGTAAACAGCAGTTAACCAATTTATTAAAGGAGAATAAAGATTGTTTTTCTTGGGATTATACGGAGATGCCTGGTTTAGACCGATCGATAGTTGAACATCGGTTACCCATCAAGTCTGGTTTCCAACCACATCGGCAACCTGCGCGCCGATGCAATCCTACCATTCTGCCCAACATCAAGGCTGAGATTACAAAGCTAATCGAAGCTAGATTTATTCGGCAATGTCGATATGCCGATTGGATTTCTAATGTGGTTCCTGTGTATAAAAAGAATGGAAAACTTTGTGTGTGTATTGATTTCAGGAACCTTAACAAGGCTACGCCGATGGATGGCTACCCAATGCCCGTTGCCGATTTGCTGATCGATGCTGCTACTGGACATCAAGTTATCAGCTTCATGGATGGTAATGCTGGGTATAATCAAATATTCATGGCTGAAGAAGACATATCCAAGACCGCTTTTCGGTGTCCAGGTCACGTTGACTTGTTTGAATGGGTAGTCATGACTTTTGGCTTGAAAAATGCCGGTGCTACTTATCAGAGGGCAATGAATTTTATCTTCCATAAGTATATCGGCACAATAGTTGAAATCTACATTGATGACGTGGTGGTTAAGTCTGGAGACTTCAGAAAGCATCTTGCCGATTTGCGAAAAATATTGGAGTGCACCAGGGAGCATGGGTTAAAGATGAATCCTAACAAGTGTGCATTTGGCGTATCGGCAGGGCAGTTTCTGGGTTTCATGGTGCATCAGAGAGGCATTGAAATCAGCAGAAAGTCTATTGATGCAATTAACAAGGTGGTTGCTCCTACCAACAAGACTGAGTTGTAGTCTCTTATCGGAAAGATTAATTTCATTAGAAGATTTATATCCAATCTGTCTGGTAAGATTAAATCTTTTAGTCCTCTGTTAAAGTTGAAAGCCGATCGAGAGTTTATATGGAAAGAAGAGCAGCAATCATCCTTAGAGGAGATTAAGAAATACTTGGTGAATCCTCCAGTCTTGGTTCCACCTCAACACGGGAAGCCTTTCAGGTTATATTTGTCTGCCGATGACGGTGTTATCGGATCAGCCTTAATTCAAGAGTTTGAGGGGAAAGAACGTGTAATATATTACCTGAGCAGAAGGTTGGTGGATGCTGAAACCAGGTATTCGGCCATAGAGAGATTATGCTTATGTTTATATTTCTCTTGCATTAAATTGAGGCATTATCTACTGTCGGCTGAATGCACTGTCATCTGCAAAGATGATGTGATCAGATATATGCTGTCAATGCCGATTTTGAGTGGACGAATCGGTAAGTGGATTTTGGCACTGTCAGAGTTTGATCTGAGGTACGAATCGGCTAAGGCTGTTAAGGGTCAGGTAATGGCCGATTTCGTCACTCAGCATTGTAATGTGGTGAGCTTTGTTGAGATTGCTCCATGGAATTTATTCTTTGACGGCTCTACATGCAAGGATAGGGCGGGTATCGGTATCCTCTTGATTTCACCCCGAGGGCAGAAGTATGAAATCTCATTGCCGATTGTTGCTACTTCCACGAACAATCAGGTTGAATACCAAGCTTTGCTTAAGGGACTGGAATTACTCAGGGAGGTGCGTGCCGATGCTGTTGAAGTCTTCGGTGATTCCATGTTGGTGATTAATCAATTGATCGGGACATATGAATGCCGAAGTGAAGTGTTGATTGCGGCCCATGAACGGTGTTTGCAGTTGTTGAAAGAGTTCAGAGAATACCGCCTTGAGCATATTCCTAGGCTGCATAATGAAGAGGTCAATCGGTTGGCACAGAATGCCTCAGGATATCAGCCGATTCAAGAAGTCACGACATCGGTAACAGTTGCCGATGACTGGAGAAAGGAGATTGCCGATTACTTGAGGGATGCATCTAGGAAAGTTGAGAGAGGTCTAAGGTTCCAAGCCACTAAGTATGTGCTCCTTGACGATAAACTGTATTATCGGACGATTGATGGAGTCTTGCTGAGATGCCTCGGCAAAGAGGAATCGAAAGAGTTGATGGGTGAGATCCATGAAGGTGTGTGTGGAGTGCATCAATCGGCATTCAAGATGAAGTGGATGATTAGGCGGAATGGATATTATTGGCCGACAATCCTGGAGGATTGCTTCAACTATTTCAAAGGGTGCCAGGGCTGTCAGAAGTTTGGTAATGTGCAAAGGGCGCCTGCATCGGCAATGAATCCTATAATCAAGTCTTGGCCGTTCAGAGGGTGGGCTATTGATCTTATCGGCCAAATTTACCCGCCATCGAGTAAAGGGCATAAGTTCATACTTGTTGCTACTGACTACTTCACTAAATGGGTTGAGGCAATTCCCTTGAAGAAAGTGACATCGGCAAACATGGTGGATTTCGTTAAAGAACACATTGTTTACCGATTCGGTATTTCTCAAACTATTACTACCGATCAGGGAACCATGTTCACATCGGGAGAGTTTGATGAGTTTGCTGCTAGAATGGGTTTCAAGGTGTTGAACTCTTCTCCTTATTATGCCCAGGCTAATGATCAGGCTGAAGCTACTAATAAAGGGGTTATCAAGCTTATTAAACGCAAGATTGAAGAGAACCCTAGAAGGTGGCAGGTGGTGCTAAGCGAAGCCTTATGGTCATATCGGATGGCTTGTCATGGTGCAACCAAGGTTTCGCTGTATCAGTTGGTATATGGACACAATGTTGTCCTGCCTTGGGAAATCAAAACTGGTTCTAGGCGATTATCTTTTCAGGATCAACTGACGACCGATGATTATACTACTCTGATGAAAGATGAGTTAGAAGATTTGGCAGGTCATCGGTTGAGGGCATTGATTAGCATTGAAGAGAATAAGAAGAGGGTTGCCAGATGGTATGACAAGAAAGTAAAGGCAAAAGAGTTTGCCGATGGCGATTTGGTGTGGAAGTTGATTTTACCGATTGGGACTAAGAGCTCTAAATTTGGAAAGAGGTCCCCTAATTGGGAAGGTCCTTATCGGATAAAACAGTCTGCTCCTGGCAATGCTTATATTTTGGAAACTCTCGAAGGAGTGGCATTCTCTAGAGCGAAGAGGTACTACCCTAGTATATGGGTGGACGCGTAGTGCTCAGTTGAATGCCGATGCACGAAAGGTTATATAAACATCGGTAAAAACAAACTGGCATTATATTACAAGTCAAAATCAAGTATCAAAGTTACATTCTTGCCGATACAACAGACAAATTACAGTAAGGAGTGGATGGCTGATATCACATGCAGGCGAATTTGCTCTATTTCATCCATCTCCTTGGCGTCGGCATCGGCAGAACCCTCGACCGGCTTGATTTTCTTCTTCCACAGTATAGCTTGTCGCGCATTCTGGTCCCTTTCTTGCCGTAGGACCCTGATGGAGTCGGATAGTTGGGTTTTCTGCTGGTTGGCTGTAGTCAGATCCCCCTGGACCTTCTGTAACTCCGCCAGTAGCTCCTCCTTCTTTGCCGATAGTCAGGAGATTTCTTGATCAAGGTTACCGATGGAGACTTCTGCTTGACCGATGCCTTTGTGCTTCTCATCGGCAATGGCTTTGAACTTAAGCTTTTCTTCCTCGCTCTTGGATTGAGCGGCCCTATCGGCAATGCGATGGGTAAGCTTCTGATACTGGATCTGCTTAATGTCGAGGAAGGTTGCCTGGAGAAGGACTTCTGCCATATCGGCAGGGAGGTGGCTTTGGATGTCCTTGAACGCGATCCTTGCTGCCGATGAATCTTGGATGAGCAGAGACGTGTCTTGTAGCAGCAAGGAAAGCAACTCTTCTAGTTTAGATTTGATCTCTGCCCACAAGGATGCCACCGAACTCTCCTCTTCGTCGTCATCAGGGTGTTAGGAATATGCCCTAGAGCTAATCATGTAGATGATTATATTCCGATTGTATCCATGATTAATAAGTGTTCTTTGAATATCCATTATAGACAACTAGTATTGATTGACAATTATGTGAATTGTTTGTGGAACTCAATTATCTGAATGGTTATTCTAAAAGTTATCCCTGGTCGGCATTCTTGTAAGAGCACACTTGAATATTAGACCAGCACATGTATTAGTTGATGGCTATGTTTCACAAGTCATAGACATGGAGATGTCAAACTAATAATGTGGGCACATGTGAGACATGTAGGCTGGACTGACCCAACAAGAGAAAGTCTCTATTCATGTCATGTATGTTATGTCCTTAGACCTGAGATTGTGGTATGTACTCAAGATGTGAAACGATCTACTTAGAGACTATCAAACGCTACTCCGTTATTGGGTAGTTATAAAGGTGGTCCTTGGGTGGTCGGGAAACATGCTATGAGACATAGACAATCAAGATGGAATTTGCCCCTCTCTTCGTGAGAGAGATATCACTGGATCACTCATGTGATTGGATCAACAAATGCATGGTCATGCTTGGGTTAAGTGTTAACCCACGAGTTGAACCATATATCGAGTGGCAAAGGGAATAACTTGTACATGGTCATAGTGGTTCGTCTGATATGATCATAGCGTATGCATAGGAGTTGACACGCCTTGCTAGAGGCCGCTATCAACTATTGGTCGAGTAAGAGTATGTATGCGTGAGCCCATAGGGTCACACGCTTAAGGGGCTGGAAGCCTAATTCGGGTTGGACCCAAATTAGACTAGGTTTAGGGTTACTAATGGGCCTCCAACGTGGGAGCTCGTCAGGACGCCTATATAAGCAAGGGGTGGGCGCGGGGCGATATTGATCCACGCCTTTTGGCAGCCGTCGTCGCCTCCCCACGCTCGCGCCTTTTGCTCCTCGCGGACCTAGCAGTCCGGAGGCGCAACGCTTCCTCCCTGCACGTGTGGGATTCCTCGGAGGTGCTGCATCTGGAGCACAAGGACGAACCGCGCGAAGGGGACGTTGAGACGGACGACCACGCAACTGCATTGCCTGCTGCGATGCGCACGACTACATCAAGTCGTCTTCCGCTGCACCTGCGCGTCTAGTGGTAATCCCGTAACCTGTAACTAGCAGTAGATCCTGGTTTATGAGGTCGAAAAGTTTTGTTTTCCGGCTAGCGTAGCAACCTTGTATTCCTACACAGGGATGTCGACCACGAAAGAGAATAGGTTGTCTGCTTGGATGAGGCCTTGGCGTTCATCTTCGTTCTGAGGATTCAAGCTATAGGAGAAGAGACTATCCAGAGAGTCCTGAGCCTGAAAGCAGAAGTTAAAATATGCCGATTGTAAAATTATAGTATGAGTTTTGAGGTAATCGAATTACCGTCTTGAAGCGGATCTCCTACCTGGGACTTGGCATACTAGATGGTTCAGCTTCGTCCTGGACATCGGCAGCAGATGCCGATGACTGGGCCCTTGTTGGAGAAGCAGCCGACGCCGCTGGTGCTGGCATAGTTGTTGCCGGCGTCGCTTCCGATATGGTGGCCGGTTCTTGTGGCGGCGATCCCACTCTATCATCAGGGACTTTGGCCGACGGTGCCGATGCCGACGTTGCCTCTGCTGCCACGACGGGTGGAGTTGTCTCTTCGCTGGGGAGTCTGGCCGATGGTGCCGATGACGATGCCTCCGCCAGTGTAACGGGTGTTGTCTCTCGATATGGGACATCGTCCATCGGTTGATCAGGCACAAAAGCCGATGGAGGATCTGCCGATGACCTGCCGGCGGTTGCTGCAATCGGGGCCGATGAGGGTTCCGTCGATGGCGCGTCGGCAGTTGGTGGTGCAAGTTGAGCCGGTGGTGAAGGAGAAGCCAGCCTCAGACGCCTCTTTTTCGTCAGCGCAGCAGCAGGGGAGCCAACCTGATTTGACGAAGACCGGGGGGCATCAGCAGCCGGGCTGGAAGGTGTTTGCCTGCTGGAAGCAGATGCCGATGACCATAATGCCTGAAAATACAAAGCAAGTTATACAAGATAAATGTTGCAGATAAAATAGTATGTAGTCGGTACGGGTAAAAGCGAGTTTACTGCATAAACCCGCGTCAGGGCAACAGCAGCGGCCGATGTAGCCTGGGCTTTTGTGGGTGTCGGCGTAGGTACCTGTTGAGGCGTGAAGGCGGCCAGCATCAGAGCTTTGTTGCCGATGATCGATATGGGGCCCATTATCCGAAGATTAAAGGGCCTACCACTGTTACTCGTTGTGGGGACTGGATCATCGGCCTGTCAGGCGCAAAGGAGTTAAGTGCTGATATCGATGACAAAAATAAAGTAATAAAAATACATCGGATGGCAGACTTACTGCGTCATCAGGGATAATGTAATCGGCGTCAATCAAGTGCCGATAGTAGTGCGGAGACTTGGCAAGTAGCTGGCACTTCCACTCTTGCCACCAAGACTTGTACTCGTTGGTGATGAAGGAGGTTGGCGACCAGGAAGACAAGTCGAGGTCTGACGTATCGGCATCGACAGGAAGATTGACGACTTTGTTCCAGTCTAGATTACTGGAGATTATCTGCCTGGGTCTTACTACCTTAGAGTAGCAGAGTTTGATCGGCAGTTGGCCAAATGCCAGTTGTCTCGCTGTCGCCGATGGGTAGTAGAACTCATAGGATGGTGGGGCATTCTTCCCAGACCCAAAGATATTTACTGGAATAGCTCGGGGAGTAATGCTGGCCCTCATGATTGCTTGGTTCTCGGTAGGTTCACATCGATCAAGTTGAACAGCAGCGGGAACTGGTTATGTTCATCAATATAAGGCCACCAGGTCCGTTCCGAGGAGGGAAGTCCGTTGTAGAACTTCTGGAAGAAGTAACCGAAGTGCTCTGTATCGGCATCAGTACCTGGTACCACTATGATGACCTCTCCAAAATTAAGTGGAGGGCAAGTTGCCGATTCGTCGTCCCCATATCGGTAATCTCCGATATGTCCCTTGGGAATTGTTGGGCAAACAAGTCAAACTGGAGGGCCTTGTGCATGTGTGCATTCAACCACAGATTGACAAACCACCAGGGGCCTCCAAGATTGCCGATGGGTTCTCCTAGCAGTAGCTTCTGGGACACTTGATGCAGCAATCAGTATACTGATCCAAGAAGATACCTGCCTAAAGGGAGCCTTGTTCCATCGGCAAGTAGTTCAGCCGCTGGAAGGTGCATGGTGGTCGGACCGATGGTTTTGCCACAGAAGACGAACTTTTCCAACCACATGTTTAAGAAAATGACGTGCTCCCGTTGGGTTACCGATCCGGTTTTCTGGTTCTCTTTGATGTAGCCCGTCCAACCGCCGATATTCCGGGTGTTCACCTTGTACTCGGATTTTCTGTTGAAAAGGCTGAACGTATCGGCAGAGGTGATGTCCAAGCCGGTCAGCATGTAGACATCGGCAAGGGTTGGGGTAGCTGGTCCATGCCTGAAGAGGAAAGCGTTCATGCTATTGGACCAGAAGTATGAGGCTGCCATCATTAAGTTTTCGTTCTTCTCCATATCGGCAATTGAAAGCCTAATACACTGATCCAGGTTACGTTCTTGCCAGTACACTTGCTGTGATCTGACTACTCTCAGTTACCAATTCTTCCATCCCTTAGTAGGCTTGGGCCATGAGCGGAATGTGTCCTTCCATAGTCCTAGACCAAAACACTCAGATCTGAACGGTACCCGATTGGTTTCTGCATTGATGATGAAGGTGGGGTCTGGATTGCACATTGGGCCTAGGCAGCTGAGGTTGGAACCAGCGAGTGGAATCACTACCTTATTGTATAGTTCCTAGGGTTCGAAGAAAAAGGGACGAATCAGAAAAAGAATGAAGATAAATCCAGATTTTTGCGAGGAGAAAAACCGTACAGGAGGTTGGATTAGGCGGGGAATAAGCCTTACCTTTGGAATGTCGACTTGGATCGCCATTGGAGTTAGAGGAATGCTTGCAGTTCGTCCTTGGATTGCGGAGGAGTACTATTGCTCGAGCTCGTGTTCTTCAGAGCGGCTGGAGGTTGAAGACGAAGGCAGGAAGGTGAAAGTGAAAATGGGCTCGGGTAAAAAGGCGGTGTGGATCCCGGTAACTTTTATAATCTTACTCAGGGGCATTTTGGGGTTCCGTTTCACACTGTGCAGGAATGTGGAGAGGCCCGTGGTAGATACGCGCGGTGATCGAGGTGGTCTGCAACTATTTGTGCTACAATCGAGGGATTTTATTATTAAATTGCAGTTCCACACGCGGGGATCGAGGAAACCGTGCGTCTATCTCGGAGGTAACGGCTACAGCAACGGCTACAGTGGAGAGAATTTCGGCACGTAAAGTATTATACGTCCCGAAACTGGGGGCATGTGTTGACACCGTTTTTCAACACGTGTCAAATGAGCTAAGGCTTGGCTGGTCAGCGGCCGTTCTCCATCGGCATCGGGAAATCTTGGGCCGGTATTGCCAATGAGAGTGCTGCGGAAAGGCCAAGTGCGCTGCCAATGGAGTTTGAATGTTTTTTGCTGACAAAGGTTAATCGGTGAAGTCCTTACTGATGCTGATTGCCGATGAGGAGGCATTGTCGATTGCCGAGGAGACATTGCCGATCGCCGATGAGGGGGCATTGCCGATTATCGATAAGGAGACATTGTTGATTGCCGATGAAGGGTTATAGCCAACCGTCGATGAAGAGTGGTTGCTGATTGCCGATCGGGATTGATTGGTCAAAATAGTTACCAGTACAGGGTCGCCGATCGGGAAGTATTGCCGATGCCAATGGGTATGAGGTGCCGATGAGTACATTATGACTTAGCATTTGATGTCAGCAGAAGGTTACCGGTGGCCAAAGAAGGAAGGTGCGGATTGAAGGGGTCTGCCGATGGAAGGTTTCTATCGAGGAGAAGAGTAAGGAAATTGGTGTTTTGTACCAGTATTATTATAGTAGTTTGAGTCCGACTCTTGCATGAGTCGTTTATTTTCCTTTAAAATAGGTGTGTTGGTTTAGGGAAATAGATATTCTTGTTTTAGATCCGACTCCTGTGTGAGTCAGTTTCCTTAAAAATAGGAGTTTGTTTTAGGAAGGATATGAGTCATGTCCTTGTACAACTCTCCATGCGGGAGTATAAATATGTGCTCGAGGGTCATGAAAAAGACAATCAATCCAATTCAAAACAAACCAATTTTATCTTATTCTACTTTTTATCGCAATTTACTTCTTTTCTGCATTAGTTATAGCTATCAACGAGTTCTTCAAGCTTTGACGGGCTGCATCACCTTGATCTCCGTCAAATCCTTGCAAGTTCCGCGTGGGAGTACCCCTGAGCTTTGGCATTCCGGGCGCATCGTTGTTTGCCTCGTTCAGCTCTGCTCTAGTTACCCTTGATCAATCTGAGCCTTGACATCCGGGCGCATCGCCGTTGTCTTGTTCAGTTTTGTTCTAGTTATCATCCTTGTCGATTGATTGGTCAAATCGACTAGCACGCCTCCGGAATACCGAGCTTTGGGTAATAGCCCGAGGTGTTCGCAAATCCTGACGCTTTTTGTGTCAACAAATTCAGGAGTATAGTGTTGTCAATCCGCCGCCTGATGTAAGCATTTGAATTCTTGATTTCTTTTTATTTTGTTGTTCTTGTCTGATGTGTTATTGTTTTGCAGGGTTTTGGTTATACCTTTGCTCTCAATGTGCCCGCTACTGATGATGGTGGACGCCTAGATATTGATGTTGATGAAGATGATGATGATGATGATGATACTGATGTTGTTGTTTCTCCGAAGCGGGGTCATTCAGATATTGATACTAGGCTTCCTCGGCCAAAAAGGAGGCGGTCTGCCCGTCATGGTTCTTTGTCAGATAATCTTTATGCCGAGTTCTTTTGTCACTTTCTCCTGTCTTTCTATACTTACATTTCTTGACTTTGTTTTTTGTTTCGTAGATGATCATTCGGCTCTTTCGACTGAAGATGAGTCAGCCGATCCTCTGAGTACTTCAGGGTGAGCTCTTTTTCTATTGTTTCTCTCTATGTGCTTCCATGATATGTACTGATACTTGTTCTTTTTGATGCAGTCGGGTGCCTGCTAATGCCACCCTTGCTTCTGGCTCTGTTGCGCCTTCTTCTTTTGCTTTACAATCTTTTGATGATTGTTTTGACTTTGTTATTCTGAAGTTGTCCTTCTCTCAGACTGTGGCTGAGATCAAGAAGTCTTCTAGGTATATTTTTCTTTCCTTTGCTTATTTCTTTAGTACTTGTTGAATTCCTTGTAAAGATTTATGATATTTTTTATTACAAAGCTGCTTTGGGTAGTTCCTCTTCTTCTAAAGCTGTTGTAGATTTGAAGTTGTCCTCTCAAGGTAAATATTTTCTGTCCTTCTTGGTTTTTGTCTTTTCGTATATCTCTGTGCTTACTTCTTTGTTGCAGGTGATCCGGTAGCTCCCATTGATGTCGATTTGACTGAAATGTCTCTTGGAAGTCTTTTGGGACTACCCCACCTGCTACACAAGTTCTTTCTGTAGCTGATCATTGTGTTCCATTGTCTGCTCGGTCTGAACGGATTGGTAGGTTGCTTTCAACCTGGGAATCTTTTTCTTCAGAATATGGTGCAGAGCTCAAGGTACTTCTGATAATCCTTTGTTTCGTATTTTCTGTTTTTCTTCTTGTTATTGTTCCTTTATCTTTTTTCTGGTTTGGCAGGCTTTCCATCAGGATCAAGATGTTCTGTTTGGTCTTCAAGAAGAGAGGTTGGCTAACTTTATTTAGGGTAGCCTTGGTAAAGCGGAGGCCGAGTTGTCTCATGTAAAAGCTGAGTTGGTGATCTGCTGCTACCCGAGCTTCTGATGAAATTGTTGATCTGAAGTCTCGGCTTGCTGGTATCTTTTTCTCTTCTACTTATTTGTTTTTGGGTTGGCCCAATCGTCTTTTTTTATTTGCTTGATATTTGTCAGATGTTGAACATCAGCGTGATGTTTGGAAAAAGGATCGGGAAGTGATGACCGAGACTCTCTGGTCTTCTGAGAACAAAGCTGATCATGTAAGTGAATCTGGTGATGTCACTTTAAAAAGGGCTCAAGATTTGTTAGCTGAAGCTCAGCTGATTCGAAGCGGTGCTGATCGTGATATTGTCCAAGCCTTACAATCTATTCAGACTTTTCAAGGGAAATTGAATTCTACTCGAGCACAATTTAGGTCCCTACTTGAGGCTGTGAAGCCTATTGTTGTTGTTGTTTGCCATACTGGGGATGATAGTGATGGTGTACATAGTATAATCCCAGTGTTGTCTTCACGCTTCCGTGAGTTTGTGCAAAATGGCTTTGAACGATGTATTGGGAATGTCGTTTCTTTTGTCCGAGCTCTTGCTCCTGAGGTCCCTTTGGCTCAGATTCTTGAAGATCCTATGGAGGCCGACATTTTGGCTCGGTGGGAACAATCAAAATCTGAGGTTAAGAGTCTTTGTAGTGAGATATTTGGCCAAATGGAGGTGTTGCCCCCTTCCCTTTGATGAACACATTTACTTGTCTCTGGTGGTGGTTTTGTAATATACTCTTGATGATATTTTTGCTTAACATATTATCAGGCTTCGTCCTAATATTGTGATGTCCTTGTCTTTTTTCTGATTGATATAGTTGTTTTTCTGAAAAATACCTCCTTTTCTTGATATTTGTGAGCTATGTCGAGTTCTTGTGTGCCTCTATATTAGGCTTTGTAGATGCTTATGAATTCCCAAATCTTTTCTGGGTTATATTATTGGCCTTTGAGCCTTGATGATTATGCTTGATAGTATTACTTATACAATGATTTGTGCCTCTGAGTTTAGGCTTCTGTAGATCTCCTCCTTCGTGTTTTGCTTGTAGAATGACCTCCGAGTAGTTTCGGGGTAGTATTGTCGTTTTTGACGAGTAGTTCTTGTTGTTGGGATGTCACTTCTTTGACTTGAAAGCATTCGGTTTGTAGTCTTTTCTCGCCGAGTTCATGCTGCTCTTCAAGTAGTTGATGTAGACTATTCATCTTTATTGCGCCGAGTAGTTTGATGTTTGTCATGCTGCTTCTCAAAACGGTAGTCTTGGAGATATATGAGCCAGACTGTGCCGCTCATGGTACAAAGCAGTCGGTTTGTCAGGTTGCCTCACGAAACAACTGACTTAAAGATGCTAGATAGTGCCGCTCATGGTGCAAAGCTGTCAGCTTGTCATGCCGCCTCACGAAACGGTAGATTTTATATATATGAACCAGACTATGCCGCTCATGGTGCAAAGCAGTTGGTTTGTCAAGTTGCCTCACGAAAAACAACTAACTCCAGATAGTGCCTCTCATTGTGCAAGCTGTCGGTTTGTCCTGCCGCCTCACGAAACGGTAGACTTTATATATATGAAACAGACTGTGCCGCTCATGGTGCAAAGCAGTCGGTTTGTCAAGTTGTCTCATGAAACAACTGACTCCAGACAGTGCCTCTCATTGTGCAAATTGTCGGTTTGTCATGCCACCTCACGAAATGGTAGACTTTATATATATGAACCAGACTGTGTCGCTCATGGTGCAAAGAAGTCGGTTTGTCAAGTTGCCTCACAAAACAACTGATTCCAGACAGTGCCTCTCTTTGTGCAAACTGCCGGTTTATTCTTGATGTCTTATGTCTTGCACTTTTAGTTGTAGAATTTCTTGAGCTGGCTGATATGCCAAGTGTTGCTCAGTTGAATTCCATCTTCTGTCATTAGCTCATAAGTTTCGGGTTGTATTGCTGTCTTGATGATAAAAGGACCCTCCCATGGGCTGAGTAGTTTGTGTCTTTCGTCTTTCTTTTGAATTAGTCGTAGTACCAGATCTCTTGATTTTAGCGTTCTTGGATGCATATTTCCATCGTAGTATCTTCGCAAGCCTTGTAGGTATCTTGCATTTTGTATTACTGAACTATCTATTATTTCTTCGATTGAGTCGACCTCTAGTCGTCTTGTTTCTTCAGCTTCTCCTTCATCGTATTGTTCGATTCTTGGTGATTGCCATATTAAGTCGATTGGTAATATGGCTTCTGATCCGTATACCAGAAATAAAGGTGAGTATCCTGTTGCTCTGTTGATTTGGGTTCTTAAGCCCCATACCACTTTTGGTAGTTCTTCTATCCACTTGCCTCCGTAGTCTTTTAGGTCTTCATATAATCTTGGTTTTAGGCCTTGTAATAGTAGTCCATTGGCTCTTTCAACTTGTCCGTTTGCTTGGGGGTGAGCTATGGATGCATAATCTATCTCTATTCCACAATCTCTTGCCCAATATTGGAATTCTTTTGCTGTAAACGGTGATCCGAGATCTGTGATTATTCTGTTGGGCATCCCAAATCTGTGCATGAGTTCTTGTATGAATTCTGTTGCTTTTTCTGCACTGTACTTGACTAAAGGTTTATATTCGATCCATTTGGTGAATTTGTCTACTGCCACAAATATGTATTCAAATCCTCCTTTTGCCTTTTCGAGAGGTTCGACTTGATCTAGCCCCAACATGAAAAAGGCCAGGCTGGTGGTATGCAGATTAGATTGTGTGCTGGAACATGTGATTGTCTTGCGAACATTTGACAATTTTTGCATGTTTTGATTAATTGTCTTGCGTCTTTGAGTGTTGTTGGCCAATAAAAACCACTTCTGAATGCCTTGCCGATTAATGTTCTGGATGCTGCATGATTTCCATAGCACCCCGAGTGGATTTCATCCAATATCTCTTTTCCTTCCTACGTAGATACGCATTTCAATAATACTCCAGAAGATGCTACTATTTTGTATAATTTATCCTTTACGAGGACGTAAGCTTTGCCTTTTCTTATAACCCTTGTTTCTTTTGCTTTGTCTCCGGGTAGTTTGTTTTCATTCTTATAATCGATGAATGGTTGTCTCCAATCGCTCTCTATGTTGAGGATCTACCTTGAGGTGTCGATTTCTTTTATTTTGTCTATGTCCATTGGGTCTTCTTTTTGTTTACTGATTTCTTGGATTGATGGCTTTGCGAGTTCTTCTACAAATACTCCCGGTGGTACTTTTGCTCTGTCTGATCCCAATTTTGACAAGATATCTGCTGCCACATTTGAATCTCTCAAGACGTGATGGATTTCTAATCCTTCGAAGTTCTTTTCGAGTTTCCTTACTTCTGCACAGTATGCATTCATGTTGTTTTTTGTGCAATCTCACTCTTTGTTTACTTGATTGATTACTACTGTTGAATCTCCATAAGCGAGAAATCTTTTGATTCCTAGGGTGGCTGCTACTTTTAATCCGTGTATGAGCGCTTCATACTCTGCTTCATTATTTGTTGCTTGCCATCATTTTTGTAGCACATATTTTAATTGTCTTCCTTCTGGAAAAATCAATAGCACTCATGCTCCTGCCCCTCCCAGCTTCAGAGAACCATCAAAATACATCTTCCAGTGGTCCTCTATTGGCTCGAGTTCTTTTTGTGCAATTTTTGTCCATTCTGCAATGAAGTCGGGTAATATCTGTGACTTGATTGATGTTCTTGGTTTGAAGTCTATATTTAGAGATCCGAGTTCCACTGCCCATTTAGATATTCGGCCTGCGGCGTCTTTTTTTTTCTGAGTATGTCTTGTAGCGGGAAGTTGGTTGCTACTATTACTTTGTGCTCGTGAAAATAATGCCTCAGCTTTCTTGCTGATATGAGTACTGCGTATAATAGTTTCTATACGTGTGGGTATCTGACTTTTGATTCCATGAGTACTTCGCTGATATAGTATACTGGTCTTTGTATTTTGTAGGTACGTCCGGGTTCTTCTCTTTCCACGATGATTGTTGCACTTACTACGTTTTTCGTTGCCGTGATATACAACATCATGTCCTCCTTATTTCTTGGTGGTGTCATTACTGGAGATGATGATAAGTATTCTTTTAGCTTGATGAAAGCTTGATTTGCTTCTTCTTTCCACTCGAAGTTCTCTTTCCCTTTTAGGAGTTTGAAGAAGGGTAGTCCTTTTTCTCCTAGTTTTGATATGAATCTGTTGAGCGCTGCCATACAACCCGTTACTTTTTGTATGTCCTTGACCATTTTGGGTGGCTTCATATCCATTATTTCTTTTACTTGCTTGGTGCTAGCTTCAATCCCTTTGTTGTTGACTAAAAATCCGAGTAGTTGCCCTGATGGTACGCCAAAGACGCATTTTGTGGGATTGAGTTTCCACTTCCATGCTTATAGGTTCTTGAAGGTCTCCTCTAGGTCTTTCAATAGTGATTCTGGCTCTTTTGTTTTGACTACTACGTCATCAATGTAAGCTTCAGCGTTTCTTCCGATTTGATCTCCCAGGAAGGTTTGTATTGCTCTTTGATATGTTGCTCCCCCGTTTTTAGTCCGAATGGCATTGACTTGTAGCAATATGCCCCAAAGGGTGTTATAAAGGATGTTTTGCTTTGATCTTCTTCCCTCGGTGATATTTGATGGTATCCCGAGTAGCAGTCGAGGAAATATAGCAGTGATGATCCAGCTGTTGAGTCTATGACTTGATCAATTTTTGGTGGCCCATATGGGTCCTTTGAACAGTGTTTGTTGAGGTCTGTGTAGCCCACACACATACGCCATTCTTTCGAGTTCTTTTTCTCCACTAGTACCGGGTTAGCTAACCAATACGGTTTGATTATTTCTCTGATAAACCCTGCTGCTAATAGTTTTGTAATTTCCTTTTTGATTGTTGTCTTCCTGTCTGGTGCAAATCTGCATAGCTTCTGTTTTACTAGTCTTGATCCTTTCTTTGTATCAATTTTGTGCTCAGCCAACTCCTCTGGGACTCCTGGCATATCTGCTGGTTTCCATGCAAATATGTCTTTGTTATCCCTCAGAAAGTTGGTGAGCGCGAGTTCCTATCTGGGATCTAGGTTTGCACTAATTATTGTTGTCTTCTCTGGATCTCTAGTAAATAGATCGATTGTCTTCGTTTCTGCTTCTTTAGGAGGTGTGAAGGTGCTTGGCTTCTTTGCCGGTATCTGAATTTCGTCCGGGTTCATTTTCTCAGCCCTCTTCACAATGTCTTCCTTTTCCTTGTAATCTTGTAATTTTTCTGATATTTGTATGGCTTGTACATCACGGTCATATGCCTTCTTTAGGTCTCCTTTTAGTGAAAGGACTCCTTTTGTTGTCGGCATCTTGAGTAGTAGATATGGGTAGTGGGGAATTGCCATGTATCTTGTGAGCGCTGGTCTTCCAAGGATTGCGTGATAGCATGATTCGAAGTCAGCTACTTCAAACTTGATGAACTCAGTTCGATATTTGTCTGGTGTTCTGAAGGTAATTGGTAAGGTGATTTGTCCCAAAGGTATGGAAGCTTTTCCGGGTACTATCCTGTAAAAAGGAATACTTGTTGGTGTGATCATGCCTTCATAGTCCAAATTCATCTTCCTTAGGGTATCTGTGAAGATTATGTTTAATCCTACTCCTCCGTCGATTAGTACTTTGGAAACAGCCACTCCTGCTATTGTTGGTCCCACTACTAGGGGATAATAGCTAGCATTTCTACGCTTGTCCACTGATCTTCTCTTGTGAATTGAATTGGGTATTCTGACCAATCCAGATATCTTGGGGTAGTCAGTTCTGCTGCCATGATGGTTCTGTGTGCTAGCTTTTCCTGCCTTTTATTTCTTGTGTATGATGCTCCAGAAAAGATTACTGCTATTTGTCGTTGGGGTTCTTGATAATCCCCCTCCGCTTTATTCTGAGTTGTTTGCTCGTGCGTCTTCTTTCTTTGTGAATCTTCGTTGGAAGATGTCGCATTCAATTAGCTTGTGGCTTGCGTTGTGATGTATGTAGCACGGTAGGTCTTCTATCCTTTCCACAGGTCTTTTCGTGTAGTTGTTCCCCTGGTAGTTGTTGTTTGAGTATCTGTTATTCTGGTTTGTGTTTCTGTTGTTGTTGTAATTGTAGTTGTATCCTCCTTTGTCATTATCGTTGAATCTTCTTTTGTTGTCTGTGCGCTGCTACCATGTTATCTTGTCTTGGTCTTTTGTCATTGGGTCTGAAATCTGGTCTTTTATTTTCATGAAAATCTCGGGTAAATATGTGTCGATTTCTTTCTTCTGATGATATCATCTTTTCAACAACTCTTTTGAAGTCTTCATTGGATCTCAGATTTTCGTTAAAATAGTCCTTGAATTGCCAATTTGCTATGATTCCATCCGCAAATGTTTCTATTACTTCCCTGTCGGTGATGTCGTGTATCTAAGCTCTTAGTTCTCCAAATCTTCTGTAATACTCCCTTAGAGTTTCTCCTTTTCTTTGTTTTACGTTCTTCAATTCCACTACTGTCATGGGATGTGTTATTTTTCCCATGAAGTTGTTGCGGAATGCTTCTTGCAAATCCTCCCAATACATGATTGACCTTGGCTTTAGCTTATCGAACCATTGTAAAGGCATGGCTTTGAGTGCCATTGGAAAGTATAGGGCCTTGATGTCGTTGTTTCCTCCTGCGAGTTCAATAGATTGAGAATATACTCTTATCCATTGCCTGGGTTCTACTTTTCCGTTGTATTTAGAGTGATTTGCTGGCTTGAATTTGTGTGGTAGCTTCATTGTCTACAGTCTTCCTGCAAAGCATGGAAATCTGTCGTAATGTTCTATTCTGTTGAAATCCGGTGATCCATCCCTTTGGTAATAATCTTTGTCCCCTTTGTATTCAGATTCACCATAGTATTCTGGATAGCGTTGATCCCAATCTGGGTTGTTTTGTTTTATCAATCTGAGATGTTGTTCCTGTCATTCCGATGGTTATGGTATCCCTGTCTTTCCTAATCTGTGGAATATCAATTTCTTGGGCTGTTGTTCTTGCTTCTTTCCTTGTCCTTCATGAGGTGTATTATCTTTGGGTTATTTGTTGGGGTCTTCATCTTCTTTTGTTGGCTCATCCGTGACTCTTTCTTCTTTAGTGAGGATGTTTAGATCCTTTGTCAACTCTTCAATTCTTTCTCTCTTCGTATTTTACATGGATTCTCTTTCCGCCTTCTTCTTGTTGTATTCTGTCAATTCTGCTTTGTATTTGTTCCAGATTTGTTTTCTCTGGGCAGCTCGATTGCTTCTTCCTACTCTGGCCTTGTTGTTTTTTAGCCTTGTAGCTTTGTGATCGTTGGTTTCATTGTCGTCGCCTTCTTCATCGTTCGAGATGTCTCCTTTTGATTCATCTGATGATTTCAAGTCGGGTATTTGTGGTGGTTCTAGATAAGGTGGAATGCAAGACACGGCTTCCTCCCCAGAACTTCCAAGATGGTCTCCATCTCCGAAACCGGCCCCATCGCCTCCACGACAGTCTCCAACGTCGAAACCGGCCCCATAACCTCTACGACGTTCTCCAATGTTAAAACCAGTCCCATCGCCTCCATGACAGTCCCCAACACCGACACCGGCCACCCCATCACCAAAGAAGAGGCCCGCCACAAAAGCAAAGTTGCCGGCCCCACCGCAAGCAAAGAGGACAACTACAGGGAAAAAACAAGCAACTAAGATTCCTCAAAAACTTCCCTATGAGAAGACTGACGCAGAACTAGACGCTTCAATGAACTAGATGCTTCAATAAAGTAGGATATGGAAAAACAATTCAAGAAAATGAAGCACGACGAAAAAGCAAAGAAAGAAGCTAGAAAGTCGTTCTTCTTAGGTCGTTCAACTCTAAAGCAAGAGGTGGATGCTCGGCAGAAAAAGCTACGTGATGCTCGTAAGGGTTCTCCACTATCGGACTATGCCCGCACTCTCACCAAGTCAATTGACGAGGCGAAGAATAAAGGGAAAAGAGCACGAAAGGGTGTCCCACAGCTTGGGGAACAATCAAAGCAATCAGTGGTCCCACTAGTTGTTGGGAATGAATGTGGCTCAAACATGAGCATGCTAGAAGGGATATAAGTGGAGACATGAATTATGATGATCTTGAAGCGTGGTTGGCAGAAACTGGTCTAACCATGACCCAAATGCTTGAGAAAGCAGCCATCAAAAGTGTAGATGTAGTTGATGAGTGGAAGGCTAAATATGTATGTGGCAGGAGTCTATACAACCTAGCAGCCCTCAGGGAACTTGGTACGCATATGCACTTGTTAAACCAGTGGTTCATGGAGGCATGTCGCAAAAGCCCAGATGACTAGATTTGCGTAAAAAATAGAAATGAACATTATATTACTTCTGGGGCGGGGACATTATACTTATTTAGTTTAATGAGTTGCACCAACTATGCCATATGAACGCTTAGACAAATCTCTCATCAGCTGCTATTGTCTGTAAGTGATCCTTTCTTTTAGTAATCTCACTCTAGCATATGTATATGTATAGTAACTATCCTCACACTAGGTAGCATGTCTATACATATGCAAATTCATGATGTCATACCTCAAATGTAAAAACGACGCGGAAATTGGTTTCATTGATCCATTAATCATATTCTCGGACCCAAACACTCCCCGCGATCAATGGAAACCTCAAACAGAGAGGAATCTTCGGAGGTTCTTGATCAATCAAAAGACCAAAAGATATATACTCTTCCCCTACAACTTTGGGTGTGTGTTGTTATCGTTTGCACAATTTATCTTACTTACTCAATTCAGCATAAAGATATATATGTTAACTATAAAAAAATGCAGTTTTCACTGGATACTCATTGTCTTCGATCTATCCAGAAGTCAATTGGTAATCTATGACTCATTAAGAAAACTACAGGGAGATTACCAAGATATGATAGTCATTATCAAGGGGTAACTTTGATCCTTAAATATGGATTCATGCTCTTTAACTACACTGCAATAGTTAATTAATTAATGATTCATATACTTGAGCAGTGTTTGGGCTTGGTTCGCTGAGAAACACCGTCCGGATCTGCAAGTGTAACTTCCTGATCCTATCCGACTAAGTGTAAGTTCTACTAGCTCCCATAATATTTACCTTATCAGCATGCTTTAGCATATGCGTAGGATGACGAGAGTAATCTTTTTTATATCTTATAGTGGGTTCTAAAGCAGCCACCAGGCAATAATCTGTGTGGATACCGCGTTTGCATGTTCATCACGGTGTATGCAAGAAGAACTCCTATGGAGACACTGAAAGTATGTAATATGTATATATAATAAATCCATTTTATTTATTTGTTGCTATTAAATAAATCTTATGTATATTAATAATTGTTTCTTTATAATGCAAATTCAAGGATAAATGGTTGAAGAAACAAGTGTTGGATAACGTCCGCCTCAAAGGAATTCAAGAGACACTTGCAGGATTTCTTCTTGATAAAGTGCTCAAGGCCGACGACGAGTTCTATTTCAATCCGTTCAAACAATTAAAGCCAAATCAAGACGAACATCTGTATGACATTTAAGTGGCAAGTGGTTGTGTCCTAAGACAAAGATGAATGAATAATGATGTAAATTTTATGTGCATATATATTATACTTATGTATATATAGCTCCATAATATATTTATATAGAGAGTTTCATACTTTATTTGTGTGTTTAATGCTTCAAATTGAATTATAAGTGCGCGAATACATATATTAGCAGTGAATAATACATCTAAATACCTAATCTAACTGCAAAACCAAAATCAGAAATACCAAAATAGGTAAAAAAATGACCTTTAGTCCCGGTTTACCGGTGGAGCGCCGTGGCTCCTCTGGCGCCCCCCTAGCGCACCCTTTGGTCCCTGTTGGTATTACCAACTAGGGCTAAAGGTCTGACTTTAATCCCAGGCCTGCGAACCGGGACTAAAGGAGGGACATTTAGTCCTGAATCCTTAGTTCCGGTTCAGGCACCAGGGCTAAAGGCCGTTTTCCACCCGGGTTAAAAGCCCTTCGTGTAGCAGTGTGAAATGACCAAAATGCTCGTATCATATTAAGAATTTTCTAGGTATCTTGAGGAAAAATAGAAATATTTCGGTCGCCTCTTTATAACCCCGAGCACCGTAAATAGTCCCCCTATGAATAAAGCAGACACAACATAGACACAACATTGCATGTGCAACCACCAGTCCATTGTTTCACTCTCAGAGCAAGTATTATGGTTGGCTGCAAGAAGGCTGAATGATGAGGTGAAGGAGAGAGAGGGGAGGAGAGAGAGGAGAGGTGAGTTGTAAGCTTACAGCCAGCTTGGGCACAAGAACCAAGAAGCTCTATGAGATAGACATATGGACAATGTATTAATAAAGTAGAATGCACTATTATATGGGTGAGCTGAGAGAAGGCTGTAAAAAACCTTAGAACCAACTTGTGGGCTGTATTATAATACTTACTCTCATGTTACTCTTCGGCCACCACCAGTCCCAAGGCTCCGCTCCGGTCAAGGAAAACCCTATCTTAGCAAAGCATGGGACAGTAGTTTTCGCGTGGCATTGTAACTATACTATTCTTTCATTGACAAATACAAGCAGTGCTAGCTGAGAGCACACCAGTTACTGTGTGGAGAAGTTCTAATTAAGATGCAAAATGAAATGATATATATACAGGTTGTGTGATGATAAGGCGTGGCTTGGGGTGGAAAGTAGGTTGAGTGGCAAGCACAGATAGTGAGACAGGAAATAGAAGCACTATAGTCCACTAACTGTATATGACAGAGAAAACATGAGGAAGAACAGGAGGAGATGTGAAAGTTCCGGTCATTGTGGGGAAATCAGGTGACATATAAGATCCAATATGCAAAACGAACTTTGTAACCGAATTTAGGGGGTGCATCTTTTGAAGTTTCTAGATCAGAGTGCGACTACTTTTAGTTTCTAGATGGAAATGGACATTTTTCAATCATCAAGGTGCCATGATTGGGTATTACAGTAGTTTGCAAGCAATTCGCTCATATAGTTTTCACTTTCGATAGATTGCTACATTTGATCCATAGCAATTTTATTTTCCAACTCAATAGACTAGTTCCTCCATATACCAATTTAGTTACCACCTTCCATTTTTTTTACCCCAGCTACAACAAGTAACTACAACAATATGCACATCGTGTAGTACATGATTTTGTAGTTCTGTGTCAATGCCATGCATCGAGATTGGGATCCAACGTTAACGTGTCAGTTGGAAATATTCTGCATGTGGTCCATCACGCATAAAAAAACAAGTCGTCAGGACGCAACACGTACTAGTAAAGTCAGTTTTTCTTCACTACAGCACATTGGTTCCTGCAGACTAACCAACCATATATAGGGTTAATTGAGCTACGACGTGCGGCAAGTCCACTTCCCAACCCTAAAAAAGGTTTAGACAATTACAAAAATAAAAAAGCCAATACAGCCAAGAAAATCTGGGGATGAGAACACGGTTCATCCGAGGATCTGACGACCATTTATCTTCTGATGGCTAACCACCGTGGTACTAAGAATATGAAGCAATTTTAGAGAAGAACCTATATGCACTTTTGCTTCATCACCTGGCTTAGTTAGGTAGCAGTCAATTAGAGCTAAATGCTACCATTGCTCAGCTAATTGGGTTCATTGTGGCTGAACGTATGCTTCCAGATTCAAGTCCATGACACGATGAGGTTGCTTGAATTTTTCTAGATTTATTCGATGATTTAAAGGCATTTCTCTATCATTGGCCAGTGACATGTTTGTTAACAACAACTCATGTGGTGAACTTCATAGATATTGAGATATTTAGGTTGATTGTTATTCTTTTGATGGCACTCATATAGCTAGGAGTTGAGTCTACATATTCTTTTTCTAGATTTAAGACTCATGTTTGTATCTGTGATTTTATTAAAATAATATCACAAACACTTGAAATAAAGCTTCCATTTTATTAAACCCTTGAAATATATATCTAGGGGTTATGTATATAGTTCCCTAATAAAGTTATAATAAATGGATTGCATATACATTCAACAATTTACAATATGGCTATCATTTACTTAGATTTTTTGGGAGGGCCTTAAGGTTCTGGCTTTCAGCTACAATAGCCAGTAAAGAAAACAAAATCTTTGTGGCATCCTAGTTTATTTGGAAAGGATAAAAGAAAGGGACTTGTACATACGGTACCGTGAAAATTGAAAGAGCTAGAGGACGAGCTGAAGCTACAGACTGTGACTGTGAGCCCTCTCAAAAACTGAGCCTTACACTGATTTGACCAAAATGACATGTTATTCCTACTTATTATCTCATTTGAATTCCTTCTTACTTAGAGGGTCTCCAATAGTATAAGCTAGTACTAGCCTTTAAGCTATCTATGGTGGAGAGAGATTATCTTAAATATCATGCCGTGAGGGAAGAGTGATATGAGATTATCTCTTGAGTCCAAGGTAGTCTCTTGTCTCTTGTATTATTTATTAGTGATTAAAAACACTAGTAGAAAAACTGTTTTTGCTGGCGCCCCCAAAACACACCATAGGCGGTTGTGGGTTTCACGCCGCATGTGGTGTGTTTTGGCTCCCAACCGCCTGTGGAGAGGGGTTATCACAGGCGGTCAGTGTAAATGGGCCCATTTACACTGGCGGTTGGCTTATGCCAACCCCCTGTGATAATACTTCACCACAGGCGGTTGGCCAAGCCAGCCGCCAGTGTAAATGAGTCTATTTACACTGGCGGTTTTCTTATGCCAACCGCCAGTGGTAGACTCTGCCTATATAAAGCACCCTCCCGACCCCCACTCTCTTCTTCCTCCCGACCAACTACAGTTTTAGCCGCCACTTTCCATTAGAAGCGATTTGGGAGGTCCAGATTTTTCAAAATACAAGGGGGAGGTTTTGATCTTCATTTCTTGGAAGTAGATTGGTTAAAAAGGTTAGTTTATGTCCCTATTGCCTCATTTAGCTCATTTTTGCTCAATTGGAGCCACATTTTGGATCTAGGGTTTCACCATGAGTGAGAGACAAGAGTCCTAGGTGTTCAATTTAGTTTATGCTATATATATTTACTTGATGTTTGCTCTACATCTTCATGTTTGCTTCTTAATGCACTTATGCTATATATATTTACTTGATTGTTATGAATCAATGTTGTGTTAAATATACTCTTACCCTAAACCCTAGCTAATAATCTAGGGTTTCACCATGATTGTTATGCTTTTTTATTTATCAATTCATTTCATCCACTTTATGCACTTATGTTTCATTAATTTAATTGTGATATTTAGTGGCTGGACCTAAACCCTAGCTAATAAACTCTAAGGGGGAGGTTTTGATCTTCATTTATAGAGACAAGGGGACATTTATCAAAATACAAGGGGAGAGGTTTTGATCTTCATTTCTTGGAAGGAGGTTGTTAAAAAAGGTTAGTTTATGTCCCTATTGCCTCATTTAGCTCATTTTTTCTCAATTTGAGCCACATTTTGGATCTAGGGTTTCACAATGAGTGAGAGAGAAGAATACCTAGGTTGTTTTCTTAGTTTATTCATGTCATGTTGATGCCAATTTGAGCCACATTTTTTCTCTATTTTCATTTTTGCTTTTTAATTTAGTTTATGCTAGATATATTTACTTGTTTTCATTGATCAATGTTGTGTTAATGTCGATCAATGATACTTAGTGGCTAATAAACTCTAAGGGGAAGGTTTTGATCTTCATTTATTTTCTTTATTTTCTTCAAGTCAGGTTGATTAAGATGGTGTCGGTGTCTAAAATGGCGGGGTCTAGACGGCCAACGAGTAAATTTCTAAGCGTGTCGGAGTTCGGATGGTTATGCTCGGAGAACAAAGAGGTTTATACTGGTTCGGGCACGAACGCCCCACGTCCAGTGTGTTGCGGGGTCGTATTACCGAGCATGGAGAGCTTGTAGAGGGGAGCTACAAGCTTTGGTTAGAGAGGGAAGCGTCTTCCCAGGTCTCGTGCGTAAGAGGTTCTTGGTTCTGGTGGGTGCTTGTGTGTGTGCGAGTTTGAGCGTGTGTGAATGAGTGTTCAAGAGTCGAGAGAGCTAGATTAGAAGTCCATTCCCTCCCTTTATACGTAGGGAGAGACGGAGTTGCATAGTAGAGAGACGAGGAGTGATCGTGGGCCCGGCTTGGGTTGCTGCCGCGGGAGGGCTTTGTCTTCATCCTGTCTTCCTTCCTAGGGAAGATTGCGCCAGTAGGCACATGTTTGAGTCCTGTTCGTCCTTATTGTGCTATAGCCATGCACCTTGTGACCGGGAACCCTGCTATCCCCTTTTATGGGTATGGGCGGAGGCTGTCGCAGAGGACCAGGCACCCTCGCGTTCCATCGTACAGCACTGATGACGCTCTAATCCCTGTTGAAGTGTCCGTCGGAGACATGGCGTGGATATAACGCGTAGAAGTCGTCGGTTAGGCAGCACAGGACCTTGTACTGTAGGGTGAACAGAGGTCGGCATGGCGCCTAATGCCTTAAACCCCATGCCTGAGGATGGAGGAGACTTTGGGCCTTATGACTATATGGGCGAGGGCACCGTAGGCTGGGAATGGTGATGAGATCTCCGAGGGCGAGGGATGTCACAGATGACATTTGTTGGGCTCGGACGGGGCGGAAGAGCCCCCAAGGGTAGATGACGTCATGAGCGACGTCACCTAGGCTCGGGCGAGGCGGAGGAGCCCCCGAGGGTCGATGACGTCTCGGATGACGCCTCCTTGGCTCGGACGAGGCGGAAGAGCCCCGAGGGTTGATGACATCACGGATGACGCCACCTCGGCTCGGGCGAGGCGGAGGAGCCCCCGAGGGTTGATGGCGTCTCGGATGACTCCACCTCGGCTCGGGCGAGGCAGAGGAGCCCCCGAGGGTTGATGACGTCTCGGATGACGCCACCCTGGCTCGGGCGAGACGGAGGAGCCCCCGAGGGTTGATGACATCTTGGATGACGCCTCCTTGGCTCGGGCGAGGCAGAGGAGCCCCCGAGGGTTGATGACGTCTCGGATGACGCCACCTTGGTTCGGGCGAGGCGCAGTAGCCCCCGAGGGTTGATGACGTCTCGGATGACGCCACCTTGGCTCGGGCGAGGCGGAGTAGCCCCCGAGGGTTGATGACGTCTCGGATGACGCCACCTTGGCTCCGGCGAGGCGGAAAGCCCCCTGATGGTGATTTTGTTTTTGTGGAGTCCGGTAAATTGGGTACCCTATTTCTAGGTATCCGACAGTAGCCCCCGAGCCTTCGATGTAGTGAAGGACTACATCGGAGGCTTCCGAGACCGCTCACGATGGTTTGGTTGAGTCTTTGGATTTCGGTGGGTGCGCGCGAGCGCACCCGCCGGGTGTAGCCCCCGAGGCCTTGGGGGGAAGATATTTCCCCCTAAGGGCTTATTCGGAAACCTTGCACGGTGTTTGACCCTTTGCCTCCTTCTCGAGGCGGGGAGGGAGTGGTCTGCTCCGTACGTCAGAGCCAGAGCTCTGGCTGCACGCCGGCCCTGACACTGGCTGCACTGGTGGCCTCGGGCTGGCGCGTCTTGAGACAACGAGTCGGCATTGCGCCATGCTATCCTTTCTGCCTGTACGGTCGATTGACCGGTCGGAGACATGTTTGTCGGATTCCGGGGTCTGACTGCGCCCCCTTTTTCCTCCCCCCCCCTGGCCCAAAAATGGATGTGTCGTGCCTTCCCCGTTCAAGGAGTGGCGCCAGAGTGCCACTTGCTTTGCGGTTAAGACTCCGGACGGCGCGCCCTGAGCCACCCGTCTGTCGTTCCATTTATAGCCCCGCTGCGCCCTCTCGATGTGGGCGCTGTCGCACAGTGCGGCGTGGTTGGGAGGAGTTGTTGTAGACTCATGGGCCTGTTGCTGCGTGAGTGCCCTGTCGGGCTATAAATAGGGCGGCCGCTTATGGGAACATCCACATCCACATAGCATGGTCTGCCCCAGATTCTTCCTCCGAGGCCTCGTCGGAGAGTCCCTTGAGCCGCCCTGGAGGGTGGCATTTTGAGAGCACCACCGGGTTCAGAGGAAGTTCTGCAATGGGGGTGCATATGTTCCCTTTTGCTCTGTGGTAGGATTGAGAGGAAGCTCTACGAAGCGCGCATAGCTCCCCCTTATCATAACCACTGGTAGAGCGGAAGGTAGTGACCACCCCCCGCACGGATCGCTCCCTAGGATGAAGGGCGTAGGATCCATCCCTTTCGCGGAATGGCCCCTGCCCTTTGCCCTGGGGGAGTCGATGACGTGCTGCCCCTCTCCCGAGGGCAGACAAAGATATGTCTACTGGGAAAGTCACAGCAGTTTGTCTGAGTGAACCCCGGTGATGATGCATCCTCGGGTGTTGGTTAATGGTGCTGCCTCCGTTAGCGTGGCTGGTGGGCTCGGAGCTGCCCAAGCATGGCGGGCTTGGCGCTGCCTGACGGCGGAGTCCTTGATCATGGAGCAGCTGGGGAGACGAGGGCGCGGCCCGGGGCGATCTGAAGACGAGGCGGCGGCCGCTCTCCCATAGTCGTAGTACGCCTGTCCGAAGCGACCCATGGGTCATGACGCCGCCGTCGGACGTGATCTTGTATATCAGGCAGATGTTTCCCGGGCCTCGTGGCTGGGTTACATGACCTTGATATATGGCTGCATCGGTTGGTGGTGTGATAGCTAATGTGGGTGCCTCGTGGGCACCCTTAGTTTTTGGCCTGTTGGCCTGGGATTTCCCTTCAGTCCAATTTTTCGTGTTTTTGGTGTCTGATTATCGGGCCTACCCCCTTGTGGCTCTTTAGCGAACATGTATCCCCTGCAAGAGTTAATATTTGAATATATCAAAATAGAGAGGGTGCTTGTGTTTACCTGTATGGACCTCCGACGCGGGAGGTTTGCCCCGTGGTGCGACGCCAGCCCCGAGTCTTTACTCGGTGTAAAGAAAATCATCTCGGTTCTGGGTCGTCTTTTTTATTCATTCCCCGCGCATTCCTCCGCGGGATGGGGGAATATGAGCCGAACAATGCTATCCTCGAAGCGGACGAACCATGGTCGCTCGTCGAGTTACTATCGGGCAAATTTGAGTGGGGGTGCTCGGTTCCCGTTCGCTAGGGTTCCGGCTTGCGGCCAAAGTCGTGGCTCACCCCAAATCGGTTTCATCTAGTAGCCGGGTTCGTTCGATGGGTCCCGGGGCCTACTGCCTTCCTTCGGTAGGAATACCATGGACCAATCATCCATAGAGATGGACTCAAATATGAAATCTGGGAATGACCTTGGCATCCGATTGCCAGGCTAATGACCACTAGTGTGTCCATTCCCTATTCGCCCCTCGCTTTATTGTCCTGAGATGGCCGTTTCAAACCCTGGTGGGTCGACTCGTATCTCTGGACTGTAGTGGGCCGTCGGGGCGTCTATAGCCCTTATCCCTTTGGCTTACCTGGGCCGACGAGTCGTCTCCGCTTGTTGCGCCACATGCGCGCCCCTCCGACCTTTGTGAGTCGGCCAAGTCGGGGTTATCCCAAGATGCGCTCGCGCTCGGGAGGCACATGCCTTGACTAGGGACACATGAGTGAAATCTGTATGCGCGGCATGGTAGGCCCGGGGTAGATCCTGTAATGATGATGGATACAGGATACGAATCAGAACGATGGGAAGAGGCTAGTGGGAACAGTTACCTGCCGCAGCGCGTGCAATTCCCAATATCCCTGCGGACAGTGGAAGCGACATGGCCGAGCAACCGCATTTAATGTGGCTCGGGTGGTGGGTCCAAAGCGTGGCGTGTAGGATTGACGATGCGACGGTCCGCCTTCCGGGTTCCTACAAATATCCGGGTGCCGCGTCATCATCCCCCCACGTTCGTACTTCTTGCCCTCTTCGTCTCCTGCCCTTGCTCGAGCCGTCTCCACTTGCACCTAGGGTTTGCGCCGCCGTGGTCCTGTCCTAGCCACGCCTTCCGCCGCGACGCGGACCCTTCCCCGAACGCACCCCCTTATGGCTGGAGATCAACCTTCGAGGAGTTGGGAGCGGTGCTCGCTCGTTCGGGAACGGGCGCTTGAGCTGGCGCGAGAGGGGCTACTATGCCCCGAGCACTCCACCGGTGGTGTCGTTGAGTGGATCGTCCCCACCGGTGCTGACGTCCTGGCACCGCCTTAGGGGTACGATGTTTCCTTCCTCCCGTTCCACGAGCGCGGGTTCGGGACCCCTCCAACTCGCTTTCTGCGGGGGGTTCTCAGCCATTACGGGATTGAGCGTCATAACCTCAACCCAACTCCGTTCTCCACCTGGCGGCCTTTGCGGCCCTGTCAGAGGGAATGCTGGGGGTGGAGTCGGACTTTGTGTTGTGGAAGCATTTCTTCAAGGCAATGATGTTCCTCGTCAAATCTAGCGGCGGCAAGGCAAGGTCGGTGGCGTCCTGCGGAGGGTGCGTGCTTAGCCTCCGCTCCTCCAACTTGGCACTCATAGTGGTTCTACATCCGGAACCACCCTGAGGCGCCACTCCCGGTATTCACGGGCCTACGCTTCGGGGAAGAGCCTCCCCGCTGGAATCACGGTCCAACCCCGCGTGAGCTTGCTAGGATACGACCCTACCTCCGGAGCTTGACCGAGCTCCGGAACCATGGGCTGAAACTTGCAGGGGTTGTCGCGCAGTTTCATCGGCGCCGGGTCCTCCCGCTCATGGTGCAGAGGTTTCCGCTAAACGACATGGTGCCCGGAGCACCACGCGAGGGGACCGCCATTGCGGCCGAAGAGTTGAGCTTCGACCGCGCCACCACGATTATGGGGGGACTGCTGGGGAACACATTCACCCCCGAAGACATCGGGCATTGCCCTCCGATGTGCCCGAATCCCGCGTCTGTCGATCTGGTGAGTGCCGACGGCATGTAGTTTATTTTGTCTTTTGTGTTGCCTTCTCTTGCCATTAACGTCCCATGGGTATTTGGTTTTTCCCCGCAGGGACCCCGCTCGTCGGTGCGTCACGTGGCTGCCCCCCTTCCCATTCTACCGGCACAGCGGTCGGTGAATCGGGAGCGGAACGCGCGGGACCTAGCGGATTCCGTCGAGAGGAAGAGGAGGAAGGCCGAAAGGGCGCTGAGGCGCACGGAGCTAGAACAACGGCGGTGAGACAATGCCGCGCTGGCGAACCGGTGGAGGAGTCTCCCACTGAATCGGACAAAGACAGTGGTGGTCCCAGCGGGGGCAGCAGCGATGATGGTGGTGACCACGAGGACGGGCGTCCTCGACCTGATGTGGTGCTAGCCCCACTAGCGGCCGGAATGCTACGCTACCCCGTGGGGGCTGCGCTAGCAGGGGAGGCGCTCCCGGTTCGGACGCTCGGTGCGCACCTGGCCCCAGGGTGTTCGAGGGGTGGCGTCGCTGGACGCGTCCCGGTGACTCCTCGCTCTGCCCCATCAGGGGTCGATCAGAGCGGGAGTTGGGGCGCTGCCGACCGCCGTGGGGTGGAGCCGAAGCGAAAACGTATCTTCTCCGATGGGTGAGTTTGTTAGGCTTGATGCTTTTCTCTGTTCTAGCAGGGAAAAGGTTGTTCGTGATTTGCGATGACTGTATTGCGTGTTTCAGGACCGCCGAGGGCTCTGCGTATGCGGGATGGAAGAGACTGTGCCGGGGAGTGCCGTCTATCTAGGGGTGGGGGCAAACCGGTGGCTCCCGGTTGTTGATCTGGCAAATGCCGCCGGGACCGGAACCAGACCTACCCCAACCGACTCCGCTATCTCTAGAGGGACGCCCCGAGCCCCCGCGAACGTCGGTCCTAAGGCTACTACGCCGCCTACTCCCCCGGTCGTGGTAGTCGTCGACGACTCCGGGGAGGAGGGCGGCCTAGGTGAGCTCATGGTTGTGGATGCCGAGGAGGCCCCGCCGTCCGAGGCGCCGGAAGGCATGGCGGCGACGATCGTGACGGGGATAGGGACGGCGCCGGCCTGGTGGATGCGGCTACCGGCATCGTCACCGCCCTGCCTGAGGACATGGTGGCTGCTGCAAGCGAGGAGGAGCCCCTGAGCAGCTCCCTTCCTCCCAACATGCCAGCCCGGGACACCGCGGGTCCCCCGTCTTTCTCCGAAGGGGAGGTGGCGGCTGCCCGGGCATCGAATGCCGTCCTCTCCCAGTCCAGCGTGACCTCGCCGAGCGAGACGGCTGTGGCAAGGAGAGAAGAGGCCCCCGAAACTCTGTGTCGTCTCCGTCCTGACCGTCGTGCCTTCGGGGATGGCGATCAGCTCATCTGGGCTGACCAGGGGAATCTAAAGTCCCCTGTGTTCGCATTGGACGACCGGCGCGAGCTTCACCATTGGAATCCGGTGGCGGGTTCCCATCATGAGCTTGGCTTCTGAGTCACGCGGTACCTGGAGCAGATCTAGAGGGCCATCTCCTCATTCAACGAGGACTTCTCGCATCACGGCAATGTGAGCGATTGTTTTGTTCGCGGACGTTGTTTGTTCCTATTTGTCGAACTTCTGATGCCCTTCTTTGTGTAGATCCTGATGGCGACCAGCGTCGAGAAATCGGAGTTCCTCCGTCGAGAGGCCAGTCGGTGGACTCCTGGGACATGGACGCCCGTCGGGGAAGCCGTCATGGCGGAGGACCTCGTCGCGGCTCGCAGCCGCATGACGGACCTGGAGGAGTTGTTGGGCGCTTCGGAGTCGGGCACGGCGGATGCCCAGGCATTGGCGCTGCGAGCTATCAACGATGTCGCGCGGGTGGAGCAAGAGCGGAACGCGGCCCGTGCTGACGCAGAGGCGGTTCGCCAGATGTTGGCGGATGAATGCTCAGCGCGTCAAGCTGAGGTGGAACGCCTGACGGCCGAGCGCGACACCGAAGCCAAGGGGCGACGTCGAGCTGTTTCGGCACTGGATTCAATGGAGGAGGAGCGGAACACCGTGCGGCGTCAGCACGACATCAACGGTACAGAGCGCGACGCTGCCGTGACCCGCCTTGAGGACTTGACCAAAAGGGCGCGTGAGCGGAGTGTCGACGCCGACCGGAGGATCCTGGAGTTCTCTGCCTAGGTGGGCGAGTTGGCGACGGTCGTCTCACAGCTCAGTGCAGCAATCAACGGCCTTGAGGAAGAGAACGCAGGTATGTTTCCTCCGTCTGCTCGTTTGCCTTGGCATTGTGCGTAGTTTGCTTTCAGAGGCTGAGATCTCCTTTTTGTTGCTTTAGCGTTGCAGGCCGGTGCGCAGGAGGCGCAGGCGTTGCGGGAGGCCATGCACGGGGTGTGCGAACTCTTCGGCGTGGTAGCCGTCGAGGGTGGCCCGGCAGCGGCCAGGACCCGCGTCGGCCTGCTCTGGGAGTGGGGCCAAGAGCGGATCCGGGAGGCCCTATGTATCGGGGTCCACCGCACGATGGCCATCGTCGTCTGCCTCTACGACGCGGTGACCCTTGTGCTCGTCAGCTTAGGGTACCCCCCTGACGCCCCAGAGGACCTACTTGACAGGATTGAGGCCGATGCGGAGGAGCCTACGGCGATCTTGGCCGCCAAGCTTGACGACGACGTGTTCTCGCCGCTAGGGGAGTGACCCTGCGTGGTCAGAGATCAGGGCCGATGGCCCTTGTAACAAACATTTTAATTTATCTTGTGATGTGCCCCCGGGAGAGCTTTAGACGACTTTAATAGCTCTTTGGTGAGCCCATTTTAAATTTGTTTGCTTGTTAGTTTTCGCATTTTCCTTTTGCTTGGGCTTCTTGCCCGACTTTCCCTGGGAGGAGCTTTGATCTGTTCGGGTGTGAGGTCGGGTGGAGATACTTGGCTCCGGGGAGCCAGAGTATTTCGTGTCCCTTTGGCACGGTCCGGCGAGATCTCTTCTCTGTGTGCGGGAGATCGGGCTTTCGCTTGGCAAATCGGCAAGTGCGGTTTTTTGAGCGAAAAAGTATTTTGGAGTGAAAGACAGGGGGTTACCCCCTTCCCAGCCCCCGAGCGAGGTGTGTTCTGGCGCGCGCCGAGAGTACACCTTACTAAGCGGTCGGTCCAAGAGTTCCCGCATTTTTATTCCTCAGACTTTTTTCTTTTTAAGAAAAGATTACATGTGTATGTACATGGTGATATGCATACTAGAAAGTAAAAAGAAAGGTGACATAGCTGTTGGTGCCGTGGGCGTCCGTGCTCCCCTCGCTTTAGAGGTCGACTTCCATCTTGTCAGCGGCTTCGATCGCCGCCACCAGCTCCTCGCTGCGCACCTCGGCCATGGTGTTCTCGTAGCAGTCCACCTCGCACTGGTACCCCACCTTGATGTCGGAGGAGACCGTGATGATACCGTATGTCCCCGGCATCTTGAGCTTGAGGTAAGTGTAGTTGGGAACGGCCATGAACTTCACGTAGCACGACCTTCCCAACGCTGTGTGGTAAGTCCCTCGGTAAGCCACGACCTTGAAGGTGAGATACTTGGTCTGGAAGTTGTCCAACTCCCCAAACGTGACGGGCAGGACGATCTGCCCCAGGGGCACCGTCTGTCTCCCGGGGATGATTCTCTGAAAGGGAGCCCCGAAAATCGAAGCTTCTCCCTTCATAGACCAAGGGCCTCGAAGGCATTGTAGTACATGATGTTGAGGCTGCTGCCCCCGTCCATCAGTACTTTGGTGAAGCGCACGCTCCCTATGATCGGGTCCACGATGAGTGGATAACGACCCGGGTGAGGAATGTGGCTCGGATGGTCATCCCGACCGAACGTGATGTCGGGCTCCGACCAGTCAAGGAAGGCCAGAGTTGCCGGAGCGACAGCGAAGACCTCGCGCCGCTCTTTCTTCTGCCGGCGCTTGCAGACGTAGGCCTCCGGGCCTCCGAAGATCATGAGGCACTTGTTGATGTGAGGGTAGGAGTCTTCGCAACCCCCATCCCCGTCCTGTCCTTCTGATTCCTTCGGCTTGTCCTTGTCAGGGACAACCTTGAAGTACCTGGCCATCATATCACACTACTGGAGAGTGTGCTTGACCGGTCCGTTGTGATACGGACACGGCTTCGTGAGCATGTCGTCGAACTTGCCCACCTTCCCGCCCTAGGGACGAGGAGGCTTGCGGTCTGCCGCTGCGACAAGGTTGTCGCCGCCGCCGCGCTGCAGCTTACCCTTCTTGTTCCTGTTTAGGGCGCGGTTCGAGCCGCCTTCGCCGGCGGTTTCGGCTTCCTTGGCCTTTCCCTTGTTGGGGTGGAATATTGCGCCGACCGCCTCTTCTCCCAACGCGTAGCTCGTGGCGATGTCGAGGAGTCATTTGGTGGTGCGAGGGTTGCTGCGGCCCAGCTCGTGGACCAGTTTTTTGCAGGTCGTGCCTGCGAGGAAGGCCCCAACCACGTCCGCGTCGGCCGCCGTTGGGAGCCTTGTGCACGTCTGAGAGAAGCGACGAATGTATTCCCAAAGGGACTCGTCCGCCTTCTGTCTGCAGTTGCGGAGGTCCCAGGGGTTGCCTGGGCGCGTGTAGGTGCCTTGAAATTCCCAACAAAGGACTGTCACAGAGACTCCCACCCATCGATGGTGTTGGGTGGCAGATGCTCGAGCCACGTGCGGGTTGAGTTCGAAAGATGAAGGGGTAAGTTGCGGATGATGAAGTCGTCATCGTCCGCGTCGCCGGCCTAACAGGCGAGGCGGTAGTTGTTGAGCCAGAGCCCGGGGTTCGTTTCCCCGGAGTACCGGACAATGTTGGTTGGATGTCGAAAAGGGTGTGGGAACGGCGCGCGCCGGATGTGGTGAATGAACACCAAGGGGCCCAGTGGTTCCGGCGTGGGAGGCCGGTCCTCATCGCTGTCATATCGGCCGTCACGTCGGACGTGGTAGCCTCGGCTTGCGTCGTCCAGCTTGGCGTGCTTGCGCATGTTGAGCGTGTCGCGCACGTCGCATTTTTCGCCTACGTGGGCGTGCACGGTGGGACGTCGGTGTTTGGCCGGTGCGGGATCCAGGTGGACCGACCCCTCGCGGTCGCCGGGTGTCGCGCCGGCCGGTGTGGCCGGTGCTGAGCCCACGCCTCCGTGACACGGAGCTCTCGGCCTGTTGTTCCGCGGCCCGCTCCAGAAGGGTCTTCAGCTCATCGTGAGCGAGCTTGCCGTCGAGAGCATCTGGGATCGGAATGTTGCGGAGCAATATAAAGGAAGACGAGGTTGCTACGCTAGCCGGAAAACAAAACTTTTCGACCTCATAAACCAGGATCTACTGCTAGTTACAGGTTACGGGATTACCACTAGACGCGCAGGTGCAGGGGAAGACGACTTGATGTAGTTGTGCGCGTCGCAGCAGGCAGTGCAGTTGCGTGGTCGTCCGTCTCAACGTCCCCTTCGCGCGGTTCGTCCTTGTGCTCCAGATGCAGCACCTCCGAGGAATCCCACACGTGCAGGAAGGAAGCGTTGCGCCTCCGGACTGCTAGGTCCGCGAGGAGCAAAAGGCACGAGCATTGGGAGGCGACGGCTGCCAAAAGGCGTAGGCTTCCAGCCCCTTAAGCGTGCGACCCTATGGGCTCACGCATACATAGACATGGCCCAAGTACTCTTACTCGACCAATAGTTGATAGCGGTCTCTAGCAAGGCGTGTCAACTCCTATGAATACGCTATGATCATATCAGACGAACCACTATGACCATGTACAAGTTATTCCCTTTGCCACTCGATATATGGTTCAACTCGTGGGTTAACACTTAACCCAAGCACGGCCATGCATTTGTTGATCTAATCACATGAGTGATCCAGTGATATATCTCTCACGAAGAGAGGGGCAAATTCCATCTTGATTGTCTATGTCTCACAGCATGTTTCTCGACCACCCAATGACCACCTTTATAACTACCCAATAACGGAGTAGCGTTTGATAGTCCCTAAGTAGATCATTTCACATCTTGAGTACATACCACAATCTCAGGTCTAAGGACATAACGTACATGACATGAATAGAGACTTTCTCTTGTTGGGTCAGTCCAGCCTACATGTCTCACATGTGCTCACATTATTAGTTTGACATCTCCATGTCCATGACTTGTGAAACATAGCCATCAACTAATACATGTGCTGGTCTAATATTCAAGTGTGCTCTTACAAGAATGCCGACCAGGGACAACTTTTAGAATAACCATTCAGGTAATTGAGTTCCACAAACAATTCACATAATCGTCAATCAATACTAGTTGTCTATAATGGATATTCAAAGAACACTTTATTAGTCATGGATACAATCGGAATATAATCATCTACATGATTAGCTCTAGGGCATATTCCTAACACAATATCCTTGCTGCCGCGATGTTCTGACTTGCCCGCGTGAACTGCGGTGTGCCATGTTCATCGTTGATGATGCGGTGGTGTACCGCCCAGGCCTCCCTGCAAGCGCGAGGCTCCTTGGGATCCCTAGCGGCTTCGCGCCCGAGCTTTTCGCGCTCGAACGTCACCTTTCGCTGTCGCTCAGCGAGCTGTTGCTCTACGTCGCGGAGGTCACGGAGCTTTTGCTGCCAGGCCTATGAAGACTGCGGGTCGGGCCTTGGCTGGGGTACCGGCACACCCGTCTGGCGGACGGGCGTGTGGCTACCATCATCGTCATCGTCGTCCCCCTCTTCGATGAGGGTAGGGTCGATGGCGGTTGCAGGTGGAGGTGCGTCGCACATGAAACACTCGCGGCCATGGTCCTCGTTGGGATCGCTTGAGTCGGAGTCGAGCAGATAATCGCTGGCTTGGAGGAAGCCGTGAAGCACCTCCTGATCCTCCAGACCGTCGAAGTCTAGGGGGTTCCAGGGATCAATGCTCCCATGGCTCGAGTTGGCATAAGATGTGGCCTCGGAGCTCACAAGGAGATCGGAGGTGGAGCAAGAGTGGTGGGACGCGAGCCCCATTCGTCTCCCTTCTGTGGGGTCAGCATGGAACCACCCGGCCACCATCTCCGCATACGACATGGTGGCATTCCTCATGCCGAAAGGTTGCGCGTCCGAGACGGGCGTTTTGCCGCGCCCAGGGGAGAGCGGATGCCCTCCCACGAGCTACGTCGTCACGTTAGCGAACGCGAAGTAGAAGTCGCACAGAGACTCCTGAGTTGGCTGGGGTCCTTGGAAGATGTCGAGCTGGCGCTCGAATGGAAAATGATCGGCCCACGGGACGGCGTCCCGACGAGCGGCTTGTTCCCCGGAGGGAGACAGATGGAGGTGGGCCATGGACGTGGTGATGGCGTCCACAGCTACCTCGGAGGGTGCCGTAGGGTGGCGGAGAACCAGGTCGGCCCCTTGCCGGCGACAATGGAAGTCTAGGCTACAAAAAGAACAATGGAGCCCGGAGCGAAATCAACGTGGCGATCAGCCATCCGAAACTCGAAAATACGGGTGACACGCAAAGGTCCCCTACCTGGCGCGCCAACTGTCGGTGTCTAAAATGGTGGAGTCTAGACAACCAACGAGTAAATTTCTAAGCGTGTCGGAGTTCGGATGGTTACGCTCGGAGAACACAGAGGTTTATACTGGTTCGGGCACGAACGCCCTACGTCCAGTGTGTTGCGGGGTCGTATTACCGAGCATGGAGAGCTTGTAGAGGGGAGCTACAAGCTTTGGCGAGGTCTCGTGCGTAAGAGGTTCTTGGTTCTGGTGGGTGCTCGCGTGTGTGCGAGTTTGAGTGTGTGTGAATGAGTTTTCGAGTGTCGAGAGCTAGATTGGGAGTTCGCGCGTGTGTGTGAATTTAGTTTATGCTCTATATATTTTCTTGATGTTTGCTCTCCATCTTCATGTTTGCTTTTTAATTTAGTTTATGCAATAGATATTTACTTGATTGTTATGAATCAATGTTGTGTTAAATATACTCATACTCTAAACCCTAGCTAATAATCTAGGGTTTCACTATGATTGTTATGCTTTTTTATTTATCAATTTATTTCATCCACTTTATGCACTTGTGTTTCATTAATTTAATTGTGATACTTAGTGGCTAGACCTAAACCCTAGCTAATAAACTCTAAGGGGGAGGTTTTGATCTTCATTACCGAGCGTGGAGAGCTCGTAGAGGGGAGCTACAAGCTTTGGTGAGAGAGGGAAGCGTCTTCCCAGGTCTCGTGCGTAAGAGGTTCTTGGTTCTGGTGGGTGCTCGTGTGTGTGCGAGTTTGAGCGTGTGTGAATGAGTGTTCGAGAGTCGAGAGAGCTAGATTAGGAGTCCATTCCCTCCCTTTATACGTAGGGAGAGATGGAGTTGTATAGTAGAGAGACGAGGAGTGATCGTGGGCCCGGCTTGGGTTGCTGCCGCGGGAGGGCTTTGTCTTCATCCTGTCTTCCTTCCTGGGGAAGATTGTGCCAGTAGGCACATGTCCGAGTCCTGTTCGTCCTTATTGTGCTATAGCCATGCACCTAGTGACCGGGAACCCTGCTATCCCCTTTTATGGGTATGGGCGGAGGTTGTCGCATAGGACCAGGCACCCTCGCGTTCCATCGTACATCACTGATGACGCTCTAATCCCTGTTGAAGTGTCCGTCGGAGACATGGCGTGGATATAACGCGTAGAAGTCGTCGGTTAGGCAGCACAGGACCTTGTACTGTAGGGTGAACAGAGGTCGGCATGGCGCCTAATGCCTTAAACCCCATGCCTGAGGATGGAGGAGACTTTGGGCCTTTTGACTATATGGGCGAGGGCACCGTAGGCTGGGAATGGTGATGAGATCTCCGAGGGCGAGGGATGTCACGGATGACATTTGTTGGGCTCGGACGGGGCGGAAGAGCCCCCAAGGGTAGATGACGTCATGAGCGACGTCACCTAGGCTCGGGCGAGGCGGAGGAGCCCCCGAGGGTCGATGACGTCTCGGATGACGCCTCCTTGGCTCGGACGAGGCGGAAGAGCCCCGAGGGTCGATGACATCACGGATGACGCCACCTCGGCTCGGGCGAGGCAGAGGAGCCCCCGAGGGTTGATGACGTCTCTGATGACGCCACCTTGGCTCGGGCGAGGCGGAGGAGCCCCCGAGGGTTGATGACGTCTCTGATGACGCCACCTCGGCTCGGGCGAGGCGAATGATCCCCCGAGGGTTGATGACATTTCAGATGACGCCACCCTGGCTAGGGCGAGGCGGAGGAGCTCCCGAGGGTTGATGACGTCTCGGATGACGTCTCGGATGACGCCACCTTGGCTCGGGCGAGGCAGAGTAGCCCCCGAGGGTTGATGACGTCTCGGATGACGCCACCTTGGCTTGGGCGAGGCGAAAAGCCCCCTGATGGTGATTTTGTTTTTGTGGAGTCCGGTAAATTAGGTACCCTATTTCTAGGTATCCAACAGATGGTTACATAATATTTGTCGTCTCCCCCTTTTGAAAATCAGGTATTGATCGATGGAGAGGTCATTTTGGATGTATAATTTGTCAAGGATAGATGAATCATACATAGCCGAGGTTCATAAGTTTATTGATGCCGCTAAGAACCATGCTTGGAGAACAAAGAAGACGCACATACATTGTCCATGCATGGACTGCAGGAACGTGAGAGTATTTGATGACCATCAACAAATCCTTTCTCATCTTGTCCGCCGAGGATTTATGAAGGATTACTTGATTTGGACAAAGCATGGAGAGGAGAGCTCTGTGCCTTATACAACTGTTAGCCGTGCAAATATCGACGCCGATGGTCCAGATATGTTTGTTGATGGTGGGTTTCAGTTAGTACACGAGACAAAACAACCTGTCACTGATGGTCCTGATCATGGTTTCACTGGAGGAATTGAAGGCGTGGGAACTGATGTGATGCAAAATAATATGGCTGTAGAAGATGCAGAATTCCTGGAGGCAATATTGCGTCGTCATGTAGAAGATCCATCAATGTTCTTCAAGAAAGGTATGGAGGCCCTGATGAAGGCAGCAAAAGAGCCTTTTTACGATGAGTCTAAGGGTTGCACCAAAGATTTCACAACCTTGCGTTCGGTACTAAAGTTGTTGGTATGCAAAGCTAGGTTTGGTATTTGTGATGTTGGCTTTGATGCATTCTTGACTATTATCACAGACATGCTTCCTAAGGAAAACAAAGTGCCTGCTAACATGTACTATGCAAAGAAGCTCATCAGTCCACTCACGATGGGTGTTGAGAAGATCCATGCTCGTAGAAATCACTGTATCCTATATCGAGGTGATGAATATAAGGACATGGAGAGCTGTCCAAAGTGTAATGCAAGTAGGTATAAAACGAATAAAGACTACAAAGAGGAACATTGTGCTGCCTCGGTGGTGTGTAAAGGAAAGAAGCGAAAGAAGACCCAACAGAGTTCAAAACCCACGATCAAAGAAAAAAAAGTAAACTATTATGTGCTGAAAAAGATTCCTGCTTTGGTAATATGGTACATGCCTGTGGTTGATCGACTGAGGTGTTTGTTTGCTAACCCAGAGGATTCCAATCTAATGAGCTGGCATGCTTCTAATGAGCACATCAAAGACGATGGGAAGCTTCGGCACCCAGCCGATGGGAAGCAGTGGATATATTTCAATAACAACCACGAAGACTTTGCAAAGGAACAAAGAAATGTTAGGTTTGCACTGAGTACTGATGGAATGAATCCATTTGCTGAGAGGAGCAGCACGCACAACACATGGCCGGTGATCCTCACCATCTACAACCTTCCGTCATGGTTGATGCAGAAGCGAAAGTATCTCATGCTAACCATCCTTATCTCTGTACCTACACAGCCTGGAGTTGACATGGATGTTTTCTTGGAGCCCTTAATGGAAGACATGAAGATATTGTGGGAAACAGGTGTTAAAATGTGGGACGAGTATCGCCAGGAATCATTCACGTTGAGAGCAATTATCTTTGTTACCATCAACGATTACCCTGCTCTCTTCACATTATCAGGGCAGTTCAAGGGAAAGGTTGGTTGTGTGGTATGCATAGATGAAACTGCTCACGTGTCCCTTACTGCATCTAAGAAGATAGTGTACATGAGGCATAGACGCTTCTTATCGAAAAGACACAGGTACCGCCAGAAGAAGTTGGATAAGCACTTCAACAATAACGTTGAACTCTAGTCTACTGCCCCACTAGACAACAGTAAAGGCAAAAGAGTTTTCAACCTAGTCAGGAACCTTAAATTTGTTTTCGAGAAGAAGACAACAGACGAAAAACCAAGAAAGAATGTCAAACCAACTCCAGGGGCTACGTTCAAGAAGAAATCTATTTTCTTCGAGTATTTGTCATACTGGCCTGAGTTAGGCGTACGCCATGCGATCGATGGTATGCACGTTCAGAAGAACGTTTTTGAAAGCCTAATTGGAACCTTGCTAGACATAAAGGGCAAGACAAAGGAAGGATTAAAGTCATGTATGGACATGGTACAATTAGACATTAAAAAAGAACTCCACCCTGTTCTTCAAGAAAATGGGAAGTACCATCTCCCGACAGCAAGCTACAACCTCAACAATGATGAGAAACATTCGATGTGTGGTGGTTGAAGAATCGGAAGGTCCCATCTGGATTCTGCTCTAAGATACGAAGTATTGTGTCAATGAAAGACCTTACACTCACCAACTACAACTCACATGATTGTCATACCATGCTGACTACTTTCCTCCCTATTGCCACCAGGGCTATAAATCCAGTGTGGATAAAGGTTGCAGTCACACGGTTGTGCTACTTCTTCAACAGGATCTCATAGAAGGCGATCGACCGTGATGAGTTGACATCTCTTAAGGAATTTGCAGCGGAGACAGTGTCACAGTTTGAGATGTGTTTTCCTCCAGCATTCTTCGATATTATGGTTCACCTTGCGGTGCACTTGGTTCCACAGATAGAGGCACTGGGTCCCATGTATTTGCAGGAGATGTGGACGTATGAGCGTTTCATGTCAACACTTAATGGCTACGTATCAACTCGTGCTCGTCCTGAGGCTTCCATGGTAGAGGGGTACTTAACCGAAGAGGCAATTGAGTCTGGTGGTCCATTCTGCAACAGCGTCCTAAAAGACCAGGATGCAATAGGTTTGCCTCCGTCAAGACATGATGGTAGGCTGAATGGAAGTGGGAGGATGGGAAAGAAAACATTAGTCCCGTAAGATTACAATTCAGTCCTCGAAGCACATCACAGCATCCTTCATCAACTCTCAACAATGGAGCCTTTCATCGAGCAATATATTGATGAGCTTCGCAAACAAAATCATGGACACACAGATGAGTGGTTAATGAAGGAACACAATAATAAGTTCACCTCATGGCTAAAGGAACTTGATATTCCAGAGGGGGAAACAATTGAGGAACACACCATCAAGGCGTTGGCTTCTGGACCATCACGCCAGGTCACAACATGGCAAAGCTATGACATTAGTGGATTCACATTCTGTACCAAGTCCAAGGACCAAAAGAGCATTGCACAAAATAGTGGAGTTCGATGTGATGCCTTAGACTCTGAAACTGGGGATGAAAATATGTTCTTTGGCTTCGCTGATGTCATATGGGAGCTAGACTATGCTACATTTCAGGTCCGTATGTTTCGATGTCAATGGGTTGAAGATAAGCATGTCACAGTGGACAACTATGGGGTCAGAGTTCTTGATCTAAGTAAGGTAGGCTACAAAGATGATCCGTGGATAATGGCTAACCGTGCCGCACAGGTCTTCTATGTTGAACAGATCCTTTGTCCTAATGAGAAGAAAAGTACCGACAAGCCGAAGCATGTAGTTATTCTTGGAAAGCAACAAGCTATAGGGGTTGATGGTGTATCTGACCTGGATGAATTTAATGAGTTCAGCAACATGTGTCTCTTTGTAGATGACCATCCACTAAAAATAAGGAGTGTTGAGCGAAGCATCCCACAAAGATCGCTACCTTGGGTGTGCCACGATGGACAAGGAAGAACAGTTTAGCTGCCTAGATTGTTTTTGTTATTTGCCATGTAATTCATTTATGTTTGTATGTGTGAGACCCTATGCTTATTGCTATAATCTCAAGATATGATTTTTTGAAGCTTATGTATGAGTCATTATAGATATAGATACATACAAAAGTATATCAAACATGTCATTTAATATTTTTAATATGTATATCTTGTCAAGACAAACACTACAAAGTTTAATTCACAATTTTTGGAACAATATATCTCAAGATATGATTTTTTTAAAAAAATAGAATTATTTCTGCAAAAAATTTCTATAGGAGGTTGGCATTGACAACCGCCTGTAGAGATCCATTTATACAGGCGGTGGTCAATGCCAACCGCCTATAGAGGTCATTTCTACAAGCGGTTGGCATTGCCAACCGCCAGTAGAAATGAGGTTCGTATATATATCCCGCCCACTCGCCCAAAATTTTCTATGTCTCGAAGGCGCCAGTTCATTCTAATCGACGCCATCAGGCTGCCCATTTCCACGGAGACCTCACCGGCGCTGCCTCCTCTCTCCGCGACGGTAAGCATCCTCCACGGTCGTCGCTCTTGGTGGCGGCGTGCGGTTGTGGCTCTCGGTGGCGGCGTGCGGTGGCGGCAGCAGCGCGGTCACGGCGGTCGCGTGCTGGCTTCGGCGGTCGCGGCGGTTGTGTGACCGCGCCATGGCCGCACGCGGTGGTGCTAGGGGTGGTGGCTGCGGTGGCGCACGCGGAGGGTGGTGGCCGCGGTGGCGCGCAGGGGGCGAGGTGGCCGCGGCGGTGCTGGGCAGGGGGAGGTGGGCGCGGTGGCGGGCGGGGCGCATGCGGCGGCGCCGAGCAGTGGGAGGACCGAGGAGGAAGAAGCCGGCCGGGAGGCCAGCTGGGCCGAGAGGCCTCCTTGGGCCTTTTTCATTTTTTGATTAGTTTCTTTAATTATAAGTATTCTTCAAATAATATATGTAAATTCTTTGATTATTATATTAGGTATAGATGTAAATGCCTATGTAAATGTTCTTTAATTACCCTCAACCACTTATATATATATATATATATATATATATATATATATATATATATATATATATATATATAGATCTGCATTCAAGTTTAGTGATCTCCATTCGTATATGTATTTATAGATTTCCATTCAAGTTTCATTCCATTCAAGTTTGATAGATCTCCATTCAAGTTTGTTATAAATTCATTCCATTCAAGTTTAGTGATCTCCATTCAAGTATGTCCATTCAAGTTTAGTGATCTCCATTCTAGTATGTCCATTCAAGTATGTATTTATATATTCAAGCTACCCAAATTCTTGTACATATATATATTCATTTCTTAGTATATGTATGTATATATTCAAGTGTATGTATATATTCAAGTTATGTATATATAATCTATAAATGCTTATCCTTTATTAGTATATGCCTCCTATACATATAAGTTATGTATATATAATCTATAAATGCTTATCCTTTATTAGATTTCCATGATGACATCTCCAAGCAAGGACCAAGGACAAGGGTTTGTTCACACGGAACAGGCCCCAGGGTCTGACCCCACAGAGCAAGTACAAGATGCCCACCAAACGGGGCAAGGTGTGAGGTCGTCCGACCCCACGGAGCAAGTACAAGATACCCACAAAATGGGGCAAGGTCTGGGGTCATCCGACCCCATTGAGGAAGAAGAAGGGAATCAATCAACTCGGAGAACACTTGGAGCCCTAGCAACGACTTCGAGCGGATTGAAGTGAGGAAGCCTCAAGAACAATTTGAATGTGAATTACGCCATGACCCTAATTATGATGCAGAAGCCGAGGAGGTAATTATATGATTTCATGTTTTTATTTAATTACATGTATATTAAAACCATCACCATTAAACTCACAATGTTTATATTCAGAGGGCATTGGCTCAGATGGAAGAGTTGATGTCACAACGTGCCGAAGATGCACTCGAACCAACAGCGACGACGAGCAATGAGTCATCAAGGAAAAGGAAGCGGAGCGGTGGCAAACGAGGCGGTAGAGGATTGAACAAGTTTCCAGACGACGTATATGCCATCTTAGAAGTCAGCTCAACCGGACAGCCCACAGCTCCTTTGGAGGCCCTATCCAAGTACCAGAATGCAATTGGCTTTTGTGTTAGGGACCTTCTTGACATCACTAACAAGACCTGGGCCATTGTGTCGGAGGATGAAAAGACAAGAATTTAGGAAAAAAATGAAGACGAGGTTCCAGTTTCCTCGAGCCCTCCCAGAGGCACTGATAAAGGACTATACCTTGAAGCAGGCTGCGGTCAGTTTCCGAAACTGGAGGTCCAACTTGAATACCAAGTTTGCCAAGAAAGGGTTGGACCCTACAAAAATGTACAAGATTACTAAAGGGTAGTGGACGGTCTTTCTAGAGCAGAGGAAAGAGGCAGAATTCATAGCTCTGAGCGAATCCAACTCCGCTCTCGCAAAGAAGAATAAGTACCACCACCGTCTAGGCTCAGGTGGTTATCAGCGTCAGGCTCCCAAATGGCAACAAGAAGAGGCTGCTAAGAAGGAGAAAAGGTTATCGGCGTTGTCCGAACAAGTTGGTGAAAGGTCCGCGAATTGGATTCGAGCTAGAAAACCAAAGGAAACCGATAGCGGTTTGTCCTTTGATGACACTCAGGTTGAACAAGTAGCAAAGAACATCTTTGCGGTGGCAGCCAAGCAACAAGAAGGTAAATTCAAGCCACGAAGAGAGAGAGACATCCTTAGCGAGGGCCTGGGTAACCCTGAGCATCCTGGCCGTGTTCGAGGCGTGTCATCCAAGGAAGGATGGAAGGAGGGATTCGGCCCTCAGTGGGAAGGCGAGTATAGGAAACGTGATCGGTACAAGGCAGAAATGGCTAGCTATTGGAAGGAGGAGGCTAAGAAAGAGTTCACAGAGTTTATGGAGAAATTGGTAGACAATCCTCCTCCTGAGTTGATGCAGAAACTGGCGAGTACGGTCGTGTCAAGTCAACAAATAATAAGCACTCAGGCACCCAAGATGCAGCTAGTCCCAGTGGTGTCCCAACAGACCGTTGCCGAGGTACCAAGTAGTGTAGCATCTACTGGGAATAAGGTTAAATATCCAGTTGACGACATTGTTACTCCAGTGGCTTGCTCCCTAGTCATAAGATATGGCATTAACAATCACCGTATAAGGGAAGTAGCCACGGACAAAGCGATCCCAGGACACAAGTACCACGGTGCTGACATTCCTGAAGACTACTGCAGAGTAGAACTATCGACCATCGTCCAAGGATATGACAATGAGATTTTAGACATCCACGGTCCCGAGGACATTGAGAGACTCCGACAGGCCATAAACAATTTCATTCTTTGGCCTCGGCGGGACGTCCAGCTGAGGGAGCCGCCAGCGTCCTCGCAAGAGATAGCAGTTGAGGAGTCATCAAGACTGATTGATCCTCTTCCGAACCCACCAACATCACCAATCCATTCACATTGGAGCCCACCTCGGTCTCCTCTGCCACATCCATCACCTCCGCCACCTCCGTCACCTCCACCACAGTCATCACCCACTAGTAGAAAAAATCTTTTGCGAGACGCCTCATTTTGGGCCTTGAAGGCGGGCAACTTTTTTAACCGCCTTGGTTAATGTACCGATTAACCGAGGCGGTCAATTTTTATTAACGGAGGCGATTAAAAAAACCATCTCCTAAAATCTATTAACCAAGGCGGGTATTTATAACTGGCCCGCCTCCAGAAATACCTCTATTTTCGGAGGCGGACCAGTTATAAGGCATGCCTCGATTAATAGTGGCCAAGGCCCAATTCTAATAAAAAAGCCCAAACCAGCCCGATAAGGCTCACTGAGTATATATACAGTGATTTAGGGTTTCTCCCTCTCCCCCCCTCTCTCTCTGCTCTCCCCTCCCCTCCCCTCCCTCAGCCGCCGCACTCCCTCAACCGCGAACTCCCGCGAGCACCTTCTCTCCCGAGCGCCTCTCTCCGGCGGCCTCCTCTCCCGAGCGCCTCCTCTCCCTCCGGTGGTCGGCCTCGGCCTCGAGCGCCTCCTCTCACGATGGCAGGGCGACGAAGGAGTCCTGGCGAACCAGCGGCCCAGTGGCGTAGGCTGGAGGTCAGCCTCGCCCCTCCTCGACGGCGCCCCTCCCCCCTCGGCCTCCGCGGCGGCGCCCCCTCCACCTCGGCCTCTATGGCGGCGGTCGGACGGCGTGGCGGCCCGGCGGCGCGAGCGCAGAGGCCCGACGATGCAAGCGAAGAGGCCCGGCCTCGCCCCTCGGCCTCCTCCGCGACGGAGGGCCTCCTCTCATGGTGGCCCGGCGCGCGCAGGCGCGGAGGCCCCTCCTCGGGGGCGCCCTCTCCCCCACGGTCGCCTCCTCCTTCGTGACGACATCTTCGACCACCGGCGAGTTACGGCCGCCGGCGGCACTTGGATGGGCTTGGCGGCCCATGGATGGGCTCGCCGGGCTTATCCATAATTTTTTCTTTTTTTTTCTTTTTTACTCCATTAATGGAGGCGGGCGGAGCGACCGCCTCGGTTAATCACCAATTAACCGAGGCCTTCCATTGGAGGCGGACGTGGTTGCCTGCCTCCATTAACCCAAAACGCCCGCCTCCAAATAGTCTTTATGTACTAGTGACCTCCGCCACCTCCATCACCTCCACCACAGTCATCTGCACCACAAACATCACCTCCGCCGCCTCCCCAACAAAAATCCACACCTTCCCCACAACCAAAGAGCCACCAGCGCCGCCAAAGAAGAAGTTTCCTATCCCCAAGTTGATTTCCACCTTCGAGCCAAAGAAGAAAACAGCTGGCACAGCCAGATTTTTGAAAGGAATAGGAAAAAACGCACTAGTGAAGTCCTCGAGTTGTCTGATCTCAGTACGAAATCAGCGCAGTCGGTGCCTAAGGTAATTCCCTGCAAAATTAAGGTGGCAACTTGGGAAGACTACAAGCCTATGCCTAAAAATTATGTTGTGGGAAAGCCTCTACTGAGTTGGGAGAAACTCCAAAAGGTCCCAACCAATGTAAAAAGATTGCATGACTGGTATATGAGAGCCTTTGCTGCTGGCATTCACAACATCAACGTGTCTATACCACATAAGGCATTTCAAAGTGATCATAATCTGTGCATGATTAGCTTTGAAGACATTTGGTTGATGATGAACCTCGAGAGACTAGACGTACAAATCATAATGACGTTTGCATTGTAAGTGTTACACAGTTACACATTATTGTAGTTGCATAAATGTTCAATATCTGACATGCATGCCTTGTAGAATGCTATTTGATGAGCAGGAGCAGAGTTATGGTCAGGATATCGATTATTGTGTCGAGGAGAGGATTGCCTATCTGAACCCAATTGATATATGCGAAGAGAGGCACACCTTCAGAATCGGAGAAAACAGTGATGATTTAAGGGGCTTATTAGGTGAAGCACGGGCCGCGAAAAAAAAAGTTTGAAGTTTCAATTTGAAGCCAAGTACGCCTTCTACATTTCAAAGTGTATGAATAAGTATCAAGACAGGAAATCGATAGTGACACCGTACAACTTTGGGTAAGTATATGAGTTTGGGTAGTGGCACCGTATAACTTTGGGTGATCATACTACATAATTTAAATGCACAATTTGATTCCTATAGGGACCACTGGATCTACGTCGTCATTTATCCTAGACAAGGAAGGGTGCTGGTACTAGACTCCACAAATTATCACCCATCAAGCTATGGACATTTCCTTGAGATGCTAGAGATGTAAGTCGAGATATATATGCACATATACTTTTGAATTATAAGTGTTTTAAGAATAATTATCATGGTGATTGTATTCGAGTTCGTAGGGCATGGCGGTTTTATAAAATCAATGGTGGAAAGCTTGTTTCGAAGGAAAAAGAAAAGGAGCCATTGGAAGTTATATATGACTGGCCGGTACGTATGAAAACTTACTCTTATGAATACAGATCATACATGTCCTCTGTGGATACTACGTGTGCGAGCACATGAGAGAAGACATAGAAAACTTAAAGAAACCTTCCAAGAAGAAAACCAAGGCGATGACCACCAACGAAAAGACATTGTACACCCTAGTTGAGGACGTGTGCCTTTTCCTCATCAAACAGGTCATCTAAAGTGTAGGGAAATATCATGATTATGAGAGTGAATTAGCCAAGCCCGAGTACGAAGCGCTAACAGAGGTTTATAGCCAAAAACTTACTTGGAACGACTTTTAGAGGACATGTCCAAACTCTTGATGTATATACACATGTAACTTTATGTGTGTGAGCGTGAGACTCATGTATATAATGTGACATACACTTGTAACTTTATTGCTAGCATGAAACTTTAAAGTAATACATGTATGTATGAGATATTTAAATTACATGTTGCTATATGTAAGCACCATCCAATAGGGTTTAGTAGTTTCAATAACAATATATATGTATATATTAAATAATACAAAAATATATATTCAAAATATAAAATCTGAAATCCATTTTCACAGGCGGTTCTCTTAGTGAACCGTCTGTGTAAATGGCACATTTACACAGGTGGTTCACTAAGAAAACCGTCTGTAGAAAGCTCCCATTTGTACTGGCCCCCAGCGCAGGCGGGACTCGGAAATGTCTGTGAAAATAGGTTCTCAACCGCCAGCAAAAATAGTTTTTGTACTAGTGAAAATTTATAAGCTAGCAAAAGCTACCATTGGAGACGCCCTTAGAGGTCGCTTTACTCGATCCTCCTTGTAGTAGACCACCTCTCCAAGAGACCCGGGGATGGGGGGAGGGGGATTAAGGCATATATCAGATCGTGAAACAAGATATAATGTCATCATCAAAAACTTTGCATCTACCTCGATGTGTTAGTGTGTAGAATTGCAGTGTGTGGTCCAAAGGACTCAACGGTAAGCGCACATGTGACCTATGGATAGCTCCGTTTCTCCACAGCACCACTGGCAAAATTTGGTGTTTCCTATGAGCAGTATCTAGTTAACATGCTCCACATCTTCCCCTGGATTTTTGGCTTTGCCTTTGCTATCTACTGTCAAACCAATATGTGGTTGATAACCCTCCAACCTACGTAGAGATTCTATATATGCGTAGTCTCTCTTATCGTCTCTACTCTATATATCTTCATGTGCAAGGGAATGTGTACAACTAAGAGGGATATTTCAATTTTCACAGCATGGCGTGAGATGGTACTACAACGATGAGTGAGGTATTCTATCTAACAAGTAGCGAAGATGCGATGGAGGTGTGTAGTAGGATCGACTAACAAAAATTTACTAAACGCTAAGGCCTGGAGTGCAGGTCTGGTGCAATATATATTACTGGCAAAAGAAAAAAATGGAAAATTAAAACAAATAATGGGGGAGCTACCCTAGAACAAGTATAATAGCAAGCTGTAAGCTGACTAAATGATGAGACCGAGAAGAGAGGAAAGAAGAGAGGATAAGATTATAGTCGACTTAGGCATATAAACCAAAGAAAAAAAAACTTTATAAAAAAGACAATTGAGCCATGTATTAATAGTGAAGATCTAACTACTATATAGTTAGGCTAAGAGATAATTGCAAGAAACTTTATAGCCAGCGGTTAGTTATGTTACTAGCCTTGCACTATTGAAAATGACATATGAGAGAAATAAAGACGGGTGAAGAAAGAGACATGTGGAGATAGGCGATGGAATAAAATCCCGTGACATAGAAAACCATGGAGACAAACACGACTTGTCAACCAATATTTTCGAGTGAGGCTCGTCGTTTCAAGTTTATAGCAAAGTTGATTGGAGGGGACAATGTTGTATTACGTGAAGTTGACATTCTACTGTGTTTGGTAGTATATGAAACAGTCTTTGGTCGAAAAAAATTAAAACAGTGTCATCAATCTGATCTAGAAATTCACATAGTACACATATTATTTGGCTTCGGAAGCGCGCAAATTTCAACAGATTATCTAGCAATTCCAATTGACCCGAATTAACGCAACTCCAACAGCTGAGCTAGTCGCATGTATAGACTAATTAGATCTTGTGTCCCCATCGTCATCAGCAACTAATAACTTGGGGATGGACACGTTCACACCGTCCGCACCGCATGACACCCTTGCAATCCACAGCACCCAGTTCCGTGTCAAGGTACGGCACATCGAGATTGCGATGGCGATGCGGTTGGCTGCTATATTCTGCACGTGCTCCATGATGCATCATGGAACCAACGCGGAAACTCAGTTTTCTATTCCCGGGCAGCGTCAAACATTGATGGAGCCTCTCGTTGTGGCTGCAGGCTCGATGCCTCGTCAGCCGGCTGGGCCTCTTGCTCAGCTAGCTCTCTGCTCATGTTTCCGGCCACAACGTGCGTGTGTGCGTGTGCCTTCCGGTTCCTGCAACGGCGACGGCAAACTTTCGTCGTGGGCGGGCACCACTACTACAGATTTGCAAATCAGTACCGACCCATCACTGTCGGGTCTGATAAAACCGGCAGCGATGAATCTTCACTGTCGGTTCAGCCACGAACCGGCAGTGAAGGTCATCATTCGTAATTTGAAAAATCAGTGAAGTAAATTGATTGTTTGAGCCACTAAATGAATTCAAATAAAAAAGTTGTGAACTACAAAGTTTCATAACTTTTCGAGATCTACAACTTTCATGTAACAAGTTTTATCATCTGAAGTCGTTTACAAAAATTTGAATTTCAAATTTGACACATTCGAACGTATTTTTCGGCCACTAATCGATTTCAAATGAAAAAGTTGTGAACTAAAAAGTTTCATAACTTTTCGAGATCTACAACTTTCATGTAGAAAGTTTTTCCATCCGAGGTCGTTTACAAAAATAAAAAAAGTCAACTCTACAGGTATATCAGTGTCGGTTCCAGCCACGAACCGGCAGTGAAGCTCCTCATCACTGCCGGTTCATGGCTGGAACAGGCAGTGATATCATGATCACTTTCACTGTCGGTTTCAGCCACGAACCGGCATCACTGCCTGTTCCACCCACGAACCGGCAGTGATGAGAAGCTTCACTGCCGGTTCGTGGCTGGAAACGACAGTGATAATATCTGTACCGTTAATTTTTTTGATTTTTGTAAACTACCTCTGATGGAAAAACTTTGTACATTAAAGTTGTAGATCTCGAAAAGTTATGAAACTTTATAGTTGACAACTTTTTCATTTGAAATCATCTTGTCATCAAAAAAATAGGTTTGAATATGTCAAATTTGAAATTCAAATTTTTGTAAACGACCTCGGATGAAAAAACTTGCTACATGAAAGTTGTAGATCTCGAAAAGTTATGAAACTTTGTAGTTCACAACTTTTTTCATTTGAATTCGTTTAGTGGCTCAAACAATCAATTTACGTTCGGTTTAGTATAGAATATGAGGAAGTACTACTGAATCTAGACACAAGTGAGTCATGGGTGGAGTGGTAGAGGAGGTGCCGCGCGAGGCTGAGGTTCGAATCCCCGGCGGAGCGCGTTCGCGAATTTTACGTGACAAAATGCGCAACTTGTCCCAGAAGATGTTACCCCTCATCACTGCCGAAGTGTCAGTGCCGGTTCAAAATCCGACAGTGATAAGGGGTTTTGAAGCGGCACTGTTTTCGCTTTCTGTAGTAGTGCACCTCCATCCTTCAACTAACCCCCTTAATAATTATATATGCCCCCATAACTATATTATTATTCTTAGCAAACAGGCCCGTCAACTTTCCACAACTCACATCACGCACGCTACTAGTCCATCTCAAGCTTGCATCGCAAAAAGAAATCTGCAATTGCGCGCACATGGCGAAAACATGCATGCATTCAGCAAAAGGCCAGTTTGTCCCCCCAAAACCTTTTTTATATATAATACTAGCCGGTGGGTGAAACACATCTCTCAAGGCCGATGCCAACGTTTTCAGGCACGTTTGGATTAGTTTGGTTTGATGACCCATACTTTGTAATTTGTAAGAATTTGATGCCAGTTCGCGTAGTAAGCAGTAGTCTAGGTCGTAAACTTTGTAGGGGTAGAAACAAGAGATATAAAAGGATATAGTAAAGACTTAATACAGGCCGGTCGTTTTATTTACTTTTCACATGCACACGCTCGCCTATCTCATCTCTCTCCTGCAATGGCGACCGGCGACCTCCACCGCCTCCCTGCGCCCTAGCTTGCCCTAATACTGCCCCCGCGTGTGGCCATGGCAGATGCGGCAGCGCCATCGACAGTAGTGGTGCCGGATCCACGCTAGGTAGATCTCCTCGTCCTCCTAGATCATTCAGCTAGGGTTCTGACGAGGTCCCCCTATCATCTCTTCCAACACTGGTGGGCTCTAGAATGGCCGGGCTAGGAGAGGCAGGTAGGTCAGACGACCGAATTATTGTCAATGGACGGTTTATGGGAGCTAGTGGAGGTAGGGATGGTTGGACCAAGTTGGGGCGCGCATTAGAGCTCTGGTGAAACCCTAGCCTGCCATAAGCGGCGAGGGCAAGAACACTAGAGTTGAGGACAAAGACCTGATGTGTATTTTTTCAATGTGTTGTGCGAACGAGCATATGTGTGCAGGTCACCGCGCCTAAGTTAGCCGCGTCCAATAAATAAATAAATATAATAAAAATAAAATAAATAAATAAATAAATCATGTTCGGCATAACAGATCGAGCGCGCGAGCCAAAATACTCCATATTATTCAGCATGGTTGCCATGAACCATGATCAGCAAACTTGTTACGGCTTCTAGCTAGCTCGAAGTTGATCTTACACCCACATGCATGATATGATCCATCCAATTCATGATGTGGACAATATATATTTGTATATATTGATGGATAGTAGATACAAATGATCAAGTGTTTGTGAACAGAAATAATGGTAGCTTATTATTATATAATATGTGCGTATCTTTGCTGGATAGCTGCAAATATGTATGCTTGCTGTGTATCTCTTTCATATGATCATGATCGATATGGTACAAAAGTGTATACTGCTGTCTGTAATGATCAGCAAAAAACAGTACGTGGCGTCCTCATGAATTTCAAATCTAATATAATACGGAGTATATTGTAGTAGGAACTAAATAATCCTGATTTCAATTTGTCTTACTTACATGAGGAGGTAGAGGTTAAATATATTAAATACTGGGTATCGGAGATGGATGGATCCAGACAGTGGACTCGCTCCTCAATTCATGGCAGCTGCAGCGGCGGCAATGGGTTCCCCTCTGCTCCTCACCGTCACGTTGAGCCCACCGGCCATGTGCGCCGTCATGAGGGGCAGGAAGACCGGCACGCGGCCCTCGTCGACGGGGACGAGCTCGAACCGCCGCAGCACGGTGCTGGCCACGAACTTCATCTGCACGAACGCCATCTCCTTGCCCAGGCACGTCCGTGGCCCGGCCTGGAACACCGGGTACTTGAACGGCGACACGCCGGCGACCGCGCTGTCCTCCGGCAGCGACAGCCACCGCTGCAGGCTGAACTCGGCGGCGTCGGCGCCCCAGATGGACTCCATCCGCCCCATCCCGTACTGGAAGTAGGTGACGCGGTCGCCGCGCTCCACGCGGGTGCCGTCGGGCAGCACGTCCCCGGCCGCCGCGTGCTTGGAGTCCCACGCCACGGGCGGGTACAGCCGCATGGTCTCGCACAGCGCCGCGTGGAGCACGCGCATCTTGCCCTGCCCGCCCGCGGCGTGGCTGTTGGCCCCAGCGCCGCCGCCCGTGATCTCCCGCAGGACCTCCCGCTCCACGTCGCGGTGGCGGGTGAGCAGCCAGAAGAACCACGTCAGCGCCGACGACGTGGTGTCGCGGCCGGCCATGATGAAGCTGATCACCATGTCGCGGATGGCCTCGTCCGGGTACCCGCATTCGATCATCCGCGACAGCAGGTCGCTCCTCCTCCCGTCGTCCCCGCCGCCGGCCACCTGCAGCAGCTGCAGGCCGCGCTCCTTCTTGCGGATGTGGATGAGGTCCATGACGGCCTCGTGGATGACCCTGATCTCCTCGCGCAGCCGCCGCTCCGACCCCAATCCCAGAGCGCGCTTGGCCTTCCACACGGCGGCCACGGGCGCGGCGCCGCGCCTGGCGATGATCCCGGCGGCCGCGTCGAACGCCGCAGCCAGCCTGGGCGCCGCCGGCAATGCCGGGTCTAGGCAGCCGGGGTCAACGCCCAGCGACACGCGGCAGATGACGTCGAAGGAGAAGCGACGGAGCAGGTCCTGCATGTCCACCACGGCGGCGTCGTCGCCCGCGGACAGGGCCAGCGCGGGGACGAGCCGGTCCCGCGCCTCGTCCTCGAGCACGGCGAACTCCAGGTCCCGGAGCGCGCGCGCCGAGAACTCGTGGCTCACCAGCTTCCGCTGCGCGTACCACAGCTCGCCGTCCACGTTGAAGATGCCGGTGCCGAGCAGGTCGCCGAGGATGTCGGTGAAGGGCTTCCCCTTGGGGTAGTTGCCGAAGTTGCTCCTGAGGATGTGCTCCACGTTCGCCGGGTTCGCGGTCACCACGGTCCGCCGCGCGCCCAGCCGGTCCACCACGATCGTCTGCGTCGGCGACGCGGCCAGCAGCTCAGTGTACCAGTCCAGCAGCCGCCACCGGTTCTGGTAGAAGGCGACCAGGCACCCAATCACCAGGTAGCTCCTGGGCCCGTTGCCATGGCTGCAGCCGGACCGGAATCGGACGCTGTAGAGGAGGAGGAGGAGGCAGCATGCTGCTAGCCACAGCGTGTAAAAACAGATCATGGTGTGTGTAGTATGTACTTGCAGCCAGAGTATCTGCTTCTGCCGAGAGAGCGAGCACCTACGACTTGAGAGAAATTAAAGCATGGGAGAGACCGTGCACACTATTCGGAGTTATATATATATGTATATATATATGCGTGGGATATAGTATGAGGGGGAGGGGCCGGTGCGAGGTCGGCAGGGTCGCCATTGGAGTTGGAGGTCCATGCCTCCTGCTTCTGCTTGGGGCGGGGGGTCCTTGTTAATGCCCACGTTTCAGTAGAGGCCAGGGGAGCTGGGGAGGAGGAGGAGCGAGGTGAGACCACCGGCGGGGGCGGGCGGGGAGGAAGCCTACAGGCTACACTTGTTTGCGTTTGGCGTCGCCGTGTCGACCGCCCGTTTGCTCTTTTAGAAATCGGTTTGTATTTAATGTCATAAATGCATATATAGTTGATATCGACTTGTATTTATGTTGTGCCCGGGCAGGGCTGCTTGGATCCGATTCGATGCAAGAGAGCCATATTCTTATTATTTAGGTATTGCAAGGATTATATTTTGGGCGTAAATTGAAATGTTCTTACCACTCCAGAATTCTGTGGATCGGATGACTTATTACTTACTCCCTCCGTTCCAAATTATAAGATATTCTAATAATCTTAGAGAGTCAACCTATCTCAACTTTGACTAAACTTATACAACAATATAATAACATTTATGATGTCAACTAAGTATCATTAGATTCGTTATCAATTATATTTCATAATATATCTATTTGATATCATAAATTTTTATAGTTTTTTCTATAATTATTGGTCAAACTTAAGATGCTTTAACTGTCTAAGATTCTTGAAACGTCTTATAATTTGAGACGGAGGGAGTATTATACAATACTATATGTGCCTAGAATTGTCTTCATCATCCATTGTTTCTTTCCTTCTGCCTCTCTTTCTCTCTCTTCCTAGCTTCTTCCGTTTTGTTGAGTTGAATTATACGACAGTTGGTCCTGAATTTTCATGGACGCCGGGCACAAATTTTTTAGATTTTCTCTTCTAGGCTGCTGGGAAAATCTAAAGAATTTGTACCGCTACCTTTAGTTAATTTCATTAGGCTTCTGGGAACCAATTAATGCAGGTATGCACCACCGACGGTCTATGGTTTACCTAGCTAGGAAGCACTATGTTGGATTTTGAGCAGAAATGATATTGGACTCAGTTCCATATTTTGTTAAGTTTTCCAAGCTAAGATGCTCATCAATTAACTGGTTAGAAATCCAGTGTGTAGGATTCAACCGGAAGACCTCAAGTGACCTAGTTAACCTAAGCTAGCCAAGGCACTAACAAGTTACTCCATTCATACTCGTATTAATGTCATTTTGGACAACGACATAGTCTCCAAAGTGTAACTTTAACTGCGTATTTTTTGAAAAATATTTATTAAAATATAATATATGTATATTCTTATGAAATATTTTTCAAGACAAATCTATTGATATGATTTTCATTTTTGTTATTCATGATTTATATTCCCATGTTTGCCTCAAATCTTATGGAAAACAACATCTAATATGAGTATGGTGGGAGGACTTCTTTGTCCATGAAAGAATAGATTTCTGGTGTTGTCTTAAGTCAAATTATTTGAACTTTGACCAAAATTTTAGAAAAAAAACATCTAAAATTATTATATCAAATTGGTATCATTAGATTTATCATAGAATATATTTTCATATGGTGTTCATTCTATGTCATATATGTTGTTATTTTTTTTCTATAAAGTTAGTCAAAGTTAAACAAAATTGACTGGCATGAATTCTAAGAATTGATTTATTCAGGGACAGAGGGAGTATGTAATATCACAACTAATGGGCCTGGGTAAGAGAAGAGAGGTTCTTTCTAGGTTACACAGCACATTGTCAAACCAATAGATCTAGACGAAATAGCATGTGTCAATATAGATTGATCTTGTTGCACAATCATGTTACCCTTGGATTAATATAGATTAATCTTGGTGCACAAATCTTCATATATATCAAATTCAATCACATTTGCAAATGCATTCTGTCGGTGTCTAAAATGGCGGGGTCTAGACGGCCAACGAGTAAATTTTTAAGCGTGTTGGAGTTCAGATGGTTACGCTCGGAGAACACAGAGGTTTATACTGGTTCAGGCACGAACGCCCTACGTCCAGTGTGCTGCGGGGTGGTATTACCGAGCGCGGAGAGCTCGTGGAGGGGAGCTAAAAGCTTTGGTGAGAGAGGGAAGGTGGTTCCCAAGTCTCGTAAGTATGAGATTCTTGGTTCTGGTGTGTGATCGCGTGTATGCGAGTTTGAGTGTGTGTGAATGAATGTTGGGATGTCAAGAGAGCAAGATTGGAGGTTCATTCTCTTTCTTTATACGTAGGGAGAGATGGAGTATAGTAGATAGAGGGGGAGTGAACATGGGCCCGGCTTGGGCTGCTGCCGAGGGGGAGCTTTGTCTTCATTTTGTCTTCCTTCCTGAGGAAGATTGCGCCAGTACACACATGTCCGGGTCCTATTCATCCTTGTTATGTTGTAGCCATGCGTCTTGTAACCGGGAACTCCGTTGTTCCCTTACCTGGGCATGGGCTAGGGCTGGTCGCACAGGACCGGGCACCCTCGCGTTCCGTCATACAGGGCTGATGACGCCCTAATCCCTGTTGGAGTGTCCGTCGGAGGCATGGCGCGGATGTAGTGCGCAGAAGTCGCCAGTTAGGCAACACAGGACCTTGTACCGCAGGGTGAACAGAGGTTGGCATGGCGACTCATGCCTTGAACTCCATACCTAAGGACGGAGGGTACTATGGACCTTTTGACCATATGGACTAGGGCATCTGAGGCTGTTGATGGCGATGAGATCTCCGAAGGTGAGGGACGTCACGGATGATGTCTCCCTGGCTCGGACGGGGCGGAAGAGCTCCCGAGGGTTGATGATGTCACGGATGACGCCACCTTGGCTCGGGCGAGGCGGAAGACCCCCGAGGGTTGATGACGTCACGGATGACACCACCTTGGCTCGGGCGAGGCGGAAGAGCCCCCGAGGGTTGATGACGCAACGGATGACGCCACCTTGGCTCGGGCGAGGCAGAAGAGCCCCTGATGGTGATTTTGTTTTTGTTGAGTCTAGTAAATTGGGTACCCTATTTTTAGGTATCTGACAGTAGCCCCCGAGCCTTCGATGTAGTGAAGGACTACACCAAAGGCTTCCGAGAGCGCTTATGGTGGTTGGTTAGAGTTTTGGATTCCGGTGGGTGCGCGCTTAGGAGGGAGATTTTTCCTCCTAAGGGATTATTCGGAAGTCTTGCACAGTGCTTGACCCTTTGCTTCCCTCACGAGGCGGGGAGGGAGTGGACTGCTCTATACGTCAGGGCTAGAGCTCTAGTCGCACGCCAGCCCTGGCACGGGCTGCACTGTTGGCCTCGGGCTGACGCGTCTTGAAATGACGAGTCGGCCCTGCGTCGTGCTGTCTTTCGGCCTATACAATCGATTGACCGGTCGAAGATGTGTTTGTTAGATTTCAGGGTCTGACTGCGCCCCCCCTGTTGCCCAAAAGTGGGCGCGCCATGTCTTTCCCGTTCGAGGAGCAGTGCCAGACCCCGAACGACTTGCCCTGTGGTTAAGACTCCGAACGGCGCGCCCTGAGCCACCCGTCTCTTGGCCATTTATAGCCTTGTTGCACCCTCTTGAAGTGGGTGTTGTCGCACAGTGCGACATGGTTGGGAGGCGGTGTTGTAGTATCATGGGCCTGCTGCCGCGTGAGTGCCCTGGCGAGCTATAAATAGGGGTGACTGCATGTGGGGAGATTCACATCCACACAGTATTGCCTACCCTAGATTCTTTCTCCGAGGTCTCGTCGGAGAGTCCCTTGAGCCGCCATGGCGGGCGGCCTTTTGAGAGCCGCACCGGATTCAGAGGAAGTTCTACGTTGGGGGTGCATGTGTCCCCTTTCGCTCTGTGGCAAGATTGAGAGGATGCTCTGCGAGATGCGCATAGCTCCCCCCTATCCTAACCACTGGTGGAGCGGAAGATTGTGACCACCCCCTGCACGAATTGCTCCCTGGGATGAAGGGCGTAGGATCCATCCCTTTTGCGGAATGGCCCTGCTCTCTGCCCCGAGGGAGTCGATGATGTGTTGTCCCTCTCCAGAGGGTAGCCAAGGATGTGTCCACTGGGAAAGTCTTAGCAGTTCACCTGCATGACCCCAGGTGATGACCCATCCTTGGCTGTTGGTTGATGGTGCTGCCGCCGTTAGCGTGACTGGCGGGCTCGGAGCTACCTAAGTATGGCGGGCTCGGGGCTGCCTGGCGGCGGAGTCCTTGATCATGGAACAACTAGGGCGACCTAGCTATGAAGTGCCCAACCAACTCCGGAGGAGGGGCGCGACCTGGGGCTTCCTGAAGACGAGGCGACGACTGTTCTCCCACAGCCGCAGCACGCTTGATCGGAGTGGTCCATGGGTCGTGACGTCGCCGTCCGACGTGACCTTGTATATCAGGCAAATGTTTCCCGAGCCCCGCGGTTGGGCTACTTGAGCTTGATATACGGCTACGTCGGTCGGCGGTGTGATAACTAATGTGGGTGCCCCGCGAGCGCCCTTAGTTTTTGGCCTCTTGGCCTGGGATTTCCCTTCAGTCCACATTTTTCGTGTTTTTGGTGTCTGACGATTAGGCTCATCCCTTATGTCTCTCAGAGAGCGTGTAACCCTTGCAAGAGTTAATATATAAATATATCTGAAAAGAGAGGGTGTTTATGTTTACTTGTGCGGACCTCCGACGCGTGAGGCTTGCACCGTGGTGCGACGCCAGCCCTCGAGTCTTTACTCGGTGTAAAGAAAATAGTCTCGGTTCTGTGTCATCTTGTTTGTTCGTTCCCCACGCATCCCTCCGCGAGAAGGGGGAATATGAGCTGAACCATGCTATCCTCGAAGCTGATGAACCATGGCTGCTCGTCGAGTTACTATCGGGAAAATTTGAGTAGGGTGCTCGGTTCCCGTTCGGTGGGGTTCCGGCTTGTGGCCAAAGTCGTGGCTCACCCCAAATCGGTTTCATCTAGTAGCCGGATCCGTTCGATGGGTCCCGGGGACCTTCGGTAGGAATACCATGAACCAATCATCCGTAAAGACAGACTCAAATACGAAATCTGGGAATTACCTTAGCATCCGATTGCTAGGACAATGACCGCTAGCGTGTCCATTCCCTATTCGCCCCTCGCTCTGTTGTCCTGAGACGGCCGTTTCGAGCCCTGCTGGGTCGGCCTTCGTATCTCTGGACTGTAATGGGCTGTTGGGGCGTCTATAGCCCCTATCCCTTTGGCTTACCTGGGCCCATGGGCCGTCGCTGCTCGTTGCACCGCTTGTGCGTGTCCCTCCGACCTTCGCGTGAGTCGGCCGAGCTCGGATGAGTCGGGGGCTCTCCCGAGAGGCGCTCGCGCTCGGGAGGCGTGTGCCTTGGCTAGGAATGCATGAGTAAAATCTATGCGTGCGGCGTGATGGGCCCGGGGTAGATCCTGTAATGATGATGGATACAGGATATGAATCAGAACAAGGGGAAAAGGTGAGTGGTGACAGTTACCTGCCGCAGCGCATGCGGTTCGCAATATTCCTGCGAACAGTGGAAGCGACGTAGCCGAGCGGCCGCATTTAATGTGACCCGGGTCGTGGGGTCGTGCGCGTGGGGAGTCGTGGAGGCGTCGCTCCGCCTTCCGACCCCTTATAAATATATGTACGCCGCGTCACCCCCTGTGAGCCTGCACTGATCGCCTCTTTCGCCGCTTCATCTTGCTCGCGCTGAATCCTCTGAAGCTAGGGTTTGCTTCGCAGTGCGTCCGTCTTAGTCACACCTTGCCCCGCACCGCTTCCCGGGAGAATTTCTGATGGCCGGAGATGAGCTGGCCCCGATGTGAGGCTGAGTATGAGTGGGCGCTCGCGCTGGTGGACGCGATGGTCTCCTTCCTGCCAGAGGATTCTTCACCATTATGGAATTGAGCTCCACAATCTCAATCCTAACTCCGTCCTTCATCTTGTGGCCTTCGCGGCCATGTCAGAGGGGATGTTGGGGACGGAGCTGGACTTCAACTTGTGGAGGTTCTTCTTCAAGGCGACGGTGTTCCTCCTTTATTCTGGAGGGGTGAGATGGGTGGCGTCGAGCGGAGGGTGTGCCATCAGTCTCCGTTCTGCAACTCCCATCTCTACATGCCGGTGCGAACGAGCTTGTCCAACCAGGGGTGGCACTCCCAGTGCTTCTACATTCGGAAACACCCTGAGGCGCCACTCTCGGAATACACGGGCCGGTGTTTTGCCGAAGATCTCCCCAGTTGGAATGATTACTTGACCCCAGAGGAGCTCTCGGGAATACAACCTTATCTCCGGAGCTTGAGGCGGCTCCGCGACGAGGAGCTAAACCTCTCGGGGGTAGTCGTGCAGTTCCTGTAGCGCCGAGTGCTCCCGCTTATGGCGCGGGTGCGTTCGCTGGACGACATGGTACCTAGGGCGTCGCATGATGGATCCACCATGGCGGAGGTGGACCTGGAGCTAGAGGACACGGTCGACGTCGCCCGGAGGCTGCTCAGAGATGCCCTGAATGAAGATGGCGTTTACCGTTGTCCGCCAATGCGCCCTGACCTCAACTTCATCGAGCTGGTAAGTCGAGACCGTGCCATAATGTCTTTTCCCCGTGCTTCTTTTATTTGGTGGTACTGATTCGTGCGCCGCTCGTCCTTTTTCTGCAGGGCCCCTCTCGATGGCTCGCCATGTGGCTGCGCCTCTTCCCGTTCAAGGCGCAGTGAACATGGGCTGGGTCCCACCGCAACCGGCTGACGTGGACTGGGAAGTCATCGGGGAGGATGACGATGATGATGACGACGAGGACAGGCGTCCTCTATCGGAGGTGGTCCCCGCGCTTCGAACGGTGGGGACAGTGCGTCGGCCGGCTGCGACCGCGACCATGGTGGATGTGCCACCGGTGAGAGTGCTCGGTGCACACCTGGCCCCTAGTAGTTCTGGGGGCAGCACTGCCGGCGGCACTCCGACCACTCCTCTTCCTGTCCTGCCCGCGGAAGGGGGGGGGGTGGACGGCGAACGGAGCAGCGGTTCGGGGTCCTCGAGCCGTGGCGCGATGGAGACGATGTGGAAGCGTGGCCGCGTCTTCTCCCCGTGGTAAGTCTGCGTCGCGCGAAGTTCTTCTCCGTTTTATCAATGGGATACGATTGTTCGTGGCGTGAGCGCGGGATGGACTTCGCAGGATCGCCAAGAGCCCCGACCACGCGAGCTGGAAGAAACTGCACCGGGAGGCGACTCTGGCTGGTCCGGGGCGGAGCGTCGCGGCCTTGTCCGCAGGTTCACGGATGCCGCCGGGACCGGGAGTGGCCCGACACCGAACAATGCCGCCGCGATTGGCGTAGCATCGCAGGTCCCTGCTAACGCCGGCCCCATGGTCGTCATGCCATCCTCTCCCCCAGAGGTGGTGGTCGTTGACGATTCTGGGGAGGAGGGTGGCCTGGGCGTCACCGTGGCAGTGGAGGTCGAGGAGGTCCAGGCGGACGCGATGCTGGAGGGCATGGCGGTGGCAACTGGACGGCGGGGGGGGGGGGGGGGGGGAAGGACGCCTGGGCGGCGCCCTCCCCGCGGCGGGTTGCCTCGTGGCGTGCTAGTCCCCAGGTCGTTTATAGAGGAGGAGTTGGCATCCGCGCATGCCTCGAAGGCCGTTCTCCCTCAATCTGGTACGAGTTCGTCGGGCGAGGCGGGCGGCGCCGGGGGAGGGACCACTCCTGGAACCCTACGTCGGCTTGGCCCCGACAGTCACTCCTTCGGGGATGCTGACCCGATCGCGTGGGTCAATCGGGAAAACCCGGGGGGGGGGGGGGTAGTGTTCGTGCTGGACGATCAGCGTGAACTCCGGCATTGCCAACGTGTTGCGGGCTCCCGCCGGGCGCATGGCCGCCGCGTGGCATGTGCGGTGGAGGAGCTCCAGATATCGGTCGCATTGCTCAACGACGACCTCTCTCATCACGGTAATGTGAGAGATCGCCCGAATGTATGTACTGTTTCTTCTGCTTTGATCGACTTCCTGACATTCCTTTTGTGTAGATCCTGATGGCGACGAGTGCCGAAAAGTCATAGTTCCTCCGCCGCGACGTTGGGCGGTGGGACCCCGGGTCGTGGGCAGAAGTCGGGGATACAGAGGTGGCCAAGATCCTCTTGACTAGTCGCAGCCGAGTGGTCGAGTTGGAGGAGCAGCTGAGGGCCTCGGCGACGAGGGAGGAAGACGCCTGGGCATTAGCGCGCCGGAACGCGACCGACGTCAAGCGGGTCGAACTGGAGCGGGACATAGCCCGCACCGGTGCTGAGGATATCCGCAAGATGCTGGAGGACGAGCGCGCGGCGCATCAGGCCGAAGTTGAGCGTCTGATGACCGAGCGCGACACCGAGGCGGAAGCGCGGCGCCGGGCCATCTTGGCGCTGAACTCCTTGGAGGAGGAGCGCAACACCATGCGGCGCCAGCGTGACGTCAATCATCGGGAGCAAGATAACGCCGTGGCCCGCTTCGGGGACCTGTCCAACTGGGCGCACGAGCACAATGCTGACGCCGACCAGAGGATTCTGGAGTTCTCCACCCGGGTCGGTGAGTTGACGACGGTCGCCTCACAGCTCCGCGTGATGATCAACGGTCTGGAGGGAGAGAACGCAGGTATGTTTCCTCTGTCTGCCCGTTTGCCATGGGATCGTGTGTCATTTGTTTGGAGGTTGAGGTCATCTTTCTTGTTACTTCAGGGTTGCAGGTCGGTGCGCAGGAGGCGTAGGTGTTGCGTGAGGCAGTGCACGAGGTGTGCGACCTCTTTGGAGTTCCTGCCGTCGAGGGCGGTCCGGTAGCGGCCAGGACCCACGTCGGCCTGCTCTGGGAGCGGGGCCAGGCATGGATCCGGGAGGCCCTGCGCATCGGAGTCCTCCGCACGATGGCGATTGCCGCCTGCCTCTACGATGCGGTGACTCCTACGCTCGTCAGCGAAGGCTATCCCCCGGACGCCCCAGAGGATCTGCTCGACCGGATCGAGGCCAACGCAGAGGAGCCAGCTGTAACACCCTAGGTGTTAAGCTTGCATTTGCATATCATTTCATGAGCATGAGTAGAAGCATTTATGCATTCATGCATTTCCATGATCATATGAAATGATAACCACAAGTGATCATCTTGTTTTCATGTTGTATGTGTTAACATACAACTAGCTTTAATTAAGTTATGCTTGTCTAACCAAGTGCTTGATGTTTTGATCACTAATAATCACCTAGATATATTTAGGGATGTTAATTGAACCATGTTTATGTTCATGATCAAGTCCAAATGAGCTTCTAGGGTTTAAGCTTAATGATTGACCCTAGGAACCCTTTTGCTTCTAGGGTGCATGTGGCCGAGCTTTTCGAAGGGTTCCGCTAGGGTTCCGTGTAGGTGTAGCCGTCGCCAGTTGGGCTGGAGAAAGCTTGCGCCCGACAGCGCAAGAGCAGCAGCGCCGCCGTGCCGCCATGAACGTCGTCGAGCATTCTCCGGTGCGAATGAGGTACAACCAGTTACATGGTTCGATGCGGGTTGCGTAGGGGAACACAACCATGGGGTTAGTTTGGCCGGAAAGTTCATCGCCGGCGAAGGACCGAGGGTCGAGCACCTCCAGTGCAGTCGGCTCTGTGGGGAAGAAGCTGACCAGTGGGTCCCATGTGTCATAGGCTCTAGGTGTTTCTCTGTTTTGTCCTTTTCAGTTCTGTTGGTTAACTTTGGAAATTCATAACTAATTCTAGTTAAATGCTAAAAATGTGAAACCAGTTATGTGAGCTTTGTTATATTTTTCTCTATGCATGAAAAATGTTAAGTAACCTGTTAATACTATTCGTCTGTGTTGTTTTGATAAAAGTGAACAACATGCTTTATGTGCTTAGTTTAACTTGTTTAATTCATCACTGGAGTTTGGTATGTGGTAAAATCATGGTTCTTATTTTGTTGAGTTTGTCTCAGCATGCACTTCCCATGAAAAATGTTAAAGTGACAGTAACCTATAATTTAGTAGCTTGTTGTAGTTCTTTTAATTTAATGCTTGTTTAATGAAATGCAACCTTGCTAAATTGCTAAGCTAAGTTATATGTGGTTACTGTGCTTGCTAATTTTTTGTACATATGTTACTTTCTTAGTGTAAGCTAATAAAAATATGAAATCTGTTGTTTAACACTTTTCAAATTGTTTAAGTAATATATGTTTAACTTATGCTTGTTTTCTCATCACCAGCAAAGATGTAATTTTAACTCCTTTATGTATATGTTTTCTGTTGTTGGTGTGAACACCAAAGTGGTAGCTAAATATGTAATCTATCTTTTCTAAGTTTATCATAAATTTTGGATGGTTAGTTATAGGCTTTCTAACTGTTTTAAGTTATCTCTGTTTGCTGTTAAACAGCTGAAGCATGTTTTCTTGTTAGAATTGTTTGAGCTATTTGTGTTAAGTTTCAGTAGTAGCTACAGTTGACTTTGTGGTAGATAACTTGTTGATCTGTCTTGTGTTAAATTCTCACAACCATAACCTGTTTAATTTAACCTGAGAATGTTTTACAAGTTCAACCTTAAATTGGTGTTTTCCTGTTTCTTCAAAATAGCTTTGCTTATAGTGTCTATTAGGCCTTTTTAATTTTGGATCTAGCTCGTGAGTTTATGGAATGTTTTGTAGATAATTTCATGACCTTTCTAGAATGTCTTAGTTTGTAATTTTTGGTGGTGTTTAGCTCCAGCTACATAGTTTTTTTTCTAGTTGCTGTTTTAAGTGTTTCTATGCCATGTTTTGCTTGTGTTAAGTGTTGTATGCTTGTGTAAGTTAATCAAGTGCCTTAAACCATAAAACTTGTTTAATGCAGGTGTAAGAGAGCTTACCTCAGAGGAGAAGCTCTATTACAAGTTGCAAAAGAAGGGTAAGTGTTAACTTCTCTACAGCCGAAGAGATTTGCACCTACTCGGTGAATGAGATAAAATGTTGCATAACACATTCATCATGAGCATCCATTCATTTGCATTAGACATGTCTCATTCTAGTATATGACTTGTCATATATGTTGGTTTATCATACATGTATACATGCATCTAGGATCGCCGGAGGGAGTGACCTTGCTGGAGTTCGGGGAGCTAGAAGGAGGAGTCCTACCAGAGTTGCAAGCTCCGGAAGAAGGAGAACAGGGCCCTGACCTTCCTGAGTGCCCTAACCACCTCCTCTCCACCTTTGTGAAAGGCAAGCCCCGGAGCATTATACACCTTCTTACTCTATTTAAAGTATTTTACTTACAGTTCAACCACTTGTTTGTGCATTAAGTTAATAGGATTTGAGATGGAACCCCTTACTGCATTATACCTTCTTTGTCCACCATAAAGAACCTTGTAGGCCCAGGATTGAAATCTTGCTTAGACATGCTTAGACCGGTAGCATGGGTGGTCTATCATTTGTTCCCACGCCAATGTAGCAATTGTCAAGTTCTCACTAACGGGGAGAGACCGCGATTCGAATCGTATTCCTATCCAGCTAGAGGGTTTATTCCTCACCCAAACCTCGCAGTCCCTGTACCAAGCGATGCGACAGTCGCCTAGTCTACCATTCAAACAAAGGTCGATTCAGAATCATACTCAACAAGCCCAAGGACCGCCCGACACCCCGTACGTCCAGCCTAGTGATCCACTTGCTGGCCTCGGCCTTACTCTCCGCGTCCTCGTCACCCCGCAACAGCTTGCGATTTGCTTCGTCCTTGGTTCGGACAGTAGGTAGGTTTCGCGGCACGAACGAGTTATCTTGCCAGCTAAAGGTGGAGGCATGCGTTCAACATGAAAAGAGGGACACCACCCGATCAGCCTGCCAAAACGGCAGACACATACATAAAATAACGGCCTAGAGCGCACAGCTCACCTAGATGTTGCCAGTATCAGACGTACGGACAATTTACCAACCTTCCCGGTTGTCTTTCCATTCATGATATTTTTCATAGCCTCGGCTTCGCCACGTAGAGCAATACATGACTTGGGTTACCGAGGAAGTTATCTTTAATTAGCAAGGCTAAGCATCTATCTTTGCTATGCCAACAGGCTAATAAGGATATAAGGATATCAAAAGCAAGTAGGGTAGTATGCAACAATTAGGTTCACCCAACTCCTATACTTAATGCAACAACATAGTATAGCATAGTAAATTGATATCATAAGGTACGGTTAAAATGCACCAGGGCTTGCCTGGGACCAACACTAAGTCAGTGTTCGTTAGAGGTCATTTGCTTTGCGAGCACCTTCGAAGACACTTCCATCTTCCGAGTTCGTCCATCAACACCACCTTCGGGTTAGCTCCAAGCGTCACGTCCTTCACGTATGTACTTATCGTACCTAAATGAAATGCCGATGCATGTGCATGAATGCGGGGAAATAGTAACACAAGATAGTATTACAAACAATTCAAGAGAATCACACGTTTATACCAGACACACACATAAGCACTTAGAGTTAATTATAACTAGTTAGCTAATTATCATCACAACTTAACATGGAAGATAGAAAGCACACCAAGCATGATACACTATTAATATCAAGTTAAACCATGGAAAGTATTTATCTATTAAGTTTACTTAGCATAATAAACTAGCAAGAACAAGTTAGAGCAATTAACTTACACAAGCAAGTTCGGGACAACAACATGCAGTCACGGTTTTAATCATAACTGGAGTTATACTAATCAAACAAACATGATTCTTACATATTTGGAAATCTAATTAAGTTGTCTACAACTCTTTTAATACCATACAAAGATGATTTAAAAGCTAAGCAACTCGAAATAAATGAAGAAGGCATCTCTGTCCAAAAGATGGACAGATTTGACACCTCTTCTTAAAACAGTCATAACCCAAGGTTTACAACTCCTAAAAATATGAATCAAGACAATATGGAAAGATTATCAAAATCTCTGCAATTCATTACACATTTTAAGTTAGTTAAAAAGTACTTATAAACAGATCTGTCCAGAGAGATGGCAGATTCCAATAACAACTTAGAAAAATGCATATCTCCCAAACTACTACGGATATGGCCACCAAATTTTAACGCAAGCTAGAGAGTAATATTATCTACAACTTTCTTATTCAACATATCAACAGAAAACACCATTTAGCACATGATAAAATTTATTTCCTAAAACCTATGCATGCAGCCAAAACAGCAATATAACAAGCTTGTTATTTTTATAACTCACAAACCACTTAACAAACAGCCATGAAACTTTAACCAAGCACCATACATCATATAAGGAACATACCATAATGATTTCATGATTTTTGGAGCAACGCACACCGGCGATAAATATTTAATCTATATAATGACACCCCTAGAATAGCAGCACAAGAATCATTTTTACAGCAATTAGAACCAACTCAAACCTAATATTCAATTGATTTAGTGCGTAGAGAATTTCATAAGGATTCCAAAATGTCCAAAATCGCATCCATGCGATTTTTCTACGATTTACTACGATTTTCCAAAGATCTGCTGCATAAAAGGGGATTAATTTCGAGATTAGTATTTGCACCAGGCATCCTGTATTTTTATGAAACAAACAAAGGACCTAGAATTAAATCAATGAGTCATAAAACATTTGCATAAAAATCCACTAAGAAACTTCTGTAGACTAGATAACCCTTTCTGCTTCGTTCGTCGTGGGATTTTACGGAGACGACGACGGATCGAAGGGAACCGGAGCTGCGGTTGCCGGATAAAGGGCCAGCAGCACCTGCGCTGCCCTTGCTCGGACCAGCAACGCCCAGCCCGGCGCCGCCAGCAGGCACGCAGCAGCAGCAGCCGCACCGCACTGCTGCATGGAGGCAGCCGCGGCAGCAGGGCTGCCTGCTCTGCGGGAGGCAGCAGGGGCACGCCCGCCCGCGCTTGGGGCCCGGGACGAGGGGCGCTGGCCGGCTGGCAGGGCGCTGGCAGGGCACAGCCCGCGGGGGCCGGCGGTGAGCAGCGCACCAGCGCGCGGGTCGCGACGCCGGGGCGTGCGCCTCCCGCGGCACGTGGCCTCGGGCGCGACTCGGTCGAGCGCGTCGGGCGCCAGAGCCACGCCGCGCACGGGCGCGAGGAGGCGCGCGGCCAAGCCCAACAGGCAGGGGCGAGGTAGGGAGAGGAGCTCCGGCCTCTCGGCCATGGGAGGAGAGGGAAGGAGGAGGGAGAACCTCCTGCTCTTGCTCGGCAGGAAGAAAGAATGGGGAGGGGAAGAGAGTGCCGAGTGAGGGAGAGAGAGGGGCTCGGCCCTTTTTCTGCCGAGGCAGGAGACGCCGGGCAGGTGGCGCGGGACGCCGCGCATGCGAGCCACGGGGCGGGAGCATCGGCCACCACCGGCTCCTTCATTTTCTTTTTCCTTTTTCCTTCTCTACCAAATTCATTAATTGCCACTGTCGCATTTTTCCACTTTTTAAACCGTTCGTCTGATCGTGAATCCGAAGGTACCGATGCGGAAGTCTCGACGAATAGAGCAATTTGCTTTAAACGCCACGGTCAAATTCCAAACGGTTTGCGAATTACGAGTTTCTAGAGAAAATCTCGCGGGGACCGAAAACTAGCAATCCGACGATCTTCAGGCATCTGTGTTGCTATTTTTGGCTCTGATTCAGGTCTCGGTGGTTGAACAAGTTTTATTCGTCTCGATCCGATCTACAACTTATCTTCATGTTGCGTCGACATGTGAGATTTCTAAAATGTCGGTCAACGCCGGTCAAAAACGTTGTCGGTTGCGCTCGGGTCAGGGCTCGGATTATTTTCCGGGCATTTTCTCTGTTTCCGGGCAATACAAACCTTTCACGACTTTTGTTGCAGAGTTCAACTGGAGTATTCCGGACAAGGTCGGGAGAGTTGGTTGAACTCGTATAATTATTTCCACTTTATAAAATAAACCGGGTAATTATAAAAGTCGCCATGTGACATTTTAATTCCAAAGTTTACGAAACTTTACCAATAGTTCATATAGATGGAAATAGATATAAGACATGTAGAATAAATACCTTATCATAATTTCTGATGTATGAACTATAGTCTCCGATTATCGGTTGATCCGATATAATTAGGCTTAATCACTTTTTAGCCCGTGATTAACACCGAGGGTGTTACACATGCTATCGTGGAAAATAACCATGTGGAAGTAATAAATCGAGACCGAACGGACAAGGTGTTGTGAGCCACTTGACTTGGAGGTCTTGTGAGTGGGTTCTCTCCGCCTGTGTCGTTAGGCACTGGATCGTGGTTGGACATCTGCCGAGATTGAACACATGCCTCTCTTATAGCTGGCCGAATAACTCGTTTCGACCGCGAAGCCTAACTGTGGGTTCGGGCCGGAATCTTCCCCTACTTGGGTCATGAATACCGCGAGCGGAATACTAGACCGTGGGCAAGCACCCTGAACGTCCTGGCCTGGCACCAAGGGCAGGCACTACTTGAGCTACCTGGCTACCGTGAGTCACTACTCTTGCCTGTACCCGGGAGATCCGTGGGCTACCCGAGCGATAGTGAAGGTGACCCGCATAAGTGTGCCGGCAGGCATGCTTGGGTGTGACTGAGGAATAAACCTCTAGCTGGATAGGAATTCGATTGGAATCACGGTCTCTCCCCACCATTGAGAAACTTGAAAGATCTTCCTCACACTGTAGAAACCGAAACTCTAATAAGTAACCGAAAGATGGTTATGTGGTTTTATGCCAAGCACAATATGGTTATTAATGTTTGGTAACTCAGTGATTGCTCTAGTACAGGTGCTAATGAGATCTTCTTGATGTCACTTAACTTGATTCTAAATGTTGTTTTCTAATGATGAGAATACATGAGTAATTAGGATGTTGTAGGCCTCTGGGCCCCCAAAGATCATGAGGCACTTGTTGACGTGGGGGTAGGAGTCGTCGTGACCCCCGTCCCCGTCCTGGCCTTCTGACTGCTCCGGCTCGTCCTTGTCAGGGATGACCTTGAAGTACCTGGCCATGATGTCACACCGCTGGAGTGTGTACTTGACCGTTCCGTTGTTGTACGGGCATGGTTTCGTGATCATGTCATCGAACTTGCCCACCTTCTTCCCGCCCTGGGGATAGGGAGGCTTGCGGTCTCCCGCTGCGACAACGTTGTCGCCACTGCCACGCTCCGACTTGCCCTTCTTGTTCCTATTCTGGGCGCGGTTCGAGCCGCCTTTGCTGGCGGTCTCGACTTCCTTGCCCTTTCCCTTGTCTGGGTGGAAGATTGCACCGACCGCCTCTTCTCACGATGCGAAGCTCGTGGCGATGTCGAGGAGTCATTCGGTGGTGCGAGGGTTGCTGCGGCCCAGCTCGTGGACCAGCTTTTTGTAGGTGGTACCTGCGAGGAAAGCCCCGACCACGTCCGCGTCGGCCGTGGTCGAGAGCTTTGTGCATTGCTGGGAGAAGCGACGGATGTACTCCCAGAGGACTCGTCCGGCTTCTGCCTGCAGCTGCCTTGGAAGTTCCCGACAAAGGCCTGTCGCAGGGACTCTCACCCATCAATGGTGTTGGGGGTCAGATGCTCGAGCCACGTGCGGGTCGAGTCCGAGAGATGTAGAGGCAAGATGCGGATGATGAAATCATCATCATCCGCACCACTGGCCTGACATGCGAGGTGGTAGTCGTCGAGCCAGAGCACGGGGTTCGTTTCCCCGGAGTACTGGACGACGTTGGTTGGCTGTCGGAAAGGGTGCGGGAACGACGCGCGCCGGATGTGGCGAATGAACACCAAGGGGCCCGGTGGCTCTGGCGTGGGAGGCCAGTCTTCATCGCTGTCATATCGGCCGCCACGTCGGGCGTGGTAGCCTCGGCGTATGCCATCCCGCTTGGCACGCTTGCGCGCGTTTAGCGTGTCGCGCACGTCGCGCTTTTCGCCTACACGAGCGTGCACGGTCGGACGCTGGTGTTCGACCGGTGCGGGATCCGGATGGACCGACCCCTCGCGGTCGTTAGGAGCCGCACCGGCTGGGTGGCCGGCACTGAGCCCGGGCCTCCGCAGCGTGGAGCTCTTGGGCTGTTGTTCCGCGGCCCGCTCCAGAAGGGTCTTCAGCTCGTCGTGAGCGAGCTTGCCGTCGGGAACATCTGGGATCGGAAGGTTGTGGAGCAATATCCTTGCTACCGCGATGTTCTGGCTTGCCCGCGTGAACTATGGCATGCCATATTCTTCGTTGATGATGCGGTGGTGTACCGCCCGGGCCTCCCTACGAGCGCGAGGCTCCGCGGGATCCATGGCGGCTTCGCGCTCAAGCTTTTTGCGCTCGAACGTCACCTTTCGCTGGCGCTCTGCGAGCTGTTGCTCTATGTCGCGGAGGTCACAGAGCTGCTGCTGCCAGGCCTCCGAAGACTGCGGGCCGGGCCTTGGCTGGGGTACCAGAACACCCATCTGGCGAACGGGTGTGTGGTTGCCGTCGCTGTCGTCGTCCCCCTCGTCGATGAGGGTGGGGTCGATGGTGGTTCCGGGTGGAGGTGCGTTGCACATGAAGAACTCACGATCATGGTCCTCGCTGGGATCGCTCAAGCCGGAGTTGAGTAGATAATTGCTAGCTTCGAGGAAGTCGTGAAGCGCCTCCTGATCCTCCAGACCGTCGAAGTCCAGGGGGTCCCAGGGATCAACCCACGGCTTGAGTCAGTGTAAGATGTGGCCTCGGAGCACATGAGGAGATCGAGGGCGGAGCGAGATTGGTGGGACACGAGCCCCATTCGTGTCCCTTCTGTGGGGTCAGCATGGAACCACGCGGCTACCACCTCCGCATACGACGCGACAACATTCCTCATGCCGAAAGGTTGTGCCTCCGAGGTGGACGCTTTGACGCGCCCAGAAGAGAGCGGCTGCCCTCCCGCGAGCTGCGCTATCACGTTGGCGAATGCGAAGTAGAGGTTGTGGAGGGACTCCCCAGTCGGCTAGGGTTCCATGACCGTGTCGAGCTGGCGCTCGAACTGAGGATAATCGGCCCACGGGACAACCACCCCACGAGTGGCTTGTTCCTCGGAGGGAGATAGATGGAGGTGGGCCATGGATGCAGTGATGGCGTCCATGGATACCTCGAAGGATGCCGTTGGGCGACGGAGAGCCACGTCGCCCCCCTGCCCGTGGCACTGGAAGTCCATGCTATCAAAACGAACGGTGGAGCCCAGAGCAAAGTCAACGTGGCGATCAGCCATCTGAAACTCGAAAATACGGGTGACACGCAAAGGTCCCCTACCTGGCGCGCCAAATGTCGGTGTCTAAAATGGCGGGGTCTAGATGACCAACGAGTAAATTTCTAAGCGTGTCGGAGTTCGAATGGTTACGCTCGGAGGACACATAGGTTTATACTGGTTCAGGCACGAACGCCCTACGTTCAGTGTGTTGCAGGGTTGTATTACCGAGCGCAGAGAGCTCGTAGAGGTGAGCTACAAGCTTTGCTGAGAGAGGGAAGGTGGTTCCCAGGTCTCGTGCGTATGAGGTTCTTGGTTCTGGTGTGTGTTCGCGTGTATGCGAGTTTGAGTGTGTGTGAATGAATGTTGGGATGCCAAGAGAGCGAGATTGGAGGTCCATTCTCTCCCTTGATACATAGGGAGAGGTGGAGGAGTACAGTAGAGAGAGGGGGAGTGAACATGGGCCCAGCTTGGGCTGCTGCCGAGGGGGAGCGTTGTCTTCATTCTGTCTTCCTTCCTGAGGAAGATTGCCCAGTAGACACATGTCCGGGTCCTGTTCATCCTTGTTGTGCTATAGCCATGCGTCTTGTGACCGGGAACTCCGTTGTTCCCTTACCTGAGCATGGGCTGGGGTTGGTCGCACAGGACAGGGCACCCCCGCGTTCCGTCATGCAGGGCTGATGACGCCCTAATCCCTGTTGGAGTATCCGTCGGAGGCATGACGCGGATGTAGTGCGCAGAAGTCACCAGTTAGGCAGCACAGGACCTTGTACCGCAGGGTGAACAGAGGTTGGCATGGACTCATGCCTTGAACCCCATCCCTGAGGACGAAGGGTACTGTGGACCTTTTGACCATATGGACTAGGGCATCCTAGGCTGTTGATGGCGGTGAGATCTCCGAAGGTGAGGGACGTCACGGATGACGTCTCCCTGGCTCGGACGGGGCGGAAGAGCCCCCGAGGGTTGATGACATCACGGATGACGCCACCTTGGCTTGGGCGAGGCGGAAGAGCCCCCGAGGGTTGATGACGTCACGGATGATGCCCCCTTGGCTCGGGCAAGGCGGAAGGGCCCCCGATGATTATTTTGTTTTTGTTGAGTCTGGTAAATTGGGTACCCTATTTCTAGGTATCTGACACATTGAGAATAGATACATCCCAATCCCAATCGGTGGTAGATGTCAAGAAAAGAATGGAATATGCTTGGAATATGTAGTAGTTGTAAGGGTATAATCATCCCACAAAAGCTTACATGTGTGTATAAATACCTCTCTAAGTGGATTGTAGGAAAGGAGGAAAGAAACCTGATTCCACCGGTCGCTTATAGGTAAATTTTGTTTCTCCTTGTTTCTTTCGTTCGTCCATTGTTTTGCTTTCAGCTATTTGAGAGACAACCCCGTGTTCGAAAGCCAATGCCGAGGACATCATTGGTGCCCACCGTGGTTGCTTCTCGAGCTTATCATGACTGGAAGGAAAGGAGCAAAAATAGGCAACAACAATGTGGAAACGTAGAAGATAGCTGCGGCAACCATGATGACAAAGTTAGCAGCGAAACCTGCAAAAGCAGTTGTGGCTGCAGCGAATAGGAGCCTAGCCACCCAAGAGCCAAACATACCCCAAGTGCCACCCAACAGATGGGATAAAATGTTGGAAGGACATGCCGAAGGCTTAATAGAAGATCAGAAAAAAACAAAGAAGAAGATGATGAAGTCACCAACCAAGGAAGAGAGTTAAGTAAACTAGATGGACATGTAAGAGATTCAATGGTTGTTGCTGGAAAAGGAGCAGATAACACACCATGGTAAAACATGGAACAAAGCAGACCAAACACATTAGGCCATTAGGGAGGCAGAACGACAAAGAGATGGACCTGAAAGAGAAATCTAGCATTTGTAGGGACTACGGTGTCAATGATGAAGGCGCCAATCAGTGGTGTAATGACACCATCATTCTGGATCATGAATCATCTGACGGACACATAAACATATGAACCAAGTTCAGCTATAGTAGCATCCTTGGCCACAAAATTACAAGCCCTGCATCCCACATTTTGATAGAAAGACCCATCCCAAATTCATAGCAAGATATGAAACAAAGATCATTTTTCCTAGAGGAGACACCCAAGCATTGGCGAAATCATTGATCATGGCAGTAGATGACATCACTCACAATTGGTGCACATGATTGAAGCCATTGTTATCATTTCATTGCATTAGATCAAGACATAACTCCTCGAAACTTTCCAAGGATATCATCTAGAGACGAAAACCACAAGATATTTGATGAATTGTGTATAGAAAGATGATAAATCTTTGTCAGATTACCTGAAGTAGTTCATTCAGTTAAAGGCTCTGGCACCAAATGTGTCAAAAGTAGTAGTCATCACGATGGAAATTGAAGGAATGCCCATTAAGCAATGTGTAGTGAATCTCACCAAAGAGCCATCGAACATAGTTGCCGAGTTGTTCAAAATCAAGAACCAGTATGTTAGATTAGATGAGGATTGTAGATAACAGAAAGCTTCTCATAATCTATTAAAGCAAGCCACCAAAAATTGAAAATCACCTCAGATCCCAGTGAAACGCAATGTCAGGCCTTTTGCACAATAAACAACCTACAGTAAGAGTCAGGGTAGACTGCGCCTAAATAGGCCCAAAGCACCTCTATCTAGTTGTAGTCCTATCGAAATTTCGACCGCTCATCATGGGGTGGAAGAGGAAGTTGTGGCCAACATGTTGAGAAAGATGTTATATGGAGAGGTAGAGTCCATAAAGTCCCATTCTGCTCCATATGTAGCGAGAATGTAGAGCATGTCACCACAGAATGCATAGCAAGATGGCCAAACAGCTCAAGCAAACATATGACGTACCAAGAGATAGCGAGGCACTAAAGCATATCTTCCATAACCCCACTAAAACAATATTAGCCGGACCTATTGTAAAACCTACTTTCCCATAGCAAGCAGTGCAATGCATTAGCCTACCTTTTTGCAAGGGTACATCCAAACAACTTTGGCCCGGCAGCATCAAGCTTACCCAGCTTACTACTAGTTGACCCACTATCGACCATGTCAGTCATAGTGTCTTTGCTAGTCCAGCGAGATCAGTAGTAATCCAGTAAGCCACGTCAACCCAAGCTAGAGGTTAAGAAAAAACAACAAACAATAAACACCATCCTCCCACCATGAGATAACATATTCATCATTATAGGTAGATCCAACCAAGAACATGACACCAAAAGAGCAAGAAGTGACTATGAATGAAGAGTTCACATGGTTTCACTAAGATTACCTTCAACATGCCAGTTTGGTCCCTCATCTCGATTACCTTCGATGAAGAAGACTTCCAAGTGTGAGATTACCCTTAATGTGACACTTTTGTTGCAACAAGTGTAGTTGGATTCACATTGCACACGTCTTAATAAATACAGAAAGTTTAGTGGACATCCTATTCATCAAGGCTTTCAATGTCATGGGTTTGGATAAGCACATTCTCAAGCTAGCAGGAGATTCCATATACGATTTTGGATGCAAAAATCAACTCAATCGGCAAGGTAGCCATTGTAGTATTGTTTGCTAAGGGCGAAAGGGTGCACACTAAAACAATAAAATTTGACATAGTAAACATACACTACCTATACACCGCAATTTTTGGTAAGGGCTTTACCAACAAATTGATGTAGTCATCAAGTAGAGCTACTTGTGCATGAAAATGCATTCTCCCTTGTTGGTATTTAATAATGCAAATCGAGAAATCTATAAGCGCACGAATACTATTTTAGCTTTCATCCATGAGTATTACAAGGTATCATATTTATTCTCACTGAAACAATGGTTAAAGAACTTTATAGTTGGCCGACTAATATGGGGGTAAGTGCTACATGATAAAGAGTTTTACATACTAACACACAGAAGAGAACTTATGATAATATAAAGAGCATACAAGCTTAATGGGAGGATAGAGAGAGAGTTCAAGGTTCATTTATAATTCTTAATTATCGTGGTGCTATTTCTAGAATAGACCAAAGGAATTGGACAACAATTGCTTTCTAGTCAACATTACAATTCAAAGAGCCTATTGGTATAAATTAACGCACACAGATAAATCCGCAAGCGCACAGATACCGAAGTAGCTTTCCCCTGGGAGTATTCCAAGGGTATCGATTTCCATGGGGAATGTGAAGTTTACTTGGTTGGTGTTTAGAAACTACCAACAAGTAAATTTGTACGCGTGTCGGGTTCCGAATGGTGAGACAAAGAGACAAGAGGTTTATTTTCGTGCAAGAAATCCCTACGTCCAGTGAGTAGTTGCTCGTGTTCCTTATCTCTTCTTGGAGGGGGTATACAAGCTGGGTCGAGAGAGGGAGTATGAGTCCCAAGTCTCTGAATGCTTCGATGTATGAATGTGATGTGTTCTAGCTGTGTTGTTCGATGTCTAGCGTTGTCCCCCCTTGCCCTCCTTTTATAGTCGTAAGGAGTTCAGGGGAGTTACAAGCGTGCGTCGAGAAGGATCTACCTGGGAGGTTGCACCTTATCCTTGTCTTCCTCAGGAAGGATGGCAGACACTCATAATACTATATTCCTATTGCCCTTGTACTTGGTCGGAGGCGAGGTGTCGTGTCGGCCCTTCGTTACACCGCCGGAGAATACGAGGGGGGGTCCGGTTGAGCCTGTAGTAGGATAGAGTCATGGGCGTCCGCTGTACCATTGGCGGGTAGACCATTGTACCTTCTTCCAATTCTTTTGTATACAGCAGATTCCCTCATACCTGGCCAATGGACTCCGTTACTCCGTGGGCCCCCCGTACCCGATGTTCCCCCGTTCGGAGAGTTCTTGTAGGGACCGGGGGCGTATGAGGCTGACTCCACTTCCGCGAGAGGCATGATTCCTATCTGCCCATGAATCCTGCTCCATCCTGTCCTGATTGGGGAACTAGACATATCTCTGTTCGGGCAGGAGCCAGAGTGTTATCCAGAGCCCCGGATTATACGGGGTGTACGATTCTTCATGATTCTGTACCTCCATTCTTATCCCGTGGAGGATGCACCATCAGTGGCTAAGGGTTGGCGGCCGCTTCCTTTTAGATAGGGGTAAATGGGTCATTCTTCTACCTCTGATGTCCTTCACGTTTTCTGCGGGTTGCGGAGCCGCCTCGCTTTCAGCGTCAAGCGAGGCAGAGTCATGTCTGCTTAGGGCACATCTGCCTACCTGGCCCGGCTGGGTTGCGAGTCCTGCGCCTTTCCCTTTGTGGGCCTACGATGACTCGACCTTTATGGGTCTCTCATCCTTTCTTAGATGATTACTGATAAATCTTTAGTTGTTGATTATTTTTGAAAGTTTACCGTTAAATTAGGTATCTAACAGTAGCCCATGAGCCTTAGGAAGAGTTCCTGATTACCCTGCTGAGGCTTTTATATTCCTTGTTTATTTGTTTTATCCTTCGCCGAGAAGGTGCGCGCGAGCGCACCCGCCGGGTGTAGCCCCCAAGCCTGGGTGAGTGTCACACCCGGTTCAGAAAAGAGACCGAATGCATAATACATGTGTGCCAGGATCGAGAATTACACACATATATCGACATCATCAATGATACATAGCACAATGTTCGAAACAAAAGCTCAAACGAATATAAAAGAGTACTTTATTACAAGCCTTGATCAAAGTTTAGCGGAAAGGTAAAATGAACTAAGTCGACGCGAAGCTGGAGCCATCTCGCCACAGGAAGGTCGACGGCAGCGACACACGAGCCTAACACCCGTCGATGTCCTCGGCGAACTCCTCATCCCAGTCTTGATCTTTTACCTAGCCTTTATGTGATTATAGCAATGGTGAGTTCATGTCGAACTCAACAAGTATAGACGGAAAGTAAATGACATGCAAGGCTTAACAAGGTAAAGCTGACTCGGTTGACTGCATTTAGCATTTTAGTTGACATCTTTTATTAAAACAACCTATTTACTATAAGTGGATAAGAAAACCCAATCCAGTGATTAAAAGGTAAGATCATCATTAAAGAGCACCATGCCAGAAGTAGCAACTTCGGCACCACCATGGAGTAGCAACTCCGCATCTCATCAGCAACAGGGATAGCAATCCCAACACTCGAGGTAGCAACCTCGAGCTCTCATGTGTAACCAACCACAAACTCTTCACCGCCATCCAACCATGATCTCTCGCAAGCCAGAAATAAGTTGAGCAAAGAATGACTCCGTTCATGTGAGGATCCAAGCCGCTCTTGACCATGAGCGCGGCTGATATATCAGATTTACTTTGCAGAGGTGTGCACTTTCACTCCAAGTCGTGGTTGCCCTTTCGCTCGAGGTAGCTAGCCTCTTAACCCTCTACCTAGGAAGGTCAACAGGGTCCACTATGAGACCTTTCGCAGGGTCTAACTAATAGCATGCAACCCGTAGGGTTTGGCCCACGCGCCGGAAGCCGTCCCCATAGCCATGGAACCTGGTCGACCACAACTTAATATTCATTACATGGGCTACTCCCCTACGCCTACCTAGTATGCCACACCCTACTAGTGGTTGTCCTATTATTTAGTCTAGCCGGAGCCATATAGCTTGAAGCTGCACGGATGTCCCAGGTGGCTGCTCCACAAACTGGCTCTCAGGGAGAGAAGATAGGAGTACCCGGTAACACCGGTCTCACACCAATACTCGTTCTCTCTTTGAACACCCTAAATCCAACTGTACGAGAGATCACATCATCACCATGTTTCATCAACCATATATTCACTTTTAGTAGCAGTTAACAAGTTTAGATTTGCCAACGTATGCTAAAGTGGGTAAAGCGACTAAGCATAACTACTTTAAATTGATAAAAGGTGAACCCCAGGTGAGCAAGGAAGGTACAACAATCCTATTAATGATCTAGGGTTTCACAAGTTTAGACACATGCATGAAAAGTAAGGTACATTAATGTAAGTAGGTACAATATGATCAACTGGTGTCTGCACTTGCCTTGATCAAACTCGGGCTGGTCGAACTGCTCAAGGTCTAGCTCCTCTTCCTTCACCGAAGGATTGCACTCTAACCACAACAAACATCACACATAGGAGCAAAACATGCCAGCAAACAAACTTAAATAAGAAACAGTACACCACAGTGAACAACAGAGGTAAACAACAACATAGAATTAATCTACACGATGATACGAATCTATAGGAACTTGAACCACTGAAAACAGAGTTAAAACGAGAGAGATACGAGCTATAGAAGTTGAGTGGCAAAACTGTAAAAAGATAGATCTATTTTGAATTAAAATAAATCTGAAATCGGATTAAACAGATCAGATCTGGATTGCGGGTTGATAAAGGAAAAACTGAGGGTCTCTTTAGCAAAACGCCGTGGCTGGATGCGGGATGACGTCATCGTGATGTCAGCATGACGTCAGCAGGCCACACGGCGGCGCGGGATTGGGCGGTGCCGTGGACCGGTGGGTGGACCGCGACCGTGGACTGCGTCCACTGGTCCATGGTGGACCGCCACCATACCCCTTCGGCAGATCTAATCTGAGCCACACGGCTTAGATCGGACGGCCACGCTTCAAAGCACGGGAGGGAGAGGATTGGCCGGCCGGTTTATCCAGCCGGTGCGGCGACCTCCATTGCCGGAGCAGTGAGCTCGCCGACGCAACCCGTCTGGGGCCTATAGGCCACCAAAAAGGGAACCGCAAGGTCCGAGAGATAGAGGGAGGCGAGGGGATCTCACCTAGGTGATCTGTGTGGGCGAAGAAGAAACCGAGGCGGACGGCGGCATTGTGAGGCGGCTCCGGTTTCCCTGCGAACAGCGGCGAGGCACACCGGTCAAGCAAAAGAGAAACCGAACAGGTAAAAAGTTCTCGGGGTTTGAAACCTTGCCTTCGTGGAGATGGAGGGAGAACGGACGGAGGAGGGGCTCCAAAGGCCGTCAATGGCGTCGGCGGTGCTCGGTTTTCGGTAGTGCGTCGAGCGGAGCAGAGCGAAAGCCAAGGCGCGTGGCGGCTAGGGTTGGGAAGGTGGCGCGGTGCTCCTGGGCACTCTCCTTTATAGCCCGGGGAACCTCGGGTTGCGCACGGCTTGGAAAATAGAGCGAAGGCGGCTTGCGCGTGGATACTGCGCGTTCGGATGGGGAAGAACGTAGGGGTGGCTGACGCGCGGGCCCGCCATGTCAGCGGCTGGGCGCGGCACCCAGGCGCCAAAGCTGCGCGCGTGCGGGGCCTGGCCGCGAGTTGGGCCGGTCAGCAGCTGGGCTCGGCCCAAGGGAAGGAGAAAGAGGGAGGGGGCCTTAGGCCTCTCTGCGGGCTGCTGGAAAGGAAGCAGAAGCCGAGCTGGGCCAAAACAAAAACAGGGAGAGAGAGAGAGTTTGGGAGAGTTTCCCTTTTTATTTGCTAAAAAAAGAAAGCTCCTTTTCTAACGCACTTTGAAAACCTTTCTGGAAATAGTTTTGAGTTTTGCAAACAACACTCAAGAAATAAAACTTATGAAGAGGCATGAATGCAACAGTCATGGTTTATTCTTATATGATTCTTTTTAAGTTACTTTAGTAAAGTTGAAAATGCTCGTAAACAAAGACTCCGCTAAAAACCTAAGCAAATTAACATTTAGAGTTTTAGGGTGTTACAAACCTACCCCCCTTAAGAGAATCTCGTCCTCGAGATTAAGAAGATTCTGGATTCCAATCTGGATATGCTTCTTTCAAATCCTCTTCTCTTTCCCATGTGGATTCATCCTCAGAATGGTGCTTCCATTGTACTTTACACATCCTGACCGTCTTATTCCAGGTAACTCTTTCTGCCACTTCCAAGATCTTATCGGGACCCTCATCATAGGTTAGATCCTCTTTCACATTCAATACCTCCATAGGTAACTGTTCCTCAGGTACACATAAGCATTTCTTAAACTAAGAAACATGGAACACATCGTGAACACCAGATAACTGCTCAGGTAGTTCCAGCTGATAAGCCACTTCACCTCTCTTGGCTAGAATCTTAAAAGGACCAATATATCTTGGTGCTAATTTCCCTTTGATTCTAAACCTCTTGAGTCCATGAACAGGTGACACCTTGAGATACACATGGTCACCTACATCGAACGATAACTCTCTACGACGTACATTAGCATAACTCTTCTGCCTAGATTGAGCTACTTTCAGATTCCTCCTGATCATCTGCACCTGCTCATCTGCTTCTCTCAAAGCATCAGGCCCAAAGACTTGTCTTTCTCCAACCTGATCCCAAAACAGAGGCGTCCTACATTTCCTCCCATATAAGGCCTCAAATGGTGACATTTGGAGACTGGCCTGGTAACTGTTGTTATAAGAGAATTCTTCATAAGGCAAACTATTATCCCAACTGTTACTATTCTACAGAGCGCACGATCTCAACATATCTTCCAATATCTAATTCGTTCTCTCTGTCTGTCCATCTGTCTGAGGATGGTAGGCTGTGCTGAATTTGAGCTGAGTACCAAGTGCTTCATGCAACTTTTCCCAGAAACGAGAAGTGAATTGTGTCCCTCTATCAGATACAATTCTCTTAGGTACTCCATGTGCACAAACTATCTTTGCCATGTATAGCTCGGCTAGTCGAGCTCCACTATCTGTAGTTCTGACTGGTAGAAAATGAGCAACCTTGTTCAAACGATCCACAATTACCCAGATTGAATCATGACCTTTCTGCGTACGCGGCAAACCTGTTATGAAGTCCATACCAATCTCATCCCACTTCCATTCAGGCACCTTCAATGGTTGGAGTAACCCAGCTGGTCTCTGATGTTCTGCCTTAACTCGCTGATAGGTTTCACACACAGCTACATACTCACCAATATCCCTTTTCATACCATACCACCAATAAGATTCTTTCAGATCTTGATACATTTTTGTGCCTCCAGGGTGAATGGAATATGATGACTTATGAACATCCTTAAGTATAGTATCCTTGATTCTCTGGATGTCGGGCACACATAACTGTTGCTTGAACCAAACAATACCTTCATCATCTATCCGAAAACCTGGAGCCTTATTATCCTTAATAAGCTCAACTATCTCTTGGATTCTCTCATCATCTTTCTGACCATCCCTAATTTCCTTGCTTAGTGTGGGATCCACACTCATAGCAACACCTTGTGAATTTGCAACAAAGCTAAGATTAAGATGAGCTAACTCTGTTACTAACTCTGGTGGAAAATCTCTTACTTCTAACATATTCACCTGAAACTTCCTGCTAAGAGCATCAACTACTACATTAGCCTTTCCAGGATGATAGTGAATTTCCAACTCATAATCCTTAATCAACTCAAGCCATCTTCTCTGCCTCAAGTTCAAATCATTCTGAGTGAAAATGTATTTATGGCTCTTATGATCAGTGTAAATATCACACTTGTGACCCAAGATATAATGTCTCCAGATCTTCAATGAGTGTACCACTGCTGCAAGTTCCAAGTCATGAGTAGGGTAGTTAACTCTATGCTTCTTCAACTATCGTGAAGCATAAGCTATAACTTTCCCTTCCTGCACTAACACACAACCCAAACCTAGTCGAGATGCATCACAATAGATGGAGAAACTCTTAGACACATCAGGTAGGGTCAAAACCGGTGCGGTAGTCAACCTCTTTTTCAATTCCTCAAAACTAGCTTGACATTGATCAGTCCACTTGAATGCTCTTCCCTTTTCTAACAGAACTGTCATAGGCTTGGCAATACTAGAGAAGCCTTCAATGAACCTTCTATAGTAACCTGCCATTCCCAAGAAACTTCTGATCTCACTAACTGTCTGAGGTGGAAACCATTTGAGCACATCCGACACATTGTTCTGGCTGACAGCTACTCCACCATTAGAGATGACATGGCCAAGGAAAGACACTTCCTTCAACCAAAATTCACACTTGCTCAGCTTAGCATAAAGTTGATGTTCCCTCAACTTCTGCAATACTAACCTCAGATGTTCCTCGTGTTCCTCCTCATTCTTGGAGTAAATTAGAATATCATCAATGAAGACCACAACAAATTTATCCAGATATTCCATGAATACTTTATTCATCATGTACATAAAGTATGTTGGTGCATTGGTCAACCCAAAAGACATAACTGTATACTCATATAACCCATATCTAGTGGTGAAGGCAGTCTTTGGAATATCACTATGTCTTATTCTCAACTGATGATAACCTGATCTCAAATCTATCATGGAGAACACACAAGCTCCTCTCAGTTGGTCAAAAAGGTCATCAATTCTAGGTAGGGGGTACTTATTTTTAATGGTGACCTCATTAAGTGACCTATAATCCACACACATCCTCTATGTACCATCTTTCTTTTCTACAAAGATCACTGGGCTCCCCAAGGTGATGAACTAGGACAAATATACCCTTTAGATTGAAGTTCTCTAAGTTGGGTCTTTAATTCTTCTAGTTCATTAACAACCATTCTATACGGTCTTTTTGAAATAGGCGCAGTACTAGGTAATAAATCAATAAGAAACTCTATGTCATGTTGAGGTGGCATACCTGGCAAATCATCGGGGAAAACATCCGGAAACTCATTCACAACTCGGATATCCTCAACTGCTCCCAGACTAATATGATTCACTGATCCCTAACCATTTGGAGTCATAACCACTACCACTTCCAATCTATCTCCATTGGGTGCAGTAAGAAAAATAGTTTTGGTTGCACACTGTATCACTCCTTCAAACTTTGCTAACCACCTCATTCCCAAAATCAGATCCAAACCCTCAGAATGAATGACAATGGGATTAACTGGAAAAACTACCCCCTTATTTTAATGGTTAATCCAAGACACACTATATTGGTGTTCATCTTTCCCCCAGGTGACTTGACTATGAGGTAGTTATCCATCATGCTAGTACTTATGTTGTTCCTTTCTATAAAGTTCTTACTTATGAATGTATGAGATGCTCCCGTATCGAATAAAACAGAAGCAGGGTAGGAGTTGATGGGGAACATACCATACACAACATCTGCAACTATCTCAGGAGTGTCCACCTTGACGTTGTTCACTCTAGAATTCTGGGGCCTCTGACCAGGTCCCTGGTTGGAGTTGCGTGCCTGAGGTGGGAGACCATTCAACACCTGCTTCTTGGGGAAAGCATTAGCATAGTGTCCCAGTGCTCCACACTTGAAGCAAGCATTGCTGGAGTTGGCATTAGGGGCACTGTTTTTCACCTGGGTGTTGGCAGAAGCTTGAGGACTGGGGTTCTGGTAACCAGAGCGCTGCACCTGGGTGTTGGAGCGCTGTCCCTGACTCTGACTTCCAGACTGTTATGCTGGACGAGGTGGAGGTCCCTGCTGATTGTTGAAGCGGGGGCGGTTGTTGTACTGCCACGAAGGAAAATTGGTCTTCCTCTTCTTATCCTCCATCTTACGGTGTCTGCTTTCCAAATCAAGTGCCCTATCCACCAGCTCCTGGAAGTTGTCATACTTGGTATTGGTCAGCATGTACTGCAGACCATCATTTGAGTCCTTCCAAGAAGAGCTCCTGCTTGTCGGTGTCATTTTCCACGTCCCTAAGTGCGTAGCGTGACAACTGGTTGAACTTGTCATGGTACTCACAAACAGACATGGAGCCTTGTTTGAGTGACAGGAACTCCTTCCTGTTTAGGCAAACAAGACTAGTAGACACGTGGTGCGCCTAGAAGGCCTCCTTGAACTGATCCCAAGTGATAGCATCAGGGTCAGCTTGGTTGAGGCGGTAAGTGTCCCACCAATCCTGTGCGGATCCCTGAAGCTGTCCAGATCCATACAAGACCTTCTCCCTGTCGTTGCACTGGGCGATGAGGAGTTGCTTCTCCACCACTTTCAGCCAATCATTGGCCTGCAGTGGATCAGTGCAGTTGCAGAAGAACGGGGGTCGTCCCTTCATGAACTCCCCACGCTTGTCCCTTGGAGGGGCGTTGCTGAAGTTCCCACCACTGTTCTGGTTATTATGTATGTTGTTCATGATTTGAGCCATGCCTTGCATCAGCTACGTCTGCATGACCATGAGCTACTCCACTGTCCCAGGGATTGGAGGTGGAGGTGGAGGTGGGGTTCCATTGCCGTTGTTGTTGTTGTTGTTGTTGTTGTTGTTGTTGTTGTTGCTATCGTTGCTGTCCACAGCAGGCTGTCTAGCGGCACCTCTCCTGGTAGTCGGCATCTGTTGTATAAACATAACGGTATAAATACATAGATCTCAAGGTACAACACCTGCTCAGTGATAGAATATAACAAGTATACTTCTCTATTTCATCATAATGTAACAACTGGCAAAAGTAACTCATACTGATAAACCAGGTGATAAAAGAAACAACTGTATCATCCTCTTATACAAAATAGATAAGGCGTGACTGATATGGTAAAAGATAACTAATATGAAACATGATAAAACACACTAAGAGATATCATAAACCCCAAACTAGCTATTCATTAAATAAATTTTAAATGGTTCAAACGAAGCTATGGACATCATCCCAGAGGCATCGCTGCAATCATTACAAAGAACGAATCACACAAGACCATAATAATAGTTCAACTTATCACTCAACTCAAGCAAACCAAACCTAAGACAAGACTCACCACTGACTCAGAAACTAAGCATCGAGCTAATGTGCTAAAACGGGAAACTGACTGATAACTCTAGAACTGGACTCCTAATCCATCCTAGTGCGACCACTAGCAGCACCGTAGCGAGGGTCTTCACGAGCTAGAGAGATAGCAGGACACTGAGGAGATATGGGCGCCTGGCCGATGACGTGTGCTAGCAGCTGAGCATACACTCTCCTGTCCTCCTCCTTGCGCTGACGCAGCTGATGGATCTCCACCAAGGAAGCGTTGAGCTCGGTGTTGGTGATCGCCAACAACTGCACTGTAGGAGTCATCCTAGGACTCTGCTCTCCTGCTGTAGATGCAATCCTGGCCGCCAGCTCTCCACGGCGGCGACGAGGGTAGTAGCGGTACTCGTCCTGACTGATGAGCTTGAAGAAGTGCTCCCGATAGGCGAAGAAAGCTTGACGAGCAGCATCACTGATGCCTGCCATCAGTGTAGAACGTGCTGCAGGAGCCTCGTGGACAGAAACCACCCGAAGAGTACGGAGGTGGGAGCTTGGCCTACCCACGTGTGCGCAGATTCTCCAGTAGGTAGGGTACACTGGGTGACTCCAGTGCTCGCTCTGGTACTCCATGGCATACATGCCCATGCTGTACTGCTGGTGTAGGAGGTCGAGAAGCTGCTGATGGAAGAAACAGTCTCCTCCATCATGGGTACCGATAGTCACAGTCCATCCACCCTGGGCCTGTAACTGGCCACCTCCTATGGCAGGTCCTCCTGGTCCTCCTCCTCCAGATCCCTCACTGGAGTCTGTGTCACTGTCATCCCCTGGATCTCCTCCTCCAATACCCTGGTTGGGCGCCTGCTGATGCTGGTTCTCGGCCTGTTGCTGAGCCTCCAGATCCTACTGATCCTGTTGACCACCTGCGGGTGCTCCCTGCTGGATGTTGGAGCCATCATCCAGGTGCTGACTACGGGCGAAGAAGTAGCGGTCCACGTTTCCTGTCAGAGGAAACTCCACTGCACGCTGAGGACGGTAAGCCACGGTGGTCTTGCGGCAAGTCAACTTCTGTCGGGCCATCTAAAGATATGCATAAGATCAAAAGATGCAACAGATATAAATAAATGATTTGGGTGGATGATAAAATAAAGTTATGCAATAAATCAATAACTGAATAAAATAATGTAGTAAAAGTATGGAATCAATGAGTAACATGCTAATATGTGGTATTTGTGTGAAGTAAAACAATATAACAATGCATATACATAACCAAGGGTATAATAAGTAAACAATATATGCATCAATGATATATAAAGGCTAGTTATATGTATAGAAATTTTGCAAAGTTGTATGAGATAATGATATGATGATATAGAGACATCCTAGGCTGACTAGAGACAACTAAGATGTCCATTTCTAACTAGGCTGCGTGTCCTACGGTCAACACGGCTTTGATACCATTTCTGTCACACCCGGTTCGGAAAAGACACCGAATGCATAATACATGTGTGTCAGGATCGATAATTACACCGGTAACACCGGTCTCACACCAATACTCGTTCCCCCTTTGAACCAACTAAATCCAACTGTACGAGAGATCACATCATCACCATGTTTCATCCACCATAGATTCACTTTTAGTAGCAGTTAAGAGGTTTAGATTTGCCAACGTATGCCAAAGTGGGTAAAGGGACTAAGCATAGCTACTTTAAATTGATAAAAGGTGAACCCCAGGTGAGCAAGGAAGGTACAACAATCCTATTAATGATCTAGGGTTTCACAGGTTTAGACACATGCATGAAAAGTAAGGTACATTAATGTAAGTAGGTACAATATGATCAACTTGGGCTGGTCAAACTGCTCAAGGTCCTGCTCCTCTTCCTTCACCGAAGGATCGCGCTCTAACTGCTACAAACATCACACATAGGAGCAAAACATGCTAGCAAACAAACTTAAATAAGAAACAGTACACCACAGTGAACAACAGAGGTAAACTACACCATAGAATTAATCTACACGACGATACGAACCTATAGGAACTTGAACAACTGAAAACGGAGTTAAAACGAGACAAATACGAGCTATAGAAGTTGAGTGGCAAAACTTTAAAAAGATAGATCTATTTTGAATTAAAATAAATCCGAAAATCAGATTAAACGGATCAGATCTGGATTGCGGGTTGATAAAGGAAAAACTGAGGGTCTCTTTAGCAAAACGCCGTGGCTGGATGCGGGATGACGTCATCATGACGTCGGCATGACGTCAGCAGGCCACACGGCGGTGCGGGATTGGGCGGTGTCGTGGACCGGTCGGTGGACCGCGACTGTGGATTGCGTCCACTGGTCCACGGGGGACCGACACCATACCCCTTCGGCAGATGTAATCTGAGCCACATGCCTCAGATCGGACGGCCACGCTTCAAAGCGCGGGAGGGAGAGGATTGGCCGGCCGGTTTACCGAGCCGGCACAACGACCTCCATTGCCGGAGCAGCGAGCTCGCCGGCGCAAGCCGTCCGGGGCCTACGGGCCACCAAAAAGGGAAGCGCAAGGTCCAAGAGATAGAGGGAGGCGAGGGGATCTCACCTAGGTGATCTGTGTGGGCGAATAAGAAACCGAGGCAGACGGAGGCGTTGTGAGGCGGCTCCGGCTTCCCTGCGAATGGCGGCGAGGCACACCGGTCAAGCAAAAGAGAAGCCGAACAGGTAAAAGAGTTCGCGGGGTTTGAAACCTTGCCTTCGTGGACATGGAGGCAGAACAAACGGCGGAGGGGCTCCAAAGGTCGTCAATGGTGTCGGCGGCGCTTGGTCTTCGGCGGGGCGTCGAGCGGAGCAGAGTGAAAGCCAAGGCGCATGGCGGCTAGGGTTGGAAAGGCGGTGCGATGCTCCTGGGCACTCTCCTTTATAGCCCGGGGAACCTCGGGCTGCGCGCGGCTTGGAAAACGGAGTGAAGGTGGCTTGCGCACGGATACTGCGCATTCGGTTGGGGAAGAAGGCAAGGGTGGCAAAGCTGGGCTCGTGCCAAAGTTGCGCGCGTGTGGGGCCTGGCCACGAGTTGGGCCGGTCAGCAGCTGGGCTCGGCCCAAGGGGAGAAAGAGGGATGGGGGCTTGAGGGTTGCTGGAAAGGAAGCAGAAGCCGAGCTGGGCCAAAACGAAAACAGGGAGAGAGGGAGAGAGAGTTTGGGAGAGTTTCCCTCTTTATTTGCGAAAAAAAGAAAGCTCCTTTTCTAATGCACTTTGAAAACCTTTTTGGAAACAGTTTTGAGTTTTGCAAACAATACTCAAGCAATAAAACTTATGCAGAGGCATGAATGCAACAGTCATGGTTTATTCTTCTATGATTCTTTTTAAGTTACTTTAATAAAGTTGAAAATGCTTCTAAACAAAGACTCCGCTAAAACCCAAAGCAAATTAACATTCAGGGTTTTAGGGTGTTACTGTGAGAGTATGGCTGCTGCGCAGGCTTTGATTTGTCATTTTTATCTTGATGCTTGGGTCGCAGGAGGCGGATACGCTTTGATTACCTCGCATCGCAATCTTCTAGTAGCGTGCGCGGCCCGGGTTGGATCGAATCTGGTTTTCCTCCTGACAGTCTAGTGCCGCCGCTGATGGCACTGTTTAGTCATGATGCTACTTGCCGTTGGGCCTTGTAACTTGTTCGCACTGTTTTGGTCACCACATATTGTACTGCTCTGTTGTCGACGCCTCGGCTCATCCGTCGTGATTAGATGCACCGGGACGGTCGTCGTGCCCCTCCATGCATCCATTAACAAGCTCTCTACGTACGGTGATTTTCTGTGGGGTAAGCCCCGGGCGTGCGCTGATGTCGTTTGGTCGGGCCATATGGATCCGTTTGTGCCTGAACCAGAGATGGGGCCGTGGCAGTGCTCTGTCAGCGACCGGAGCGTAGCTATGGCAGGCCTAATGGTTAGGGCGACTCGCGCTGCCCCTAGCCTTGTGGTGTCTGTCGGTGATCCGCGTGTCATGCTCCCAGCATGCGCGACGTATCGGCTGACTCATCATGACAAGACTCGTCACAGCGCCCCTGACCATTCCTGCAAGTTGAAAAAATTGGAACGGTGGGCCCCATCCGATCTTGGGGTGATGCGGGCTTTGTCGAATCCATTTCTTAGTCTATTTAAGGTGGCGGGACGAGTGAGTTGATTCGCTCCATCCTGTTTCTTCATTTCCACTCTGTTTAAGATTTTTCCGCTTGGGTTGCTGCTTGTCGGGCTATGGATCATGGCAAACGTCCCATGGAGGGTGGCTTCATCGGGGGAGGCGTGTCTGACCCTCAGAGCCTTCGTCGCCAAAGATGACCGATGCAGGATGGTACTCGTATCATGCCACCCCTTATCTTTTTCCTATTATTGTCCTTGTGCTGACTGATCTTTGCGCATTGATTAGGAGGCCTTGTCCACCCTACGACACCTCTCTTCCTCGTGGCTTTGAGGTGTGGACGGTTCCATCCGACTTGCTCGCGCCGGTCCGTCCGGTGTCCCATGCGGGTCCGGGAGCCGTTCTTTGTTCGGTTGCAGTTCCAGCTCCACCGGGGCAGGCGCTTGCACCCCCTATGCGTAGGTTTCGAATCCTGCTGGAGGAGATGCTTAGTCGTCCAATGCAGAACCTTCGTCGGGTTCAGGACACGGAGCTGCTTTACCGGATGCTTGAAGGTTTTCTCCAGAGCCTGTTAGGGTCCGTTCAGGCGGGCTACTGTCTCCTTGATAAACTGGCTAAGGCCAACGAGCGCGTCGTGGGTAGGCTTTGTCATCCTTTGCTAAGTTTGTTTTGTTATGACCTGCTCGTGACACATCGTATTGTTTCCTTTTCGCAGCGCTGGAGGGGGAGCTGCAGGCGCTTCGTTCTGCTGCGAATGACGTCACTGGCCTTCTTCATGCGCCTGGGAGCACCGTGGTCGAGCATCTTCAGGCTGCTCCTGCGTGCGTCCATAATGTTGTCGCACGTGTCGTCTTCCGCGGGGCTGGGGTCGCGTTCGCCATGGCCGAGGTCCGTTCTAGCATGGACATGGTGGACGTCGCCGGGTTCCCACACGGGCGGAGCATCGACCAGTATGTCCATCTCATCGAGCGACTTTCTGACGCAGCAGAGGCCGTCATTGACATCGTGCCGGCCGAGGAGGTCTTGGCGGAGGAGCCGAGGGCGGAGACCCCGTGACCGTTTGCGAACACATGGTGGATAAGTACCCATGTATGTTCAGCTTTATGATGAGTGATCATCCAACATGTGAGTGTTTCAGTTTGAGTGGCTTACCCTAACCCCTTGCGAAAGCAAGTGTGTGCCTATCTATCGGCTTGTGGTGTGCAGGTGCTATGCCTAGTGACAGTGGTCAATGGCGTGGAGAAGGTCGAGTAGAGCCTTGCCATGCCGATGGGCTGAGAGCGGTGAAGGGCGGAAGCGGGGCTCGGACTGAGGGACCTTGGGCGTTGGCAGACTAGCTGTGGTGGCTAGTACTTGGCACCGACGAGTGCGAGAAGACATGGAGGTAGACCGAGTCGGCCGAGTCAAGACGGTGGACGGGCGAGTCGAGCGGAGGCTCAGGGGACTCGGAGTCCGATCGGGCGAAGACAAGGTGGCTCGCATCGAGTGGTTTGGTGGTTTGGGCCTCAAAACCATCCGCGTCGGTTTCTGAGTTTGGGCCGCAAAACTCAGGGTTCGGTAGTTGAGCCCAAAGCTACCGGTGGCGGGTTTCCTGGGTTTGGGCCTCAAATCCTGGAGGTTGCGTCGAGGCGACGGCAACTCCCGGCAGGAAGCGAGGCCGTCCATTCAAAATGCGGGAGATATTTTTCGGAGCTTGGACTGCAATGCTTAGGCTAGGTAGTTCACTCAATGTATCTAGGGGGGTCTTTGGGAAATAGCCAAAGCCCGTTAAGTAGGGGTGAAGGGGTATCCCTCATCCCATCTCTTGAACCCTAATTACTTGCTCCCTCTTTCTCTCTCTAGTTCATGAGATCCCTAGGTTGTTTCAACCAATCTTTGTAAGAACTTGGTTTTGCTGTGAGGAATCGGAGGCCGTAACTTCCGTAAGCCATGGTGGCTTTGTTTTGTTGATCGTGTCCCCGTTTTGCTTGTGTTCTTCGCGTCTTGCTTTTGCTCCCTCTTTTTTCCGAGATGATTTCTCTTAGTAGGGAGTAGCTCATGCTAATCCGGTTGAACCAAGTTGTTTGTAATCATGAGGAGCATCTTTGCACAGAAGGAATTCTCCTAAAACTTCACGAGTGCGTAGATCGGGCATTTTCTTTGTGGCTTTCTTCGTTTTGCCTTTTCTCCCCCAAATCCGAGTGTTCCCGTTTATCCTCTCCAAATTGAGCGATTATTTCATCGGGAAGCTCCCCAACTGCACTAGGATCATGCCTACAAAGTTTGGTTGCAGTTGGTGATCATTTGGTTGAGTTTTGGGAACATTTGGCGGAGAGAAAATCGCTTTTCGCGTCTCTGTGCTCTGCTCGAGGGCGTCGGACGCTCTGAGTTTTGGCGTCGGACGGTTTGTCGGGGCGTCAGACGCAAAGACGTGCTGATGTCAGCGTCCATTGCGATCGTCCGCATGTGTGTGAGTTTGGCGCCGGACGCTGTCCATCGTCCGTCGCCCTACGTCCGTCGCTTTGCTGTTCTGTGTTGTTTTACAGTGTTCACTGGAATCCCGACGGACGCTCACCCAAGCGTCCGTCGCCCAGCATCCGACACTCTACCTTCTGCTTCTCTTCTGCAAGGCTCTCTGGAAGGCCGACGGACGTTCGCCTAAGCGTCCGTCGCCAGCGTCCGTCGCGCTGTCTTCCAGTGTCCGTCGCCCTGCTGTCCAGAGTCCGTCGCCTGTCTGTTTAGCTGTTTTGCTTGGGGTTCTTGCCTCTTTCTCATAGGGGTTGAGAACTCAATGTTGAGGGTTTCCGGGGAGATCTCTTCCACTGCCGGTGAGCTTTCATTTGCTTGTTTTTGCCTAAATCTCGGGGGAGGTTGAGCACCCAACAACTGGGTTTGGTTTTTGGGAAGAGTGGCCCGAATATTTCGAGAGAAATTTGAGGCTCCCATTCACCCCCCCTCTGGTCGCCGTTCTCGGTCCTTCAATTGGTATTAGAGCCGGTTAAGGATCAATCCACCTTACACGGTTCTTGATCCGCGAAGGCGACATGGAGCGAGGTGCTGGTAAACCTCCATACTTTGATGGAACTAACTTTGCCTATTGGAAGGTGCGCATGTCCGCTTACCTCCAAGGGCTTGACACAAAGTTTTGGGAGATTTGTGAGAATGAGAACTATGTGGTTCTTGACGCTCGGATCACCGATGCTCAAGTCACGCAACATGCGTCAAACGCAAGAGCCCGTAGTATTCTCTTCTCTTATCTGTCTCTTCCGGAGTTTGAGCGGGTTTCTAGTCTCACTACGGCATGAGAGATCTGGCAAACACTCTTGAGATATCATGAGGATATTCCTCAAATCAAGTCCAAACTCTTCGACACGTACCGTAGAGAGTACGAGAACTTTGCTCAGTTGGCCGGCGAATCTGTTGACGGAATGTTCACTCGCTTCCAATCTATCGTCAACAAGATGTGCGCAAATCAGGCCAACTTGCCTTATGATGATCATGAGATGGCTATCAAGCTTTTGCATGCTCTTGATCGGAAGGTTTGGGAGATGAAGGTGGCTGCCATTCAGGAGTCACCGGGCTATGATGCCCTGACCGTGGATGAGCTGTTCAGCAAGCTCAAGTCCTCGGAGATTGACTACTAGACCCGGGCCAAGCTTGAAAACCCGTCGAAACCATCTATGACATTGGTTTCTAGCCCCGGCGGTATGTCTTCTTCCTCCGCTAACCCTTCATTCTCTTCGTTCTCTTTGTCTTTGATTTCTGTGATAGAGGAGCAAGTGGAGGATCTTGGAGATGATGAGCTGGCCCTAGTCATCACTAGGTTCTCACGGTTTCACAACAACCGTTTGAACCGACGATGTGGTGGCTCGGCCAAGGGGTGCTACCATTGCGGTGATGAGGATCACTTCATCGCAAACTGCCCCAAGAAAGCTGCGAGCGACTTCACCAAGTGCAAGGACAAGCACGAGCACCACTTCGAGGACAAGCAAAAGCCCAAGGGCGGCTACCACCGAAGGTCCTCCAAGAAGGTGATCGAGAAGGTGAAGGCCAAGCACCGAGCCTTCCTCGCCTCCCTCAGCGACATCAATGCCTCCTCTGATGGAGATGCTTCCTCAAGAGATGATGAGTCGAAGGGAAAGGTTGAGGACAAGTTCAACGACCTATGCTTCTATGCCGACGCCAAGCACGGTGGCTTTTGCACCATGGCGATTGAAGAAGGCAAAGTCGGCAAGCGCAAGGAAGGTCCCGACTACGACTATGACTCCGACACACCCGAGGTACCACCCACCGTCGAGTCCCTCTCTCTTGAGATTGAGTCTCTGAACGACGCCTTGATGAGTCAAGATGCATTGCTCAAGCATGCCACGGTTGAGAGGAACGACCTTAAGGCAAAGTACCTTAGCGCGCTTCATGAGCTAGACTTTGCTAAGGCGTCTGTGGTGGTTATCGAGGAGGTAGAGTGTGATGCTTGCGCCATTCACATGTCTGATCTTGTCACTCTCCAGGACAAGTATGGTACTCTACTTGAGGAGGTCAGTGAGCTGAAGGCTAGGCCTAGCTTACTTGGTGCGTGCAAGTCTTGCTTAGGCTTGTGATCTGAGCTGGCATAGAAGGATGCTAGGATCGCTGTGTTAGAGAAGGTCAGCTAAGATAGCACTAGAGAGTTGGATCACTTTGAGGCTTTGGAGCTTGAGATCGCATCGTGCAGACACGACCAGATGCGTACCGAGGAAGAAAACACATACCTTCGGTCCATCTTGAGCTGGGTGTCATGCCGAGAGCCGCAGCTGGGGATGTTGCCCAGCCAATGCAAAAGGGCTGGCAGCACGGGAGTAGGCTTTGCTATAGGTGGGAAGGATGATAGCTTGTTTGGGAAGATTGGTGAGTGCAATGGTTTGAGCATGAGTGAGAAACCCACCACACCTCCCAAGTTCACCAAGATCACCCCACTAAAGCCTACCAGCCCCTCTGAGTTTCCTGTGAGAGATGGTTTGTTTTGAAGAGCCACCCAAAACCACTCCACAGAAGCAAGTGTGGATTGCCAAACTGAAGCATCTTCACAACCCACTTGACACAATGCCAGACATCTCTATTTATCCCCTTCCTAAGAAAGCTAGAGCCACCCAACCCAACAAGAGAGTGCCTACCAAGAGTGCGGTGAGGTACCATTGTGAGTATTGTGGTCGGGATGGGCATTTGGCTGAGTTTTTCTATAGGAGGAAGAGAGATGATCGGAGGCAGTTTGAGTTGAACAATCGGGACATGTACCACCCACCAGTTGGGGTACGTGAACCGGAAGTTCGGAGGCGCACTACTAGTCCTAGAGGTACAATGCCTCAAGGTGCTAGGCCTCAGGAGGCTAGACCACATGGTGGTCGTGCCCGACGGGGTACCGGTCGTGACCCATACGACTATGGGCCTCGTGGCGGTGGCTTTACTCCACCCTTCTTTAGCGGACCATGTTTTCCCCATCATGGTGATCGCTGTCCTCCCATGGTACAGGAGATGTTTGGTTTTACTCCTAACTCATTCTTTGGGCAAGTGGGACAACACTGGTATCCTTCACAGTTTACTAACCCCAGTGTTGGTTCGTTTGCTCACCCTATGTCTTTTTATTGATGTAGGAAGGAGGACTGGAGGAGACTTATCTTGTGGATTCCGGATGCTCACGCCATAGGACCGGAAGTGCCAAGTGGTTCTCCAGCCTCGACCCCGTGCACCACACTAAGTATATTACATTCAGGGACAAGAGTTAAGGTAAGGTTGTCTCCCGAGGATCCATCCGAGTGAACTCTTCTTTTGTCCTCACGGATGTTGCTTTGGTTGCGAATTTGCATTTTAACCTTCTTTTGGTTTCGCAACTCCTTGATGATGGTTTTGAGGTGAGTTTTAAGCCAAACCTCTCTCGGATTTTGGACTCTCGTGGTGAGCTTGTTTGCCGGATTTTACCCTTCGGGAAGGTTTTTCGTGCGGATTTTTCTATCTCTTCCGGACCTTCTCGTTGTCTTCTTGCCGGTTCTTCTTCTGAGCTTTGGAAGTGGCATAGGAGATTGGGACACTTGAGTTTTGACTTGCTTGCAAGGCTTAGCTCAATGGACCTTATCCAAGGATTGCCAAAACTGAAGTTCGAAAAGGATTTGGTTTGCCATCCTTGCAGGCATGGCAAGATGGTTGACGCTTCCCTTCCTCCTGTGACTGAGATCATGACCACTCGACCCGGCGAGCTCTTACACATGGACACAGTTGGTCCAGCTCGGGTCAGGTCAGAAGGAGGGAAGTGGTATGTGGTTGTAGTCATTGATGACTACTCGAGGTACTCTTGGGTGTTCTTTTTGGAGAGTAAGGATGAGGCTTTTCCACTTGTTCGAGATCTGATTTTGAGATTGCAAAATGAGCTACCTAAGAGTGCCATGAGAGCTATCCACAGTGACAATGGCATAGAACTCAAGAATGCTCACTTTGCTACTCTTTGTTCTTCTTTGGGTCTCGATCACTAGTTTTCCTCACCTCACACTCCCTAGTAGAACGGTGTTGTTGAGCGCAAGAATCGGACCCTTGTTGAGATGGCTAGGACGATGCTCGATGAGCATAGGATTCCTAGGCGGTATTGGGCTGAGGCACTCAATTCTTCTTGCTATGTTTCCAATCGCATTTTCCTTTGAGCTTTCAAGAAAAGGACTTCTTATGAGCTGCAATTTGGGAGACCAGCCAAGGTAAGTCACCTATGGGTGTTTGGGTGCAAGTGTTTCATCCTCAAAAAGGGCGGTAAGTTGGACAAATTTGAGCCACGGTCCTCTGACGATATCTTTCTTGGTTATTCTACTCACTCTCGTGCTTATTGTGCACTTAACCTTGAGACTAACCGAGTGATGGAGACTTGTGAGATTACCTTCGATGAGACTATGCCCTGTGTTTCCACTGCTTTTGAGCTTGCAGGTAATGATGAGGTGAACACTAGCATCTTTGTGGTGGAGGAGCAGGACGATGCCGACTGGGGTGATCCCGAGCCGACTCCACCGGCTGCCCCGTTGACCCTACGACGTCTACTTCAGCTCATGGCCCCGACCCGACTACTTCCTCTACATGGGGGTCGTTCGAGCAGCTTCCTCAGTCGGTGCCCGTTGCACCTGAGGGAGCTCTAGCTGCTGTTGAGGGGGAGGCCACTTCGTCCAGGCAGGCTCCCTGGCACATCCAGCGGTAGCACCCGCTGGAGAAAATCATCGGCGACATCGACCGTCGAGTCACGCGGTCTAGGTCCTATCTCTCTCACTTTGCTCATTTGACTTTTGTTGCGTCTTTTGAGCCCCGAGATGTTGGACACGCTTTGATGGATCCGGATTGGGTTAATGCCATGCATGAGGAGTTAGAAAACTTTGAGCGAAACTATGTTTGGGTCTTAGTTCCTCCACCACCTAGTTGCCACCCCATAGGTACCAAATGGGTTTTCAAAAATAAACAAAGTGAGGATGGGGTGGTAGTGCGCAACAAGGCTAGGTTGGTAGCTCAAGGTTTTTGTCAAAAGGAGGGAATAGACTATGAGGAAACTTTTGCTCCCGTAGCTCGTTTAGAAGCCATTAGAATCCTTCTCGCTTTTGCGGTTTCTAAGGGTTTTAAACTTTTTCAAATGGACGTTAAAAGTGCTTTCTTAAACAGCTACATAGAGGAGGAAGTCTATGTAAGACAACCTCCCGGTTTCAAAAATCCCAAGTTTCCAAACCATGTTTTTAAACTTCACAAAGCTTTGTATGGTTTTAAACAAGCACCTAGAGCATGGTATGATAGGCTAAAAACCTTTTTGCTTGCTAAGGGTTTTAAAATGGGATCGGTAGATAAGACGTTGTTTCTCCTCAAGCAAGGCAAAGACACTCTCCTTGCCCAGATTTACGTGGATGATATCATCTTTGGTGGTTCTTCTCATGCTCTTGTTGCCAAGTTTGCAGATCTTATGAGCAGGGAATTTGAGATGAGCATGATGGGAGAGTTGACTTTCTTTCTCGGGTTGCAAATCAAGCAAACCCGGGAAGGGACGTTTGTGCACCAAGGCAAGTACACAAAGGATATCTTGAAGAAGTTTGACATGGGCGAGGCAAAGCCCCTCTCGATGCCTATGTCAACTACTAGTGTCTTGGATGCGGACGAGGAAGGAGAGGTGGTGGACCAGACGGAGTACCGAAGCATGATCGGGTCGCTTTTGTACCTGACGGCGACCCGACTGGACATTCAGTTCGCGGTCTGCTTGTTTGTACGTTTTCTGGCGTCCCCACGGACTTCGCACAAGCAGGCGGTGAAACGCATCATGAGGTACCTGCGATTCACTCCCGAATTTGGTCTTTGGTTTTCCACCTCTTCCTCTCTTGTGCTTTGCGGTTACTCTGACGCTGACTTTGCCGGTTGCCGACTTGATCGGAAGTCCACTTCTAGGACTTGCTAGTTTTTCGGGTCCTCTTTGGTTTCTTGGTCTTCTCACAAATAATCTAGCGTGGCATAGTCGACGTGCGAAGCTGAGTACGTTGCCGCGGCTAGTTGTTGCTCTCAGTTGATTTGGATGATAGCCACTTTGAGAGATTTCGGTCTTGAGCTTACTAAGGTGCCTCTGCTTTGTGATAGCACGAGTGCAATTAGTGTGGATAAAAATCCCGTGCTTCATTCAAAGACCATTCACATTGAGGTCCGCTTTCACTACTTACGAGATCATTATGAGAAGGGCGACATTGACCTCCGGCATGTCGAGACCCAAAACCAGCTTGCGGATATTCTCACAAAATCGTTGGATCAAGCTACGTTTTTGCGCCTTCTGGGCGAGTTGGGTGTTTGCTTCCCTTTTTAGTTGAGGGAAGCTCTCTTTGTGTATCATAGTTCTTTTTGGTTATTTTTGTCTTTTCTTTGACTAATGAGGACATCCTCCATTATTACCCGTTGGCAAAGACGCAACAAATAATGGGCCAAGTGGCCCAATTGTAGTCGGGCGGCGACCGTGTGAGCCTATGAATAATCTCACCTTGCTTAGCTTGGGAGGAGGAAGCCACCTTAAAAGGTTGAGCCACCCTTCCCTATCAAACTAGTCTTTTAGGGAGATTGGGCCTTTCTCCGAGTGGGTGTGCCGAAGAACTGTTGGGGTCCGGGCAGCCTCAATTTATCGGGCCTCGGCCAACCCTACCTGGGCCGGATGCATCATTTGGTATCAGAGCTAGGCCCTTGTTTAAGGGGGTGGGAATGAATAGTACATCCTCCATTATTACTTGTTGGCAAAGACGCAACAAATAATGGGCCAAGTGGCCCAGTTGTAGTCGGGCGGCGACCGTGTGAGCCTCTGAATAATCCCACGTTGCTTAGCTTGGAAGGAGGAAACCACCTTAAAAGGGAGAGCCACCCTTCCCTATCAGACTAGTCTTTTAGGGACATTGGGCCTTTCTCCAAGTGGGTGTGCCTAAGAACTGTTGGGGTCCGGACAACCTCAATTTATCGGGCCTCGGCCAACCCTACCTGGGCCGGATGCATCATTGACTTTCTTTCTTTTGGTGTATTTTTAGTGTTAATTGGTGTCATAGCATTGTGCATCTCATTTGCATTTGTAACATAGTTCATTTTAAGCTTGATACTTATAGCCGATATAATGAATCTATGCTCTGTTTGAGGTGCTTTATGTGTCTATGGTGTTGCCTAACTTAGACTCTGTTTGATCTCATGATATGCAATAGAGCTGGTTTTAATTCCCATGTCACCTCTGAAATGGCACTAGCATGTGTAGGCTTTTGAAGATCCTTCTTGGCTACCTTGTATATAGCTTGTATCTATGGCTCTTCATTGCTTTCTTCACTACCTTTGAGCACCATGATTAATATCTAAAATGAAATTTCTCTCTGCTTTGTGAATTGGAAAGACCGAGTTGGGTCTGCATTGTGAGCACTTCACCGTGTGTTCGAGACTGCTTCCCATATGGGTTGATACTTGAGCGGTGTCGTGTATGACCAAAACCGGTGTGTCAAGTCCTTTGACTTCGCCCGGTTGGTAAGCAGTGGCATCACCTTGCTTACAACCACTCGCATACAACTTGTAATGTGCCTAAAACTGAAATTGGCTGCAAAACTCTGAAATTTGAAAAAATCATTCAGTTGGGTCATTGGCTTGTTGTATAAACTTTGCTAGTGATAGCTTTACTTGCTATACACGAGATTGCTTTGAGATAGATCCTATCTTGTTTGTCATGTCTAGTTGTCTCTAGGAGGTGATACCCATTCCTTGCTCTCACATGTAATGCTCTCTAAAATAGCTTCTAAAGTGATCTTAAGCTCAACTTGAGTCTTTGTTGGGCACGTAGAGCTTTTCCTATTCTCATAGGATCACATCACTTAGAGCATCTATTCATTGTCTTAGCTCTAGGTATGAAGCTTTTGTAGTCATTTTGCATTTCATGGCATTTGTTGCTATCCCTTTGAGATTAGAGCTTTGATGAGCTGCATGTGTCACCAAGGGGGAGAAATGTGCATTTCATTCATATTTAACCAAGAGGGAGAAAATGGTGAATTTTCATACTTGCATTAGTCAAGGGGGAGAAATTGAATTTTGTGGCCTTTTGAGCTTAGGTCCTACAATTGGTATCTCTTTGCATACTTGGCTCTTTTCACCCTTCTTGGGATCTTGAGTGTGCATGTTCCCAGGGGGAGCTTCCTCTTCTGGAGGGTCTAGCTTGCTTTGTTGACTTCGACAAGTTTCGATTGCTTCTTGAGCATTAGGGGACGTAAGTGGTTTCAATTGGTATCTTTTGAGCTCCCTAGTGTTTAAATTGGAAGTCTGAGCTTTGAGAGCTGTGATTGGTATCTAGCTCTTGCTAGCGGTGTTGAGCCCATTTTTGTGCCTCTTCTTGAGGGCTAGCTCTGTTTTGCTTGGTTACGTTGAGCCGTTGCCCATGTCTTTGGGAACCAAGTTTTGGACTCATCTTGCTTCTCTCAAGTGACCCCGTTTTGGCTTTCTTAGATTTTTGGTCATTTGGAGAGCTTTACTTTGTGGCTCAAATCTGAAATGCACTTGTGTTGACAATGCACTCATCAAGGGGGAGATTGCGAACACATGGTGGATAAGTACCCATGTATGTTCAGATTTATGATGAGTGATCGTCCAACACGTGAGTGTTTTCAGTTTGAGTGGCTTACCCTAACCCCTTGCGAAAGCAAGTGTGTGCCTGCCTATCGGCTTGTGGTGTGCAGGAGCTATGCCTAGTGACAGTGGTCAATAGCGTGGAGAAGGTCGAGTAGAGGCTTGCCGTGTCGATGGACTAAGAGCGATGAAGGGCGGAAGCGGGGCTCGGACCGAGGGACCATGGGCGCCGGCGGACTAGCTGTGGTGGCTAGTACTTCGCACCGACAAGTGCGAAAAGACATGGAGGTAGACCGAGTTGGCCGAGTCAAGACGGTGGACGGGCGAGTCGACCGGGCGAAGACAAGGTGGCTCGCGTCGAGTGGTTTGGTGGTTTGGGCCTCAAAACCATCCGCGTCGGTTTCCGAGTTTGTGCCGCAAAACTCGGGGTTCGGTAGTTGAGCCCAAAGCTACCGGTGGCGGGTTTCCTAGGTTTGGGCCTCAAAACCTAGGCAGAGCTTCCGAGGAAGCGGGGATTGCACGTGGCGGAATCCTGGAGGTTGCGTCGAGGCGACGACAACTCCTGGCAGGAAGCGGGGCTGTCCATTCAAAATGCGGGAGATATTTTCCAGAGCTTGAACTGCAATCCTTAGGCTAGGTAGTTCACTCAATGTATCTAGGGGGTCTTTGGGAAATAGCCAAAGCCCGTTAAGTAGGGGGTGAAGGGGTATCCCTCATCCCATCTCTTGAACCCTAATTACTTGCCCCCTCTTTCTCTCTCTAGTTCATGAGATCCCTAGGTTGTTTCAACCAACTTTTGTAAGAACTTGGTTTTGCTGTGAGGAAACGGAGGCCGTAACCTCCGTAAGCCATGGTGGCTTCGTTTTGTTGATCGTGTCCCCGTTTTGCTTGTGTTCTTTGCGTCTTGCTTTTGCTCCCTCTTTTTTTTGAGATGATTTCTCTTAGTAGGGAGTAGCTCTTGCAAATCTAGTTGAACCAAATTGTTCGTAATCGTGAGGAGCATCTTTGCACCGAAGAAATTCTCCTCAAACCTTACGAGTGCGTAGATCGGGCATTTTCTTTGTGGCGTTCTTCGTTTTGCCTTTTCTCCACCAAATCCGAGTGTTCCCGTTTATCCTCTCCAAATTGAGCGATGATTTCTTCAGGATAGCTCTCCAACTGCAATAGGATCATGCTTACAAAGTTTGGTTGCAGTTGGTGATCATTTGGTTGAGTTTTGGGAAGATTTGGCGGAGAGAAAATCACTTTTCGCGTCTCTGCGCTCTGCTCGAGGGCGTCAAACGCTCTGAGTTTTGGCGTCGGACGCAAAGACGTGCTGACGTCAGCGTCCATCGCGATCGTCCACGTGTGTGTGAGTTTGGTGCCGGACGCTGTCCATTGTTCGTCGCCCTGCGTCCGTCGCTTTGCTATTTTGTGTGGTTTTACAATGCTCACTGGAAGCCTGACGGAGGCTCACCCAAGCGTCCGACGCTCTGCCTTCTGCTTATCTTCTGCAAGGCTGTCTGGAAGGCCGACGGATGCTCGCCTAAGCGTCCGTTGCCAACGTCCGTTACGCTGTCTTCCAGCGTCCGTCGCCCTGCTGTCCAGCGTTCGACGCTTGTCTGTTTGGCTGTTTTGCTTGGGGTTCTCGCCTCTTTCTCATAGGGGTTGAGAACTCAATCTTAAGGGTTTCCGGTGAGATTTCTTCCACTGTCGGTGAGCTTTCATTTGCACGTGTTTGCCTGAATCCCCGCTCGCGTTGCTCGGGGGAGGTTGAGCATCCAACAACTGGGTTTGGTTTTTGGGAAGAGTGGCCTGAATATTTCGAGAGAAATTTGAGGCTCCCATTCACCCCCCTCTGGTCGCCGTTCTTGGTCCTTCACCGTTAGTTCTCCGTAGAATTGGATGTGTCGCGCTAGTCGATGTGCTTTATTTTGCTTGCATGGACTGGGCCTGTTGAGCCCCTCTTTTAAGCTTCTGTAATCGTCATTTTTAGCTATCGTTTCCGTTCCTTAATCCTTCATTCGTTGCTTATCGTGTTTGTTGGATCATGCGTTTCGGGACCGCCATCGTGTGGCTCCCGTATTTCTTCCTCGCACCCCCATGATCTGGGATCTGAAAGTGACCAGCCTCGTGTCTTTCCTCAATGGACGAGATCGAGCGCTCGGCGAGCTAAAATCGGGTAGTTTAGGGGAGACCTCGGGTCTTCATCCGTGGAGGCTTGCACCGTCAGAGGTCCATCGTGGACCGATCTCTAATCTTCGACATTCGATACGTATAGTACCCAGATCCGTTCGCTGCAATCCGAGGGCCCGATGCCACCCCTCGAGGGGTTTACCACATATTCTGTTATCTGTCAAAGCCTAAACACGTTTACTACGCGCGTTCGAGGTGAAGACGTCTACGTTCTGGCCGCTAGGTCCCGCTTAGCAACGTCCCTCACTCTTTGATTTTGGCTAGGGAGGCTGTCGAACCCGTGAAGTTTTGGGCCAGCACAAGATCCCTCGGCCTTGTTACCTCATTTGTTGTATGAGCATGACGGGTGAAAAACGGTCTTTTGACCGCTACCCCATTGTTGTCCCTGCATTTTGCATAGAAGGGATAAAAAAATTGAATGTTCTTTTAAATGGACGCACTTACCGGCCGTTCTTACCTTTTTTGTTAGCCGTGGTGGACTGGTTATGCTCTTGTGATGCTTGCCTATTCCTGGGAAGTTGGTGTCATTTGTGATCCGTGGGCCCTTGTGGCAGCCAGTCGTTTGGTTCGGCATGAGCGGCCTTCGCGTCATTTGGCGATTTGCTGATACTCTCCATGCCGGGAAAATGAAGAGTCGCGCCTCTGCGGTCTCGAGGGTTGCGTGTGTGGAAGACGGGGGGACGGCGGCCCTGTCCTATATATTCTGGGAGGTCTGGAGTAACTCCCCGCCGCTCTCTTCAGACTCTTCCCATTTGCACCAACTAAGAGGAGTGAGAGAGGAGAGGCTTCGTCGTTGCCGAGGAGGTGCGTCAACCTTGCCTGTGGGATGGATGTTGGCCGCGCTCACCTCGCCATGGCATTTGGCGCTCTGCTGATGCTGCCGGAAGAGCTTCTCTTCCAGATCCTTCTTCGCGCCATCGACCATGGAGGTAGCTTTCTTGACTACATGCGTCTTCGCCAGGTCTGCGGCATTTTCCGGAGGATCTGCAACGACGGCGCACTGGTTCGGTTTTTGTCCCTCTGAGAGATGCAGCGATACTGTCGGTCCTGCTACAAATTTCGGGGGATCATCCTTGAGCAGCACTTCTTCGAGGTCGGCCACCGAGAGGCCTTGTGGTTTCGTGGCGTGGAGAGGCTGATGCTGTGGGGGCAAGACCCATCTGGTTGGGGGTTCATCAATCAAGCGATCCTGGCCGGGAATGCCGGAGTGATGTACTTCCGGGCCATGATGTTGTACTTCGTAGATCCGACGGACCCTGAAGCTCTTGTTCTCCTCAACCGGGTCGCCGGCGGCACGTTCCCGGATGGTAGATTGGGAAACCGCGGTCTAACCTCGCTCCGTTTCAACTCCCGCGATGATCTTCGCGTCATCGCGCGGCGGAGGGGGATTTGTTGCCCGAAGGACGTGCCAGCGTTAGTAGTCGACGACCCTCGTGTATGCGTTTGGGAGCTGTGTAGACGCTTTGGGCCGGCGAGCGAGGGTCTGGCCGGGGCCATTATGTACAGTAGCCCAGAGTGTCGCCTTCGCCATGAATTCGAGCTCTTGGCTAGGAATGCTGGGCTACCACAAATATCCGTGGGATTTGGCGCAAACTCAGGTAAACCCTAGTCTATACACCACGTGTGACTAGCGCTTACTACTCTAATTCGATATCTAAACTAGGGCACTCAATACGAGCAAAGATCCCGTAAATAAAGTAAAGGTAGACCAATAATTAAATAAAATACTTAGAAATAATAAATGAAGAACCTGGAGATTGCTCAAGATGAACCAGATGATGTAAAGGTACAATGTTGAGGAAGATCCAACAGATCCGGCTCCTCCTTAGCTCTCTCCTCCTCCCTCTCACCTCTAATTACAAAATCAGACTAGATTCTATGCCTAAACTAGAGGGATAACTAGTTGTTGGGTATTTTAGACGCACACAGATAAATCCGCAAGCGCACAGATACCGTTGTAGCTTTCACCCGGGACGGGTTTTAAATATCGTATCCACAGGGAAATGAGAGAATCATCTACGCTCTAACTTAACCAGAAAAGATAAGTGGGTGAAAATAAAGTATATTGTAAGAACAAGATAAGGTGAAAACAAGGTTAAATGTAATTGAGAATAATCTAGTGTAGGGCGATGTACCAAGAGATATATCTATATCTGGGGATGTACCACATGAAAAGGGACACAATAGAGGATGCTTAACCTTAGGTATTCCAGTCCTGTGAGCCCTACAAACGGGATGTGGGATCCAAAGGTAACGACGGAACTGTCACTTTGCGCGCTACTACCACGGGTCCAGAATGTAGGAGACATTCACAAGTATTCTAGGTCTAAGCACCGTGCTTACACCTATGGTGTCCTATAGATTAAAGTAATCGGAAGAGTTGCAAATTAGAAGCATAGTAATTGCTCAATGAAATGAGAAGTTGATTACCAGAGTGATCTCAGGAGCAAGCTTGATTAGAGCTTGATCATGTCGAAGTACAACCGGAGGAGGCATCTCCTCTAATCTTCCCTCGCTCTCCATCTCTCTACTATCTAGATCTATTCTAATTTAGAGAAGAGAGGATATCCATTAGAGGGACACCTCTCATCTCCAAACTCTAGCTTTTGCTCTCTCTATGAGTTATGATGATGGGGTCCTCCTCAGGAGGTCAGGGGCCTTGCTTATATAGCCTCCTCAAATGAACGTCGGTCGTCCGATCAAACCGACCTTAAGAGAAGAATTTAGATTGATCCTCAAAGGTAGTGGAGCACGATCCACGAGGGGGAACCTGATTGGTTCTCCACCTAGGGCAGGCGCCCTAGTGGCTAGGGTGGGTGCCCTGGCTCCAGGCCCGTTTCACCTCCCGTTAGTTCTCATGTCTTCTGGAACTTCCTAGAGTACAGAAAATTGTGTGGTTCATAATTATCTCTATGTAAACATGACATGTGGACCTTTCCTTGGTATTTCCTGATAACCCCCTGCAGAAACAGACATTCACCAAAACTTGTGGAATTTCATTAGTAAACCCCCCTATATCTAGATGTGAATTGCATATGGATCCTTTTTAATGTTTAGTTGACGGTTAAAATTGGTACTTAAGGACCATCAACAACTCCCCCAAGCTTACCTTTTGCTCATCCCTAAGCAAAGATTAACTCAATGATGGATCGGGAGTTGCTACAATGCTTTCACGCCTTAAAGGTACTCATGCGTTCAAACAAGAATTCTCCTCTAGATTAGAGTAAACTATTCTTACTTTCAAACTTACCCATATTACCTTTAACCATGGGGCTTATAGCCATCACTTGGGTCTTGATAAATTGGAAAGTAGAATGATCAAGCCAAGCATTGTGTCTCAAGCTCTTCACTTTACCTTCATCTTGGAGTTTTGCAAAGTTTTCGAAATAAAACTCAAAGTCTCTTTTGTATGACCCTCTCCAGTCTCTCTATATGTGGTATATGTGGATCCTTGCCAAGGCAGTAATGGTGTTATGCCTATAACTAATAGGCAATATATGGGGTTCATAGGTGTGGAGAAACATCGCATCCATACTTGCAAAGCATATATTATAAAGTCCAACAATGGATCCAGAGAAACAGGGCATACAATCAAATCAAGATGTGCATGTGTATGGGATATATGGTGGATGTATGAGGGTGTATGGTGGAAACCTGATTCTACTCTGCTCCTTGAATATATATATATATATACATATCTCTTTTGGAACTTGGAATTTTTTAGAGAACTTGGGCTTGCTTTTTTTTCTCTTCTCTTTTTCTCCTTTTTTCAGAGAGGCGGGCATCTAAGTACCCATTGTTTTGATAGAACACTTGTCCATGTTTTACTCTCTTTATTTTTTTTCACAACCGCAAGCCTCTTTCTATAATAAAGCTTTTGAGAGATGATAACAAGAAAAAAAATTGGACCAGTTATAACTGGGGCAATGGAATATATGGATAGGTGGAGAGAATAGGATATTTTTGGTTGCTTACTCCCAAGGCAGGAGTAGAGCATTTTTTTCTGGTGGATTTGAATCGCATGTATGTGGATGCGTACTTCTAGGACAAAAGTAGCATATATGAGTGGAGTGTATGTGATCTTGATTTTAAAAGCATGACAAGTCTCTAAGGGCCAACAAAGTTTGACAAAACTCAATGCAAATACAAGTAGTAAATATGATAGTAATTGTTTTCCTAATCTACCAGGCATGTATATATGGTTGTGGTAGTAATTCAAGCTCTCATCATACAAAAACTCATTATGTAATATTTTCAATTTTCAAAAGATAAACTCTCTAGAACTCTAGTATTGCTAGGAACAAGATAAACAGTAGCTCAACTTTCTCATATCATACCTATCAACTACCTAGACTTAGCTCAAGCATTTGCAACCCACAAATTTTAGGTTCAGAGCAAAGCTTATATCAAAACAGCTATATCTAAAACTCGGGAGAATTCAAGGTTGAAAACTAGTTACTTGAAAGGAACTATGGCAGAGCAACTATTCATCATTTCCATAGAGTTATCTCCAGGTTTCTTTTGATTATTAGTAGCTTCTGAACACACCTATTATTATTACTAGATAGAAAACTCTCTTGAGTATAAAGTAGACAATGATAAATCCATTAATATAAAAAGTATCTAAATTGTAACTTTTGTAATTCATAATTATTTAAGTGTGAACCTCATGTGCTCACATTTTTTTATTTTAATTAATTTATGCAACTAATAAAAGTGAACCTAAGAGGATAAGGATACTTACCTGGATATATGGGGGTGCTCTCCCCCAAGCTAGATTTTGATGTAATTTCTTTTGATGTGGCTGGCAGGTAGCAGAGGTGTATTTGTAGGAGTGACTATTGAGACAACACTCTGACAGCGGGTAGGGTGACCTCTGTCTGCTAGCCTTCTTTGATCCTTGAATTCTATGGAGCTCAAATAGACAATAAAGCTTGTGGAAGTAATTAAGTGTTAGCCATAAATCTCTAGCTTTGATCCTATCGAGCTTCCTCTAATAAATTTCATTTATTTAGCAGGATCATGCACTTACTATTTTTATATTTTTATTATAAGATGAAAACATATTTATTTTATTTTTTATGCCACCATAGCGAATATACCTATGGGTTTTAAACCACAAGTCTACTCACATGGGGCTTTAGATTTTATGATGCCATGCAACAAACAAATATTTGCAATGATAATGCAGAAAAGTAATATGATAAAGGAAAATGATTATGCAAATGATGGAAAAAAGAAAACTTATGTAGAAAAGATAAATATAGATAGCTACCGATTTTACCTCCAGACGAGGGTTCAGTGTTTTGAGTTCTCTGAACAAGACTTCTTACTGTGCTCATTCTTTAGGTGCATCATTTGATTCTAGGTGGAGACCTTGATAACTGCACCTCTTGATATGGTGTCACCCATGTTCTCTGTTTGCTCAGCAGTTCAAAGTGAAGCGTTAAGTCTGGAAGCTGGCAACATCTTGCTCAATGTGTACATTCTCATAGATCTAGGTCCTTCACTTGGTTGAATTTGGGAGTTGGAAATCTCCTCCATGTTGCTCAAAATGTGTCCTGCTCATAGAGACAAGGCAGAGATCAAGTGCATTGGCCCTGTTGGTGGAAAACACCAACAGAACTAAAAGTCTATTCATTCTTCTCTAACCTTAAGCATAGTGAGCAAGAATAAATTGATGGGTAATAAGAGCAGAAGATGAGCATGACTATAGCATTTTAAAACATTTGTGAGATCATATTACTCAACCTATGGAAGGACAGTCTATCTGTGTATATATCTTTCTTTATAACTATCATCTTCTAAAGATTGGATGTGCAATATTTTAGCTCATATGGTTAAGATAGTGAGATCAAGAAAGTTGTACTAGGAACAAAGATTAAAGGAATATACATGTTGAATTATTCATGTTGGATTAATTGGAGTTGTAACTCATACATGTTTGTCTCTTTATTTATGTGCATGCTAGAATCAAGGAGAAACTTATAAAAGTGATAGTCACTTATCTTGAGATGTTACCTTAATTATTGAGGAGTGATGGTATAGTATCATCTTATGGAAGCTTTCCTTTCTTAGTGGTTGTGCATCTTGTTCTTGTAGTTTTGTCTCCTTGTTGCACTCCTTCACTGTCTTGAATTCCCACATGATGTTCTTTGTCTTAAGGGGGCTTGGTGGAATTTTACCCAACCTCTTCCATGGAGTGAGTGCTTGTTGACACAAAAAGCGTCAGGATCTGCGAACACCTCAGGCTTATACCCGAAATCGATATCCAAGGTGTGCCAGTCGATTTGACTAGTTAATCGACAAGGATGATAACTAGAACAAGCTTGAACGAGACGACAGCGATGCGCCCGAACGTCAAGGCTCAGATTGCTCAAAACGCTGAACTCGCGAAGCTGACGGAGATCGAGTAGATGCAGCCCGTCGAAACTTCGTAAGAACTCGTAGATAAGCTAGAACTAATACGACAAAAGTAAATTTGCTGGAAAAAGTAGACAAAAGTAATAGATGTATTTGATTGATTGTCTCTTCTTTTACACCACCCTTCGATACATATTTATACCCCAGTAGGAGTAATTGTAAACAGACACGACTCATACCTAAACTAAACTCCTATTTTCAAGGAAATAAACGACTCGTGTAAGAGTCAGACTCCAACTATAATAATAATACTGGAATAAAACTACCAATTTCCTTACCTGTCTTCCTTATGAGGAAACCTTCCATCGGCAGATTCTTTCAATCCACAACCTTCTTCTATTGCTATCGGCAGCTCTCTGCTAACGTCGGTCACATCATCCCGCATCCATCGGCAATATTTCCGATCGGTAATGCTCTCCTGTTTCCATCGGCAACACCTTCCCATCAGCAAATACCCTTCTTTTTATCTTGATGTTTCTTCAATCTTCCGCTTCTACCGGCAATCTGATTGGCAGTATCTTGATACCGATAAGGAAAAACAACCATCCCTTTATCGATCAGCGCATCCGGTTCATATTGACACGTACCAAAAAATGGTGTCAACACATGCCCCCCAATTTCGGAGTATGGAATATCTCATGCGCCGGAATTTCCTCTACTGTAATATTTCCCTCCAAAATGCCTATGCCATCATTTCGATTACCACACGCCATCATTGTAAATTACCAAAATCTCCCGCAACTCTAGCGCCAACAGTTACAATTCCACGATCACCGCGCAAATTCATCGCAATATCTTTCCATATTCCTGCTGAGTCAAAAAGGAAAACTCGCAAACGCCCTTTGACCTAGGCCTATAAAGACCACTGTCCGTCCTCTCCTTCACCCCGAGTGCATACTTTCATCCCTCAATCCACCGGTATTCCTGAAGAGCAATCCAGCATAATCCCAACGACGGCTTCTTCTTCCATCAGAGGGTGCGCCTTCTGCAAGAACTCTCTGGTCTCGATGGCAATCAACTTCAATGTTTCCGCGTTAATTTCTTCTTTCCTCGCTTTACATTCCGACATTTTTCTCTGTCTTGTTTCGTGATTTCTTTCTTCTTTTGCTTTCTGAATCTAGGAAATGCACAGCAAAATAGTAATCCCTATCGACCAAGCACACCTTTACTGTTTGGGCCCAATGGGGAATACCGATCCAACCGAACTTATCAACACGGAAACCAAATGTATCCCTTTTAGATCTGAACATTTCAATATAGGGTTATGGACAGATACCTTCCGCTTGTGGCCCAAACCCACCAAAGGGTGGAAAAACTGGTACCTCAGGATGGCTGGGTCACAACAGGTTTATTGGTCAGAACGCAATATAGACCAATGCATCAGATTGTCACTTGCCGATATGGCCAAGAATGAAAACATGATGATCACTTCTTATTTCTGGTCCGATACAATGAACGCATTTCTATTCAGACACGGACCAGCCACTCCCACACCTGCCGATGTGCACATGCTTACCAGTCTCGATGTCTGTTCTGCCGATCCTGCTACCCTCTTTCGTAGGAAGTCTGAACGTCGGTTGGGCACACGTAATATCGGCGGTTGGACCGGATACATTCAAGAATATCAGAAGACCGGATCGGTAGGCCAGAGGGAGCATGCCACCTTCCTAAATATGTGGTTGGAGAAGTTTATTTTCTGTGGCAGGACAGTTGGATCCACCAACATGTATCTTCCTGTAGCAGAACTCTTAGCTGACGGGGGATTTCCTCTTGGCCGATACCTCCTTAGTTCAGTCTATCACCTCCTGCACCAGGTATCCGGAAAATTACTGCTAGGCGAGCCCATCGGCAACCTCGGATGACCTTGGTGGTTCATCAACTTATGGCTAAACGCCCATATGCATAAATGTCTTCAATTTGATTTGCTTAACCAGCAATTCCCAAGAGATCTGTCTGAGGACTATGTCTCCTTCAACCTTACCGATGGGATATACCACAGAATGAAGGAATCATGAAGGCTACCCTCACTCCCCGGGCCATTCCAGTCAATATCTTCGGGACCGGGAAGAAACACTTATCCATCTTATGAATTCTACTATCCATTGGCAGCAGCAGGACAGTTAGCGTTTGGTCAATTGTCGATCAAACTTAGCTACACCAATGTGATAAAACCAAGAGAAGTTATCTCCAGCGCTATGGATTGGAATAAGATTATCACTCTCCCTCCTCAGGCCGATGTAACCAACATCGACTTATCCTCTTGGGCGCCGACATCCTTCATGACTGAGTCATACAAATCCTAGTGGCAAGAGTGGAAAGATCAACTATTTGATGCATCATCACACTACTATCGACACTTGATTGACGCTGATTATATCATGCCTGACGACGCGGTGAGTTTATTCCCAATACTATTTTTTCGTTATTTCCTTTCAAATGCATCGGTAGCTAATTTTCTGCCAACAGGTTAACGATTTGATCCCCAAAAAGAGTAGGAGCGACAAATATTTCAACTTACGACCGATGAACCCTACATCAGTAATCGGCAGTAGGGCACCTTCATTGTCTACCCTCATGCATCAAAAGGCAACTCCCAAGGTTACCATCAGGTCCAAACAACTGCCAACCGATGATGCTGCCACCGCTGCTGCTGTCTTGGCGCAAGCTTTTACGGTAACAAATCTTCACTTATCCGTGCCGATCACAACAACATTTTTAATCGGCAATTTTCATTTAACTCTCAATCTACACCAAATTGTTCCCTGCATCAGACAAAGTTCATCGGCGGCCGTCCCAAACATGCAAACTTCTTAAGCTCAGCCTGCTGATGCCCCCAAGTGCAACAGTCAAAACGCCAAGGCTCATCAAGTACCGCTTCCCGACCGAAACGCCCAAAGCCGTCAGCTCCAGTCACATCACCGGCCACATCTCCTCAAGCTCCTACCGATACACCAACACCAGAGCCAGCATCGGTATCCATCCTCAATCAATCACCGATTGAGACTCCCACCCAAGGGACAATACTGTCGCCGCAGGGGTTTACAACAGCAGAAACAACACCGGCATCAGCACCAGCACCAACTGTTCCTCCTACAGATGCAAGCTTATCGGCAACTATCGCCGACTTTCAGGACACAGCTACGCCAGTCACCTTGCCAAGTCCAAGGCGAGAAATCGCTCTAAAGCAGGTAAGCCAACTATCTATCATAAATTAGTAAGACACAAGCTTTCAACTAACAAACTTTAATCCTTTTCTTTTCAGGCCCAAGATTCTCCCAACAGCTTATTCTCCTTCGCTATCAACATTCTAGATGATGATGAAGAAGAAGAAAGCTCTGTCCAAGCTTCAACTGTCATATCGGCAGAAGTAAAATCCAAACTTGAAGCACTGCTATTCCTACTGCAACAAAACACATCCCAACTAATCCAAGATTCTAGTGCAGTAAGGGTAGCTTTTAGGGAAATTCAAGACCAACTGCCTACCGATATTGAAGAACCATTCTTCCAAGCGGCATTCCTCGAGAGCCAGCAGCTACAGTACCAAAAGGCTTCACACCACATCGCCGATAAAGCCGCTCAAGCAAAACTTGTAGAGGAAATACTCAAGTTCAAGCAAACCGCTGATGAAAAGCATAAAGACATCGACCGTCTAGAAGCTTCTAGCATCGAGCTTGAACAAGAGATTGCCCGTCTATCAGCACAAAAAGAAGAATTGCTAGCTGAGTTGAAGAAAGTAGATGAATCTTTAAACTCAGCCAACCAGTAGAAGATTCAGCTCCCCGACGCCACCAAAGCCCTACAACAAGAGAGTGATGCCGATGCACGCCACACCCTTCTGCTGAAGAAGAAAATCAAGCCGATGATGACGCCAAGGAGATAGAAGAAGCGGATCAAATTCGTCTTCGCGCAATTTCATCTATTGAATCTTTGTTGTAATCGGCAATTATGAACTTGATGATCAATCCTCCTGTAATATAACTTTAATGCTTTTTCTACCGATGTTTCTGTATGATAACTTTGCCATCGGTATATTTATATCGCTTTACGCATCCATCTAGATACTAGGATAATATTTCTTCAAATATTTACCACTGATTGCTCTGGAAAACACAACCCCTTCGAGGGTCTCCAAAATATATGCGTTACTAGGAACAGACTGATTTATCCGAAAAGGACCCTCCCAGTTAGGAGACCACTTTCCAAATTTTGAACTCTTAGTTCCAATCGGTAAAATTAGTTTCCACACTAGATCACAATCGGCAAACTCTTTTGTTTTCACTTTCTTTTTATACCACCTGGCAACCCTCTTCTTATCCTCTTCGATACTGATTAGAGCTCTTAACCGATGACCCGCTAGATCTTCTAATTCATCCTTCATAAGGATGTCATACTCATCGGCTATTAATTGGTCCTGGGAAAACAATCGCCTAGAACCAATTTTAATTTCCCAAGGTAGGACAACATCATGTCCATAGACTAACTGGTATGGCGAAACTTTGGTAGCACCATGACAAACCATCTGATACGACCACAAAGCTTCATTCAACACTATATACCACCTTCTAGGGTTCTCTTCAATCTTGCACTTGATAAGCTTGATCACTCCCTTATTAGTTGCTTCGGCTTGACCATTAGCTTGAGCATAATAAGGAGAAGAGTTTAACAGCTTAAACCCCATACCGGCATCAAATTCATCAAATTCCCCCGATGTGAACATGGTTCCTTGATCAGTTGTAATAGTTTGAGGAATACCAAATCGGTAAACAATATGCTCTTTAACAAAATCTATCATGTTCGCCGACGTCACATTCATCAGAGGAATAGCTTCAACCCACTTCGTGAAATAATCGGTGGCAACAAGTAAAAATTTGTGCCCTTTACTCGACGGCGGATAAATTTGGCCGATGAGATCGATGGCACATCCTCTAAATTACCAAGGTTTGATGATAGGATTCATTGCCGACGCGGGTGCTCTCTGAACATTACCAAACCTCTGACAATCCTGACACCCTTTGAAGTACTTAAAGCAATCTTCAAGAATTTTCGGCCAATAATACCCATTTCGCCTAATCATCCATTTCATCTTGAATGCCGATTGATGCGCGCCACATACTCCTTCATGAATTTCACCCATCAACCTTTTCAACTTTTCTCCATTAAGGCATCTGAGCAAAACTCCGTCAATTGTACGATAATACAATTCATCATCAAGGAGTACATACTTAGTAGCCTGAAACCCCAACCGTCTTTCAACCTTTCCAGACGAATTTCTTAAGTAATCGGCAATCTCTTTTCTCAAGTCATCGGCAATCATTACTGATGTCATTACTTCTTGAATCAGCTGATACCCTGAAGTGTGTTGCGTTAGCCGATTAGCTTCTTCGTTATGCAAACCGAGAACATGTTCGAGGCGGTATTCTCTAAATTATTTTAATAATTACAAACACTTTTCATAATGTGGAATCAAAACTTCACTTCAGCATTCATATATCATAGCCAACTGATTAATCACCAATATAGAATCACCAAAGATTTCAACGGTGTCGGCATGCACTGCCCTGAACATTTCCAACCCCTTCAGCAAAGCCTGGTCCTCAGCCTGATTGTTTGTCGAAGTAGCAACAATCGGTAAGGAGATTTCATACTTCTGTCCTCGAGGTGAAATCAAGACAACGCCGATACATGCTCCTTACTTACATGTGGATCCATCAAAGAATAAGGTCCAAGGAGCAATCTCTACAGAACTCACTGTACCACAATGTTGAGTAACAAAATCGGCCATCACCTGACCCTTAATCGCCTTAGCCGATTCATATCTCAAGTCAAACTCTGATAATGCCAGGATCCATTTGCCGATCCTTCCACTCAATATCGACATTGATAGCATATACTTAACTACATCGTCTTTGCATACGACAGTGCATTTAGCCAATAGCAAATAATGACTTAACTTCATGCAAGAGAAGTATAGACATAAACACAATCTCTCAACAGCTGAATACCTGGTTTCAGCATCCACCAGTCTTCTACTCAAGTAATAAATCACACGTTCCTTCGCTTCAAATTCTTGGATTAACGCTGATCCGATAATGCTGTCATCGGCAAACAAGTACAACCCGAAAGGCTTCCCATGCTGAGGTGGAACTAAAACTGGAGGATTTACCAAATATTTCTTAATTTCTTCCAATGCTGATTATTGTTCTTCCCTCCATGTAAATTTTTGACCGACTTTTAGCTTTAGTAAGGGACTAAAGGATTTAATCTTTCCAGACAAATTAGATATAAACCTCCTAATAAAATTAACCTTGCCGATCAAGGACTACAACTGAGTCTTGTTTGTAGGAGCAACCACTTTATTAATTGCATCAATAGATCTTATGCCGATTTCGATACCCCTTTGATGCACCATAAAACCCAGAAATTGGTCTGCCAATACGCCAAATGCACACTTGTTTGGATTCATCTTCAACCCATGCTCCCTCGTGCACTCCAGAATTTTCCGTAAATCGGCAAGATGCTTCTCAAAATCCCTAGATTTGACCACCACATCGTCAATATAGATTTCAACCAATGTGCCGATGTACTTATGAAAAATAAAATTCATCGCCCTCTGATAAGTAGCACCAACATTTTTCAGGCCAAAAGTCATCATGACGCATTCAAATAAACCAACATGACCTGGATATCTGAAAGCAGTTTTGGATATATCTTCTTCAGTCATGAATATCTGATTATACCCAGTGTTACCATCCATAAAACTAAAGATCTGATGACCAGCCGCAGCATCAACCAGTAGATCAGCAACGGGCATCGGGTAACCATCCATCGGCGTAGCTTTATTGAGATTCCTAAACTCAATACAAACATGAAGTTTTCCATTTTTCTTATATACAGGAACCACATTAGAAATCCATTCGGCGTATCGGCACTGCCGAATAAAACTAGCTTCAATCAACTTCGTAATTTCAGCCTTAATATCAGGCAACACATTAGGATTACATCGGCGCGCTGGTTGCTGATGTGGTTGGAATCTAGATTTAACAGGCAACCAATGTTCAACTATTGATTGGTCTAAACCAGGCATCTCTATATAATCCCAAGCAAAACAATCTTTATATTCTTTTAATAAATCACTCAGTTGTTGCTTACATTGGGAATCTAACTTAGCACTAATAAAAGTTGGCCTAGGCTTACTACCATCGCCGATATCTATTTCTAGTAAATCATCGGCTGACGTGAACCCCTGCCCAAGTTTTCCATCATCGGCGAACTGATCCATTAAAACTCCTCTTCAAAGTCGACTGCTTGGATTGGTGTAATTTGATAATCGGCTAAGTGGAGAAATTCTGTATCCCAAGCTTCACATGATATGCATTTGGTTTGTTCATAAGTTTCCGATTCTGCCGATGCGACAATTGACGGGGCCTCACTTCGGATGACTTCAATCTTGTCTCCAACCCATTGCACAAGGCTTTGGTGCATCGTAGAAGGGATACAACAATTAGCATGGATCCAACCCCTTCCCAGGAGCAAATTGTAGGTCCCTTTGCCACTAATCACAAAAAACGTCGTCGGCAAAGTTTTGCTGCCGATGGTTAACTCAACGCATACTGCCCCCATAGCTGGTGACACATTACCTTCAAAATCCTTAAGCTTCATGTCAGTCTTGACTAAGTCTTGGTCGCCTTTCCCAAGCTTCCTGAACATGACGTACGGCATTATGTTGATCGATGCTCCGCCATCCACTAGCATTTTTGACACCGGCTGTCCATCAACCTTGCCCTTGACAAACAAGGCTCTTAAATGCTGCCTTTCATCATCGGCAGGCTTTTCAAATACAGCTGCCATCGGATCCAGTACTAACTGCGCCATCTCAGCAGTTTCTTCCTCAGCATCTGCAGGCACCAAGAATTCCATTGGCAATATAACAACCATGTTAATTTCTGCCGATGGGTCCCTATCCTTTCGTTTCGGCCTCCATTGCTTGACTGGAGATTCCTCCCATGAAGGATCTTCACTGTGGCACAGATCGGTTTGGCGCTCGCGCTGAATCCTCTCCTCTGAGTTTACTTCAAACCCTTGGGACACCACTGAGGAAGCTTAGTTTTCCAAATAGGCTAGTACTACTTCTCACCGCTCGTCTTTGCACCACTCCTTATGTTTGGATCCCTAGAGAATATTTCTTCATCAAGCACTTTTGCATCGACCATCTCTTCAAGCCTTTCTTGATGGTTACGCTTGCCAAGCCTGTCATGTACACTGAGTTTTCCCCCTAGCCGATCATGTACTGACCCTCTTTCTCTGACCGACTTACCATAATTTGATGCCCGATTGTCAAAACAAGGCTTTTTCTCTGACCGATCGGCATGATAGTATCTATTGCATTTAGGGCAATTATCGGCAGTGGGTAGGTTGATGCCTTCTTCCCAGCAATGAACAAAGAAAGGGCATGTCCAATGATCTTTATGTGGATACCATTCTTGGCGCCTTTCTTCCTCCTGCTGCTGATGTTGCTCTTTTAGTGAGCGCCAATACTCCTGTCGCGGCCGGTTGTGCGTGATTACAACGTCGTATGGTACAGGTCTATCATGCCTCCTAGTGTGGCTACTCTCACCAACAACTCCTTTGCCTCTTCTATCATCGGCAAACTCCTTTCTCTTCACATCATGCATGGCTATTTGATGCTCAGGATCTACCGATGCACTTTTCCTAGCAGCTTCCGATGTTAGCACTTTAGTCTTCCCACCAATTTCCACCATATTATTTGGAAATGGGTGTTGATCGATCTTCATCGGTTTCTGGGCTTTAGAATTTTCAAATTTAATTCGACCAGATTCAATTTCTGACTGCAACTGCTGCCTAAAGACATTGCAATCATTGGTACTGTGCGAAGTTGCATTGTGCCACTTGCAATACCTGATTCTTCTAAGTTCTTCAGCCGATGGAATCAATTGAGCAAGAAGAGTCCGAATCAGATGAAGAGCCAAGTATCGGCGTTGCTGAATGGGTAAAGGACAAGAAGCCAGTCCCCGCTGCACTGTTCCCTTGGATCAACTTAGCGTCAGCAGATGGATCTGGAGGCATACCGTATCCCCACCAGCTGACAGAACTTGGTTGACTCTAAGTTACAGGTCCTGACATCGCCGATGCTATTGGATTTGTAGTCAGTTGAACAACACTTACAGGGCTTGATCCTAGTGGAGTAACTTCACCGGTAGGCGGCTTCGCAGGTTGGGAAGATGCCGCTAGGACCGCCGATGGAGTTGTAGTAGATGCTGATCCAGGTTGATGATACGCCGGACCAACATGATGGGGTGTCCGCCCTTCTTTGATAGATTGCATAACATCATTGTATACAGTATTGGACAGAATAGTAGAGTGGCTAATTAATGCTTGATTTAGTGAAGAATTAACCATCTCTTGTAATTTACCAGGATTGACTTCGAAAGTGACCTGTCGCGGCAAAAGCGGATCATGCTTCTGGATAGCTTCGATGCTCCTGCTTAGGCTGAAGGACTTTAGATACAACTGCTTGTATTCCTCCATAACCTGCTTTTGATCGTCTTTAAGATCTGTTTTAGAGACTTCAATGACGTTCTTCGGATAGATATCAGTAGAATCACCCATGATCGCGATTAAAACATGTATCTAGGGTCCCACCGGGTGTGCCAAAAGAGGTGTTGACACAAAAAGCGTCACGATCTACGAACACCTTGGGCTTATACCTGAAATCGATATCCAAGGTGTGTCAGTCGATTTGACCAGTTAATCAACAAGGACGATATCTAGAGCTTGAACGAGACGACAGCGATGCACCCGGACGTCAAGGCTCAGATTGCGCAAAACGCGGAACTCGCGAGGCTGACGGAGATCGAGTAGATTAGCACGTCGAAACTTCGTAAGAACTCGTAGATAAGCTAGAACTAATGCGACGAAAGTATATTTGCTGGCAAAAGTAGACGAAAGTAATAGATGTATTTGATTGATTGTATATTCTTTTACACCACCCTTCGATACATATTTATACCCCAGTAGGAGTAATTGTAAACAAACACGACTCATACCTAAACAAAACTCCTATTTTTAAGGAAATAAATGACTCGTGCAAGAGTCGGACTCCAACTATAATAATAATACTGGAATAAAACTACCAGTTTCCTTATCTGTCTTCCTTACGATGAAACCTTCCATCGGTAGATTCTTTCAATCCACAACATTCTTCTATTGCTATTGACAGCTCTCTGCTGACGTCGGTCACATCATCCCGCATCCATCGGCAATATTTCCGATCGGTAATGCTCTCCTATTTCCATCGGCAACACCTTCCCATCAGCAAATACCCTTCTTTTTATCTTGACGTTTCTTCAATCCTCCGCTTCTACCGGCAATCTGATTGGCAGTATCTTGCTACCGATAAGGAAAAACAACCATCCCTTTACCGATCAGCGCATCCGGTTCATATTGACACGTACCAAAAAACGGTGTCAACAGTGCTTTTGATTATATCTTGTTGTGGCACTCTTCTTCTTGTTCCATGGATCATCCCTCTATGATGAATGAGCTATGTATTCCTTGTGCATGTTGTTAAACTTCATGTGTCTCTCTCTTTATCTCCAGTGTGAGTTTATGTCAGGACTTCCCATTTTGATATTGAAAGTTTTTCCTACAGGGGTTAGTCTGACAAAATATGCCAATGTCTATACAAGCAGTTTTTAGTTCAATAACCAAACTAGACTCCATGTCTAATCATATTAAGGAAGGTTATTTATCCTAAGCACCACACTTAATTTAAAAGCCAATAGAAGTATGCGCAATACTTTCAAACTAAGACTTACTAGGATAGACAAAGGTAGCATGCAGGCATTATAGAGATCTACTCATATGGAGAGAATGATTAGTGTTTAACAAATTGAGCATGTCTTTAAAAGGTAGGGACAACCAAGATAGCAATATGGCAAAGGATGTTTTTATGTAAGTTACTCCCCCAAGCTTGAATTTTGCAAAAAACCAAGTTTGGATGAATTTAATTGAATGTTGTAGGATGATTGGTTTGACATACCTTGTGCTTATTTTTCCTTCGATATTTTTTTGCTCCAGTCCTGAAAAAGGTTAATGACAAGAATACCCAAAGGAATATTTTTTACAATTATATTTCTATGCTCATTACACAAGGCATTATTGCAAACAAGTGGAAACTCATGTTATGATCTGGTAAGTGATTATTTTAGGATGCTAAGCTTGTCCTTGGGAAACCATCAAATTACTATTATGTTGGTGAAGTGGTTTCCCCTCCAACACCAACCTAAGTGTACCTATATCAAGATCAACTCAACGAGATCTGCAATATTTATTATAGACATATGCATCAACAATCACCCTTTTAAAGTTTTTATAAATAGAAAGGAAGAGGGAGGGGGTTGGAGATCTCAAATGCGGTGAGATTGTAGAGACCAACTGATTGAGGAGATGTTTTATATGAGCATGGAGTTAATGAAGTGGTTATGGGATAGATCCCATGCTCATTGATGTCATCTTCGTCTCCAATCTGAATGTTCGGAATTTCACCTGGATTGGTCTCATCTAGGTTCTCTTCCATAGATGGATGAATCCCATCTTCAAAGGGAGTTAAAGGCTCACCATTTGAAATTGAGCCAAGGTTGGAATCCATTAAGGCTTCTTCCTTGTCAATCCATTCTATACATTCCAACCATTGTCGTAGTATCTCGTGGTCATCCTCGTGGTCTTCTAGACTCCTATGCTCCGGTTTTCTTAGTGAATTTCTAGGATCATCATGAGACTGGGAAGGAAGGGGATATGAGGAATATACGAGGTCAATGATTGGTTTAGAGATGGGTTCATGATTTGTGGACATAGTAGGGAAGAAGATAGTAGGGAATATACGAGGAATATACGAGGTCAATTTCTATATGGCTTAGCTCTCCTTCTATGGCATCACTTGACATGCCATCGTTGACTTCTTTGTAGTAGGAACTGTTGATGTTTTACCACTGATAGCCTGCCACGGGGTTACCCAAGACAGTAGTTCGTGCCTCGGCGAATAGTGAAACCTTGGTGGTTGGACACGCAGGGACACATGGTTTATACTGGTTCAGGCCCTCGACAAGGTCGAGTAATAACCTTACGTCGAGTTGAGTCGTCTATTATTGCTCTTGATCGTAATACAAGGTGTTGTGTGTCGCTCTACGTATCGGGTGTTGTGTAGTATGTAGGGAAACTGTTTTTGGGTGATGCCCTCACCAGCCCTTTATAGTCCAGGAACTGGTCAAGGTTATTCTAATCCTACTTGGTTACAAACTTAGAGTCCTAAGTTGCGCTTCGGTCTTGTTGTCCTTACCGAGTAGAATTCGGTCTCTTCTATTCGTCTTCCTTCATAGGCCGAGAAAAGGAGGCCCAAGGATCAGGCAAGCCAGTCTCTAGGTACCCTATAGGATATCCCATCGATAAGCCCCCGAGCATCTCATGATTTTTCTTCAATATACCGGGTTGCTTTAAAAGCGAGCTGAGTTCTTTTTTGAAACAAAATCATGAAATGATCTTCTGTGTTCTTCATCTTGTACTTTTTTGTGCACCTCTGGTGCACTCATTGAGTGTAGCTCTTGAGCCTCTGGATACTTGGTACAAGTATTCGGAGGATCTGCGAAAAAAGTCTTGTAAGGTAGGTATTTCCAGCCCTCGAGCCTTTCCCCGAGTTCTTTTATCGGAAAAGAGCTTGGGGGATTATCTGAAATAGCGTGCTATTGTCTTCTTCTTATTCACGGGTGCGTACTGTGTCTTCACAGGTGTGTAGAATCTTGCTTTCACTGTTCGCTTTGGTCAGGTTTTTGTCTCTTTCTTTCTCTTCCTTTCTCGTGACTTCTGTCTTTTGGTGGTCCTTCCTTGCTATAAATTCTGTTGTGCTTGCACTGATGCCTTGACCCTTAGGGTGCTCCTCTTTCGTCTGATGAATATGCTGCTGAGTGAAACTGAGCAGCCCCCGGGCTTATGCCCTACTTCTGGTAGTTGAGTGGGCAGAAGAATTCTTGTGAATGGAGTTAGAGGTAGACTAGCTCTTCGGTTAGATTTTCCTGGGAAGTTTGGCGTGGTAGGCAGAAGAAGTCTTGTGAGGTGGCTTCCACGCCATCTCTGTCTAACTGCTGAACTCCGGGCTATCACCGTTGCCGCTCCCGAGTTGATCCTGGCTGTGCATGCTTGTATCGAACTCCTGCTGGAAAACCTAGAGTTGGAGCTGTCCAATCTCATTTGTTGGGAGTGGTTTTCTGCCTATGATCCGACACTTCTTCACGCTTTGTGAGGATTCCGGGTTGTTTTGACTTGTAAGGTTTCCGCTTGGGTACCCGGCCTTCTTTGGTGGTAAATCTGATATCCCTCTGGCTAAAGCCGTTATATTTTGTCACTTGTTGTCTTTTGTTGTAGATGTAGCTTAGCTTGATCTTATCTAGTTGTTGTAAAGTTATCGGCCGAGTTGTTTTTCATAGTCTGCAGAGCCGTGGCTGGTTGTATGGTTGTCCTTGGAATATTCTTCTGGATATTCTATATGGTACTTTGAAGTACTGTCTTTATTGTAGCCGTTTTTCCTTCATCCGTGTGGTCCTTGTAGAATCTTTTGCTTTTACTTCTTTCTTTATGTACTGTTGCTGTTGTAATCTTTTCTTCATGGACTTGGTGTATGTGCACCCGTTATTCTTCTATAAATAACTGTAGTGTGGTTGTCTTGTCCTATGTCCTCTTCCTTCTCTCGCAAAGACCTTTGTTGTATCATGGATATTGTAGTTGGCGAGCTTGACGAGCCTCCAGGCTTCTTTCCCTTTCTTGGTTGTAATATGGTGAATGGTGTAGTTCTTGTGATAGAAACTAGCAGGTGACTAGTTTCAAGGTAGTACCACGGTGTGGGCGGCTTTGAGGCAAATGGTCTAGTTCTTGTGATGAGGCTATTGCATGTTGCGCTACTTGATCTTCCAGTGTTCTAGTTCCATACCTCTGGCTGATTTCGCGGCCTTGGTTGAAGAAGTATTCCTTGGTCGGTCCTGTGCGATGTCATTTTGGCGCATGCTAGTGTTGATCCGCCTTCTCTCTGTCGAGGACCTGGTGGAATTATGAATCTTGAATGTCTTCTGGGCTCTGCTTCTACTACCTTTGGAAAATAGGGGTGCCTTGCCTTGTTGGGCGTCTAGCACGTCTGAGTTGTTTGGCTCTGTTTGTATCTCGATTAGCCTCGAATTCGACAGGGTTCCTCATTACTGACTTGTACTAGTTCCTTTTGGCCATGTAACTTTGTATCTGGTCTGTACTTTCAAAGAATGTGTATGATGAAGCACCAAGGACTTGTTGTCTATATTTTCTGAGTTCTTGTAAATGTCTTGTTTGTACTGCTGAGTTCTTTTTGTTTCGTGAGTTGTCTGTATTCTTTGAAAAAAGATGTGGTCTAAATGCTTTATGTTGTGTTCCGTGATTGGTGGAACTTTTCACCTTCTGTATTTTCCGCTACGGGTAAATTTCCTTATAAGTCTGCCCCTCTGTTATCCCCTCTCTTTTACCTTGCAGTAAAATTGTTTTCCCTTTCTTTCGCAAACCCTAACTGCCGCTGCTGCTTTGATCGTCTTTGCATCGCCTCGAATGGTGAACAAGAACAAGATAAAGAGCAAGGGCAAGGGCAAGGCTGAATTCATGGACGAAGATACTGTTTTGGAGCGTATAGACAATCCTGAGTTCATCGAGATGTCGCGCCAGGTGAAGCAGTCTCCCAAGCCGTCTACTCAGGAGGCTGATTTGGATCTGCTTGTTGCGCATCGGCTACTTCAGGGGCAAGTGTATTCCGGCTACTCTGTTCATGGTGAGCATATGATTCCTAGTCCTTCTCTTGATCAATACATTCTCTTTGTTTCCTTTGTCTGTGCCAGACTCTGCTTCCCTCCATCAGCCTTCTTGATGGAGTTCCTTTATTTCTACGACATCCAGCTTCATCATCTGACCCCTAACGGGGTTCTTTTTTTTTTTGCTTCTTTCGCACATCTGTGTGAAGCATTCATTGGCATCCCTCCTTGTCTTCTTCTTTTCTGGTATTTCTTTCGTGTTCGATTTCATGCGAGCAAGCCTAGCCATTTCGGTTGCTATGCTATTCAGTTTCATCAGGGTATGAAGGTCACTTACTTCGCTTTCACCCTTTACGAATCTGTCAAGGATTGGGTGGAAAAGTGGTTTTATATTTCAAAGTCTGATGCCTAATTCTCTTCTGACCTTGCTGCTCTTCCGACTCCTCTTTCTTGTTGGAATGATGCTCTATCTCCTTCTGAGTCCTCAGCTATTAAGCCTCTATTGATCCAGATAAGTTACTTGAAACAATCCGGGTTGACTGGAAATGGACTGGTTGCCAGTTACTATCGCCACCGGATTCAACCTCTCATGCAGAGGGAGAATCTTGGTTTTGAGTATACTGGTCCTTTTGATCCTTCTCGGATCATCACTGAGTCTGAGTTGTCTAAAGAAGTCATGTTCGATCGTTTGGGGAGGGTCCTGAGTGGTGTGTCTGTTATGCCTCCCCAGATTTCTGAGTACCATGCTGGAAATCCACCTCCTCCGGTTAGTACTCTATTCGTCTTGTTCTAATTTCTTTTTCCCTGAGTTCTTGTCTGTTGATGGCTTCTTTTGTGTTTCAGGATCATGGTCACTGTTTTAGGCTGAACATGCCTTTTGGGCCGGATCCCTTTGTTCCTGAGGAGCCTACTGTTGAAATCACTGTGGCTTCAACTTCTTCCTCCAGGTTTATCCCTGGATTTTGTATTACTAATGGGTATGTGCCTTATACCCTAGATCCTCAGATTGCTCAAGTCTTAATGGTTTCTAGGAAAAGGAAAGCTGAATCTTCTGCTCAGCCTGTCCAACTTCCTCCTGCTACTCGCCGCCGCTCTTCTCGGCCGCGCACTCTCACAGGTAACATTATTGTAGGTGAGCATTTGTATTTGTTATCCGAGTTGTTTTGCATGCAACTCTTCTTTATTCTTCTACTTTGTTATTTCTCAGACGGCCAGTCCGTCCTTCTGAATGAGGAGTATTCGGATGATGACCCTCTTCTTACCTATCCTCCATGAGTTGTTTTTCTTGACGTCTTTGTTATTTTTGTTCAGAGATCTTGTCCTTATTTCTAGTTTTTTGTTTAGTCGTAGATCATCTGCCGACCAGTCTTCTGTTGAGGCTGCTCCTATTTCCTCGGCTATTCCAATCTCTTCTTCTTCATTGTTTGATGAAGATTTCTCTTTCGATATCCTTGACCTTTCCTTTGTTTCTGTTGCTGTTACCTTTAGCAAGTCGGCCAAGTAAGTTATCTTTTCTATGTGATATTTGTTCTTTTTATCTTATCTTTGCCTGATTTGCTTTTGAAACTTTTAGGCCTTCTTCTGAAGTTCCTGATTCTTCTCACGATGGTAAGGCTTTTTTGTCTCTGTTGATGAAGATTCTTGCTTTTTGTCTCTATTTTAACTCTTCTTGTTTTATTTCTTGCAGGACTTTGTACTCCTGATGCTACCAAGGTTGCCGGTACTTCTCAATTTTTTGGTGCACATCCTCCCGAAGGTGTGCCTTTGCTTATTCAAGGGTCAGAGGTTCAACTTAGCCGAGTTGAACGAGTTCAAAAACTTGTTTCTTCTTGGACGGATCTATCCTTGTCCTTTGGAACTGAATTGAAGATATTTATTCTTGTCTCTCTCTTTTGGTCTTGTTCATTTTTGTTTTATTTCGACTTATGTCTCTTTTAGGATGTCTGTTGGGAGTTGACTGCTTCTTCCTCAGAAAGTCAGTCGACTGTTACTCTTCAAGCTGAACTTGACAGAGTTCAACTTGAGCTGTCTCCGACTCGTGCTGCTTTGGAGCAAGAAAAGGCTCTCCGAGTAGCTGCTGTTTCTGATTTGGAAGAAAAGATTGCTGATAACTATCTTCTTTTTTCTCTGTTGTGACTTTTCTTGTTTGATATCTGACGTACTTGCTTTCTTGTAGCTGCTGAACAAGCTTCAGTTACTTGGAATGAGGAGAAACAAGATTTGTCTCTTCGTCTTGCGAATTCAGAGAAGAAAGTTGAAGTTGTAAGTCGACTATTTATTGTTTTCTGATTTTCTTGTTGTTTTTCTTGTAGTTTTTCTAACTTCTTTTCCCCTTTTCAGTCATTGAAATTTGAGGAATTTTTGAAGACCCAGCTCTCGGAAGTTCATGAGCGATATAAAGTTTTGTATGCTGCTATGAGACCTGTAGTGGCTGCTGTTTGTCTTCAAGAACATGCTAAAGAGGGTCTGAAAACCCTGATTCCAGTGCTGCCTCTTCGATTTAAAGAGTTTTTTGAAAATGGTTTTGAGCGTTGTATAAACAATGTTGTTTCTTTTGTTCGAGCCCTTGCTCCTGATGTGCCTTTGGACCAGATTCTCGAGGATCCAATGGATGTCGATCTTTTGGCAAGGTGGGAACAATCGAAGCCCAAGGTCAAAGAGCTCTGTCGCCAAATATTTAGCCAGCTTAATGTACTGTCGTCTTGTCCTTGATAACATTTGTTTGTCTCTGGTGACGATTTTGTAATATACTCTTGATGATATATTGTCAGGCCTTGTCCTGATATTGTGATGCTCTTATTTTTGTTTGCCAGTGTTGTATAGTATTGCTTTTCTGAAGAATACCTTGTTTTCCAATCTTTTGCCGAGTTCTTTTGATTACTGTCTGAAGTTGTGCGCCTCTGCAGTAGGCTTTGAAAATGTTTCTGAAAATCCTGAGTTTTTCTTGGGTAGTATTATTGGCCTTCGAGCCTTGATGATTATACTGATAGTGTTGCCTGTAGAATGACTTGTGCCTCTTAGTTTAGGCTTTGCATTGTAAAAGACCTTCGAGTAGTTTTGGGGTGATGTTGTTGTTGTTTTAGGAGTAGTTCCTGACGAGTAGTTCTTTCTATTGATATTTTGCTCCTTCATGTGAGAGTACTAGGCTTGCATTCCTTTTGCATCGAGTTCATTTTGTTCTTCAAGCGATTGTTGTGTCACTTTTTACGAGTGATTGATGTCATGCCGCCTCTCAAAACGGTAGACTTGTAGATATATGGACCAAACTGTGCCGCTCATGGTGCAAAGGAGTCTGTTTGTAAGGTTGTCCGGTCGCCTGTAGGTTGTATATATATATACCAGACTGTGCCGCTCATGGTGCAAAGCAGTCGGTTTGTCGAGTTGCTTCACGAAACAATCATCTTAAAGATGCTAGACAGTGCCGCTCATGGTGCAAAGTTGTCAGTTAGTCATGCCGCCTCACGAAATGGTAGACTTTTTATATGAACCAGACTGTGCCGCTCATGGTGCAAAGCAGTCGGTTAGTCAAGTTACCTCACGAAACAACTGACTCCGGGCAGTGCCTCTCATTGTGCAAAGCCGATAAATTTTAGATATATGAACCAGGTTGTGCCACTCATGGTGCAAAGCAGTTGGTTAGTCAAGTTGCCTCACAAAACAACTAACTCTGGGCAGTGCCTCTTATTGTACAAAGCCGGTAAATTTTAGATATAAGAACCAGACTGTGCCGCTCATGGTGCAAAGCAGTCGGTTTAGTCAAGTTTCCTCACGAAACAACTGACTCCGGGCAGTGCCTCTCTTTGTGCAAAGCCGGTAAATTTTTAGATATAAGAACCAGACTGTGCCGCTCATGGTGCAAAGCAGTCGGTTTAGTCAAGTTGTCTCACGAAACAACTGACTCCGTGCAGTGCCTTTCATTGTACAAAGCCAGTAATTTTTAGATATATCTGAACTAGACTGTGCCGCTCATGGTGCAAAGCAATCGGTTAGTCAAGTTGCCTCACAAAACAACTGACTCCGGGCAGTGCCTCTCTTTGTGCAAAGCCGGTAATCTTCAAATATAGAACCATACTGTGCCGCTCATGGTGCAAAGCAGTCAGTTTGTCGAGTTGCCTCACGAAACAATTCAACTCCAGACAGTGCCTCTCATTGTGCAGCTGTCGGTTTGTTCTTTGATGTCTTTGTATCTTGCGCTTTTAGTTTAGAATTTCTTGAGTTAGCTGATACGCCAAGTATTACTTAGTTGAACTCCTTCTGTCATTAGCTCGTAAGTTCCGGGTTGTATTGTTGTCTTCATGATAAAAGGACCCTCCCATGGACTAAGTAATTTGTGTGTTCCATATTTTTACTGGATTAGTCGTAGTACCAGATCTCCTGGTTTTAACGTTCTTGGGTGCATATTTCTGTCATAATGTCTTCGCAAGCCTTGTAAATATCTTGCATTTTGTATTACTGAACTATCTCTTATTTCTTCGATTGAGTCGATCTCTAGTCATCTTGTTTCTTCAGCTTCTCCTTCATCATACTGCTCAATTCTTGGTGATTGCCTTATTAAGTCGATTGGTAATACAGCTTCTGATCGGTATACCAAGAAGAAAGGTGAATATCCTGTTGCTCTGCTGATTTGAGTTCTTAAACCCCATACCACTTTTGATAGTTCTTCTATCCATTTACCCCCATAATCTTTTAGGTCTTCATATAGTCTTGGTTTAAGGCCTTGTAATAACAGCCTGTTTGCTCTTTCAACCTGTCCATTTGCTTGAGGGTGAGCAACCGATGCGTAGTCAATTTCTATTCCACAGTCTCTTGCCCAATATTGGAATTTCTTTGCTGTAAACGGTGATCCAAGGTCTGTGATTATTCTGTTGGGCATCCCAAATATGTGCATGATTTCTTGTATGAACTTTGTTGCCTTTTCTGCGCTATATTTGACTAATGGATTGTATTCAATCAATTTGGTGAACTTGTCTACTGCCACGAATATGTACTTGAATCCTCCTTTTGCCTTTTCAAGAGGTCCAACTTGATCTGACCCCCAACATGAGAAGGGCCAGGCTGGTGGTATGCAGATTAGGTTATGTGTTGGAACATTGGATTGTCTTGCAAACATCTGGCAATTCTTGCATGTTTTGACTAATTGTTATGCATCCTTGAGTGCTGTTGGCCAATAAAATCCACTTCTGAATACTTTGCCAATTAGTGTTCTAGATGTTGTGTGGTTTCCACATCATCCCGAGTGGATTTCTTCCAATATTCCATTTCCTTCTTATGTAGATACGCATTTCAATAATATTCCAGAGGACACTTCTCTTTTGTATAATTTATCTTTTACGAGAACATAGGCTTTGCTTTTCCTTATAATCCTTGTTGCTTCTGCTTTGTCTCCAGGTAGTTTGTTTTCACTTTTATGATCAATGTATGGTTGTCTCCAATCGCTTTCTATGTTGAGGATTTGTCTTGAGCTGTCAGGTTCTTTTGCTGTGTCTATCTCCATTGGGTCTTCTTTTGGTTTATTAATCTCCTGGATTGATGGCTTTGTGAGTTCTTCCACAAATACTCCAGGTGGTACCTTTGCCCTGTCCGACCCCAGTTTGGATACGATATCTGCTGCTACATTTGAATCTCTTAAGACGTCGTGAATTTCTAGTCCTTCAAAAATTTTCTCGAGTTTCCGCACTTCTGCACAGTATGCGTCCATGTTGTTTTTTGTGCAGTCTCACTCCTTGTTTACTTGGTTGATCACTACTACTGAATCTCCGTAAGCTAGAATTCTTTTGATTCCGAGTGTAGTTGCTACTCTTAAGCCATGTATAAGTGCTTCATATTCGGCTTCATTATTTTTTGCTCGCCATAATATCTGTAATACGATTTTAACTGTCTTCCTTCTGGGTAAATTAGTAGCACACCTGCCCTTGCTCCTCCGAGTTTTAGTGACCCATCGAAGTACATCTTGCAATGATCTCGTATTGGCTCAGGTTCTTTTTGTGCGATTTTCGTCCATTCTGCAATGAAGTCGGGTAGTATCTGTGACTGGATTGTTGTTCTTGGTTTGAAGTCTATATTCAGGGATCCAAGTTCTACTATCTATTTTGATATTCGGCCTATAGCATCTTTGTTTCTAAGTATGTCTTGTAGCGGAAAGTTGGTTGCTACTGTTACTTTGTGTTCATGGAAATAATGCTTCAACTTTCTTGATGATATAAGTACTGCGTATAGTAATTTATGTACATGTGGGTATTTGACTTTTGATTCTGTGAGTACTTCGCTGATGTAGTATATTGGTCTCTGTACTTTGTAGACGTGTCTGGGTTCCTCTCTTTCCACGATGATTGCTGCACTTACTACATTTTTTGTTGTGGTAATGTATAGCATAATGTCTTCCTTATTTCTTGGTGGTGTCATTACTGAAGATGATGATAAGTATTCTTTCAATTTGATCAAAGCTTGATTTGCTTCCTCTGTCCATTCAAAGTTTTCTTTTCTCTTTACGAGTTTGAAGAAGGGTAGTCATTTTTCTCCTAATTTCGATATGAATCTGTTCAGAGCTGCCATACATCCTGTCAGTTTTTGTATGTCCTTGACCTTTTTAGGTGGCTTCATATCCATTATTGCCTTGACTTGTTTGGTGCTAGCCTCGATCCCTCTATTGCTGACCAAAAAGCCGAGTAGTTGTCCTGATGGTACGCCAAAGACACATTTTGTGGGATTGAGTTTCCATTTCCACTCTTTTAAGTTCTTGAAGGTCTCTTCTAGGTCTTCTAACAGTGATTCTGGTTCTTTTGTTTTGACTACTACGTCATCAATATAGGCTTCGACGTTTCAAGACAGGTTTGTATTGCTCTTTGATATGTTGCTCCCACGTTTTTTAGTCCAAAAGGCATTGATTTGTAGCAGTATGCTCCGAAAGGTGTTATGAAGGACGTTTTGCTTTGGTCTTATTCTCTTAATGATATTTGGTGCTACCCCGAGTAGCAGTCAAGAAATGATAGCAGTGATGATCCAGCTGTTGAGTCTATGACTTGATCAATTCTGGGTGGCCCGTATGGGTCCTTTGAGCAGTGTTTGTTGAAGTTTGTGTAGTCTACACACATACGCCATTCTTTCGAATTCTTTTTCTCCACTAACACCGGGTTTGCTAACCAATCTGGGTTGATTATTTCTCTGATCAATCCAGCTGCTAGTAGTTTTGTAATTTCCTTTTTGATTGTTGCTTTCCTGTCTGGTGCAAATCTGTGTAGCTTCTGTTTTACTGGTCTTGATCCTTTGTTTGTATCGATTTTGTGCTCAGCCAACTCCTTTGGGACTCCTGGCATATCTGCTGGTTTCCATGCGAATATGTCTTTGTTATCCCTCAGAAAGTTGGTGAGCGCGAGTTCCTATTTAGGATCCCGGTTTGCACTGATTATCGCCGTCTTCTCTGGATCTCCGGTTAGTAGGTCGATTGTCTTTGTGGTTGCTTCTTTAGGAGGTGTAAAAGTGCTTGACTTCTTTGCCGGTATTTGGATTTCATCCGGGTTCATTTTTCTCGACTTTCCTCGCAATATCTTCTTTCTCCTTGTAGTCTTGCAACTTTTCTGATATTTGTATAGCTTGTACATCGCAATCATATGCTCTCTTTAGGTCTCCTTTTAGTGAAAGAACACCTTTTGTTGTTGGCATCTTAAGTAGTAGATATGGGTAGTGGGGAATTGCCATGTATCTTGTGAGTGCTGGTCTTCCAAGGATTGCGTGATAACATGATTCGAAGTCGGCTACTTCAAATTTGATGAACTCAGTTCGATATTTGTCAGGTGTTCCGAAGGTGACTGGTAAGGTGATTTGTCCCAAGGGTATGGAAGCTTTTCCGGGTACTATTCCGTAAAACGGAATACAAGTTAGTGTGATCATGCCTTTGTAGTCCAAATTCATTTTTCTTAGAGTATCTGTGAAGATTATGTTTAGTCCTGCTCCTCCATCGATGAGTACTTTGGAAACCGCTACTCATGCTATTGTTGGTCCCATTACTAGAGGGTAGTAGCCAGCGTTTGCGCCGCTTGTCCATTGGTCTTCTCTTGTGAATTGAATTGGGTATTCTGACCAATCCATGGCTAGTTCTGCTGCCATGATAGTTCTGTGTGCCAGCTTTTCTTGCCTTTTATTTCTTGTATATGATACTCCCGAAAAGATTACTGCTATTTGTCGTTGGGGTTCTTGATAATTCCCTTCTACTTTCTTTGTGTCTTTCCCTGACTCATCTATTCTTTGCTCCGAGTTGTTTGATCGTGCATCTTCCTTCTTTGTGAATCTTCTTTGGAAAACGTCACATTCAATTAGCTTGTGACTTGAATTACGATGTATGTAGCAGGGTAGGTCTTCTATTCTTTCTGTTGGTCTGTTCGTGTAATTGTTGTCCTGGTAATTGTTGTTCGAATATCTGTTGTTTGTGTTTCTGTTGTTGTTGTAGTTGTTGCTACTATTGTTGTACCCTCCCTTCTTGTTATCATTGCATCTTCTTTTGTTGTCGGTTCCCCCTACCATATTGTATTGTCTTGGCCTCTTGTCATTTGGCCTGTAATCTAGTCTTTTATTTTCATGAAAATCGCGAGCGAACCTGTGTCTAGTTCTTTCTTCTGATGATATCATTTTCTCAACAGCTCTCTTGAAGTCCTCGTTGGATCTCGGGTTTTCGTTGAAGTAGTCTTTGAACTGCCAATTTGCAACTATCCCATCCGCAAATGTTTCTATTACTTCCCTATCAGTGATGTCATGTATCTGATCTCTGAGTTCTCCAAACCTTCTGTAATATTCCCTTAGGGTTTCTCCGCTTCTTTGGTTTACATTCTTCATTTATGCCACCGTCATGGGGTGTGTTATTATTCCTACAAAGTTGTTGCAGAATGCCTCTTGTAAATCCTCCCAACATTTAATTGATCTTGGCTTCAGCTTATCAAACCATTGTAACGACATGGCTTCGAGTGCCATTGGAAAGTATAGGGCTTTGATGTCGTTGTTTCCTCCTGCGAGTTCTATGGATTGAGAATATACTCTTATCCATTGCCTGGGTTCTACTTTACCGTTATACTTGGAGTGACTTGCCGGTTTGAATTTGTGTGGTAGCTTGAATGTTTGTAGCCTTACTGCAAAGCATGGAAATCTATCGTATTGTTCTATCCTGTTGAAGTCTAGTGATTCATCTCTTTTATAATAATCTCTGTCCCCTCTATATTCAGATTCACCATAGTCTTTTGGGTAGCGTTGATCCCACTCTGGGTTGTTTTGTTTTATCAGTTCGAAGTGTTGTTCTTGTCTTTCCGATAGTTGTGGTACTCCCGTCTTCCCTAGTATGTGGAATATCGACTTCTTGGGTGGTTGTTCTTCTTGCTTCTCTCCTTGTCCTTCTTGAGGTGTATTGTCTTCGGGTTGTTTGTTTGGGTCTCCGCCTTCTTTCATCAACTCATCTGTAATTCTTTCTTCTTTAGTGAGGATGTTCAGTTCTTTTGTTAATTCTTAAATTCTTTCTCTCTTTGTGTTCTTCATAGATTTTCTTTCTGCCTTCTTTTTATTGTATTCCGTCAATTCTACTTTATACTTATTCCAAATTTGCCTTCTTTGAGTGGCTCGATTTCTTCTTCCTGCTCTAGCCTTGTTCTTTTTCAACCTCACGGCTTTGTGGTCATTTGTTTCGTTGTCTTCTCCTTCTTCATCGTCTGATATATCTCCTTCTAATTCATCTGATGATTTCAAATTGGGTATTTGTGGTGGATCTAAATAAGGTTCCAATTCCGCCATGTATATTGTATGTATTATCTGAGTTCTTCTCACTTCTTGGCTTCTTTTCTTGGTCTTGTATGATAACTCTCGTTGAAGTCCGAGTTCTTTTCCTACCTGGAAGGGTAGTTCAGTAGCCTAGCCTTGTGGCATTGAGGGTTGGTTTGGCGAGTGCACGATGCATCCTTTTGGAGTCGCTGACATGATCAACCCCTCTCAGGAACCTTTCAGGGTTTTGCTTCTTGTCATCTTTCTCTGAAGGAAACTTCCATAAGTGTATGCCGAATTGTGTAGTCCATATAAATGTGAGTTCTTGATGGTTTCCGAGTTGTTTTTGCTTTTGACTGAAGTCGGCTTGTATACTCCGACTTGATTTGTGTTTACTTTCGTCGTGTTGGACTTAGGGTTGGCATGCGGTAGTGTCTCCTTTTCCGAGTCGGTTTCATATCCACCTTTGTCTGCTAGTCTGGTTAGTTTCGAAATCGTCAGATTCTGAATTCCTTGATTCAGTTCTTGAAGATCTTGATCCGCTCCTTCCTCTTCTCGATGTCGGCTTTGAATTTTTCTGTCGTCGTCAATCTTGCAGATCCATGACCCAAAGAGAAACGTGGATTCCGTCGGTTTCATCATCTTGAGGTCGTGGTCCACCAATCTTTCGAGAAAAAATTCGCCGAAACCCCTACCTGGCGCGCCAGCTATCGATGTTTTACCACCGATAGCCTGCCACGGGGTTACCCGAGATAGTAGTTCGTGCCTCAGCGAATATTGAAACCTTGGTGGTTGGACACGCAGGGACACACGGTTTATACTGGTTCAGGCCCTCGACAAGGTCCAGTAATAACCTTATGAACGACCGGAAACGACGACCAGAGGGGGGGGGGTTAATGGGAGCCAAATAAAAATTCCTTTGAGAAGATCTTGACCCTTGTCCCAAACACTTCATAGCAAGCTAGGCTCATGACCCACAAGTGGGTGGATGTTCTAGGAGAAGTCCTAAGAACACAACGGAGCTAGCAATGAACTCAACGAGACAAACCGCAATGAAAACAGAAACTTGCAGCGAGCAGCAGAGGCGACGGACGATGGAAGACAGCGCGACGGACACTGGCGACGGATGCTTAGGCGAGCGTCCGTCGGCCTTCCAGAGAGCCTGACAGTCACAGAAAAACTACATAGGCTACGGACGGTCGGCGACGGACGCTGAGAAGATCGTCCGTCGGCCTACCCGAGAGCAAAACAGAACTGCGCAACTCAAAGAACGCGACGGACGCTAGACGACGGATTCTGAGAAGCGTCCGACGCCGAAAACTCACGGGCAAGCGGACGGTCGCGACGGACGCTGACGTCAGCTTGTCCTAGCGTCCGGCGCCTCCCGACGGACCGTCCGACGCCAAACCCTAGAGCGTCCGACGCCCTCGAACAGAGTGCAGAGACGCGAAAACCACGGTTCTCTTCACCAAATCTTTCCAAAACCAATCCAAATGGTCACCAACTACAACCAAATTTTGTAGGCATGATCCTTGTGTAGTTGGGGAGCTATCCCGAAGAAATCATCACTCAATATGGAGAGGATAAACGGGAACACTCGGATTTGGGGAGAAAAGGTAAAACGAAGAACACCGCAAAGAAATCGCCCGATCTACGCACTCGTGAGGTTTGAGGTGAATTCCTTCAGTGCAAAGATGCTCCTCACGAATCCGAACAACTTTATCCAAGTGGATTTTTCAAAGCTACTCTCAACAAAGAGAAATCAACTCGGGAAAAAGAGAGAGCAAAAGCAAAACGCAAAGAACACAAGCAACCGGGGAGACTCGATCAAGAAACTAACCGTGCCATGGCATGGCACTCAGAGAGTCGGGCCTCCGATTCCCACCAAATGATTCAAGTTCTTATAGAGGTTGGTGAAATCAACCTAGGGATCTCATGAACTAGAGAGAGGGTAGAGAGAGAGAGAGTTGGGGCAAATGATTAGGGTTCAAGAGATGGAATGAGGGATACCCCTTCACCCCCTACTCATCGGGCTTTGGCTATTTCCCAAAGACCCCCCTAGATACATTGAGTGAACTACCTAGCCTAAGCATTGCAGTCCAAGCTCTGGAAAATATCTCCCGCATTTTGAATGGACGGCCCCGCTTCCTACCGGGAGTTGCCGTCGCCTCGACGCAACCTCCAGGATTCCACCACGTGCCATCCCCGCTTCCTCGGAAGCTCCGCATAGGTTTTGAGGCCCAAACCCAGGAAACCCGCCACCGGTAGCTATGGGCTCAACTACCGAACCCCGAGTTTTGCGGCCCAAACTCGGAAACCGACGCGGATGGTTTTGAGGCCCAAACCACCAAACCACTCAACGCGAGCCACCTTGTCTTCGCTCGGTCGGACTCCGAGTCCCCTGAGCCTCCGCTCGACTTGCGCGTCCACCGTCTTGACTCGTCCGACTCGGTCTACCTCCATGTCTTCTCACACTCGCCGGTGCCAAGTACTAGCCACCACAGCTAGTCCGTCGGCGCCCATGGTCCCTCAGTCCGAGCCCCGCTTCCGCCCTTCACCGCTCTCAGTCCATCGGCACGACAAGCCTCTACTCGATCTTCTCCACGCCATTGACCACTGTCACTAGGCATAGCACCTGCACACCACAAGCCGATTGACAAGCACATGTTTTCTGCTTTCGCAGAGGTTAGGATAAGCCACTCAAACTGAAACACTCACGTGTTGGTCAATCACTCATCATCAAAGTTGAACATACATGGGTACTTATCCACCATGTGTTCGCAATCTCCCCCTTAATGAGTGCATTGTCAACACAAGTGCATTTCAGATTTGAGCCATAAGATAAAGCTCTCCAAATGACCAAAAAGCTATAAAAGCCAAAACGGGGTCACTTGAGAGAAGCAAAACGATACCAATAGAGATGACTTCAAAGCACCTTAAGACAAAGCCACTTACTGATTCCAAACAAAAGCATATGGGCAACGGCTCGACGCAACCAAGCAAAACCAAACTAACCCCTTGAGAATAGGCAGAAAACGGGCTCAACACCGCTAGCAAAACAAGATACCAATTGAAGCCTACCAAAGCTCAAGAAACCAATTGAAAACACCAAGGGAACTCCAAAGATACCAATTAAAACACTTAACGTCAACAAAGCAAGCTAGACCCTCCAGAAGAAGCAAAGGCTCAACACATCTAGCAAAAGCTCCCCCTGGGAAAAAGCACACTCAAGATACCAAATGAGCTCCTTAGGGCAAAAGAAGCACACAAACTCCCCCTTGACCAAAGAAGCTCTAAACCAATGAAACCAATGAGATGCACTCTTTCTCCCCCTTGAAAGTAGATGGCTTAAAATGGAATGAAATGCACATCTCTCCCCCTTGTTGACACATGTAGCTCATCAAACATCAACAACTCAAGATCCGCCTACAAATGCCATGAAATGCAAAATGAGTGCAAAAGCTTCATACTTAGAGCTAAGACAATGAATAGATGCTCTAAGTGATGTGATCCTATGAGAATAGGAAAAGCTCTACGTGCCCAACAAAGACTCAAGTTGAGCTTAAGATCACTTTAGAAGCTATTTTAGAGAGCATATCATGTGAGAGCAAAGAAAGGGTATCACCTCCTAGAGACAAATAAACATGGAAAACAAGATAGGATCTATCTCAAAGCAATCTCAGGTATAGCAAGTAGAACTATCCCTAGCAAAGTTCATACAACAAGCCAATGACCCAACTGAGTGAATTTTCCAAATTCCAGAGTTTTGCAGCCAATTTCAGTTTTAGGCACATTACAAGTTGTATGCGAGTGGTTGTAAGAAAGGTGATGCCACTGCTTACCAATCGGGCGAAGTCAAAGGACTCAACACACCGGTTTTGGTCATACACGACACCGCTCAAGTATCGACCCATATGGGAAGCAGTCTCGAACACACGGTGAAGTGCTCACAATGCAGACCCAACTCGATCGTTCTAATTCACAAAACAGAGAGCAATTTCATTTTAGATATTAATCATGGTGCTCAAAGGTAGTGAATGAAACAATGAAGAGCCATAGATACAAGCTATATACAAGACAGCCAAGAAGGATCTTCAAAAGCCTATACATGCTCGTGTCATTTCAGAGGTGACATGGGGAATTTAAATTCAGTTTTAAGGCTTTTCTAACTTAGCTCTATTGCATATCATATAGATAAAAAAGAGTCTAAGTTAGGCAACACCATAGACACATAAAGCACCTCAAAGAGAGCATAGATTCATTATATTAGCTATAAGGATGAAGCTTAAAATGAACTATGTCACAAATACAAATGAGATGCAAAATGCATTGACACCAACTAAACACTAACAAGACACCGATTGAGAAGAAGGACAAAGAAAAGACAAAAAGAACCAAAAAGAACTATGATACACAAAACTTTCCTCCTCTAAAAAGGAAAGCAAACACCCAACTCGCCCCGAAGGCGAGAAAACGCAGCTTGATCCAAAGGCTTTGTAAGAATATCCGCAAGCTGGTTGTGGGTCTCGACATGCCGGAGGTCAATGTCGCCATTCTCGTAATGATCTCGCAAGAAATGAAAGAGGACCTCAATGTGCTTGGTATTTGAATCAAGCACAAGATTTTTAGCCACACTAATTGCACTTGTGCTATCGCAAAGCAGAGGCACCTTAGTAAGCTCAAGACCAAAATCTCTCAAAGTGGAAATCATCCAAATCAACTGAGAGCAACAACTAGCCGCGGCAACGTACTCAGCTTCGCACGTTGACTGTGCCACGCTAGATTGTTTGCGAGAAAACCAAGAAACCAACGAAGACCCAAGAAACTGGCAAGTCCCAGAAGTGGACTTCCGATCAAGACGGCATCTGGCAAAGTCAGCGTCAGAGTAACCGCAAAGCACAAGAGATGAAGAGGTGGAAAACCAAAGATCAAATTCGGGAGTGAATCGCAAGTACCTCATGATGCGTTTCACCGCTTGCTTGTGCGAAGTCCGTGGAGATGCCTGAAAACGTGCACACAGGCAAATGGTGAACTGAATGTCCGGCTGGGTTGCCGTAAGGTATAGAAGCGACCTGATCATGCTTCGGTACTCGGTCTGGTCCACCACCTCTCCTTCCTCATCCGCATCCAAGGCAATCGTAGTCGACATGGGCGTCGAGAGGGGCTTTGCCTCACCCATGTCAAACTTCTTCAAGATATCCTTCGTGTACTTGCCTTGGTGCACAAACGTCCCTTCTCGGGTTTGCTTGATTTGCAACCCGAGAAAGAAAGTCAACTCTCCCATCATACTCATCTCCAATTCCCTGCTCATAAGATCTGCAAACTTGGCAACAAGAACATGAGAAGAACCACCAAAGATGATATCATCCACGTATATTTGGACAAGGAGAGTGGCTTTGCCTTGCTTGAGGAGAAACAACGGCTTATCTACCGATCCCATTTTAAAGCCCTTAGCAAGCAAAAAAGTTTTTAGCCTATCATACCATGCTCTAGGTGCTTGTTTCAAACCATACAAAGCTTTGTGAAGTTTAAAAACATGGTTTGAAAACTTGGGATTTTCGAAACCGGGAGGTTGTTTAACATAAACTTCCTCCTCTATGTAGCCATTTAAGAAAGCACTTTTAACATCCATTTGAAAAAGTTTAAAACCCTTAGAAGCCGCAAAAGCTAGAAGGATTCTAATAGCTTCTAAACGAGCTACGGGATCAAAGGTTTCCTCATAGTCTATTCCCTCCTTTTGACAAAAGCCTTGAGCTACCAAGCTAGCCTTGTTGCGCACTACCACCCCATCTTCACTTTGTTTATTTTTGAAATCCTATTTGGTACCTATGGGGTGGCAACTCGGTGGTGGAGGAATTAAGACCCAAATGCGGTTTTGCTCAAAGTTTTCTAACTCCTCATGCATGGCATTAACCCAATCTGGATCCATCAAAGTGTGTCCAACATCTCAGGGCTCAAAAGAAGCGACAAAAGCCGAATGAGCAAAGTTAGAGATATAGGACCTAGACCGTGTGACTCGACGGTCAATGTCACCGATGATGTTCTCCGGTGGGTGCTACCGCTGGATGTGGCATGGAGCCTGCCTGGACGAAGTGGCCTCCCCCTCAACAGTAGCTGGAGCTCCATCAGGTGCAACAGGCACGGATTGAGGAAGCTGCTCGAACGGCCCCCATGTAGAGGAAGTAGTCGGGTCGGGGCCGTGAGCCGAAGTAGACGTCGTAGGGTCGACGGGGGTAGCCAGTGGAGTTGGCTCGGGATCACCCCAGTCGGTGTCATCCTGCTCCTCCTCTACAAAGATGCTAGTGTTCACCTCATCATCACCTGCAAGCTCAAAAGTAGTAGAAACACAAGGCATAGTCTCATCGAAGGTAATCTCACAAGTCGCCATCACTCACTTAGTATCAAGGTTAAGTGCACGATAAGCACGAGAGTGAGTAGAATAACCAAGGAAGATACCGTCAGAAGACCGTGATTCAAATTTATCCAACTTACCGCCCTTTTTGAGGATGAAACACCTGCACCCAAACACCCGTAGGTGACTTACCTTGGGTGGTCTCCCAAATCGCAACTCATAAGAAGTCTTCTTCTTGAAAGCTCGGAGGAAAATGCGATTGGAAACATAGCAACCAGAACTGAGTGCTTCGGCCCAATACCGCCCAGGAGTCCTATGCTCATCGAGCATTGAAGGACTGGAAACGGCGACCAGAGGGGGGGGGGTGAATTGGAGCCTCAAATTTCTCTCAAAATATTCGGGCCACTCTTCCCAAAAACAAACCCAACAAGCAAGCTTAATCCACCAGCAATATCACAAACCTAGAGAGGGTGGATACCTATGGTGATGACCAAGAGGTACAACGGATCTTCTGGAAACTAAAAACTCAAACCGAGACACCGATAGTGTGGCTCTCAAACCCTTGAGAGAAGAGAAGAGAGGTCACCCAAAAACACTAATGAGAACTGGTCTCACAAGTGCTTCATCAAGTTCCCTGCATGATTACGAAACCAACGCAACAAACAGAACTCAATTCGGAGTCCGGACGAGGGAGAAACGACCAAAACAACGATGAAGAAAATCCTGAAAACCTTGTTGGAAGGGCGACGGACACGAGTCCGACGCTCAAAAAAACAGCCCGAAACAGCCCCAGGCGACAGACCTTGGCTAGGGGAAGTGCAGCGTCCGACGGGATCATTTTCAGCGTCCGTCGGGAGCGTCCGACGCCCCCGAAAACTGCACAGTAAACCCAAAAATCGTTTTCTCTCCTCCAAATCTTCCCAAAACTCAACCAAATGAACTCCAACTGCAACCAAATTTTGTAGGCATGATCCTTGTGCAGTTAGGGAGCTATCCAACTTACCTCCCTTTTTGAGGATGAAGCACCTGCACCCAAACACCCGTAGGTGACTTACCTTGGGTGGTCTCCCAAATCACAACTCATAAGAAGTCTTCTTCTTGAAAGTTCGGAGGAAAATGCCATTGGAGACATAGCAAGCAGAACTGAGTGCCTCAGCCCAATACCGCCTAGGAGTCCTATGCTCATCAAGCATCGTCATGGCCATCTCAACAAGGGTCCGATTCTTGCGCTCAACAACACCCTTCTGCTGAGGAGTGTGAGGTGAGGAAAACTGGTGATCGAGACCCAAAGAAGAGCAAAGAGTCGCAAAGTGAGCATTCTTGAATTATGTGCCATTGTCACTGCGGATAGCTCTCATGGCATTCTTAGGTAGCTCATTTTGCATTCTCAAAATCAGATCTCGAACAAGTGGAAAAGCCTCATCCTTACTCTCCAAATAGAACACCCAAGAGTATCTCGAATAGTCATCAACGACTACAACCACATACTACTTCCCTCCATCCGACCTGACCCGAGCTGGACCAACTGTGTCCATGTGTAAGAGCCTGCTGGGTCGAGTGGTCATGACCTCAGTCACAGGAGGATGGGAAGCGGCAACCATCTTGCCATGCCTGCAAGGATGGCAAACCAAATACTTCTCAACCTTCAGCTTTGGCAATCCCTGGATAAGGTCCATTGAGCTAAGCCTTGCAAGTGAGTCAAAACTCAAATGTCCCAATCTCCTATGCCACTTCCAAAGCTCAGAAGAAGAACCGGCAAGAAGACAACGAGAAGGTCCGGAAGAGATAGAAAAATCCGCACGAAAAACGAAAAACCTTCCCGAAAGGTAAAATCCGGCAAACAAGTTCACCATGAGAGTAAAAAATCCGAGAGAGATTAGGCTTGAAACTCACTTCAAAATCGTCATCAAGGAGTTGCGAAACCGAAAGAAGGTTAAAATGCAAATTCACAACCAACGCAACATCCTTGAGGACAAAAGAAGAGTTCAGTCGGATCGACCCTCGAGACACAACCTTACCTTTACTCTTGTCCCCGAATGTAATGTACTCGGTGTGGCGCACGGGGTCGAGGCTGGAGAACCACTTGGCACTTCCGGTCATATGGCGTGAACATCCGGAATCCACAAGCCATGTCTCCTCCAGTCCTCTTTCCTACATCAATAAAAAGACATAGGGTGAGCAAACGGACCAACACTAGGGTTAGTAAACTGTGAAGGATACCAGTGTTGTCCCACTTGCCCAAAGAATGAGTTAGGAGAAAAACAAAACATCTCCTGTCCCATGGGAGGATAGCGATCACCACGATGGGGAAAACGTGGTCCGCTCAAGAAGGGTGGAGTAACGCCACCGCCACGAGGCCCATAGTCATATGGGTCACGACCGGTACCCCGCCGGGCATGACCACCATGTGGTCTAGCCTCCCGAGGCCTAGCACCTTGAGGCATTGTACCTCTAGGACTAGAAGTGCACCTCTGAACTTCCGGTTCACGCACTCCAACTCGTGGGTGGTACTTGTCCCGGTTGTTTAACTCAACCTGCCTCCGATCATCTTTCTTCCTCCTAAAGTAAAACTCAGCCAAATGCCCATCCCGCTCACAATACTCACAATGGTACCTCACCACACTCTTGGTAGGCACTCTCTTGTTGGGTTGGGTGGCTCTAGCTTTCTTAGAAAGGGGTTCACTAGAGATGTCTGGCAGTGTGTCAAGAGGGTTGCAAAAATGGTTCGGTTTTGCAATCCACACTTGCTTCTGTGGAGTGGTTTTGGGTGGCTCTTCAAACACACCATCTCTCACAGGAAACTCAGAGGGGTTGGTAGGCTTAGGTGTAGTGATATTGGTAAGCTTGGGAGTTGTGGTGGGTTTCTGATTCTCGCTCAAACCACTGCACTCACCGATCTTACCAAACATGCTATCGTCCTTCCCACCTATAGCAAAGCCTACTCCCGTGCTGCCAGCCCTTTTGAATTGGCTAAGCATCATCCCCAACTGCGGCTCTCGGCAAGACACCCAGCTCAAGATGGACCGAAGGTATGTGTTTTCTTCCTCGGTACGCATCTTGTCGTGTCTGCACAACGCGATCTCAAGCTCCAAAGCCTCAAAGCGATCCGACTCTCTAGTGCTATCTGAGCTGACCTTCTCTAACACAGCGATCTTAGCATCCTTCTGTGCCAGCTCAGAACGCAAGCCTAAGCAAGACTTGCACGCACCAAGTAAGCTATGCCTAGCCTTTAGCTCACTGACCTCCTCAAGTAGAGTGCCATACTTGTCCTGGAGAGTGACAAGATGAGACATGTGAATGGCGCAAGCATCACACTCTACCTCCTCGGTAACCACCATTGACGCCTTAGCAAAATCTAGCTCATGAAGTGCGCTAAGGTACTTCGCCTTAAAATCATTCCTCTCACAAGCGACACGCTTGAGCAACGCATCTTAACTCATCAAGGTGTCATTCAGAGACTCAATCTCGAGAGAGGGACTCGATGGTGGGTGATACCTCGGTTGTGTCGGAGTCGTAGTGGTAGTCGGGGCCATCCTTGCGCTTGCCGACCTTGCCTTCTTCAATCGCCATGGTGCAAAAGCCACCGTGCTTGGCATCGGCGTAGAAGCATAGGGCGTTGAGCTTGTCCTCAACCTTTCCCTTCGACTCATCATCGCTTGAAGAAGCACCTCCGTCGGAGGAGGCATCGATGTCGCTGAGAGAGGCGAGGAAGGCTCGGTGCTTGGCCTTCACCTTGTCAATCACCTTCTTGGAGGACCTTCGGTGGTAGCCACCCCACTACACCACGACACCGCAACAACGTCAGATATCTGACACTAAAAATTATCTTTGTCGATGGAGGATCTGTCCCTAAAGATACCTCAGAGACTATCTGACGCTAAATCCTCAATTAGCGATCAATTGTCTGCCGCCATAGGTACTCAAATTTAACGCCTAACTGCCTGATGCTAAAACGAGCTATATGGTCAATCTATCTGTCGCCAAAAGTAAATGGGCCCCATGTGCCCGCTCAGCTCACGCATCCGCTTGGCTCCCCCGTAAATTTGGCCTGACCCATGAGTAAACCCTAGACCCTCCTCCCAAATCCCAAAGTGTGGCGTCGAACCTGCTGCCCGCGAGCCACCACCCTCTTCCTGTCCCAAATCGCTCCCGCCTCTCGGCCGGCTAGCCGGCCCCAAATCTCCCGCTTGCCACCACCCTTCAGGCCATGCATCCAAATCCCAGCCTGCCCGTGCACTTGGAAGCGCTCCCAGTCTCCTGCCCAACGTACGCCGCTCTCAAGCTCCTGCTCGCCCATCCCCTTCCCGCCCCGCCGCCGCCATCAGCCTCCTGCTCGTCCATCCCTGCTCGCCTCGGCCCGCTCCCAAAGCTCCCTCTCGTCAACCCTGCACACCCCCTGATCCCTCCCCGCTGCTGCCCCCTGGAGCAAGCGAAACTGGATTCCCGTCGGACACCGCATCCAACGCCGCCGCCCCCTGCCTAGAGCAAGTGACGGTGGAGCACACCCCTGGAGGCCGTGGGCTTCCCGTCGGACACCACATCCAACGCCACCGCCCCCTGGAGCACGCGACGGCGGAGGACACTCCCCCAAAGCTGCACTGTGCCGCTGCATTCTTCTTTTCCTGGTAAGCAAGTTGTTCAATCGATTCCCTGGACAGTGAGTTCCGTTCTTTATCTATTTTGCTATCCTGAGCACCAAAATAGAAATATTTTTTTGTTAGTTGTCCATCCATCAGTTTGTTGTAGATTTGTGTGCTGCGGCCGTATTAGTGTAGCAGTTTATTTTCAAATTATTTTTTGTGGCTCAACTGAACCCATTAGGTTGGGGATATGCCGACATTTACAAATAGATTTTTCTCCTACTAGTTGCTAGTTCTAGTACGTATCTATCTACAAAAAAACTGGAGCTAGTTCTAATACGTGATGCCACCTGTTAAATCTTCGTACCTTATGCCCAATGCCTTGTCCAACTAGCATGAAGAGACTGCTGAAGATGGGTTATAAGGGTAGATTGAATCTCCATGTTTCCTACTTACAGAAAACATTCTGAAAATAATCAGGGGTCTATATACTTTTTTTTTACTGTAATTCCGAGACCATCCTGAGAAATTTGTGCCCCAAATTAACTATTGGATTATGAATGTATGTATGTATGGTAGCAGTTTTGAGGCTGCATCACACATGCAGCTATGGGCATAATTTTTTTAGCTTGCTACTGAAGAAATCAATTTCCATGCTTTCTGAACATGCTTCGTTTCACTTATAGTTGAGTACATCCAATATGTCTAAGTTCAGAGATCATCCTAGAATTACCAAGGTTTTGATAGATTTAGTATATTAAGAGATTGTTGTTTTCTAGTGTTACAAGCAGGCATAATTGATTATTTCTTACTGATTCATTTCAGCTACCAAGGTGAAAGTACTGTGGAGATGGCCCACTAAACCAAACCAGTTGTAGATCTGCTGCATCGACGTCGTCTTCTTCTCATTGCTTGCAGCCAACAGATTCAAATACAGCAGGTATACACTCAATCCCCACAAAGACTCATGGATAAATCATTGATCAATAGTGATGCTAGGCACACAAAGGCATACTTACAAGGGGTCAACAGTTTCCTAGCTTTTGCATTTAGAAATTCAGCAGTAGGGGACAAGATATTATACCCTTGCATAAAGTGTGTTAACTTATTTTGGAGAGACTCAAGTGATATACGAGAGCACTTGATATGTGATGGGTTTGTAAAAGGGTACACAACTTGGAATTTACATGGGGAAGCTAGTTCGTCCTCTTATGTGAATACTGACAATGGTGATGGTGCTGATCTTGTGGAAGATTCTAGTGAAGAGGATGACATATCTGCATTGCTTAGAGACCTAGCTTGTGGTTTAGATGTTAGAGGAGATTTCGAAGACAACAGTTCCGTTGAGCTTCCTAAAGAACTAGTGGACCTCCAAAAGTTGGTAGAAGCTAACAGTCAAGAATTATTTCCTAATTGCAAGAAGTACACTAAACTGCGTTTCCTGATTAGGCTTCTTCACATCAAGCTCCATGGAGGATGGACTGACAAAAGTTTTGACCTTATCTTAGATCTATTTAATGATGTCTTACCTCAAGGTTCAACACTACCTAGAAACTACTATGAAACTAAGAAACTGATTAAGTCCATAGGACTTGGGTACATTAGTATTCATGCATGTGAAAATAATTGCATTCTATATTGGAAGGAACATGCAAAATCAGAATCATGTCCAAAGTGCAAGGTTTCATGTTGGAAATCAGCTAGGAAGAGTCTAGATGGGAAACATGTGTACATGGTTCCTAAGAAGGTTCTTCGGTTCTTTCCCATAAAGAAAAGGCTCCAAAGATTGTTTCTATGTTCTAAAACAGCAAGTCTAACAAGATGGCATGATGAGGAGAGAACACGAGATGATGTTCTTAGGCATCCTGCAGATTCTCCTCTATGGAAAGACTTTGATCTTAAACATCCTGAGTTTGCTAAGGATAGTAGAAACATACGTCTTGCATTTGCCACCGATGGTTTTAATCCTTATAGAACCCAAAGTATAAGCTATAGCATTTGGCCTGGTATATGTATTCCCTACAATTTTCCACCATCAATGTGCATGAAGCAATCAAATTTCATACTCTCTTTACTAATTCCTGGAAAACATGCTCCTGGTAGTGATATGGATGTGTTTCTCCAGCCACTTGTGAATGGTTTGGAAGATATGTTTGTCAAGGGGGTTAGAACTTATGATACATCGAAGGGTGAGTACTTCCAATTAAGGGCAGCAGTGTTGTGGACTATTACTAACATCCCGGGTCTAGGCTATGCATCTGGTTGTGTTACCGCTGGTGAAGCGGTATGTCCTGATTACCACTCATATACTTGTTCAAATAGACTTGGTAAGGGCAGCAAGACTTGCTATATGGGCCATCGTAGGTTTTTGGATGAAAACCACCCATATAGGTTCGATGTTGATAAGTTTGGTTCAACTGAATTTAGGCAAGCACCTACTCCACTCTCTGGGGAGGAAGTGTTGGAGTGTACTAAAGATATTGTTACAATTTTTGGCAAGGATCTATCTGGAAAGAAACCAGCAAGGAAGAAACGCAAGGAAGGGGAGCCATTAGTCATTTTTAAAAGGAGGTCTATTTGGTTTAAGCTTCCCTATTGGAAAGATTTGATGCTACGACATAATTTTGATGTCATTCACATAGGGAAAAATGTCTATGAGAACTTTGTTAATACATTCTTGGGGACTGATGGGAAATCTAAGGATAACCTGAATTCTCGCTTAGACCTTCAAGCTTTAGGTATTAGAAGTGATCTCCACCCTATTGATGTTGAAGAACAATTTTATTTACCACCTGCACCATATACAATGAGTCCTAATGAGAAGAAATTATTTTGTGAAGTACTGAAAGGGGTAAAGTTTCCTGCTGGTTATGCATCTGATATACGTCACAATGTTCATGTCAATGAGAGAAAGGTGTTTGGGCTTAAGAGTCATGAATGACACATTGTTCTACAACACTTACTACCGCTTTCTGTGAGGAAAGTATTGCCAGAAGTAGTTAGTGCTGCAGTGATACGTGTTAGTCATTTCTTCAAGAAAATTTGTGCTCCTGTTTTTCGCAAAAGTGATATGGATACTCTAGAGGCTGAAATAGCTGAAACCTTAAGACTTCTTGAGACTATATTTCTTCCCTCCTTTTTTGACATGATGGTACATCTGATGGTCCATCTTCCTGCCCAAGCAAGACTAGCTGGTCCAGTACATTTCCGTAGCATGTGGCCTGTTGAGAGGTAATTTTTGTGAGCATATTGCTGCACACATATAAAAAAAATACATACTATTTTTACAACATGATGAGCCTACTATATTATATTTGTATATAGGTTTTTGATGAGATTGAAAGGTGATGTTCGTACAAAAAGTCATCCAGAGGGATCAATTATGGAGGGTTCTATGTTTTATGAGAGCCTTACACTATGTGGACACTATTTACACAGCCGAGCGCTTAGAAATGTTGAAGGGCTGCAAGCTGAAAATTCGACAACCCCTTTCTTTGATAGCCTTGGTTAGGGTTTAGCTGGGAAGTGCACAGTGAGTTTAGACCACAAGACTTGGCTGCAAGCACATAGATATGTTTTGTTCAACTATGCAAATATAGGGCCTTACTTGGAGTAAGTAATTTGTTTAACTTCATACCATATGTTTAGATTCTCTTGCATGGTAAGATGATAAATTGACCTTTGCAGAAAATATGCTGACTATTTATCATCAATTGGTGTTCGAAACCAACAAGCTATCAACCGAATGCAGCACGAATGCTTCCATGAGTGGTTTAGGTTACATGTAAGTAGGAATAGAACTTAACACATGCTATTTAAGGTGAACTTCTCATTTACCCTAATAATAATATTTCTTACTAATCATAGGTGGAAGAAATGTGTGAGGAAGTACCAGATGAGATACAAATCTTAGCCAAGGCACCAATCATGAGTGTACAAAAATATAGTAACTACACAATAAATGGATTTCATTTTCACACTGAGTCCTATGATGTGGGTAGGTCTGTCCAAAATAGTGGGGTCGCTTTGGTTGCAGAATCCACATGCTTTCAGAGGGGCGATAATGATACTGTGACAATAGGAAACAAGACTTATTATGGCATTATAAAGAAGATAGTTAAATTGAACTATAACCACAAAGGAAATGTTGTTCTTTTCAAGTGTGATTGGGTTGACAACCGTGTGCGGAGCAAATGGGTTAAAACCGATAAGTTCGGGGTCACTACTATCAATTTTAAACATTTATTCAATACTGGTGAAAAAGTATCAGATGAGCCTTTCATACTAGCATCACAAGCAGTGCAAGTCTTCTATGTTCCTGAACATACTGGTTCTGATTGGGTTTCTGTTCATCAGTCCAAACCAAGAGACTTCTATGATATGGATAATTTGGAGAGTGAGCACCTAGATAATGGAAATGGACTAGTTCTACCATTGTTTGATCTAAATGCCAAGGTGACTGTGGATGTTATTAATGGGGTTGTCCCCACTGTTAGGACAGACATAGATGGTATAATTGTTGAGCCTAAAAAGTAAGTGTTATTTATGTAGTATGTGATTGCCTCATTGATTGCTTGAAAATTTTTGTTCCCTTTAGTTTGTATTATTTCTTATATAAGGAAAATATTGCTAATTTCTTTGTACCTTTTTAGGAGACAAAATGTCAAGCGCAAGAGAAAGATGTAACAGAGATGATGACATGACTGAGTATGAGAGGTAGAAATGGGAACAAGTTGCAAGAAACCAGGAGATGATGGGATCCCTTCATCTTTGTCAGCTTAGTGCTGAACTCCAGCCTGCCCAACCAAAGAAAAGAACAAAGGTTAGCCTTGTACAATAGTGTTGAAGGACAGTACATGCTGGTAGTATCCAGCTGTCCTATGCTTGCTGGTACATGTTGTAACATACATATATGTAAGCACATGCTGGTTATGGTTTCTAAACTAATACAAATATTAATTAGCATTGTCATGTGCATTTTCCTATAGAGAACTCGTAACACAAGTGGTGCAGCCATTGAACATCGTAATTTGCGACCAAGACCACAAAGAAATTATGTTGAGAATGCAAATGAGCAGATTATTGATGATCCTGGTTATCAAGTAGTTGGAGAGTTCTTATGTGACAATGAAGGTATTGTATTTCTGAAAATCTTTGAGAACATTTTCTGAAATTTCTTGCTACAGTTTTTGAGAACATATGTTGATATTTTCTAAAAATACTCACATGTATATTTTCATCTGTACAGATTTGCATAGTGGTACTCAAAAGAGGACTGCTGACATGCCTAAAATCAAAATAACATTAAATGAATATGGTCAGCCTGTATGTGACAATTATAGGAAGTTTGCTAGTGTCATTGGTTGTCAAGTGAGAAAGAAATTACCAGTTGGATTTAATGATCGGAGGGTTGTTCCCTTGAAAAGAAGCTTCGAGTTTGGGATGACATGCAGGTATAGCATTGTCTGCCCTTGTACTAGTTATCTATTTTTTTGTAGCAATCTAATACCCACATAGCAATTAATAGCAACTTACTACAATTTGTACACCATCTGATGACTCCTTTTCAATGGCAAATTAGGTGTTCTATGATTTGGATGAGGCTATCAAGAAATGGTTTATGGATACGGCTGCAAAGAAGTGGAAGGACTACAAGGCAGACTTAAAAGAGAAGTATTTTGATGAAGCATTAACTGATGAACAAATGAAGGAAAGACTTAAACATATAAGAAATGATGATGACATCAATAATCTCATTAAGTTTTGGAGGTCTCCTGAATGTCAAGTAAGGAACAGTTCATATGAATCTCCCTTTTCCGTTACTTGTTTGTGAATGTTCAAATCTCAAATGTTTTCTACCATAGGCTCGCACTGAAAGAGGAAAAGAAAATCGTGCGAAATTGAGGATTCATCATACATCTGGAAGCGTCAGCCACGCTTGCCGTAGTTATAATCTGGTACAGGAGGGGTTTCATTCTTTTCAGTATAGAAGTTGGTTTGATTCAGTAATCATTTTTTGTGGCATATATCTCATGACTGTCAGCTAGCTATCATGCTTCCTTTTCATTGTACATATTTATTAAACTTGTAGGGTAAAGCACTTGGACGCCCTGCTCGAAGAGATGAAGTGTTCATCAGTACACATACAAGAAAAATGGAGTACCTTTAAGGGAGGCAGCAGGAACGATTGTAAGTTTCCCCAAAAAAAAGAAACATGGATCTGTTGTATAGACTTCACTTATTCATATTTTGTAGGATGAGCTTAAAGCCATTGTTGAAGCTCAACCAGAGTTGAAGGATAAAACAATTCAAGACGGAGATGCATATGCTGTTGTTTGTGGAGCAAAGGAACCAAGAGGACGCGTTCATGTTTTGGGTATGGGACCAACTCCCCAAGAGGTTGGTACCCCGAGGCTCAAAGCACTCATGTCAACAATGATGCAAATGGAAATTTTGGCTCGACAGCAAGTTGAAAGTAAGAACAAAACTCTCCAGCAACGCATTGTGGAATTGGAAGAGGAAAGGATAGCACAAGGAAGGACAAATTGTGAAGTCCTGTCACAGCATGGCTCTAATTCACGACAGTATACGGTAAAGAACTCGAACTTAATTATCTCTTTGCATGTCTTAATGTGCACATACATGTCTCTAGTAGCAGTCAATGGATATTATTGTTTTGATTCTTGTGTAGACTCCGACACCTGAAGGACCTATCGATGAGGCACACAATGCTCTTCCACGTGAAGAATATGATAATTATATAGAGGATGAAGACTATGATCAGTATGAAGAGGAGGATGAGAACTTACTCCCCCATAGGCATGCTGCAGCCCGATCAGCTATGAACATTACAACAACAAATGTTCGCCCTTGCTTTGCAAAAAATACACATGTAATCTTCCTATGACCCTGCAAAGTATTTGTTTGCTATTTCAAAAATGTTCCCTGCACTACCATTGTCATGAGTGCATCGTTTATTTCAGGATGAAATGCAAGAGAGCTTGGTCCCCTCTAGGCCTGTTATAGCCCCATTAGCTAGGAACATGACTATTGCACCAACAAATAATACACATGTAATCTTATTGTGCTGCTGCAATGTTTCTCTTTGTGATTCAAATATATTCTATGCTTTATATTTCTCATGAGTGCATCATTTATTTCAGGTTGTAGCGGAACAGAGCTTGCTGCCCCCTAGGCGTGCTGCAGCCCAATCAGCTATTAACATGACTACTGTAGCAACAAATGATATGGATAATCACTTAGCAAACGATACACATGTAATCTTGCAATGCTGCAGTAATGTTTCTTTGTGATTTTAAATATGTTTCATGTTTTACAGCTCTCATGAGTGTATCTTTACTTCAGGCTGGAACCGATGAGAGGTTGCTCCCCCATAGACATGATGCAGGACGTTTACCTATAAACAAGACAACTACAACAACAAATGATGGCCCTCGCTTTCATGATAACCTTGTAATCTTCTTGTCTTCATGTATTCTTTTGTGGTTTCATATAAATTCCTTGCTTTAAAATTCTTATGGTCACATCATTTATTTCAGGTTGGAAAGGATGTGATATTGTTTGCTATATTGAGATCTGAGTTACCTGTGGCTAGGGGAACAGTTCTTTCAACTAATCCAAACACCTTGGTAGGAGGTCGGCCTCTTGGTAATGAATATTGTGAAGTAGTAGTTACTGTTGTGATGACAAGGGATGCTATCCTGCCTCGGGCTTATGGCGAATTACAGACTATGGTTAGTGTTCTCAAGATGACCGTTGCATGGCCATACAATAAAGTAATAAACTTTACTTCACATAATTTTCATTTTGGTTTGATCTGTGATGCATAACCAATGTTCCTAATTACACCTATCTGTGATAGATAAAGGAATGCAAGAAGAAGGAATGCAAGAAGGCATCTAGTACACCTCTCAAGGGAAATGTAGGTATGTACCTAAATTTACATTCATCAGACTATGTACAAACCTAGTGACCACTTGTAAAAACCTAGTGACTAAATTCAGCACAGAGCAATATATTTGGAAAGCAATTATGATCTGTACCTGAAATAAAAAAACTGTTGTATGAGGAATGAAAATCACCATCATGTTTTTTCTCCCAATTGGAGGGGATACTGGTCTCCGTCCCTTGTGACCCAACTGAAGGGTTAGCTTTGCCTGCGCTGGATTATCGAGCTTAGACTTTGTTACCACAAGACTTAGCCTTTGTTACCTACACTTAGCCTTTGTTACCATAACACCAAACTCCTTTTTAGATGGTACATTAATCATCTTAAAGTACTTCCAATAGTCAGCCCCCTTTCCTCTCTGTATGTAAGCTTACAGATAAATCATCATTCATGTCAATATTGTTTTCCTCTTCCGATAAGTGATCCATTTGCTACACAAATTGATGAATGTTGAATTCTCATGTTGGGTAGAAGTAGTACAGTACAGATAAATAAACATGAACTCTTATTCCTATCCTATTGTCTACATTCTAGATAAATCACACACAAAGCATCAAACAAAACCAGGTATTAAACAAAATCATGCAGAAATAAATATTTGGATTTGTGTTACACACCATGTCACTAGCTTGGGAACCCACGACAGTAGCTTGGGAACCTGAAGCCGAAGCCAATGGGCGTGTTGCACTGCACAGCACAGACCTATCCTAGCCTAGCCTTTTGTACTTAGTAGAAAATTGAAGCACGGACGTGCTGCACTGCACAACATGGGCCTAGTCTGTTTTGTCACCATGCATGCCTACCTAGCCTTTTGTACTTAGTAGAAAATTGAATGTCTAAACTGCACTCTTATAAAAACTACCGTTAGTGCAATCTTGGCAACTGATCACCATATAATAATTTTGCAAGCTCTTCCACCACTTTGATAAAAACGAGCAACAACAAAAGCACTGTCTTGAGTAGGCCTATGGGCAAGCTTCCATTATAACTGTAAATGTTAATTGCACACGTATCCAATCACTTTGAACTGTAATTTATGGTAAATGGATGCCTACACTTGCTGATTACAAACTTATATTGCACAACAATTCACATATTTTCTTCACTTGGCTAATTACATTGTTCTTTTATTTTTTTCAGGAAGTGTTGGGTAGTATTTGACTTGAGTTATTGGCAAATGGTTCTCCACATAACCTTGTGGATGTGCTTTTGGTTTTTCAGTTCCTAGAAATGATTGTGTGACAAACCTTTCTGTATCAAACACAAACTATTACATGCTTTGCTGGGTGTATGCATTCATGTAAGCTTTTGGTGCCTGACTTTGTTGTTGGATGATGTAGCGTGCAAGACAAAATTATATGCTATATTATGTATTGACCTCCATGTGATGTATGTGCTTCTATATCATTATGTGATGGACATTAAGCTTGAATGTGGGTTTCATATGTGCTAAATTTCTAATTGTATTTTTTTTGATATTTAAACTGTCCTGTTGCACAATCTGTCCCTATAAGTACATGGATTGTTGGATGATCTGTCACTATATACTTGTTAATAGAGTATCTGACGCTAAAAAGTAGCAACAGAATGTCTGTCGCTATAAATATTCAGAGAAACAAACAATCTGACGCTAAAAGCACTATCTGACGCTAAAGATTTTTAGCGACAGGACTTACACCGGCTGCAGGTATCTGTCGCTATAACTTTTAAGTGTCAGATAGTCTGTCGCTGTATCCGCTTTTAGTGTCAGTTCGTCCATCTCTATTCTTGGTGTTGTGGTGTAGTGCCCTTGGGCTTGTGCTTGTCCTCGAAGTGGTGCTCGCACTTGTCCTTGCGCTCTGTGAAGTCACCCGCAGCTTTCTTGGGGCAGTTTGCGATGAAGTGATCCTCATAACCGCAATGGTAGCACCCCTTGGCTGAGCCACCATGCCGACGGTTCAAATGGTTGTTGTGAAACCGTAAGAACTTGGTGATGACCAAAGCCAGCTCATCATCTCTAAGAGCCACCACTTGATCCTCTGTCACAGAAATCATAGACAAAGCGAACAAAGAGTGTGAAGGGTCAGAGGAAGAAGAAGACGTATCGCCAAGGCCAGAAACCAACGCCATAGATGGTTTCGATGGGTTTTCAAGCTTGGCCCGGGTCTGGTAGTCAATCTCCGAGGACTTGAGCTTGCTGAACAGCTCGTCCATGGTCAGGGCATCATAGCCCGATGACTCCTGAATGGTAGCCACCTTCATCTCCCATACCTTCCAATCAAGAGCATGCAAAAGCTTGATAGCCATCTCATGATCATCATAAGGCAAGTTGGCTCGATTAGCACGCATCTTGTTGACGATAGATTGGAAGCATGTGAACATCCCATCAACAGATTCGCCGACCAACTGAACAAAGTTCTCGTACTCTCTACGGTACGTGTCGAAGAGTCTGGACTTGATCTGAGGGTTGCCCTCATGATATCTCAAGAGTGTTTGCCAGATCTCCCGTGCCGTAGTGAGACTCGAAACCCGCTCAAACTCCGGAAGAGACAAACAAGAAAAGATAATGCTACGAGCTCTTGCGTTTCACGCATGCTGCGTGACTTGGGCATCAGTGATCCGAGCGTCAAGAACCACGTAGTTCTCATTCTCACAAATCTCCCAAAACTTCGTGTCAAGCCCTTGGAGGTAAGCGGACATGCGCACCTTCCAATAGACAAAGTTGGTTCCATCGAAGTAAGGAGATTTACCAGCACCTCGCTCCATGTCGCCATTGCGGATCAAGAACCGTGTAAGGTGGATTGATCCTTAACCAGCTCTGATACCAATTGAAGGACCGGAAACGGCGACCAGAGGGGGGTGAATGGGAGCCAAATAAAAATTCCTTTCGGAACATCTTGACCCTTGTCCCAAACACTTCCCAAAGAGCAAGCTAGGCTCATGACCCACAAGTGGGTGGATGTTCTAGGAGAAATCCTAAGAACACAGGGGAGCTAGCTATGAACTCAACGAGACAAACCGCAATGAAAACGGAAACTTGCATCGAGCAGCAGAGGCGATGGACGCTGGAAGACAGCGCGACGGACGCTTAGGCGAGCGTCCGTCGGCCTTCCAGAGAGCCTGACAGTCACAGAAAAACTACAGAGGCTACGAACGGTTGGCGACGGACGCTAAGAAGATCGTCCGTTGGCCTACTCGAGAGCAAAACAGAACTGCGCAACTCACAGAACACGACGGACGCTGCGCGACGGACTCTGAGAAGCGTCCGACGCCGAAAACTCACGCGCTAGCGGACGGTCGCGACGGACGCTGACGTCAGCTTGTCCTAGCGTCCGGCGCCACCCGACGGACCGTCCGACGCCAAACCCTAGAGCGTCTGACGCCCTCGAACAGAGCGTAGAGACGACAAAACCCCAGTTCTCTTCACCAAATCTTTCCAAAACCAATCCAAATGGTCACCAACTGCAACCAAAATTTGTAGGCATGATCCCTGTGTAGTTGGGGAGCTATCCCGAAAAAATCATCGCTCAATTTGGAGAGGATAAATGGGAACACTCAGATTTGGGGGAGAAAAGGTAAAACGAAGAACGCCACAAAGAAATCGCCTGATCTACGCACTCGTGAGGTTTGAGGTGAATTCCTTCAGTGCAAAGATGCTCCTCATGAATCCGAACAACTTGGTTCAAGTGGATTTTGCAAAGCTACTCTCAACAAAGAGAAATCAACTCGGGAAAAAGAAAGAGCAAAAGCAAAACGCGAAGAACACAAGCAAGCGGGGAGACTCAATCAAGAAACTAACCGTGCCATGGCACTCGGAGAGTCGGGCCTCCGATTCCCTCCAAAAGATTTGAGTTCTTATAGAGGTTGGTGAAATCATCCTAGGGATCTCATGAACTAGAGAGAGGGTAGAGAGAGAGAGTTGGGGCAAATGATTAGGGTTCAAGAGATGGAATGAGGGATACCCCTTCACCCCCTACTCATCGGCTTTGGCTATTTCCCGAAGGCCGCCCTAGATACATTGAGTGAACTACCTAGCCTAAGAATTGCAGTCCAAGCTCTAGAAATTATCTCCCGCATTTTGAATGGACGCCCCGCTTCCTGCTGGGAGTTGTCATCGCCTCGACGCAACCTCCAGGATTCCACCAAGTGCCACCCCCGCTTCCTCGGAAGCTCCGCCATGGTTTTGAGGCCCAAACCCAGGAAACCCGCCACCGGTAGCTATGGGCTCAACTACGGAACCCTGAGTTTTGCGGCCCAAACTCAGAAACCGACGCGGATGGTTTTGAGGCCCAAACCATCAAACCACTCAACACGAGCCACCTTGTCTTCGCCCGATTGGACTTCGAGTCCCCTGAGCCTCTGCTCGACTCGCGCGTCCACCGTCTTGACTCGGCCGACTCGGTCTACCTCCATGTCTTCTCGCACTCGCCGGTGCCAAGTACTAGCCACCACAGCTAGTCCGCCGGCGCCCATGGTCCCTCTGTCCGAGCCCCGCTTCCGCCCTTCACCGCTCTCAGTCCATCGGCACGACAAGCCTCTACTCGACCTTCTCCACGCCATTGACCACTGTCACTAGGCATAGCACCTGAACACCACAAGCCGGTAGACAAACACATGTTTTCTGCTTTCGCAGAGGTTAGGATAAGCCACTCAAATTGAAACACTCATGTGTTGGTCAATCACTCATCATCAAAGCTGAACATACATGGGTACTTATCCACCATGTGTTCGCACCTTACGTCCAGTTAAGTTGTCTGTTATTGCTCTTGATCGTAATACAAGGTGTTGTGTGTAGCTCTACGTATCGGGTGTTGTGTAGTATGTAGGGAAACTGTTTTTGGGTGATGCCCTCACTAGCCCTTTATAGTCCAAGAACTGGTCAAGGTTATTCTAATCCTACTCGGTTACAAACTTAGAGTCCTAAGCTGCGCTTCGGTCTTGTTGTCCTTACCGAGAGTAGAATTCGGTCTCTTCTATTCGTCTTCCTTCGTGGGCCGAGAAAAGGAGGCTCAAGGCTTAGGCAAGCCAGTCTCTAGGTACCCCATAGGATATCCCATCGACAGGAACCAAGACACTCTTTAAGAGAACCCTTCTTGCAAGAATTTGAATTATCTCCGCTTGAAGGTCTCTTATGAAACCAAAAGTCTAAACCATCAACATCTGGAAGATCCAAGGTTGGAATTTCCTCTTCCCCTAGAGAATTTTGGGGTATTGATGGTTCAGAATCGATAGATAAATCTTGGGATTGGAATGGTTGTGATTTGGCTATCGAAACCTCCTCTTCTTGTCCAGGAACTGATTCCTTTTCTTTCTCGGGGATTGGCTTCTGGATGCTAGCACAAGGAGTCTTTCCACTCATTATATCAATCAAATTCCTTGCTTTACTAGCAGACAGGCAAAGGAAATATCCTCTAGAGGCAATATTAAGGGATTCCTTATCTTTCCTACTGAGGCCCATAAAAAAGTGGTGCAGAAGAATAGGTTCTGGAATACGAAGATTTGGGCTAGTGAGAGTAAGGTCAATAAAGCAATCTCATGATTCGTGAAGAGAATCTTCTTCTAGTTGTCTAAAAGTAAGAATCTCATTCCGAAGATCAACCTCTTTGGTGATTGGAAAATATTTTCTAAGGAAATTATTGGATAGCACCTTCCAATCTGCTTGAACACTTCCTATGTTGAGTTTGTACCAATGTTTAGCTCTTCACGTTAAGGAGTATGGAAAGAGCTTCCATTGAATGGTCTCATCGGACATGCCTTCTATGCGAAGAAGGTCAATGACTCATCCAAACTCTTCTAGGTGTGTGTACGGGTTTTCTTCATCTTTTCCCAAGAAAGGTTGTTTTTGAAGAAACACTGTATTTTGGGCTTATCTCAAAACTAGATGTTATGATAGGATTTGAAGATTCTGGTGGTTTGAGATATGTGCCTGTGAGTCTACCATATTGATAGATAGGAATGTTATCCTCCATGTGTTGGGGATATTACCTCGGCATATCCCCAGGGACCTTATGTGCCTACCGACCAGAACACGGCCCAGCTCGCGAGGCCCTGTAGCACGCGACCAGCCCATCGTGCTCGCCAGGGACTCCGAGGAAGTCTTGCTCGCCAAGGAAGATCCTAGTAGATAGACTCGGATCCCTTGCCTTAAGGGACCGATCGTAATCTGTTAGGATATGGAAACTGTAACCCTGCTCCCCGGCTATATAAGGCGGGCAGGGACCCCCTCGAAAACGATCCCCCGAAGATCTCATCTACACCTCGTGTACCCTAATACTCATATCAATCCAGCCACCAAAACACAGGATGTAGGTTATTACGGCGATTTGCCGGCCTGAACCTGTATAAATCGCCGTGTCTACGCTCTCTATGTTACGCTTGATCGTCATCGCCACACCTCCGCCTACAATCTACTACCGTAGGGTACCCCTAGGTAGACTTTGATGCATATTTCATCGACAGTTGGCGCGACAGGTAGGGGGTATGTGCATCGACTCCATGGCTCATGAAGCGATCACCTTCCCAGATTCGATGGTCCTCCTGGCGACCGACACCATGCTCCAGATCAGATCCATATCCTGTACCATCGGATCTACACCACGCGGGGCAGACGCGCCCCCACCTGCACGTCGTCCCGCCACATCGAAGTACCACCCGTGAAAGAAGGTCAGCATCGACGATCTGGTCGACGCCATAGATCGCTCCAACGCCAGTATCATCAACTGCATCGACCTCATGTAGACGGCACGACGCTGACTTTCCGGCCATCACGGCCACCGACCACGCCGCCACCGAACCCCAGCGAAGACGACGGCTATGACGACCAGGGACATTCACCCTCCCCTGACGATGCCTCATGGGCTCAGCAATCAGGCGGCTTCCAACGCTAGGCACTCCGATCGATCTTCGACCAGATCCCGGCGCTGCCCGTCGTAAACACTGTCATCATCTCTGCAATACGTCGCGACTCCGAGCAGACGGTGTCCCTCGATGGCACTATCTCATCGGGCTCGGCCACTGCCACGAGGACCGAAATCGCCGACTCCTCTGGATCGACGAGTAGCTTCCGGAGTTCCCTCCGGGCTTCGGAGGAATGATTTTTTAAGTCTCCACCGACAGCGTCGCCCGCGACAACGAGACAAATGTTGAGCACGTCACGAGAGAACAACACAACGCCGAATGCGTGCAGAGGCGTGACTTGGAATGCCACGAGCAGGAGAGGCGCAACCAGGAGCGTCGCGAGCAGGAACGTCTTGCATGGGAACAGCGCGAGCAGGAGCAAAGGAATCGCGATCGCCCGCCACAACGCAACCTCCAGCACGACTTCGACCAAGTGGGTGACGTCCCGGTGTACCCAACCCCCAGCGCCAACCTGGCGGTAGCCGCCTGCGAGCTATCCAAGCTCCCCGCCACATCTGCGATCGAAAAAATAGAGGCCTACATCATGGCAGCTGCGGTCCAGGTCAACAAAGCGGGTCCCCACCCGAATTCGCCGGCCAGTCCCACAGCAGAAACCACTCCGGAAGCTCTCTGAGGGAGCACCGATGAAGATCCCCACGATACGACGACGTAGAGTATGACAATCCCCGATACGATCGAACACCAGCTCCGGCGCCCGAGCCACAGGGGGACTACGCCCTTTCTCCGCTCGTCTGCGCACCATCAGGTGGCCCCAGAATTTCAGAGTAATGTCGGTGGAGAAATACGACGGCAAGGCAAACCCAAAACAATGGGCGTCCGTGTACGAGATCGCAGTGTAGGCCACCGGAGGAAACCGAGACGTGATGGCCAATTATTTGCCATTGATGTTGTCGACTTCCACCAACAACGGGCTCCAGAAGATCCCAGAAGGCACCATTGACACTGGGGAGGAACTCAAGGAAATCTTCATCAAGACATACAAGACTACGTGCGTCCAGCTAGGGACGCGCTATGACTTGGAGAACGTCCATTAGAGGAGCAAGGAAAGTCTCCGGGAATACATAAGGCGCTTCTCCGACAAACGACTGAGCATAGCAGAGATCTCCGATCCAGAAGCCATCGCCATCTTCTCCAACGGCCTGCGGATGGACGACCTCCGAAACAAGTTGGCCCGAAAGAGCATAACAACCATAGAATAACTAATGGCAATAGCGAATCCTTACGCCAACCAAGGCGACGCCACCCGCAGTAGGGAGAACAGGCGGCGCCATTCTCTTTCCCCGGAACGCGCAAGGATAGCGACCGTCGACCAGCTTACCGCAGAAAAAGAGGGCCCAACGACCACCAGGATTACCGGTCGGGTAACTCCGAACGCTATCCGCAGAGGTACGACTACAGGCGAGACAACTGCTACGTTGCCAACACAAACACCCGCCCAAGGAAGAATTAGGACGCCAGCTACGAGAAGATCCTTGAAGGCCCGTGCCCCGTACATAAAAACTCCAAGCACTCCATGCATGAGTGTGATCTCCTTGAGTCAGCTATGCGGGGGAAGTGGTGACAACAGACCGAACAAGGATGACGCCAACAAAGGCAAAGATCAAGAACCACTAGCGCCGGAGTTCCGAACAGCCTCAAGGACGTACTCCATCTTTAGAGGCAGCGTGATCGTCGAAGGGGAGAGGCAATGCCACCAAGTCCACAAGGATGTCTACTCGGTCGCCGTCACAAGAGACGATGCAGCCAATGCTCGATACCTCGACTGGTCAGAACAACCCATCAGCTTCTCTAGGGAAGATGAGTGTACGGACTATAGATACCCCGGTCACTTCCCATTCATCATCGATCCAACCATCGCCATGTGCTGCTTTAGGAAAGTACTGGTCCATGGTGGCAGCGCCAACAGCATCATCTTCGCCGACGCGTTCTGCCAGCTCGAATACTCGAAGAAAGACCTCCTCCTAGTGAACTTCGCCTTCTGGGGGATGATTCCAGATAAGGCATCGACACCGGTGGGCCAGATCACCCTCCCCGTGCAGTTCAGCGACAAGAACCACTTCAGGGTCGAGAATATCAATTTCATTGTCGCCGACTTTGAGATCGCTTGCCATGCGATACTCGGTCGTCCGGCACTCGCCAAGCTGATGGCAGTCCCGCACTACACGTACATGGTGTTTAAGATCCCGATGCCACAAGGCATCCTCAGTCTCCGTACCAACCTGAAGACCGCATATGAGTGCGAGCAGCGGACAATCAACGCCGTCGAGAAGCCCCGTATCCAGGACACATACAACTCTGAAACCAGTGGCAAGCCTACTGCAAACAAGCCGAAGGAAGCAAGACCAGCAACAACTACCGCCGACCTCCCCGTGTTTAGAAATAGAGACTCTCAGTCCTCAGCGGCGCGAGAGGAATTTCAAAGTTAATCGTACTCCAATAAAGTTGTACCATGTACCTCTCCATTAATAAATAAAGATGCAACATTTTTTCCAATATTCCGACCACGACGTACGATGACAACTACATAATGCCCACGACGTTCGGCGACCACTGCAAAATGCTCCCATAGCGTTCGACAACCTCTCCAAAACACTCCCATAGTGTTCGACGACCTCTCCAAAACGCGATAAGGCGTTTTCTCCAAACAGTCTAGCCGTAACCAGAAAGCACCCGAAGCTGGCCTCCTGATGAGTCATAGCGAATAGAAGTAGCTACCCTAAATGCTATGAATACATCGTCAGGCCCATGTGGTATTTCCCTAGAAGCCGGGCGATATCACTCGGGTCGGGAGCCATGAGGCTATGCGGCTAGAATTTGTACACGACCTCGATACGGTCGACAAATTTACAAGCAGCATGGTTTTTCACCCAGCATCTGCAGGAACGGTCTCCACAGGCCCTAGTCACGCCACGATCGAGCCTCTCGGGAAAAGGGCCCTGTCTCTGGCATCTCCCTACGCGTGCATCAGCTGTTCACCCCTCTGCGTCGCGGGTTGTCAACTGCGTGCCTCCTTGGGAGTCCTTATGTATCCTACGCGTGCAGTGGCGCTAGCCCTACGATATGGACCATTTCAGACCCAAGGCCGAACGATTCATCGCTACGGCTCACGACTTAGCAGGCACGACATGACATACAAGTGAAACAAAAGCTCACCGCCCTGGATATATTATAGCTTTGTAGTTTTCACTTACACGTCCGAATACTTGTATCCGAGATACAAACTACCGTTGTCACGTAACAATAAAAATAGACCACGACAATAATCTTGAACGTCAAAAGAGAAAGGGAAATACTTCGGATAAATCATTCAACAATTACAACCTCATCCTCCCAATACGATAGGCGTCCGTCTCGCTAATGTTCCTAGTCCAGAGCTCGAATTCTTATCGAATTCGACATTGCCAGCTTCAGTGCATAATGATCCCAGGCATGTTGTTACCCGGCGGGCCAAAACGTCGGCACTGCTCCCAAAGGCAGATATGAGGATCGCCAGTGACTAACTCTGGCATGTCTTCTGGGGAGCGAATCCCCCATCGTCACCAAATAACGTGAAGATCAGTACAGGACTGGGAGCGAAGACGACTTAAGCCATGATTACCCCACCAGCCGTCTGTCAGGGCACCTCCGCTGAGTCGATCGATGATGGTGAGCGCCTCCAAGTTTGCTGGTTCCGCATAATACAACATCATGGCTCTTATGTACATCATGACATCATCTCTAGCTGCCACCGCCCTACCAATAAGCGCCTGCCCAGCAGAATCTCGTCCCCACAATATCAACCTCTCTACACCATGAAAGAACAAAGCTTCTCGATGATCGACCTCGAGGAAGCACTGCTCAAAGGAAGACTCTAGGAAATAGCGGTAAGGTCGACAATAGTCCTGAATCCACTGACAAGATAAGAGCCAAACCTTCGTAGCATCATCACAAACCCTCCGAAAACACGACAGCCTTGGCGAAGATTCAGGTAATCAAAGAAGCTATCTCCATTGTCGATGACACGAAGCAAGATCTGGAAGAGGAGGTCCTCCAGAAGGATCAACAGGGCCCCAGGCGCCATGGCAAGGCCTAGAAACTACACAGGGCGGCTGGGAGTCGCTCCGGTTAACCAAAATATATAATACAGCGTCACCGACTCTTCGTATCCTAGATGTATTCCGCGGGATGCAGAGACGCGACCCTTCTGGTTCCGCCAACGATTAAAGTCGGCTTTTACACCAAACGGTGCGACGCTTCGACTTCCAAGGCTTCTTGAAAACTGCAACGACAGTAGCACTATGGTTTGTCTTACATGGGCCTCTAAACGTAGCCCTACCGGCCCATTTTTATTGTAACAGAATGTAACACCCTAAATTTTGTCTTCTAAAAAATAGTAATAAATTGAGTTATTTATGAATTTTGTGTTCATGAAATATAGGAGAAATTAAAACTTTTTGGAATAAAAGAAATTCACATAGAGCATAGTAACATGGTTGTTGCATTCATGCTGAACTTTGGCGGTTTTAGGTTGAGTATAGGAATAGGTTGGGTGAATTCAAATTCAATCTGAATTTGAATTTGAGTTGTTTTCCAAAAGCAAATAAAAGAAAAATGCTTTCCTTTTATCTCTTTTCCTCTCTCACTCTTTCTGGCCCAACTGAGGAGTCGGGGCAGATTTTCTCCTCCCCCTCCACTCAGCTCACCCCGCTCCCTTGGTCCAGTTCTCGGCCCAGTGCTCGGCCCTTGCGGAGCCTTCACTTCCCCACCGCAACCTTCTCTGTCTCTCTATGTCGAGCGGGCTTGGCTTGTCGGTGCCAACAGGAAGCCTCCCGCACTCGTCCCTCTCTCTCTAAACCGCCAACCCCACCTGGCATCCCCTCCATCCCTTCTTCCTCGACAAGCCGACGATGCCGCGCGCCTTTACTCCCTCCCCTTCACTCTGCGCTTGATCGCCTTGAAGCCAGACCTTCGAGGGAGCCTTCAAGCCTCGCCTTCACGCCATGGTCACACACGACCCCGCATCTACCGCCCCCTCTCGCCCTATGAAGCTCACAGCAGAGCTCTCTCCCTCCTCTATTTCCTCTCAACTACCTCACACCCTCTGCCGCTCGCGAGATCGACGTCCCGAGCTCTACCTTCCGCAATCGGGTGCCCTCGGAGCTCCGCAGTTCTTCGTAGAAGCTGTTGGTACCCTCCCTGTCCCTTGTCTCTGTTTTGGGCACTGCAACGTCGCTCATCGGCATTTCCCCCTTTCACAGATCGCCACCGAACGTAGTCCGACCTCGTGGAGCCTTCCCGGACCCCGTGAGCCCCACTAACGACTTTGCGTTATACTCCATTTCCTCCCCATGCCCTTACTTCTCTCAATTAGCAACCAGAATGGTGAATTCGATGCACACTGAACCCACCGGCTATCACCGCAACCGAGCACTCTCTTGCATTCGCACGAGCACACGGAGCCTCCCAGATCCCTTGGTTGAACCTGAGGGGTTCCAGAACGCCTTAGCTGCGTTCTCCGGCGAGCTCGGCTTGCCGGTAGCCATGACATCGCCGTGCGCTCTCGGTGCCGCAGAGGGGAACACCGTCCCCTTTGTCCTCCACCGTCGGATCTAATTTGGATCGTCTAGATTAGATACCCCTTCGGGGTTATGGGATCGATCCACCGTGGACCCATGGACTGCTGGTCCCACGCAGCGTCAGCAGATGCACGCGTTGTGTCGTGCACCGCACCACTCACACACGCCCACCTGGCGCCTGCGTCAGCACGGCGTCAGCAGTGACGCAGTCAAACCGGCAGGCCCTGTAACTTTTGCACATAAGCCCCTCTGTTTTCCAAAAATCAAGCCGCACTGCATCCATATTCAAAATAAATTAAACCCAGTCCTGTTTTCTTCTGTTTTAACCCCTGAGGTTTTGCAAAATAGAAGCCGCCGTCCAGGGCCTGTTTAAACTCCGTTTTTAATTGTTTTAATTCAAAAATGCTTTGAATTAATTATAGAAATACCATCAGTTTTCAAATGTTTATAAAAGATGCATTTTAGCTCCATTTTCATCCAAACAAAAGATGCATTTTAGCTCCATATAGGTTTTAGTTCCTAAAACCTGTTTAAATCATATCTTCTTCATTTTAAATCCAAATCGACTCGTTCAAGTTGCGTTGGTTTCGTAATAATGTGATCTACGTAGCAATGTCCTTTTATACCATGTTAATAGCTATGTAATTTCATGGTTAAGCCTTAACTTGATTAAAGACTATGCAAATTGCTTTATAAATAAAATATGAATAACCTTTTAGTTTTCAATTTAGTTTTCAAATCCAAATATAAGTTTTACTTAATACAACTTGGGTATTTCTCGGAAGTACCTTATCCATCCTTTTACATAACTAAAACCAACGAAGGTCTTAGTTCCCTTTTCAAAAGCTAATCTTCCGTTAGTTGTATGTTGATCACCGTAATTCCGTCTAGCGTGTTCCTCGCGACTTTGTGATCGTAGTAACGCTTAGTTCTCTTTTTAAATCCTTTTCATTGATTGGTGTATTGTTCTAAATATATATGTTTGCATGCTATGTATGTTTGATCAGGTGTTTGAGTGGTGTTGTAATCTTGTCCAATCGATGAGTGTTACGTTGGTGATCAACAAGAAGTTAATCTTTGAGAATCAATTGAAGAAGGATGTAAGTTTAAGGCAAGTATAACATGGGATTTTCCATTGCGAACACATGGTGGATAAGTACCCATGTATGTTTAGCTTTAATGATGAGTGATTGACCAACACTTGAGTGTTTCAGTTTGAGTGGCTTACCCTAACCTCTTTGCGAAAGAAAATGTGTGCTTGTCTATCGGCTTGTGGTGTGCAGGTGCTATGCCTAGTGACAGTGGTCAATGGCGTGGAGAAGGTCGAGTAGAGGCTTGCCGTACCGATGGACTGAGAGCGATGAAGGGCGGAGTTGGGGCTCGGACTGAGGGACCATGGGCACCGGCGGACTAGCTATGGTGGCTAGTGCTTGGCACCGCCGAGTGCGAGAAGACAAGGAGGTAGACCAAGTTGACCAAGTAGGGGGTGAAGGGGTATCCCTCATTCCACCTCTTGAACCCTAATCTTTTGCCCCAACTCTCTCTCTCTCTAACCTCTCTCTAGTTCATGACGTCCCTAGGTTGATTTCACCAAACTCTGTAAGAACTCGCGAATCTTTTGGTGGGAATCGGAGGCCCGACTCTACGAGTGTCATGGCATGGTTAGTTTCTTGATCGAGTCTCCCCGTTTGCTTGTGTTCTTCGTGTTTTGTTTTTTGCTCTCCTTTGATCTCGAGATGAGAACTCTCGTTTGAGAGAAGCTTTGCAAAATCCGTTTCAACCAAGTTCTTCATACTCGTGAGGAGAAACTTTGCACCAGAGAAATTTACCTAAAACCTCACGAGCACATAGATCAGGCATTTTCTTTGCAGCGTTCTTCGTTCTTGTGTTTTTCCCCAAATCTCTTCTCTCCCCGTTGCTCTAAGCCAAATTGAGCGATGATTTCTTCAGGATAGCTCCCCAACTGTACTAGGATCATGCCTACAAAGTTTGTTTGCAGTTGGTGATCATTTGGTTGGGTTTTGGGAAGATTTAGCGGAGTTGAAACCATTTTCGTGGGTTTTAGAGTTTCTGCTCGAGAGCATCGGACCACCCTCCGGACGACATTCCCTGAGCTCCAGACCATAGCAAGTGGTCCGGTGGTCTTGACCTCAGTCGTGTCAAGCAGCAAAGGGCGTCGGACCACCCTCCGGACCACTTAGTTTTTGAGCTCTGGACCATACCTCTTTGGTCCGATGGTTCTGCTGAGGGAGTCGGCCACGCGTCAGACCAGTCTGACGGTGCAGTCCGAAGGTGGGGTGCTCACTGCACTGGCTTGCGCAGAGGCAAGCGTGAGCACTGGACCACCTTCCTTGGTCTGGAGGTAGCACCGGACTAGTCTGGAGCAACTATTCTGGAGGTCTGGTGCTTACTACACGTTTTGGTGAGGTTGTGGGTGTTCGTCGGACCAATCGTCGGACTAACCTCCGGACCATTGTCCATTGGTCCGGAGGTCCTGTCTAAGTGGTCCGAAGCCCCCTTTTTGTTTGTTGTTTTCTCTGTTTGAGTTGCGGTTTGTTTCTCCGGGTTTGTGACTAGCTCCGCTGTGTTCCTAGGACTTCTCCTAGAACATCCACCCACTTGTGGGTCATGAACCTAGTCCGTGCTTTGGGTCGTGCTTGGGACAAGGGTCAAGATCTTCTCAAAGGAATTTTTATTTGGCTCCCATTCACCCGCCCCTCTGGTCGCCATTTTCGGTCCTTCAATTGGTATCAGAGCCGGTTAAGGATCAATCCACCTTACACAGTTCTTGATCCGCGAAGGCAACACGGAGTGAGGTCCTGGCAAACCTCCGTTCTTCGATGGAAGAAACTTTTCCTATTGGAAGGTACGCATGTCCGCTTACCTCCAATGTCTTGATACGAAGTTGTTGACGGTAATTACAAGCTATTTTATCACCATCAAAACACCGTCAACATCCTCATATTCAAAGGAAAACAAGAATAGCATGAACATAATTTACCCAATAACTAGTTCCACATGTCCCATGACTACAAATGGGGTCTTTTGGGAGCCAGTGGGCCCACATAGGGGGTCAGCCGACCACCCTATGGACCCACTTGGCATCCTTAGCCCCCATGATCCATGTAACACCGTAAAGAATACTCTCTACCCTTGGATCCAAGTATATTCACCTCTCAATGGTCCAGATTCACTACACAAGGATCCATATGCCCAACATGACATATTTCCAAGTATGGCAAATCTGCACAAGGCATACACCATCATGATGGGCATTACATCTAGAAGCCACATGCAAAAGATGAGCCCATTTGACCACAAAAGGCATTCGGCCGAATGCCTAGGTGGGGCCAGAGACCACCCACAGGCCCCCTGACCAGTGGGGTCATCTTCTAGAAGAAAAGTGGCAGGGCCCACCTGCCATAGGGTTCGGCCGAATCACCATATGGTGGTTCCATCTCCCCACCGACTTCTTGCATGCCTCCATGCATCCACTTGATCTCCTCCATTGATTTAAGATGGTTACAATGACGGTTTCATCCTACGGTCGCTAATGGAGGTGACGCGAATCGCTGACATGGCATCGGAGTAGCCCCTACTCCACCTCTAGCTATAAATAGACCCGCTAGGTGCTCACTCTCACTCATGCCTCATTGGAGAAACTACTCCTTAGTAGTAGTGCTATGCTAGTTGGAGGAGAGTGAGGGAAGTCTTCTGGAGAAAGCCCCGGATCTGTCGGGAATCTTCTCCGGAGCTCTACCTCAGCGGATGCGATCCTCGTGTAAGTTTAGCACTTGTAAGTGATACATCCGAGTTCTTTATAGCAATTAATATTCTAAATCTGGTTTAGCTGTTATACACCTTTTCACGCTTGTTCATCGCTTTACTTTAAGTAGAGTGCTTTAGCCTTAACGTAGGGTTAAAGTAGTAAGAATAGTGTAGACGTGGTGTCTAGACTAGATCTTGCCTTTGTAAACCACTTATCGCGCGGATTGTTTGTGGATGCTAGTAGAAGGTGACAGCTCTATCTAGTATTCGTATTCCACCACGTGTGTCAGATAAGTTCTTAAAAGGTAAGGCCTCAATACAACATGATGGCGCGGTCTGGTTAGAGTTTTGCCCTCTTTCTGATCTATCCCATTGCCTCGTGCAAGAGAAGGGCTGATAAAGCCAGTATAACCAGCTTTGCCTTGTTAGATATCTTTGCTACATAGAACCTCTCAACCCAGTTATCATAGTCTGCCTTGATTCATCATAGGACATATCTTTAATCCTAGTTATATCACTATCGTTCCCTGAGGAAAATACGATACCTGGAATACTCCCGGTGAAGTGCTACATCGGTATAATTTGTGCGCTGCGGATTTATCCAATAGTCATAAGAAATACCAACAAGCATTTCTAGCGCCGTTGCCGGGGAATGGTAGCTTTTAACTAGTACCCTTTGGCCCTATTATCCTTGTTACATTTAAACCTTTCTTTCCACATACACACTTATGGATCAAACACCTCTCTTCGAGTATGGTGCTCCAACGAGCGCTAGGTTGGAGCCACCTAGTTCATCTCAGACTATATTAGACATTCATTATGAGCTTCGCCCAAGCCTCATAAGGATAGTTCATAAGGATGGGCATTATCGAACAATTGTGTTCATGTGTCCTCATCCATGGGATGAGGCGAGGTACCCTTAAGTGGAAGTTATTTCCATTCTCTTTGATGGGAATAGCCAAACAATGGTATTTTCGCCATGTAGATGATGCAAACGGAGAGTGGGAAAAGTTACAATCCAAATTCTGTCTAGCTTTCTTTCCCACCCCTCGAGTTGTTCGTCTTTGAAAAGAGGTCATCACTTTCTCACAAAAGGAGAAAGAACCTCTTGGTATGCCATGGGCCCGTCTCTTAGATCTAGTATCATCTGGCCCTGATCTTGCTATAACCGAGCCAACATTGTTACAACATTTTTATGGCGGTCTTAGCAAAAAGTCTGCACAAATTCTTGACATGACTTCTAGGGGAGACTTCCTGTGTTTACCCGTTAGTGAAGGGAAGAGTCTTCTCATGAAGATTCTTGAAAACACACCCCTACATTAACGTTTATAATGAAGGACCCATAGAAGGAGAAAAACCATTCCCTAGAAAAGAAGTCTCGATAGCCGAATCACCACCACTCCCATCCAAAGATTCTGCCATCGATCCTGAACCACAAATACCACAAATCTCGAAGGAAGAAGAAAATTCAACATCTGAACCATTCCTTCGAGTTCAAGGCTAACCTTTCATATGATCTTGCTGGTTTTGGGAATGCCCACAATTATCGTATCCAAAAGAGACCTTCTAAGAAACATCTTTCTAGACCTCTCGTGAAGGAATCTCTTCGGAAACCTCCCGCAGCAACATCATCTTGTGCCTCGACTTCCCACATGGCACATTAGGAAAAGCTTGGGATATTTGATGAAGAAATGTCGAGTGAGCTTATAGAAGAAGAACTAAAGTGTTTAGAATCCAAATCTATCCTCTCCTTCTCTATGCCCACATCTAACTTATCTTATGAACCCATCCTTGATCCTAATGATTCCACATGTGTTCCTTCATTCAAGTCTTATGATGACCTACTTAATGACTTCGGGAATTCATTAAGACACTCGAGGCATGGAAGCCATGAGGGCCATAAATCTGACCAAGAGGAGCATAATCAATGGTTAGAGCCTGTGTCTACCGTTATAAGTCAAGAATGGTTGGATGAGGCCAAATCCTCAAAGGAAGTAACTAAAATGCCCACACATGTGAGGAGAATATCCTGTCAAGTGTTGGGCATTGATAGTGAAATTTGCTACAATCCTAGCCTCAGGATCAACATCATTCCTCATTTCCATGTTCCAACATCATCAAAGAATCATCTATCCCAATCACAAAAACACCTTAGACTCCCTAATGGTCAAATCCTTGATTGTTTAGGAGTCCTTCATGATGTTCTTGTGGTGGTTGATGATCTCAAGATCTTCCTAGATTTCCACATTTTGGACCTTCCTGGACTTTCCTTTCATCTCACTTTTATCGGAAGGCCAATCATGAGAATCTTGGAGAACACAACAGGAAATGAGAAGCTTGATCCTAGAATAGGTGAAGATTATCTACCCATTTGGTCTTCCCGACCTCTCATCAAAGGGTTAGAATCTAAACCAGTTCTTGATCCACGGGGTGAGCTAATGTCAATCTCGCCAACAACCATGGCTCATTCAAGCCTTGAGAATGACTTGAAATGTCATGAGAAAGAAAGTGCTCACCAATTCTTTGAAAGGGAGAATGATGTCAATGATCATGGAAGTTATACTCCGATCTTCCAATCAAATCCATGCTCAAATGAGAAATCTCCCAAATCAATCCTTCCCTCGACCATGACTACACACATGATCTACAACCCCTTCATTCTTCTTGTTTCGAAAATATTTGCAAGGATGGTTGTAGATGTGTTTGTCTACCATAAATTTTGCAAATCTCATAGTGGTTTTAGTCTTAACGATAGGTTTGAAAATGTTGGAGTTGAAGGGGAAACCGCTTCACCAACATAAGTTACAACTTGAAGGTTTCCCAAAGACAAGCTTGTGTCTGAAAATTAAGCACTTTTGGGAGCTAACCCAAGTCTTCTTCTTTTCCATTAATGTTTGCTAAAAAATATATATATAAAACAAAAATAAAAAAAATATATTTCTAGTTTCCCAAAATTCTAAACTGAATAAAATGACTTTGTAAAAAGAGATTAAGGGAATATTTGCGGGTATTTTTGTCACTAACCATTTCAGGTTTGAACAAAAAGAATGATGGAGCAAAACACAAGGTATGTCCAACCAAACATCCTTCAATAATGAAGCACATTTAAAAGAAAATTTCACATCCTAGACTTGGATTTTCACATTGTAAAATGTTGCAAAATCCAAGTATGGGGGAGTGGATTTCTCTAAGAAATTCATGACATGCTTCATTCTTAATTTTGTTTGGATGTCTCTACCTTGCTTTCTCTTTATACCTTGCTCATCTTGCTAGTCATATAAATAATAAAAATTATAAAAAAAATGCAAATGCTATTTGGTTCACCATCCATGCTCTTGTCTCTTTTAAGTGAATCTCTTTATGCCTTCATACTTCCTAGTTCTATTTTGAGTATGCTTTGGTTTGAGAGTAGTCTACATACTCCTATAAGCTCTTTAATTTAAGCGTGGTGCTTAGGTTAAATAGTTTTCCTTAATCAAATTAGACATGGTGTCAAGTTTGATTAATGTACCAAAAGTAAACTTGTATGGAATTTGGTTGTGCTCTTGGACTAACCAATGCATGATAACCTCAAAATTTTGGTGGTGAAGTCACGAGATCTTTCATAGAGACAAATCATGGGTTGAGGTACTAATGAAATAATCTTGCAGATCTTTGCCTCAACCTTGCTTAACTTTTAAAAAATTGGTGAACAATGATGGGATATCTCTTTCTGTGCTAAAATGCCGAAATCAACTTTTCTATAGCATAAAAGATGTCCTTTGTTTCTATGACAATAATGCCCCTGCTTCGAATCATATGTGAATTCCTTCGGGTATATGTTGTCCACTAATCCTTTGCAGGAGAGAAGCGATGAATGGAGAAAAAGGGTCTGAGTACAACGCGATGATTCACAGAAGAAAGACCATTCGTCATCAGCAATGTCATGACGCAAGGAATCGTCACGCTTCGAGATTACAGCTGCAACACCTATAAAGGTAAATGGCCAACATCTTAAAGTTTTCTATGAGCATGAAATTCCTGAGCAATAAATTGATATGATAGATTTTGTTCTTAATCCAAATTAGAACTAAAATCTACATGTTTTAACTTTTTTTTCAAATTTCGAAAAAGACCTTAGAAATGGCCTAGACTCAGCCTTGACTCCCCCCTCGTGAAAGATCGACCCATTTGGCCTCTAAAGTGGTTCGACCGAACCTATCTTTGGGCCAAACAGCCCGAAACTTCACGAGCTGACTCACCTGACCCTTGACTTCCCCCTCATGAAAGGACGACCCATTTGGCCACTTAAGTGGTTCGGCTGAACCTATGTTTGGCCCAATCAGCCCGAAACTTCACGAGCTGACTCACCTAACCTGATCAAGTTCGAAACCTGGCTCCTTCATTCAAAATCTTTCAAAAAGCGTTCGGTTGAACGTGGTTTTGGCTCTTCAGCCATGCCCATTGCTCTTGAGCGCTGGACCGACATTCCTATCCTGTTTCCAGCATAATCCAAGTAAAAATAGAGGTGAAGGATGTTGAATTCTCTCTTCTTAACCTCTCCCTCTCCTTCTTCCTCATCTCACTTTGTTCTTCTTCACCACCAGTAGAAATTCCATCTCCTCTTGCTTCCCTTCTCTCCTTGTGTGACCTCACCATGGTTCCACCAAGAAGAAGAGTGAAATGGAAAAATTTCTACGTGTTGTTGCCAAAGAAAGTAGTACCAACTTAGAAGCAAGAGTTTCTAAGGAGAGAATGACGCGTCTCGATCTTGAAGATAACTTTAATGATCTTTGCATTATCACTAATGCAAAGTTCAAACGCTTATCCACGACCATTGAGAGAGAGGATCTCCTTGCCTCTCTTTCTCCTTAGTAATCCTCTAGAGCCATCGGCACAACCTGCCTCATGACCCTAATAGAAGAGAACATGAAGTGATGCTTGTCATCCATTATACTAAGGACCTTCTCTCTCCATCTTCTCCCTTAGATCACCTTAGCCCTTTATAGCAACAAGATACTTAGGCATGATAGTCTGTCACTCTTGAATCAATGAACACGTGCCTAAAGCTATCGATGACAAATGAAACTCTTGGTTCTGCTTGTATCTTACCCAGCAGAACCCCTGCATTTGATGTCTGCTCTGTCATTGAATTCAACAGGCTCTGAAACAAGTATGGGGGAGTTCGGTCGAAACTCCAACTTGTCAAAACATCACAAGGATCACTGAACCATGCTGAACACTTCAATGGCACGTACCAGAAAAAAATTGGACCAAAATGGCCACCTTTTTTATTCGGCCGAATCATATTTTTGGCAAAAATTCAAGAAGTTCAGAGCACATTAACATTCAGAGGTAAGAAATTCAAATGCAGAGATCCCCGTGGCCAAACGGCTCCAAAGGCATTTGGCCGAATGCACTTCTAGGGCCTGGACCCACCAGTCAGCACCCCTTCAAATTCAAACCTCAAATCTGACTGGTTTGCCACGTCTCTCCCCTTTCTCTATACCTTTTAATTTATTTATTCACTTTCCCTTCAAAAATGAAAAAAAACAAAAACAATTCCTTCATGAAACTTTTCACTTAGTTTAAATTCCTTTCAATATTTAATAAAACAATAAGATCACATCCAAAATTAAAAATTTGAAAAGTGACATGATCTATGACATTTAAAGGGTAAAAGTGTCATAAAGATGAATTCTTGCTTTTGCTTATGCTAGTGGGAAAATATCTTGATAGGGAACCATATTGACTAAGTTGTTGATTAATGTGATATAGTTCTCAGCTCATGATTCATACCCTGTCTATTTAAGGTTCTTGGATATTAACTTTTGAAAACGTCATAAAACCATAATGTCACTACTCCTCTATAGTGAGAAAATTCCTACCAAAATTATACATGCTCTTTCATGATTTAATCTTTCTACATAAGCTGCTTACTTTGTGTTGAGTTTGGTCAAGTTTTATGACCCTTGTTGAGAGACTTATCATGCTCCCAAGATCAAGATCACGTACACGCCACATATACATGTTGCTTCTACACTAGAAGTACGCATAAACATGCCTTACATTTTCCACATAGTTCATGCTCCATGATCTAATAGAAAATCCTCTCTCTAGTATGTGCTAGTATATGAGACATAGACTATGCAAAATTATGAAAAAAAATAATAATATATATAGAAAAAAAATTGATGAGCATATAAAAGCTCATAGAAAAAAATGATGATGAGCATATCAAAGCTAATAGAAAAATAAAGATAGCTATGTCTCAAAATAATAAGTTAGGAAAGAGAGATCATATAAAGGAGTTTTGATATTTTGCCATGTTTCCACAAACTTGCACATCTTGATCTAAGGGTATGACATTTCTCTCCTTGAATCCGGAATTTGACTTTACAATATATGCAAGGTAAGTATGCTACATTGTTTATCCCTACCTAAGCTCCACATAAGCCATTTAGAAATAGGGAGATCCAAAGAAGGCAACCTCTTTATGCCTTGGTGAGGAAACATACACTTTGAGTGACTTAGAGTACTATAAGAGGAGTAAGTTGACTTATGTGCTTTCTTTTGAAAAATTTATCAAAAACTCCAAGTACTAAAATATGATTTGGGAAAGATGAATTTGCCTTGAGAGCTGTTCCATTTCTCAACTTCTCAAGTATATATGTTAGCCAATACCACATATCCCATTGGTATGACAAAATGTCTTGAATGAATCTTTATGTTTGTTTTATACTTTGAATAACATAGTCTTGTTATCTTTTAACCTTTACTCGAGGACGAGCAAAGAGGTAAGTATAGGGGATATTGTTGACGGTAATTACAAGCTATTTTATCACCATCAAAACACCGTCAACTTCCTCATATTCAAAGGAAAAAAAGAATAGCATGAACATAATTTACCCAATAACTAGTTCCACATGTCCCATGACTATTTGATGTAGGTAATGACAAAGGGGTCTTTTGGGAGCCAGTGGTCCTACTTAGGGGGTCAGCCGACCACCCTATGACCCACTTGGCATCCTTAGCCCCCATGATCCATGTAACACCCTCAAGAATACTCTCTACCCTTGGATACAAGTATATTCACCTCTTAATGGTCCAGATTCACAGCACAAGGATCCATAGGCCCAACATGACATATTTCCAAGTATGGCAAATGTGCACAAGGCATACACGGGCATTATGTCTAGAAGCCACCTGCGAAATATGAGCCCATTTGGCCACAAAAGGCATTCGGCCGAATGCCTAGGTGGGGCCAGAGACCACCCACAGGCCCCCTGACCAGTGGGGTCAGCTTCTAGAAGAAAAGTGGCAGGGCCCACCTGCCATAGGGTTCGATCGAATCACCATATGGTGGTTCTAGCTCCCCACCGACTTCTTGCATGTCGCCAGGCAGCCACTTGATCTCCTCCGTTGATTTAAGACGGTTACAATGACGATTTCATCCTAAGGTGGCTGATGGAGGTGGCGCGGATCGCTGATGTGGAACCGGAGTAGCCCCTACTCCACCTCTAGCTATAAATAGAACCCCTAGGCCCTCACTCTCACTCATGCCTCATTGGAGAAACTACTCCTTAGTAGTATTGCTATGCTAGTTGGAGGAGAGTGAGGGAAGTCTTCTAGAGAAAGCCCCGGATCTGTCGAGAATCTTCTCCGGAGATCTACCTCAGCGGATGCGATCCTCTTGTAAGTTCAGCACTTGTAAGTGATACATCCAAGTTCTTTATAGCAATTAATATTCTAAATCTGGTTTAGCTGTTATACACCTTTTCACGCTTGTTCATCGCTTTACTTTAAGTAGAGTGCTTTAGCCTTAACGTAGGGTTAAAGTAGTAAGAATAGTGTAGACGTGGTGTCTAGACTAGATCTTGCCTTTGTAAACCGCTTATCGCGCGGATTGTTTGTGGATGCTAGTAGAAGGTGACAACTCTATCTAGTATTCGTATTCCACCACGTGTGTCAGATAAGTTCTTAAAAGGTAAGGCCTCAATACAACATGATGGCGCGGTCCGGTTAGAGTTTTGCCCTCTTTCTGATCTATCCCATCGCCTCCTGCAAGAGAAGGGCTGATAAAGCCAGTATAACCAGCTTTACCTTGTTAGATATCTTTGCTACATAGAACCTCTCAACCCATTTATCATAGTCTCCCTTCATTCATCATAGGGCATATCTTTAATCCTAGTTAGATCACTATCGTTCCCTGAGGAAAATACGATACCTGGAATACTCCCGGTGAAGTGCTACATCGGTATAATCTGTGCGCTTGCGGATTTATCCAATAGTCATAAGAAATACCAACAAAAGTTTTGGGAGATTTGTGAGAATGAGGACTACGTGTTTCTTGGCGCTCGGATCACGATGCCCAAATCACGCAACATGCGTCAAACGCAAGAGCCCGTAGCATTCTCTTCTCGTGTTTGGCTCTTCCTGAGTTTGAGCGAGTTTCAAGTCTCACTATGGCACGGGAGATCTGGCAAACACTCTTGAGATATCATGAGAGCAACCCTCAGATCAAGTCCAGACTCTTTGACATGTACCATAGAGAGTACGAGAACTTTGCTCAGTTGGCCGGTGAATCTGTTGACGGGATGTTCACTCGCTTCCAATCTATCGTCAACAAGATGCGTGCTAATCGAGCCAACTTGCCTTATGATGATCATGAGATGGCTATCAAGCTTTTGCATGTTCTTGATCGGAAGGTATGGGAGATGAAGGTGGCTGCCATTCAGGAGTCACCGAGCTATGATGCCATGTCCGTGGACGAGCTGTTCAGCAAGCTCAAGTCCTCGGAGATTGACTACCAGACCTGAGCCAAGCTTGAAAACCCGTCAAAACCATCTATGGCGTTGGTTTCTGGCCCCGGTGGTACGTCTTCTTCCTCCTCTGACCCTTCACACTCTTTGTTCGCTTTGTCTTTGATTTCTGTGACAGAGGAGCAAGTGGAGGCTCTTGGAGATGATGAGCTGGCCCTAGTCTTTTTTACACTAGGTTCTCACGGTTTCACAACAACCGTTTGAACTGATAACGTGGTGGCTCGGCCAAGGGGTGCTACCGTTGTGGTGATGAGGATCACTTCATCGCAAACTTTCCCAAGAAAACTGTGGGTGACTTCACCAAGCGCAAGGACAAGCGCGAGCACCAATTCGAGGACAAGCACAAGCCCAAGGGTGGCTACAACCGAAGGTCCTCGAAGAAGGTGATCGACACGGTGAAGGCCAAGCACCGAGCCTTCCTCGCCTCCCTCAGTGACATCGATGCCTCCTCGGACAGAGGTGCTTCCTCAAGCGATGTTGAGTCGAAGGGAAAGGTTGAGGACAAGTTCAATGACTTATGCTTCTACGTCGACACCAAGCATGGTGGCTTTTGCACCATGGCGATTGAAGAAGGCAAGGTCGGCAAGCACAATGATGACTTCGACTACGACTCTTACACACTCGAGGTATCACCCACCATCGAATCCCTCTCTCTCGAGCTTGAGTCTCTGAACGACACCTTGATGAGTCAGGATGCGTTGCTCAAGCGTGCCGCCTGTGAGAGGAATGATTTTAAGGCGAAATACCTTAGCGCGCTTCATGAGCTAGATTTTGCTAAGGCATCAGTGGTGGTTACCGAGGAGGTACAATGTGATGCTTGCGCCATCCACAGGTCTGATTTTGTCACTCTCTAGGACAAGTATGACACTCTACTTGAAGAAGTTAGTTAATTGAAGGCTAGGCCTAGCTTACTTGGTGCGTGCAAGTCCTACTTAGGCTTGCGTTCTGAGCTGGCACATAAGGATGCTAGGATCACTATGTTAGAGAAGGTCAGCTCAGATAGCACTAGAGAGTAGGATCGCTTTGAGGTTTTGGAGCTTGAGATCGCTTCGTGCAAACACGACAAGATGCGTACCGAGGAGGAAAACACATACCTTCGGTCCATCTTGAGTTGGGTGTCTTGCCGAGAGCCGCAATTGGGGATGTTGCTTAGCCAATGCAAAAGGGCTGGCAACACGGGAGTAGGCTTTGCTATAGGTGGGAAGGACGATAGCATGTTCGGTAAAATCGGTGAGTGCAGTGGTTTGAGCATGAGTGAGAAACCCACTACACCTCCCAAGTTTACCAAGTTTTCCCCACCTAAGCCTACCAACCCTACCAAGCTACTTGTGAGAGATGGTGTGTTTGAAGAGCCACCCAAAACCACTCCATAGAAGCAAGTCTGGATTGCCAAACCGAACCATCTTCGCAACCCACTTGACACACTGCCAGACATCTCTAGTGATCCCCTTCCTAAGAAATCTAGAGCCACCCAACCCAACAAGAGAGTGCCTACCAAGAGTGTGGTGAGGTACCATTGCGAGTATTGTGAGCGGGATGGGCACTTGGCTGGGTTTTGCTTTAGGAGGAAGAGAGATGATCAGAGGCAGGTTGAGTTGAACAACCAGGACATGTACCACCCACGAGTTGGGGTGCGTGAACCGGAAGTTCATAGGCGCACTTATAGGCCTAGAAGTACAATTCCTCAAGGTTCTAGGCCTCAGGAGGCGAGACCACATGGTGGTCGTGCCCGACGGGGTACCGGTCATGACCCATATGACTACGGGCCTCGTGGCGGTGGATTTACTCGACCCTTCGCTAGCGGACCACATTTTCCCCATAGTGGTGATCGCAATCCTCCCATGGGACAGGAGATGTTTGGTTTTTCTCCTAACTCATTCTTTGAGAAAATGGGACAACACTGGTATCCTTCACAGTTTACTAACCCCAGTGTTGCGCTGTTTGCTCACCCTATGTCTTTTTATTGATGTAGGAAGGAGGATTGGAGGAGACTTGGCTTGCGGATTCTGTATTCTCACGCCATATGACCGGAAGTGCCAAGTGGTTCTCCAGCCTCGACCCCGTGCACCACACTGAGTATATCACATTCGGGGACAAGAGTAAAGGTAACATTGTCTCCCAAGGGTCCATCCGAGTGAACTCTTCTTTTGTCCTCAAGGATGTTGCCTTGGTTGCGAATTTGCATTTTAACCTTCTTTTGGTTTCGGAACTCCTTGATTTTGGACTCTCGTGGTGAGCTTGTTTCCCGGATTTTACCCTTCAGGGAAGTTTTTCGTGCAGATTTTACTATCTCTTCCGGACCTTCTCGTTGTCTTCTTGTCAGTTCTTCTTCTGAGCTTTGGAAGTGTCATAGGAGATTGGGACATTTGAGTTTTTACTTGCTTGCAAGGCTTAGCTCAATGGACCTTATCCAAGGATTGCCAAAACTAAAGTTCGAGAAGGATTTGGTTTGCCATCCTTGCAGGCATGGCAAGATGGTTGCCGCTTCCCATCCAACTATGACTGAGATCATGACCACTCGACCCGGCGAGCACTTACACATGGACACAATTGATCCAGCTCGGGTTAGGTCGGAAGGAGGGAAGTGGTATGTGGTTGTAGTCATTGATGACTACTCGAGACACTCTTGGGTGTTCTTTTTGGAGAGTAAGGATGAGGCTTTTCCCTTAGTTCGAGATCTAATTTTGAGATTGCAAAACGAGATACCTAAGAATGCCATGAGAGCTATCTGTAGTGACAATTGCACATAATTCAAAAATGCTCACTTTGCGTCTCTTTGTTCTTCCTTGGGACTCGACCATCAGTTTTCCTCACCTCACACTCCCCAGCAGAACGGTGTTGTTGAGCGCAAGAATTGGACCCTTGTTGAGATGGCCAGGACGATGCTCGATGAGCATAGGACTCCTAGGCGGTATTGGGCCGAAGCAATCAGTTCTGCTTTCTATGTTTCCAATCGCATCTTTCTTCGAGCTTTCAAGAAAAAGACCTCTTATGAGCTGCAATTTCGAAGACCACCCAAGGTAAGTCAACTACGGGTGTTTGGGTGCAGGTGATTCATCCTCAAAAATGGTGGTAAGTTGGACAAATTTGAATCACGGTCTTCTGACGGTATCTTTCTTGGTTATTCTACTCACTCTCGTGCTTATCGTGCACTTAACCTTGAGACTAACCGAGTGATGGAGACTTGTGAGATTACTTTCGATGAGACTATGCCATGTGTTTCCACTGCTTTTGAGCTTGCAGGTGATGATGAGGTGAACACTAGCATCTTTGTGGAGGAGGAGCAGGACGATGCCGATTGGGGTGATCTCGAGCCAACTCCACTGGCTGCCCCGTCGACCTGCGACGTCCACTTCAGCTCACGGCCCCGACCTGACTACTTCCTCTACATGGGGGCCATTTGAACAGCTTCCTCAGTCGGTGCTCGTTGCACCTGAGTCAGCTCCATCTGCTGTCGAGGGGGAGGCCACTTCGTCCAGGCAGGCTCCCCGCCACATCCAGCGGCAACACCCACCGGAGAACATCATTGGCAACATCGACCGACGAGTCACGCGGTCTAGGTCCTATCTCTCTCACTTTGCTCATTCGGCTTTTGTCGCATCTTTTGAGCCCCGAGATGTTGGACACGCTTTGATGGATCCGGATTGGGTTAATGCCATGCATGAGGAGTTAGACAACTTTGAGAGAAACCGCGTTTGGGTTTTAGTTCCTCCACCACCTAGATGCCACCCCATAGGTACCAAATGGGTTTTCAAAAACAAATAAAGTGAGGATGGGGTGGTAGTGCGCAACAAGGCTAGGTTGGTAGCTCAAGGCTTTTGTCAAAAGGAGGGAATAGACTATGAAGAAACCTTTGCTCCCGTAGCTCGTTTAGAAGCCATTAGAATCCTTCTAGCTTTTGCGGCTTCTAAGGGTTTTAAACTTTTTCAAATGGACGTTAAAAGTTCTTTCTTAAACGGCTAAATAGAGGAGGAAGTTTATGTTAAACAACCTCCCAGTTTCAAAAATCCTAAGTTTCCAAACCATGTTTTTAAACAACCTTTTTGCTTGCTAAGGGCTTTAAAATGGGATCGGTAGATAAGACGTTGTTTCTTCTCAAGCAAGGCAAAGACACTCTCCTTGTCCAAATATACGTGGATGATATCATCTTTGGTGGTTCTTCTCATGCTCTTGTTGCCAAGTTTGCAGATCTTATGAGCAGGGAATTTCAGATGAGCATGATGGGAGAGTTGACCTTCTTTCTAGGGCTGAAAATCAAGCAAACCCTTGAAGGGACGTTTGTGCACCAAGGCAAGTACACGAAGGATATCTTTAAGAAGTTTGACATGGGTGAGGCAAAGCCCCTCTCGACACCTATGTCAACTACTAATGCCTTAGATGCGGACGAGGACGGATAGGCGGTGGACCAGACGGAGTACCGAAGCATGATCGGGTCGCTCCTGTACCTGACGGCGACTCGACCGGACATCCAGTTCGTCGTCGGCTTGTGTGCCCGCTTTCAGGCGTCCCCACGGACTTCGCACAAGCAGGCGGTAAAATGCATCATGAGGTACTTACGCTTCACTCCCGAGTTCGGTCTTTGGTTCTCCACCTCTTCCTCTCTTGTGCTTTGTGGTTATTCTGATGCCGACTTTGCCGGTTGCTGTCTTGATCGGAAGTCCACTTCTGGGACTTGCCAGTTTCTCGGGTCTTCTCTTGTGTCTTGGTCTTCCCGCAAACAGTCTAGCGTGGCACAATCGACGTGCGAAGCTGAGTACGTTGCCGCGGCTAGCTGTTGCTCGCAGTTGATTTGGATGATTGCAACTTTGAAGGATTTCGGTCTTGAGCTTACTAAGGTGCCTCTGCTTTGCGATAGCACACGTGCAATTAGTGTGGCCAAAAATCCCATGCTTCACTCTAAGACCAAGCACATTGATGTTCGCTTTCACTTCTTGCGAGATCACTACGAGAAGGGCGACATTGGCCTCCGGCATGTCGAGACCCACAACCAGCTTGCGGATATTCTCACAAAGCATTTGGATCAAGCTGCATTTTCTCGCCTTCGAGGCGAGTTGGGTGTGTGTTTCCCTTTTTAGTTGAGGGAAACCTTTTGTGTATCATAGTTCCTTTTTGTCTTTTCTTTTTCTTTCTTTTGGTGTGTTTAGCTTTCAATTGGTGTCATTACATTTTGCATCTCATTTGCATTTGTGTCATAGTTCATTTTAAGCTTCATATCTATAGCTGATATAATGAATCTATGCTCTGTTTGAGGTGTTTTATGTGTCTATGGTGTTGTCTAACTTAGACTCTTTTTTATCTTTATGATATGCAATAGAGCTAAGTTAGAAAAGCTTTAAAACTGAATTTAAATTCCCCATGTCACCTCTGAAATGGCACTAGCATGTGTAGGCTTTTGAAGATCCTTCTTGGCTGCTTTGTATATAGCTTGTAACTATGGCTCTTCTTTGTTTCATTCACTACCTTTGAGCACCATGATTAAAATCTAAAATGAAATTGCTCTCTGTTTTGTGAATTGGAAAGATCGAGTTGGGTCTGCATTGTGAGCACTTCACCGTGTGTTCGAGACTGCTTCCCATATGGGTCGATACTTGAGCGGTGACGTGTATGACCAAAACCGGTGTGTCAAGTCCTTTGACTTCGCCCGGTTGGTAAGCAGTGGCATCACTTTGCTTACAACCACTCGCTTACAACTTAAATGTGCCTAAAACTGAAAACTGGCTACAAAACTCTGAAATTTGGAAAATTCATTTAGTTGGGTCATTGGCTTGTTGTATGAACTTTGCTAAGGGATAGTTTTACTTGCTATACATGATATTGCTTTGAGATAGATCTTATCTTGTTTGCCATGTCTAGTTGTCTCTAGGAGGTGATACCCTTTCTCTGCTCTCACATGATATGCTATCTAAAATAGCTTCTAAAGTGATCTTAAGCTCACCTTGAGTAATTTTTGGGCACGTAGAGCTTTTCCTATTCTCATAGGATCACATCACTTAGAGGATCTACTCACTGTCTTAGCTCTAAGTATGAAGCTTTTGAAGTCATTTTGCATTTCATGGCATTTGTAGCCGGATCTTGAGTTGTTGATGTTTGATGAGCTGCATGTATCAACAAGGGGGAGAAAAGGTATGCATTTCATCGTCATATCCACCTAAGGGGGAGAAAGAGTGCATCTCATGAGTTTCATTGGTTTAGAACTTCTTTGGTCAAGGGGGAGTTTTTGTGCTTCTTTTGTCGTAAGGTGCTCATTTGGTATCTTGAGTGTGCTTTTGCCCAGGGGAGTCTCTTGCTGATGTGTTGAGCCTTTGCCTCTTCTGGAGGGTCTAGCTTGGTTTGTTTGCTCTGACAGGTTTCGTTTGGCCTTTTGAGCTTCATTTGGTATCTTTGTGCCTCAATTGGTTTCTTGAGCTTTGGTAGGCCTTAATTGGTATCTTGCTTTGCTAGCGGTGTATAGCCTGTTTTCTACCTCTTCTTGAGAGCTAGCTTTGTTTTGCTTGGTTGCATCGAGCCATTGCCCATGTCCTTGGGAACCAAGTTTTGGACTCGTTTTGCTTCTCTCAAGTGACCCCATTTTGGCTTTCTTAGTTTTTTGGTCATTTGGAGAGCTTTACCTTGTGGCTCAAATCTGAAATGCACTTGTGTTGACAATGCACTCATCAAGGAGGAGACTGCGAACACATGGTGGATAAGTACCCATGTATGTTCAGCTTTGAGATGAGTGATTGACCAACACTTGAGTGTTTTAGGTTGAGTGGCTTACCCTAACCTCTTTGTGAAAGCAAATGTGTGCTTGTCTATCGGCTTGTGGTGTGCAGGTGTTATGCCTAGTGACAGTGGTCAATGGCATGGAGAAGGTCGAGTAGAGGCTTGCCGTACCGATGGACTGAGAGCAGTGAAGGGCGGAAGCGGGGCTCGGACTGAGGGACCATGGGCACCGGCGGACTAGCTGTGGTGGCTAGTGCTTGGCACTGGCGAGTGCGAGAAGACATGGAGGTAGACCAAGTTGACCAAGTCAAGACGGTGGACGCGCGAGTCGAGCAGACGCTAAGGGGACTCGGAGTCTGAGCAGGCTGTGACAACGGGGCTCGTGTCGAGCGGTTTGGTGGTTTGGGCCTCAAAACCTTTCGAGGACGGTTTCCGAGTTTGGGCCTCAAAACTCGGGGTTCGGTAGTTGAGCCGAAAGCTACCGGTGGCAGGTTTCGCGGGTTTGGGCCTCAAAACCGGGCAGAGCTTTCGAGGAAGCAGGGATGGCACGTGGAGGAATCCTGGAGGTTGCGTCGAGGCGACGGCAACTCCTGGCAGGAAGCGGGGTCGTCCATTCAAAATGCGGGAGATATTTTCCGGAGCTTGGACTACAATGCTTAGGATAGGTAGTTCACTCATTGTATCTAGGGGGTCTTTGGGAAATAGCCAAAGCCCGATAAGTAGGGGGTGAAGGGGTATCCCTCATTCCACCTCTTGAACCCTAATCATTTGCCCCAACTCTCTCCCTCTCTAACCTCTCTCTAGTTCATGAGGTTCCTAGGTTGATTTCACCAACCTCTGTAAGAACTCGCGAATCTTTTGGTGGGAATCGGAGGCCGACTCTCCGAGTGCCATGGCATGGTTAGTTTCTTGATCGAGTCTCCCCGTTTGCTTGTGTTCTTCGTGTTTTGTTTTTTGCTCTCCTTTGATCCCGAGATGAGAACTCTCGTTTGAGAGAAGCTTTGCAAAATCCGTTTCAACCAAGTTCTTCGTACTCGTGAGGAGAAACTTTGCACCAGAGAAATTTACCTAAAACCTCACGAGCACATAGATCAGGCATTTTCTTTGCAGCGTTCTTCGTTCTTGTGTTTTCCCCAAATCTCTTCTCTCCCGTTTCTCTAAGCCAAATTGAGCGATGATTTGTTCGAGATAGCTCCCCAACTGTACTAGGATCATGCCTACAAAGTTTGGTTGCAGTTGGTGATCATTTGGTTGGGTTTTGGGAAGATTTGGCAGAGTTAAAACCATTTTGGCGGGTTTCAGAGTTTATGCTCGAGAGCGTCGGACCACCCTCCGGACGACTTTCCCTGAGCTCCGGACCATAGCAAGTGGTCCAGTGGTCTTGACCTTAGTCGTGTCAAGTAGCAAAGGGTGTCAGACCACCATCCGGACCACTCAGTTTTTGAGCTCCGGACCATACCTCTTTGGTCCGGTGGTTCTGCTGAGGGAGTTGGCCACGCATCGGACCAGTCCGACGGTGCGGTCCGGAGGTGGGGTGCTCACTGCACTAGCTTGTGCAGAGGCAGGCGTGAGCACCGGACCACCTTCCTTGGTCCGGAGGTAGCACCGGACTAGTCCGGAGCAACTACTCCGGAGATCAGGTGCTGACTGCACGTTTTGGTGAGGCTGTGGGTGTTCGTTGGACCAGGTGTCGGACTAACCTCCGGACCATTGTCCATTTGTCAGGAGGTCCTATCTGAGTGGTCCGAAGCCCCCTTTTTGTTTGTTATTTTCTCCATTCGAGTTGTAGTTTGTTTCTCCGGGTTTGTTTCTCCTAGAACATCCACCCACTTGTGGGTCGTGAACCTAGTCCGTGCTTTGGGTCGTGCTTGCGACAAGGGTCAAGATCTTCTGAAAGGAATTTTTATTTGGCTGCCATTCACCCCACCTCTGGTCACCATTTCCGGTCCTTCATCCTTGTTGTCCTAAGGACTACTTAGAATTGATATCTTGTACCTTGTCACCTTTTGGGTTGCATATGGGTAGCTTGTGCTAGTGCTCATAAAGAATAACCATGATCATGAAACTTGATTAATGATATATGCAATGGTCATAAAATATGACTTTTTAGGAACGTGGACTATACATGGAACATCAGGAACTCATACCTGTGTTCTCACTCATAAGGATATCTCTGTAATCTGATAACTCAGGAAAATAGTGCTACCATAAGCCAATGGGCTCTGGCTTGACTCAATATTAGCCTTCTACTAGTTTGTGGCAGCTTACCCGAAAGGGCGCAGGAGGGGCTCTGAGGATATGGGACTTGCTCTGCCGCGGAGGTGCACAATTTTTGTATGTGATCTCCGGGAGGGGAGTTGTTGTATCACAATGAGGAAACTTGTAGTGGGTTTCTACTTATTAGTGAGACCTTGAAAGGTCTCGTAGTGAACCCTGCCGACCTACCTTGGAAGTGGGTTAAGAGGCTCGTGACCTCGGGCGAAAGGGCAATTCATGACTTGTGGGTAAAGATGTACGACCTCTGCAGAGTGTAAAACTGTCATGGTAGCCGTGCTCACGGTTATGAGTGGCTTGGGCTCATTACATTGTGATGTTCTTATGTCATAGCTCATTAGTTGTTATTTTGTCATTGATTATTGTTATATGTCATATACGCATTATATCTTGTTCACTTGATCATGTGGTTATTTGGGCTTATGATAACTTGATGCTACTCAACTGCTAAAAATGTGACTTACTAAAAGCTGGCGTAGTTAAACTCGTGTCTATCCTTGTTTAGCCTCATGAACCCCTTGTTATACTTGCTGAGCATGGTGAGCTGACGCTTGTTGTCATCACCTTTAAAAATCCTGGATGGGTACCAGATTGCAAGAGTTTGAAGATAGGCTTGTGGTCAACCAGTCAGTTAGTCCCTGTGGAGTTGGAGTCTTCACCCGAAGATCGGAGTGATCGTTCCGCTTTTTGCTGCTTTAAGGTTATCCTTTATGACCTATATGTTATATATATTTTAGGTATTGTCTTTTGACATTACCTTGTTCTGTCGCTATATATGAGATTTGACTTCCTGGGCTCACATATAGTGTATATCTGGTTTTGTTCATAAAACCGAGTGTTACAGATTGGTATCAAAGCAATGCTGACTGTAGGACGCAAGCCTAGGTAGAACTGGTCGTGTTTAGCAAGCTCTTAACCATGTTTGGTTCTTGCTTTCTATCTAACGTTGATATGTTTCTAAGTTATGCTCACCTCTATCTCTACTGTATTATAAAAACTTTGCCTCATCTCTAACTCTTCTCTCTCTATCTATTAGATGGATCCTAACAAGAAGTCAGCTAGCCTCAGAGATTTGAAAGATCAAGCAATGTCACCTTTGATTGCATTTGATAAGGAGAAGCTTTATGCTACGCAAAACCAAGAATCGAGAAGAATGAGCCAACGACAAAACTCATCACAAGGAATAGTCAACCTACAAAGGAGCTATAGGAAGCAAGTGCAAGGAAAGTTGAATCATGTGGATATGAATATCATTCGTGAAGCTAAGAAGCTCGTGTATGGTTTGATTCCAGTAAGCTCAGCAAATGCCATGGTTCTGTTTGACCCTAATGCTTCCCATTCATTCATCTCTACCAAGTATGTAGAGGATCAAAAGATAATGAAGCTGTCAATGAGGAAACCCCTGATAATTCAATCCCCAATGGGAGAAATAGAGGAAAACTACTTATGTCCAAAAGGTAGACTTGACATAAGAGGTGTAAACTTTGAGGCAGACCTTATTGTTTTGGAGCTCTCAAAGATTGATGTTATCCTCGGAATAGGATGGTTATCTATGTGCAGTGGAGTGATCAAGTATACCCAACATACAATACTTCTCACAGCACCGTCAGGAGAAAAGGTTGAATATGAGGGTATACAACATTTCCCCAAGCAATATGAAGTTGGCCATCTTAAAAGTGGTAGCAGTAAGACGTATGAAATTCAGGGTCAATACCAGTATTGTAAGAATTATGGAGTCCACTGTCTCCAAGACAAGTCCCCTACAAGTGAAGTCAAGGTGAACCCGAATTGTGAAGTCAACACAGATAAGAAGAGGAAGACAAGCTCATTAGAGTCACATTTGCAATGCAGTCAACAGTTGAGCTCTATCGCATTGCCACATCTAGCTCAGAATCCTAGTCAGAGAGATCCAAATGGTAAAGAGATAGAAGTTCCTCAAGCTAAATCTATTTATGGTGAAGTATGCATAGATGGTTGGACAATCACTTGTACAGAGTTTCAACCCCGAAGGGTCAAGCAAGCTAAGAAGCAAGCCAAATGGATTAAGGTGAACCCCCAGAGTCAGCAAATTAACAACTCACCTAGCAATAATTCCATGAGGCAAGAAATAACAAAAGATCCATCCAAGAGAAAATGTTATCATTGCCAACAAGAAGGACATTATGTTAGTACCTGTCCACAGAAGATTCAACAATTATACAATGGAAGAAACCAAAGTTAGGTCGCTACAGGATTGCCATCAACCAAAGCTAGCGACATGCATCATGAAGGAGGCTCTTGTCACCAATCGTCTCCCTAGGAGGTTATGCCCCTTTTGTAATAAAACGTTAGTAGTCTTTAAGTGTGCTTTGTGAACCTTTAGTGTTTGGTTGGTTTGTCTTAATGCTTATGCTTGAGTTGAATATTTGTAAAGAGTGTAATGATCTTGTGGGATTTCTCACACTATCATTTAGCTTGTAGTCTTAAGGTTTAATGAATAAATAGTTGGGTTTCGCTATCCCCTATGTTCTCTATCCTACCTTACCGAAGCAGTCTCTAATGTTTCTATCATATCTCTAAATCTGGTCATCCAATGTGCATGAAAAGTTTTGGGATTAGTTCCACTGAACCTGCACATAAGTTTTCAACAGAAAGACATAATGATGGTAAAATTCACTTAAAGGAAATAAAAGCTACCCATTGGAGTTCCCTTGTCTAATCTTTCTTAAGGGGGGTAGCCAACAAGTTGAAGATGTTACAATATGGAAGTTGCATATGTCTAGCCTGAAAAGGTTTACTTATCAGTGTGCTCAGATTGTCTATAGTTGCTCATGCTATATTTGATATCGCATGAAGACACAATTGAGAAAAACTATGACTGACCAAAATCTAATGCATACATATATCAAAACAGATGAATAAAGCAATTGAGGGCAAGCAACAAGGGATGAAAAAGGAGAAGAGAAAGTGTGATCTCCAACACCATCCAAGAGAAACTCATCCCCGTTTGGCTACACCAATAGAATATCAGTCACAATCTTTCAATCTACTTGGGAGTGTAGATCAAGATCAAGGTCAAGATCAACAAACCAATATGGAAGTACCACACTCCAATCAACTCCAGAACCAACAACATCAGAAACTAGAATCGAGTAGCCAGAAAAAGCAGGATCAAGGAATAGAAGTGAAGGGAAAATACACTCAAGGAAGGTTGAACAATCTGTCTACTACACATGGATCTAAGGAGGTTGTGTATGGTCATATTTTCATAAACTCAACTTCCGTCGTAGTGGTGTTTGACCGCAAAGCTACACATTTGTTTATCTCTAGCACCTATGTGCAAAATCATAAGATGACAATGCTTCCAATAAGGAAACCAATGATGGTTAACACTATCGGAGGTATAGTGAAGGCAACTCATATCTGCCCAAAAGTTAGTTTTCATTTGGATGGAGAAAATTTCATGGTAAACCTCATTATTTTGGATTTCATGAGCTATGATGTTATCCTTGGAGGAGGATTTTTCTCCGCTTGTAAAGGAATTATCAATCCTACCCACATGACACCAACAGGAAAAAGGATTGAGTATCAGGGGTGCAACCTCAACTTGAGTAATGCAAGGATGACCTACTAGAGAGTGGGAATACAAAGAATAGCAATGTGGAATCCTTTCTGTCCAAGCAACATCAGAACCCTCAAGATGTCATATGAAGTGAACATGTGCTCTCTCAATCAAAGTATTTGTTTCCAAGTCAACTGTGATCTTGAGGATTAGTTGTGCTCTTATGTAAAAGTCGTTGTTTTTAAGTCAGATGTAATCTTGTTTTTCAGAAGACATCTTTATCTTTCTTGCCAATCTCTTCGAGTCTCGAGGACGAGATTCATCTTAAGGGGGGTAGATTTGTAAAACCCTAAATTTTGTCTTCTGAACAATAGTAATAAATTGAGTTATTTATGAATTTTGTGTTCATGAAATATAGGAGAAATTAAACTTTTTGGAATAAAAGAAATTCACATAGAGCTTAGTAACATGGTTGTTGCATTCATGCTGAACTTTGTGGTTTTTGGTTGAGTATAGAATAGGTTGGGTGAATTCAAATTCAATGTGAATTTGAATTTGAGTTGTTTTCCAAAAGCAAATAAAAGAAAAAATGCTTTCCTTTTATCTCTTTTCCTCTCTCACTCTTTCTGGCCCAATCGAGGAGTCGGCCTAGATTTTCTCCTCACCCTCCACTCAGCCCACCCCGCTCCCTCGGCCTAGTTCTCGGCCCAGTGCTCGGCCCATGCAGAGCCTTCACTCCGCAACCTTCTCTCTCTCTATGCCACGCGGGCCCGGCTTGTCGGCGCCACGAGGAAGCCTCCCACCGTCCCCACCTGACATCCCCTCCCTCCCTTCTTCCTCGATGAGCTGACGATGTCGTGCGCCTTTACTCCCTCCCCTTCACTTTGCGCTTGATGGCCTTAAAGCCAGGCCTTCAAGGGGGCCTTCAAGCCTCGCCTTCACGCCACAGTCGCGCACGACCCCACATCTACCGCCCCTTCTCGCCCTATAAAGCTCACAACGAAGCTCTCTCCCTCCTCTGTTTCCTCTCAACTCCCGCACACCCTTGTGCTCCGAGCGACGCCCGAGTTCCCCCCCCTGGGTGCCCTTGGAGCCCGCAGTTCTTCTTAAAAGGTTGGCCCCCCTGCCCTTGCTTGTTTTTGGAAACAAGCCTCTTGGCTTTTCCCCCTTACAGATCCCGCGAACAGGTTTGAGGGGGCCCTTCCCGGCCCCCGTGCCCCCCCAACGACTTTGTGGTTATCCTTTCCCCATCCCCTTGCTTCTCTCATTAGCAACCGAAGGAAAATTGTGCCACAACCCCCCAGCCATGGCGTACCGGGGCATCCTGCCCGACGGTTACCCGAACGAGCTCTTGCATACACACGAGTGTGGATCCTCGAGTTCCTTATTTAAACCCCGGGGGGGTTGGAAAAGCCTTCCCGCTTTCCCGTCGAGCTCGGCTTGCCGGGCCCTGGCCCCACCGCCCCGCCCGGGGCCCCGCGGGGGAACACCGCCCCTTTGCCTCCGCGGGATCTAATCTGGTGGCCAAAAACCCCGGGGGTTGGGGGAGGCCCCACCGTGGCCCCTGGAAGGCCACCCAAAGGCTAGGGGGGGGTAAAGGCAAACGAAATCTAAAACAATTTAACAAAATTTAGAAAAAAATTGGGAGTAACCCACTGCCCAAAGGGAAGCCCTCCCCTTTTTTTTTCCTAAAATAGTTTTAAGTCAATCAATCTCCCAAAATCTGTCCCCTTGGGCAAAACCAAATTTATATTAAAAGTGAAAGGTTGGTGGATTTTTAATAACCGAAGAGGTTTCCCCAAAAAAAAATTTGGGGCCCAAGAACCCAATAATCAAAGGAGACAAGTTGCGACACAATTTTTTCTCCGAGGACTGTTCCCAATGTCCCCTTTTGGTGGCCACTCCTTGGGGGTTCAGAGAATTTTGGCATCCCCCCAAACCATCATGGGGGCAAACCAATCAAGGAGGGCACAAACCCCCGGAACCCCCGGGTTTACCTTTCGTCTCCGTGGGGAAGGCACAAGCCCCTCACAATACCACTTGGGCCCCACAAACCCAAAACACCAAGTTCTAAAACCACCGTTGCTCCAAACCATCTGGGAGGAATCCAAGGTAAAAAAAATAGCGGGGGTTAACCCCAAGTCCCCCCGTGATCCTTCCCCCCTGCATGTCACTAACTCACTAAAAGGATGAACAACAACTATGAGATAAAAGGGGGTTGTGTGTTTTGTCAAAGGAAACAAAGCCAAATGGCAAGGACCTCCCCCCCAGCCAACCCCCAAATAGCCCCTCAAAAATACCTTTTTGCCTTAGAGCTACAGAAAACGAACCCCCGGGAAACACTTTTGGTGACCCGCGGCCTAGGGGTGGTCCGCGCTTTGAATTTCGACGTGGCGCGCTGAATCGCCCCCGTGGGGCCCCTTCCCCCTTGGCGTGGGACCCCGCGCCTAGCCTCTGTGTTCAAAAACCATGCAGTGACCCCCCTCCCCCCGGGCCCCAAGCACGGTATGTCTTTGGGTCTGACCCCCTCAGTGCTTAAAACAACCAAAAGAAGGGGCCCCTCGGCCCCGGACCTGCCATGGCTAGCCCCCGGACCCCCGAGTGGTCCGGAGCTCCTTTGACTCCCTCTGGGGTGATGGAGAACCAGCCCTTTTGCCTAGGGCCCCGGGAAATTTATTTTTCTGGCCGGAGCTTTCTCTCTTCCCACCCAAAGGTTTGGACAGCCTCGGACCACTTCCTTGGCCCGGAGTCCTAAACAAAACAACAAAACCCCAGCGAAAATAAGACCCCCGGACCGTTCGTCAAATCCGGACCTGGGGGGGCTAGACCTTTTGGCCGGGCCCCAAGGCACTCCGGAGGCCCCGAGGGCCCTTTGGAAGTACGACCCCCACCAAAAACATGCAGGGAGTCCCAAGTCCCGGCCTGGTCCGGTTACCTTCGGACTAAGGGATTGTCCGGGGCCCCTCCGCCATGGCCAAAAACGAAGCCCCCCTGCTCTGGACCCTGGCCCGACGCCCCCGTCGGACAAAAATTTTTAGTCCGCGCAGGGTACACCCCCCGCAGAACCCGGGCTACTCGCCTTGGCGGTGCTCCAAAAAACTGGGTGGTCGGAGGGTTTTTCCGACGCCCTTTCTGTTGACACTTTAAAAATAAAAACCAGGCCACTTGCAGGCCGGGGGTTTTGGGAAAATTCGCCCAGGTGCCTGGTCTCGAGCAAAAAATCTGAAACGGGGGAAAACAGTTTCCCCCCCCTATTTTCCCCAAAAAACCCCAAAAAATGATCCCAACTGAACCAAATATTAGGAGCCCCGTGCAGTTGGGGGGGTTTTCCCCAAAAATCATCGCTAAATTTTGGGTTAGGAAAACGAGGAAGAGATTTGGGGAAAAAAATCAAGAAGAAAATCCCAAAGAAATCGCCCGATCTACGGACTCGGAGGTTTCGGAGAATTCCTTCGGCACAAAAAAACCCCCACAAAAACGAACAACCGTTAAAAAGGGTTTTCGGATGCTCCTACCCAAAAAACCCAGGAAAAAGGGGAGAAAAGAAAACGCGAAAAAACAAAAGCAAAACGGGGACCGATCACGAAAGCAAACCCCTGGCTTTCGGAGGTTACGACCCCGTTCCCTTTCAAAAAAACAAGTTCTTGAAAGGGGGGCCCCCCTTAAAACTAGAGAGAGGGGGGCAAAGGGTTAGGTTCAAAGGGGGGTAGGGATACCCTTCACCCAATTAAGGGCTTTGGTTTTCCCCCAAAAACCCCCTAGATAAATTGAGTGAATCCTAGCCAAGCATTGCAGTCCAAGCCCGAAAAAATTCCCCGCATCTTTTAATGGGGGCCCCCCTTTTTCCCCGAGTTGTCGTGCTCGACGAAAACCCGGCCCCACGTCCATCCCGCTTCCCCGGAAGCTCCCCTTTGGTTTGGGCCCAAACCCAGGAAACCCCCCTCGGTAGCTTTGGGTCAATACCGAACCCCTTTTTTTCCCGGCCCCAAAGGGGGAAAAACCCGACGTGGATTTTTTTGGGGCCCCCACTCGGGCGAGCCACCTTGTTTTCCCCCGGTCGGACCCCCCCCCCCGGCCCCTTTTCGCTCGACTCAGGGTTTTTCCCCGTCTTGATTTCGGCGATCGACCCCCCCCTGTTTTCCGATCGGGGGGCCCCAAAGTATAGCCCCAAGTTTGCCCCCCGGTTTTGCCCAGGCCCTCGGGACCCCCGCCCAAACCTACCGTTTCTCGCCCTCGGCAGGGGAAAACCCCCCCCCCGCCCCCCCAGCCTTGCCACAGTCATAGGATAGCACTGCACCCCAAAAACCCCGTAGCAGGGACACTTTGCTTTAAAAAAGGGGGTTAAAAATCCCCCCCCAAAAAGAAACACTAAAGTGTTGGTCAATCATTTCCCCCAAAGTGAACTACAGGGGGTACAAATCCCCCCCTTTTTTGAAAACCCCCCCTTTTATGGTCCCTTTAAAAAAATTGTTTAAAAATTTTTGGCCCAAAGAAAAGCTCAAAAAACCCCCAAAAAAGCAAAGAAGAAAAACCCCGGGGTTTTGGGGAAAAAAAAAAAAAACGGGCCCAAACCTTTTTCCCCAAAGCATGGGCAAGGTCGAAAAAACCAAGAAAAAAGCTAGCCCAAAAAGGGCAAAAAAACGGGCCCCAACAGCTGCAAAAAAAGAAAAAAAATTGAGCGGGCCCCAAAACTTAAGCCCCCCCTGAAACCCCAGGAAACACAAAAAAACCCCAAGAAATCCAAAAGGGAAAAAGAAAAGGGCCCTTTTTAAAGCACTGAGTCAAGGGGCCCAAAAAAAAACCCCAACCCAACAAAAAAAAGCTAGACCCCCCAAAGGGAAAGGGGCCCAAACCCCTCTACCCCCCCCTCCCCGGGGAAAAAAGCACAAAAAAGCCCCCAAGAAGGGGGTTTGAAAGGAGTCAAGTCAAAAACAAAGTTTAACCAATTGGAAAAAAAGGGGTAAAAACTAAAGGATCAGTAAAGGCCCTTTTTTCCCCCCAAAATCCCCCTTGACAAAAGAAAGAAGAACCCCCCCAAAAAAATTTTCCCCTTGGTTGTAGAAAGAAATGAAATTTTTTCCCCCCCTTGTTAAACCTGTGCTCACAAACTAAAAAACCAGGTTTCCGGCTAAAAATGCCAAAAAGGGAAAAATGATTGCAAAAGTTTCCCATACTGGCTAGACAAAAAATTTTTTAAAAAGTGTGTGATCCTTTAAAAAAAGGAAAAGCTCACCCCCCCAACAAAGAAAGTGAGCTTAAGATCCTTTGAAATTTTTTTTTTGGGGAAAAGTCATTTTGGGAAAGGGAAAAAGGGTATACCTCCTAGGGGAAAAACTGGGACAGGGCAAAAAAAAGGACCAACCAAACCCAATTTTCCCCCGTATGGAAGAAAAACCCCCACCCAAGTTCTAAAAAAACCCCCCTGACCCCGAAGTTTTTTCCAAATTTGGTTTTTTCGCCATTTTTCAGTTTTTTTGGCAATTTAATTTTTTTGGGGGTTTGGTTGAAGAAAAGGGCCCCCCCTTTGCTTACCCAACCCCGGCGAAAAAAAGGGGACTTAACACCCCGGTTTTGGTCTACCGACACGCTCAAGTTCAACCTTTGGGGAAAAGCAGTCTCGAAAACACGGTAAAGTGCTCCAATGAAACCCCAAACTCGTTTTTAAACCAAACAGGAGAAAAACATTTTAAAAATTGTAAAGGTGCCCCGGGTTGGGAAAAGAAAAAAAAAAGGCCCCTGTTACAGCTAAAAAAAAGGCAGAAAAGAAGGATTTAAAAAGCAAACCCCTTTTAGTGCCATTTTAGAGGTAAAAAGGGGAAAAAAATTTTCAGTTTTGTTTTGGGAAAATTGCTAAATTGCATTCTAAAAGAAAAAAAAGAAAATTTTAAAAGGCCCCAAACCCCAATCCCCCAAATTAAAGCACCCAACAGGAAAAAATTTCCCTTATATGGCAAAAGAAAGGGGAAAAAAAAAAACTACCCCCAAAAAAAAAAATGAGATGGACAATGAAATGCCCCCAAAAATAAAGAAACCCGCCCCCCTTTGGAAAAGGGGGAAAAGAAACCCCCAAAAACCCCCCCAAAAACAATCTACAAAAAATTTTCCCCCCTCTAAAAAGGAACCCCCCCCAACTGCCTGAAGGCGAAAAAACCCGCGCTTGCCCAAAGGCTTTGAAAAATATCCCAAGTTTTTTGGGGGTCTCAAAATGCGGAGGCCCCAAAAACCCCCCTTTTTGAAGATCTTGAAAGAAAAAAGCGGACCCCAAGTGCTTGGTTTTGTGTAGCTGGTTTTTAGCCCCCCCTAATTTCCCCTGGGAAAATGAAAAGGGGCCCCCTTAGTAGCCCAAGACGAAATCTTTCAAGGGGAAATTTCCCCCCAAAACAAGGGGCAACAGTCCGGGGAAGGGTACTCAGCTGGGTTTTGCTGTCCCCACGAGATGCTTGCGAGAAGCCCAAAAAACCCCCCAAAAGACCCCGAGAACGGGCCCAACCCCCCAAAAGTGGACTTCCAAAAAAGGAGGCAACCCCCCGCGGCTTTTGAAAAACCAAAAAGCTGGGGGAAAACCGGGGCCCCCCAAAACCCCCCTTTTTGGGAGTGGGCAAACCTCAAAAACCACCGCCGTTTTGGGGGAAGCCGTGGGGACACCAAAAGGCATGCACCCCCCGAGGCCCCAAAAACCGGGGGCCCGCCCGGGAAAAAAGGCCCGTCTGCTGTGGACCCGTTGGTCCCCCGCCCTCCCCTGCCAAACCCCCCCAAGGAGTGGGTTGACATAGGCGTCGAGTTTTTTTTGCCCCCAGTCAAATTCTTCAAGTACCCCTTCGTGACTTGCCGGTCCCACCCCCCCTTCTGGGGCTTGATTTAAAAGGGGGAAAAAGAGGTCACCCCCCTTTGTCTTAAAAAAATTTCCTACTCTAAAACTGCAAACGGGAAAAAAAGCCCTGAGAAAAACCAAAAAGTAAAATCACCCCCGTTTTTGGCAAGGAGTGTTTTTCCCCCTTTTGCTTGAGGAAAAAAACGTTTATTTTCCCAAACCCTTTTAAAAACCCCTTAGCAAGCAAAAGGTTTTTACCTATCATAAAAGCCTGGTGCTTGTTTCAAACCTCCCCAAATTTTTGTGAGTTTAAAAAAAAGTTTTGGGAAAAATTTGGGTTTTTTTTAAAACCGGGGGTTTTTAAAACCAAAAAATTTCCCCCTTATGAGCCAAAAAAAAAAGCCTTTTAACGTCATTTGAAAAAGTTTTAAACCCCTTAAAAAGCCCAAAGAAAAAGGGTTTTAAAGGATTAAACAAAGTATGGGGAAAAACCTCTAGTATTTCCCCCACTTTGACAAAAGCCTTGAGCTCCCAAACCCAAACCCTTTGTTGCACACTCCCCCCCAAATCCTCCTTTTTTTATTTTTGAAAACCCATTTGGCCCGGGGGGGTGGCAATAGGGGGGGGGGAAAAAAAAAAGGGCCCAAGGCTTTTTTCGTAAAAATTTTTAAAAACTCCTCATCCCGGGGAAATTCCCCCAAACCCGGACCCAAAAAAAAGCGTGCCCAAAACCTCTCGGGGCTCAAAAGAAGCGACAAAACCCAAATGAGAAAAGTAAGAGAGATAGGCCGGGGACAGCGTGATGACGGAAATGCCCCCGTTTGATTTTCCCCCGGCGGGGTTGCCACGGAGTGGTGGGGGCCTGCTGGAAAAGTGGCCCCCCCGGGCCCGTAGCTGGAGCCCCCTTCGGTGCGGGGGGGGCCCCCGGGAAATGGGAAGTGTTTTTAAACCCCCCCCCAAGTAATTTAAGTGCGGGTTGGGGCCGGAGCCAAAAGGAGAGTCGCAGGGTCGACGGGGGCAGCGGGGTGGAAAAAGGGGCTCGACCCACCCCAATCGGTTTCCCCCCCCCCTCCCCCAAGGGGGGGTTTTCCCCCCAAACCCGGGAAAGCTCAAAAGCGGGGAAAAAGGGCTAGTCCCGAAGGTAATTCAAAATTTTCCCCCCCTCGGTTATCTAAAGGGTTTTAAGTGCACGATAGCCCGACCCAAAAAAAAAAACCCAAAAAAGTAGTCGAAGGGGTGAAAAAAATTTTCCCCCAAAATTTACGCCTTCTTGGGGAAAAAAAAATTTGCCCCAAAAAACCCCCGTAGGTGCTTCCTTTGGGGGGGTTTTCCCCCAAACGCACTAAAAGAACCCCTTTGGTGAAAGTCAGGGGAAAAATGTTTTTGGAGACATGAGCGAATGAGTGCTTCGGCCCAATACCTCCAGGAGTCCTTTTGCTCATGAGCATCTTTCCTACCCATCTCAACAAGGGTCGATTTTGCGCCAACAACCCCTTTTGGGGGGTGTGGGTGGGGAAAAAATGGTAAACGGCCCCCAAAAAGAATAAAGAGGAAAAGGGGCCCCTTTAAAAATTTATGTTTTTTCCCCCTGCGGATGCCTCTTTGCATTTTGGTGCCCTTTTCCCAATCTAAAAACGATCCCAAAAAGGGAAAAAAGCCCCCCCCCTTACCCCCCAAAAAACCCCCCAAGAGTATCTGAGAGTCTTTAAACGAAAAAACCACTAACTTCCCCCCCTTTCCGACCTGACCGAGCGGGCCAACTGGCCATTTTGTAAGAGCTCCCGGGCCCCGATTTGGGGACAAGATCTCGTTAGGGGGGGAACAGCAAACCTTTTGCCACCCTGCAAGGAGGGGAAACAAATCCTTCTAAAATTTTCCCGGGAAAAAATTGGATAAGGCCCCTGGCTAAGTTTTTAAAAACAATAAAAACCCCTTTTTTCCCCCAAATTTTCCCATGCCCCCTTTCCCCAAAGCCGGGAAGAAAAAACGGCAAGAAGAAAAAGGAAAGGGCCGGAGAAAAGAAAAATCCGCCAAAAAACCCTTTCCCCCGGGGGGAAAAAACCGGAAACCCCCGCTCCCAAAGACCAAAAAGGGTTTGGGTAAAAAATCTTTTAAAAACCATCATCAGGGTTGCGAAAAAAAAAAAATTTTAAAACAAATTCGCAAAAAAGCAAACCCTTTTAGGACAAAAAAAAATTCATCGGGGCCCCCCCGGGGGGAACAAACCCCCCGCTCGTCCCGAATGTGATAAACCGGTGTGGTGCATGGGGTCGGGCGGGAAAAAAACCCCTTGGCATTTTGGTTTTAGGGGAAGGGCCCCCCCAAAAAACCCCAACCCAAAGTCTCTCCAGTCTCCAAACCTCCAAAAAAAGCATAGGGTGAGAAAAAAGGCCCCATGGGGTTGTAACTGAAGGATACAGTGGTCCCATTTCCCCAAAAAAAGGGTTGGGGAAAAACCAAAATTCCGCCCCACGGAGGGTAGTGTCACACGATGGGGAAAACCCCTGGCCCGGGAAGGGGGGTAAACCCCTGCCCCGGGGCCCCTTAGTCGTTGGGGTCACGACCAAAACCCCGTTGGGACGACCACCATGTTGTTACCCCCTGGGGCCCCAGCACTTGAGGCCCCTTGTACCCCTCCCCCATAGGCCCCCCCCGAACTTGGTTCAACCCCCCAAACCCCGTGGGTGGACTGCCCCGGGGTTTTTAACTAAACCCACCCCCCATATTCTTTTTCCCCCCAAAAGAAAAAATAGCCAAACCCCCTCCTGCTCAAAAATATTTCGAAAAGGTACCCACCCCCCACTTGGGGGCCCCTTTTTTTTGGGTTGGGGGCTCTAGTTTCTTGGGGGGGGATGCTGGGAGATGTCGGGCCCTTGTTCAAGGGGGAAAAGATTTGGTTTTTGGGAACCAATTTTCTTCTGTGGAGTATTTTTGGGGGGCTCTCCAAAACCCCATCTCCTGGAAAAATAAGGGGGGGTTTGGGAAGGCTTAGGTGGGTGATTTGGGGAAGCTGGGATTTGTGGGGGTTTTTTCATTCTCGTTAAAAAATGCACTCCTGTTTTTCAAAATTCTATGCCTTCCCCCCTATGAAAGCCCCCCCCCTTTTTTGCCACCCTTTTTGCATTGGCTAAGCATCATCCCCAATGCGGCTTTTTGAAAGGCCCGCTCAATGGACCAAAGGAGTGTTTTCTTCCCGGTCGCACTGTCGTGTCTTCAGTTTCGTTTTTAAGCCCCCCAACCTCGCGATCTGACCTCGGGTATCTAGTGGCTTCAAATCCCCAAAACAGACCCTTCTATGCCTCCAGAAGCAAGCCGAGCAAAATGCACGCCCAAAAGTAAGCTAGGCCAGCTTCGCTCACTGACCTCCCAAGTAGGGCCATCTTGCCTAGAGAGTGACAAAACAGACGGGGAAGGCTCCAGCATCACCCTCCCCCGGTACCCCCCTTTCCCTTTAGCCCAAAAATTGAAGGCCTTTAGGTTTGCCTTAAAGCTTTCCTTTTACAAGTGGACGCTTGAGCAAGCATCTGATCATAAGTGATTAGGAAAAAATCTAAAAGGAGGGACCCATGGGGGTGATACCTGGGGTGTGTCGAGTCGTGTCGTAGCGGGGCCTCCTTTACGCTTGCCGTTACTTTTCAATCGTCATGGTTGAAAAAACCCCCCGGTTGGCGCGGCATAGAAGCCTTGACAAAAAGTGACGTTGGTCTCCAAAGAAACCCCCGGAAATGGGTTAAATTTTGGGTGCCCGGAGTTTCGAGCAAAAAATGCCGCCTTAAAACCTGAAATTAAAAAAGGGTGAAACTCTTTTGATATAAACGGGAAAAGTGCTGGAAAATACCAGAAAATTTGTATTTACGCCCCTAAGCCCCTTCAACGCATACAATATAAAAGCATCTCCCCCCAAAGGGGTTTTATGGAACTTTGGCTAAACAGAAAAGGTGGGAAAATCCTTTTTCGAAAGGCATGCTGGGAAAAGAAGTAAAAAAGAATCTAGTTGAATATAGTTTAAAATGACCCGCCGCAATCCCCCAATTGGGGTCCATGAAAAGGAAAACTAGAACAGAAAAACCCAAACAAAGTTGCATCTTCCGCCCGATACCAGCACTCAAGTTAAAAATGGGGGGTGATGAACCCAAAGTACCAATTGAAAAAAATAATTCGGTTAAAGATATAAGATCTATTAAAAAGAAAAACATGAAAGCAATAATTCTTTTAAAACATAGAAATCATAAGGACCCCAATCTTTAATTGAAAGGGCAAAGAGGTTGCAAAATTTTAAAAAAATTTTCAAAAACCCCTCCCCCCCTAATTTAAATCTGCAAAAAGAAATCTCTGGGAAAAACAGGGGAAAAAGAAATGCGAAGAACCAAGCAAAACAGGGCCGAAAAAAAACAAGCCACCATGGCTTAGGGGAGGTTCGGCCACTTTTCCCGAAAAAAAAAAATAAGTTTTCACAAGGTTTGGGGAGAAAACCCAGGGATTCAGAACTAGAGAGAGACAGGGGGGGCAGTGTTAGGGTTCAAGAGAAGGGATGAGGGTACTCCTTCAACCCTACTTAGCGGGGGTTTTGGGTATTTTCCAAAAACCCCCCGATACATTGGTGAACACCTTTGGCCCAAAAATTGCCCCAAGTCCAGAAAAATTTTCCCATTTTGGAAGGGCCCCCTTTTGCCAGGAGTTTTGGCGTCCGACGAACCTCCAGGATTCGCCCCCTGCCATCCCGTTCCCCGGAATCCCCCCGGTTTTGGGCCCAAACCCAGGGAACCCGCCCCGGTAGCTTGGGTAAACCAACCCCCCCGGGTTTTCGCCCAACCGGGGGAACCCCCCGCGGATGGTTTTGAGGCCCAAAACCACCAAACCCTCGACGCGAGCCACCTTGCTCGCCGGTGCGAAAAACATGGGAAAAAATACCCGTATGTTCAGCTTTGATGATGAGTGATCGTCAACACGTGAGTGTTCGTTTGGTGTCTTACCCCAAACCCTGCGAAAAAAGAAATGTGGCTTGTTTGGCGTGTTTTGGGTGAGGTGCTTGTGTGACAAATTTAATGGGTGGAAAAAAAGGGAGTAGAGGCTTGCCGGGCCGAGGGGGAGTGGGAAGGGCGGGGGAACGGGGCCAGATGAGGGACCCCGGGCGCCCCGGGGACTAGTGTGCTGGTAGTACTTTGGCACCGGCGAGTGCGAGAAACATGGAGGTGACCAGTCGGCCGAGTCAAGAAAGGGGGGACGCACGGTCGAGCGAGGTCAGGGGTCGGGGTCCCCCCCGGGCGAAGACAAGGTGGCTCGGTTGGGGTTTTGTATGGTTTGGGGCCCCCAAAAACCCTTTGCGTCGGTTTAGGTTTGGGCCCCCAAAAACCCGGGGCGGTAGTTGGGGGCCAAAAGCTACCGTGGCGGGTTTCCTGGGTTTGGGCCCAAAATAGGCGGAGCTTCCAGGAAGCGGGGGGGGGCACGTGGTGGAATCCTGGAGGTTCGTCAAGGCAACGGCAACTCCCCGGAGGAAGCGGGGCGCCCTTCAAAAGAGGGAGATTTTTTGAAGCTTGGCTGCATGTTAGGTAGGAGTTCACTCAATGTATTAGGGGGGTCTTGGGAAAAACCCAAAGCCCGTTTAAAAGAGGATGAAGGGGTACCTATCCTTTCTTTTATTATTTCTCTCCCACCTATTCCAGGTTTTTTCCCCCCGCCTTTTGCTTGGGGGAACCCGCGTCCCGGTGTAAGAACTTTTTTATTGTTGGGGAACGGAGGCCCCAACCTCCGAAGCCCCGGGGGTTTACTTTTTGGTCGTTTTCCCCCTTTTTTGTGTTCTTCGTATTTTTTTTTTACCCCCCTTTTCTCGAGAAGTTTTCTTTTTGGGAGTAGCTCTTGCAATTCTTTAAAGTTGTTGTTTTCTGAGGGTTTTTTTCACCAAAGGAATTCTCCCAAAACCCCCGAGTGGGGGAGATGGGGGGGTTTTTTGTGGAGTTCTTTTTTTTTGTCTTTCCCCCCCCCAAAACCCCGTGTTCTCCTTTTTCCTCTCCAAATGAGCGGATGATTCTTGAGATAGCTCCCCAATGCACTAGGATCATGCCTACAAAGTTTGGTTGCAAGGGATCTTGGTTTGGTTTTGAGAAGTTTTAGGGGATGGGAACGTTTTGGAGGAATAGTTTTCTGCTGAAAGGTCGGCCACCTTCCCCCTAAGCTCCGGACCAAGACAAGTGGTCCGGTTGTCTTGACTTTTCCTGTGTCAAGCAGCAAGGGGCGTCGGACCACCCTCCGGACCACTTGGCGTTTGGCTCCGGACCTTCGACGAGTGCTTGGTGGCTCTGGAGGTTTCTACACGCGTCGGACGATCTCCTTGGTCCGACGGGGTAGTCCGGTGGTCGGTCGGAGGTCGGTCGCTTACTGGACCTTCTGGCGGGTGAGCACGGACCAGTCTCCAGTAGCACGGATAGTCGGAGCCTCTGGTCTGGGCTAGGGTGCTTACTGTTGTGGCGTTGTCTCAGTGGTGTAGGCGTCGGACCATAGCTCTGGACTACTTGCCATAGTCCGGTGGCTCTGTCCCAACTAGTCGAAGCCTCTGTTAGTGCTGTTTTTGTCCGTTCTTTTCGCGGTTTGTTCCTCCGGGTTCGTGGCTAGCTTCGCTGTGTTCCTAGGACATCTCCTAGAACTCACCCTCTTGTGGGTCGTGAGCCTAGTTTTGCTTTGGGTTGTGCTTGGGCAAGGGTCAAGTTTTTCCGAAAGGAATTTTTATTTGGCTCCCATTCACCCCCCCCCCTTGGTCACCGTTTCCGGTCTTCACCCGGTCGGACTCCGAGTCCCCTGAGCCTCCGCTCGACTCGCGCGTCCACCCTCTTGACTTGGCCGAGTCGGTCTACCTCCATGACTTCTCGCACTCGTCGGTGCCAAGTACTAGCCACCACAGCTAGTCCGCCGGTGCCCATGGTCCCTCAGTCCGAGCCCGCTTCCGCCCTTCCCGCTCTCGTCATCGGCATGGCAAGCCTCTACTCGCCTTCTCCACGCCATTGCCACTGTCACTAGGCATAGCACCTGCCACACACCAAGCCGATAGACAAGCATACATTTCTTTCGAAAGGGTTAGAATAAAACCGCTCAAACTGAAACACTGAAGTGTCGGTCAATCACTCATCATCAAAGCTGAACATACATGGGTACTTATCCACCATGTGTTCGCACTTGAGATGAGACATGTAGAGAGTTGGGTCTCACTAGCATTGAAATCCACTAGGTAGGGTTCTCATACCAAAATCCCTTGAAGATCATGTTTGAACCACTTACACTAATGATTTCCACATCCTCCACTCAAAGTACACTTGAATGAGATCACACAATGGGCATCGACAATTGTTGACCCAGCCTTTCCCTAGAAGCACATTGCTAATGTTAGTCATTGGAGATATCAATCTTTCCAGCCCTTTCACCATGCCTTTGCCATTGTCACCAAAAGTGATACTATCAAATCCTGAGTGGTATCTTGGTTGATTGAGTTGAACATCCTTCCATCATTCGGTATGTGTGAGTGCACCCACTATCAAGCACCCAATGCCTCCTCGTTTTGTAAATTTACTACAAGAGAGATCAATTCTTTTTAGGTACCCAAACTTGCTTGGGTCTCCAAGGTTAGCCATGTCGCCAATCCTTTGAAACCGAAACGATTCCAATAAGGGGCACGTATTCTGATAGTCCAACAAACCATCCATTACCATGACCTAACTTTCGCATTTGCTTTGCAAAACACATGTTAGTCATAGTAATCTTGATTGTTGTTAATTACCAAAACACTAGGGTCCTAGATGCTTTCAATCTCCCCCATTTTGGTGATTGCGACCAATACGCCATAGAGTATGATAAGAGGTTTATATTAGGTTTTCAAGTGACTTGGCTTATCTAAAGCACGGGTTACTAACATGAGATAGAATATAAAAAGCTTAAATAATCAAGCCACAACATGTACTGAGGATAGGAATGGAGTGCAAGTACATGAGATATGCTTAAAATAGGAATATATCAAAGTAAAGCGCGGAAGATACCAAGGGCCAAAAGCATGTGACAAAGATATATGAGAGAACACACATGTCACAAGCAAGTGTATCATCACACAAAAGATATGCAGGATAGGGTAACATGATGCATGAGTACGGAGATATAACACATCAAAAAGAACCAAGTCTCTCTCTCAATCCCCTATCACTAGCATACTCTCACTCTCTCCCCTTTGGTGCAAAGCACCAAAACTACGCGTCAGGTGAAGGAGGAGCGTCGGGTCACGAGCCGAGCACGGAAGTCGAATGGTCATAGTCAAGTTGGACTCGAGTCACGTTGCCCGAACCGGCTGTAGTAGAGCTATCTATGGAGTAGGTTATAGAAGTAGAAGCTTTAGCATGGCCACTGACTTGCTGATGCATCTGACGGCTGAGTCTCTGGTATGTCGGTGCCTCTGAAGTAGGCAAGTTCAGAGCTGGAACTGGCACTGGAGGAGTAACCGCTGACTCCGGAGGAGGGACTGTGAGTGGTGTCTCGACACTGGAGGCTCAACTGCCTGGACCCTAGGGTGTACTGTCGAGCAGGCGGTCCTGAGGTGCAAGCTCCGACGAAGCCACTGAGGAGGGAAAGGTACCTCCCATCTGTGGAACGGGCTCCGGTGGAGAGGGCGGTGTTTGTAGGACTAGCAAGGCCGGTGAGGGCACTGTAGCTAGCGGAGAAAGCAGGAGTGAACTATCAAACCCGGCAGACGTTCAGTATGAGGTAAACCCCCGTAGTGATCGGTGAACAATACGTCATCTGCCCCGCGGTGTCAAACCATAGATGACCTGCCTGATCGGAGACTAGAACTGTCCTGCAGGACTCACACTTGATTTCCACCAGAGGACGGTCTAGCTGGAGTGGGAGTCGCGGGTCGTGACTGTCCTGGAGGTGTAGTGGCGGACCCCCATAAGGTGAAAGGGGACAAGGGGGCCGGGTGCTGGACGTGTAGGGCACACCTAGAGGCGTCGGCTGAGGTGAAAGCCCAGAAGACTGACCAAACTGAGGTGGGGCTGATGTCTAGGAAACGGCCCAAACTGAGGCGGACCCAACTGAAACTGAGGTGGGCCTTGAAGGAACGGAGGAGGTGGGGCGCAGTGTGCTGCAAGATATATCCATGAATTGAAGGTCTATGCCTGAGTCGCCAGCAACTGCTCCTGGAACTGATCCTGTCGGGCCTAACTGACCCATCATGGCAAACCATCGATGTGGAAACGTCGAGCTGTCCAGTACTCGGAGAGAATAGGATTAATAGGATACTCATACCAATAAGTTGTAACTTCTTTTCTAGAAGCCCATCTGCAAAGAACTCGAAAGTTAAGCGTGCTTGGCCTAAAGCAATTTCATGATGGGTGACCGACCGGGAAGTTCTTCCCGGGGCGCACGAGTGAGGACGACAAAGTGCGTCGAAAAGACTAGTATTGGTCGTGAGGGCAGTTTATTTCCTAGGAAAGCTATCAGGCGTTAACGGGTCCGGCCTCGAGCAGGCGGGATGTTACAAATGGTATCAAAGCCGACCCTTACGGTTTCACGGGTGCGTGTGTGTCAGTTGCTCAGGCATGGTGTGCATAGCTGGTGGACAGCATGGCACATACGCTGGCACTGGACACACGGACGTGGCCAAGAGGGGACGTTCTTGGCCTAGGGTTGACAGATGATGACATCGGTCTCCTAATGGGGTGATGATGTAACACCCCGCCCTAGGGCTTAATAGGATTAATAGGATACTCATACCAATAAGTTGCAACTTCTTTTCCGGAAGCCCGTCTGCAAAGAACTCAAAAGTTAAGCGTGCTTGTCCTAGGGCAATTTCAGTATGGGTGACCAATCGGGAAGTTCTTCCTGGGGGCGCACGAGTGAGGACAAAATGCGTCAAAAAGACTAGTATTGGTGTGTGAGGACAGTCTATATCTTAGGAAAGCCATCAGGCGTTAACGGGCCTGACCTCGAGCAGGCGGGACGTTACAAACAAGGTCAGACGGTGCTGGTGGAGGTGCTGCACTGGAAGGACCAGCCTCTGCGTCATGAGCTGCTGCTGGATGTGGTGGTGTAGGGCAGTGTGGACGGTAGTCGTCGTCGTCGCTGTTAGACGGGATCCGTTCAGTGCCTGATCCAAGTCCTCCTGCCTCTCAAGGTCGGCTAACTCTGCCTGTGCCACTGCACGCATCGCCTCATCCTGGGCGTCAACCTCATCCATCTCTCGGGGCGGGACAGCTCTGCGAACCCTCCTTAGAGCTCTGTTGCCCCGACGACCATCGATCACTGCACTCATCATGTAGATCGGGAACACAGAAGGTGAGTCGGCGAGCTCTCGGCTGATCGCTGGGTGACTGCGAAGTGATAGAACTAGCAGGGAGCTGATCCAGTGACCGTAGGGTAACTGTCTGTGTGACATGATCCCATCTACTATGGTGACCTCCATCTCACACACAATGAAATCCGCAATATCAAACGGTGTCTGCGTCATAATAGCTGCCATGAGGTACTGTTGGAGGTTCGTGAGCACATCACGGTAACCGGTGCGAGGAAGCAGAGTGCGCCTCAACACGTCGTTTAGGAGATGAACGTGAGAGAGCAACTCACCAGGGGTCCAACGGGCACCGGGACCGAACGCTAATGGAAGCACGGGGAGACGTGGTCGACAGCAGGAGTAGTGCCTCCAATAGCTCGGCGCGGGAGTCACACTCCCCGAAACGCTGCGGTGTAGACTGAGCTCGTACTGGGTGATGTGGAGGCGCTCTCTGAAGGCTGTCAAGTACATCTGGTAGCGCTCCCCTCTGAAGGTGTACTGGAAGAACTCGTGGTCAGGGTCAATCCATAGAGACGCGTAGAACTCCCTGACTCAGTGCTCGACGTAGTTTCCCGAGCGGGCTAGGAGATCCGCTAGCCCAGGAAGGTACATGAGAAGAGGTCAAAGCACCTCTCCATCGGTCTCCAAGATGCGGTCGAACGGACACACCCGGTGGGGTCGCAGCCAGATCCTCATGGTACGGGCTACGTCGTAGAAGTCCTTGCGGCGAGGGTGCCACCAACCAGGAGTAGCGTCCGGGTGCCGCTGAACTGGACACCATTCCTCAAGCTCTACCATCCGGAGCTCACACACCTGCTTCGTAGAAGCCAAACTATCAACGTGCACGGGCATCACTGGGGGACCGTGAAGAGGCAGTGGTGGAACTGCTCTCGGAACTCTGTCGCCGCAGCGAGGACCCTCAATGCGAGGAGCAACCTCGACGCAGGCGCGTCTAGATCGTCTGAGTGGAGGAGACGACTGAGCTGGGCTACGTCGTAGAAGTCCTTGTGGCGAAGGTGCCACCAACCAGGAGGAGCGTCCAGGTGCCGCTGAACTGGACACCATTCCTCAAGCTCTACCATCCGGAGCTCACACACCTGCTTCGTAGAAGCCAAACTATCAACGTGCACGGGCATCATTGGGGGACCGTGAAGAGGCAGTGGTGGTGGAACTGCTCTCGGAACTCTGTCGCCGCAGCAAGGACCCTCTGCTTCCTGTGAGGACTGAGTCTGCTGAGCTCTAGCTGTAGAAGAACTGGTTTGAGGATGGATGCCAATATGAAGCGCAGCACCATGCTTTGCCCTGTCAGCGGCCTCAGCAACTGCTATCACTGCTAGAGCGTCTCTGTCGACTGTTGGCACAAATTATGATCAACTTTTACATATCTAAAATGTTGCCACCAACCCAAGGATCAAGGATAAACAAACACATCATGAGCATAATTTATCAAATAACTACTTCCACATGTCCATGAGTGTTTGAATGCAGGAATAAAGAAATGGAGCAAAAGAGAGCCAGTTGGGCCCACATAGGGGGTCGACCGACCACCCTATGGGCCCACCATGCTCTCCCCTCTCGGCCATGATCCAAGAGAAGCACTCAAGGGTGATTTCCATCCATTGGATCACTCTATGTTTTCTCTCAACGGCTCACAAGCAAAGCACAAGGATTCTTGGGCCCACTCCAAGGAGATAAACGTGACAAAATACCTCAGGACCAACATCCAACACCTATGACGAGTGGGACCAGCACCAGGGAGCAAGAGGTGGGCCAGGCAACCCCAAGGGGGTTTGGCCGAACCACCAATGGGCCCCCCAGGGCCCCACTCAGTCCCTGACTAGTGGGACCTCATCCAAGGAGGCAAGGGAGGGTTTCGCCGAACCACCAATAGGTCGGTTGGGTCCTCCCCAACCGCCATACCTCTCCCCCACGTGTTGGATCATCACCATCCATGCCTTGGTCGGTTTCTAAGTCGGTTCGATCCAAGGGTGGAGAATGCAAGGCCCTGGATCGCTGACGTGGCGCCGGAGTAGCCCCTACTCCACCTCCTACTATAAATAGAGGGTCACCCCCCTCTCTAATCATGAAAAAGAAGATTACAAGCTCTATTCCTAAGATTGTTCTAGGAGTTAGTCTAGAGTGGGAGTTAGAGTTGAGTCCAGCTGTGCTCGGGATTTCCGGAGTTGTCTTCTGGAGAGTCTGGTATAGCTCTTGTATCTTTCCTTCTTTGTAAGACTTTATCTTATTCAATATATACCTTTCTCTTTACTTTACTTAGTATTTACTTTGAGCATTTATATACTAGATATAGTCTTGCTATATGCTTTTGCCTCTTAATAGTCATTATACCCATAGTCTGTGATCCTTGTGACCTTTCCCGTATGCGATCATTGCCTATCATAGGGTGCTTTGATTATTGATCATAGTCAAAGTAGTAAGTTGTGTGTAAGCGTGGTGCTTATACATCATGTTATCCTTGGTTATTGCTTGCTGCACGGATTGTTTGTGGTAGCTAACAAGAGGTGACAGCCTTGTCTAGTCTTTGTATTCCACCACGTGTTCTTAGGCAAGTTCTTAAAGGTAAGGCCCCGGTAAGAAGAGGGTGTGGTCCGGTAGGTGTTTTGTCCTCCTACTGATCTATCCCCTCGCCTAGCATACTTGTATTGAGGAGACAAACTATAGTGTCTAGACATGTTATTTAGCTAAGTATATTGAAGTAGAGTGAAGTACATAGGAGTCCCTATTCTCTTCTCGTTGTCCTCCGACCTAGCTAGTCTCTAAGGTCCGTTCTAAGTATCTTTATCGTAGCTTCTTCATTCATCAACCCCTTCCTATCACATATATCGTTTACCCCTCTATACTAGTTGATACTAAGTTGAGGTGCTCTCTAGGATATCTATCCAATTATCATTTCTAGCAAAGCTTTCCTTTGGGATAATATAAATTACGATACCTCAGAATACTACTAGGTGAAGTGCTACAGCGGTACAACCTGTGCGCTTGCGGATTTATCCAATAGTCATAAGAAATACCAACAAGCATTTCTGGCGCCGTTGCCGGGGAAAGCTTAGCCATGAAATTTTAATTAGATTGAATCTAGAGATTCTCGTTAACTTAGTTATCAATTAGTCATAGGGGCTTACCCCTGTCTGTGTCTTCCTTTCTTGTGAAGCCAGACAGTTTATGAGCGGTTTCCAACTGCTGGGAAATTATCTTGAAGATCCAGAGCAGTTGTTGAGGAGAACTAGACGTCGTCAAGTTCCCCCTCAGAGGTTCCTCTCGAACCAGAATCCGTTCAAGGAAGGAGGCTCTACACCACCACTCAAGGAAGCTATGGCCCAGAAGGCGATCTCCGACTTCTCAGCTCCGTCAACTACTCAAGTAGCTCAGGGTCCCAAGGTCAACTTCGGAGATGCCACCTTCGAGCTGAAGCCCGCCCTTAATCCACGTGGTGCAGGCTAATCCATTTTGCGGGAAGCCCCATGAAGATGCAAATGCTCATCTCCAGCACTTCATGGAGTTATGTGGCACATTCACTATCAAGGGAGTGGCGTCTGACGCCATTTGCCTTCGTCTCTTCCCATTCTCGTTATTGGGAAAGGCGAAGCAATGGTTCTACACCCACAAAGAAGAGGCCACTACATGGGAGAGGTGTGCTAACGCATTTCTCAAGAAGTTCTTCCCGGCGGGCAAAACCAATGCCCTTCGCGGAAAGATCTTAAGCTTCCAGCAACAATCGGACAAGACGATTCCCGAAGCATGGGAGCGTCTCCAGGAGTACGTTCGTGCCTGTCCTCATCATTGAATAGATGACTGGCTCCTGATCCAAGGTTTCTACCATGGGCTGACTAGCATGGCCTGTATTCACCTTGACGCTGCCGCTGGAGGGACATTTCTCCAACACACAGTGAGGAATGACAAGGACCTCATCGAGAAAATGGTGATCAACCAAGGATGGGGTGACGAACGTATTCAGCCAAAGAAAAGAGGTATGCACACCGTCAGTGAGGTGGACATACTCTCTGCCAAGATGGACCTCTTGATGAAGAAAATAGAAGAAGGTTCCAAGAAGGAACGAGAGGCCATCTACCCAGTCGCCGCCGCACAAGCTATTGAAGCCGATCCATGGAGCGAAGTGTGCGGAGGAAATGATCACTCGAGCAACAACTGCCCCGAGACATCAAAGGAGGACGTAAATTTCATCAGCAACAACAACAACAACAATAACAATAGCAACAACAACAACAACAACAGATATCGACCCCAACAACAAGGAAGCTGGAATTCACGGCCATTCTACCAAGGTAATGGAGGTAATAGTAATTACAATAATTACAATTCTTATAATAACCAACCTTCATTAAAAGATCTTGTTCTTGGTCAATCTAAGATTAATGATGGAATAAATAAATAAATGATTGCCACTGATAAAGTTCTTGAAAGTTTTGGTGAGAAAATGGATAGCTTCACAACTGCTATGAAAAATCAATTGAGCTTTAATAAAATGCTAGAAACCCAACTAGCTCAATTAGTAGCAGCTATGCCATCTATGGAACAAGGTAAAATTCTTGGGAAACCAGATGATTCAATTGAGCATGTGAATATGGTCAACATGAGGTTCGGTAAGCCTCCACTTCGCTCCTATTGAGGATATCTTCTCGATCCTCCCTTCATCATGAAGAAGGAAGATCCAGGCCTCCCGACGATCAAGTGCTCAATCGGGCAACAAACATTCCACACCGCCTTCTACGATCTTGGATCAGACGTCAACATCATGTCCAAGGTAATGTATGATAATCTGTTAGGAGGACCTTTGGTCCTCACATGTGTTTGCTTGCAGATGGCAGATCAAACGATACGACTTCCCGAGGGACTCGCAAGGGATATCTTCATTCCTTTTTCAATAGTCACACACCTCCTGAGTAGGCCATCAGAGCATACTCGGAAGAGGTATGGCTCATCCCATATGTGTGAATGACTCTCTTGAATAAGGTTTCTTTTGTTTCCTCATGGTGCTACATCTATGAAAATGTGTTTCTGCTATTTTCTTAGATTTATTCCTGTGGTAAATCTACGCTTAGATAAATCATGAAACTTTTTGTGTAGTCTCTGTGTACCATGATCTGTCGAGGAAAAATATAATATGTGGTATGTTGTATGGTAGAAAAGATACATGTAGTTCAAGTGTTCTTTTATAGGGTTTTCTTCAGAAAATCATATAGAGTATAATCTGGTAGTGTTGATCATGGAACTTTCTTGATAAATATGTTTCTACGTAAAGAACCTGTTAAAAGTAAGTTATAGCATGTTTTACCCTATTAGACAGTAGGTCTAGTTCTAAGTGTTTTTTCTACAATTAAATTCATATTTTTGTATCTACTGTTTGGTAGCTTTGCTAAGAGTGAATTTTCTGCAGTAGTATCTAGTAGCCATGCTCTGTCCTCTGTATTTTGGTAGATTTTTCTGAGTATTCTATAATAGGCATGCTATGTAAAGTGGAGCTAGGGTGAATATTTAAGTTAGTGCTAAGAGCAATCTTTGAGTGATTAAATCTTCTTCAAGCATCATCTCTGCACCATCAAGTTTACTTATATGCTGTGACACCCTGTGTCAAGCTTGCATTAGGATCATCATTAGCCTAAGCATAAGCATTGCATTGCATTGCATTCATGTTGCATATGGCATCATTCCATATGTATGTTTTGATTTATGGAATTAGAACTGAATAGGAGTCATATCCTCTTGCTTTAATTAATTCTTGATTAATTAAGTTTAGTTCACCCATTGAAAGTTAAAGTAATTCTTTTCCCTTAAATATGGTTTAATTGTTTTAATCTACAACCTTGGAAAATAAGTGTTTTCAGAAAATATGACCTACATGAAAAATATGGAGAATATTATTCTGAACAACTTTGATTTATATTTCAAAACCTAGTTTTGAGTTTTTAAATCAGTTTTAATCAAATTCAGTTTGAAACAAATAAAAAAAAGGGGAAAAGAGAAACAAACCTGAGTTGGGCCGCGTCCACCCATTCGGCCCAGTCGGCCTTGCGCCAGCCCGTGCACGCACCCCGCACGCGCGCTCCCGCGCCAACGGCCGCGCCTGACCAGCGGCCGCGCCGTACGCCGACGTTGCTGCCGCGTGGCCGCCGATGCCTGCCCGCGGACGCCGACAGCCGGGCTACGCCACTCGCCTTGCGCCGCGCACTGCCACCCTGCGCCGACCAAGCCAGCGGCCACTCACCGCCACTGGACGTGCCGCAGACCGTGCCGCGCCGTCACGTCACTGGTGCGGCACACGCCAGCAGCCCCGACCGAATCCACACCCGGTCGCGATCGCCATTAAGCGCGTATCCGCGCTAACGGCGCCAGGACCAACAGCGCGCCCCGCTCGCCACTCGCCTCGCGCCGCAGACTGGCAGCGCCGCTGCTCCGCTCTGCCGCTCTGCCGCACCGCTCGCCATCGCGTCAAGGCCCCCACCGGCCACGCCGCTCGGCCACGACCACGCCAAAGGGGACGCACACCCCCCTCACACCCCACGCACTCGCATCCGCTCTCTTGCCCCGCACTGCTCTCGCTCTCGCCATGCCAGACCGCAACGCAACCGCAACCACCCCCTTCATCGCCTCGCTGCCATCCGAGCTCCTCGGCTCGATCCACCTCGCACACCGCCTCGCCTTCACGTTGCACATGCCCTGCTCGCCTCCGTTCCACCAGCCGAGCTCCACCGTTGACGGAACGCCGCTGCCGTTCCATGGCTCGCAAGTGCCACCGCAACCGCCACGACGCGTTCGCTCGTCTTTTGACCACCTCCGTTGCCTTCATCTTCGTGGTAGCATCACCCGAGGTAGTCAAGGTGAGAACGCCTCTGCTCCCATGCTCGGTCGCACTAGAACACCACCGCACCGAGCACCATGCACCATTGCTGCCGCCGGGGAGCACGCACGTGGCCGAACCTCTTTGGAGCTCCTCCGGCTCGACCAACACTTGCGCTGCACTCACCGCATCACGGTGGTACTCACGCACCCGTTCAACAAGCTGGACACCGCCGGTAACGGCCTCACCGCGTTGCACCGCCGCACTGCTCCGCCACTGCACGTCGTCGGCCATTTTCACGATCGCGCTGGTTCAACCAACCCCACCAGTCGCTTCACGTCGTCACAAGGAGCACACCAAGCACCGCACCGCCACCGACAAGCTCACCGCCGGCGAGAAAACGTCGGTCAGCGCCGGTCCTCTGTCCTGGCCCGCTGCCAAGTGGGCCAGTGTTCACCGTGGGGCCCGCATGTCAGCTCGGCCTCCCGCGCGCACTGGGCCGAGCCCACACACTGTACACCATGGGCCGATTCCGAAGATGCATTTCCTTTTTCCTATTTTCAGTAAATGTATTGATACTTGTTTATTTAATAACTAGAGTTTGGTAAATCCTTAAATGGTGAAATAAATTCGGTTAGACTCTATAAATGAAGATCTTCCTATTAAAAATATAAAAGTAATTTTTGGAGAATATCTTCAGTACTAATGTTTAAATAGTTCTTTTCTACATTTATCAAAGTTAAATGTGTTCCTATATGAAATGACCAAATAAAAATGTAAGGCTTTTATGCTAGCTTTGTTATCATTTGTACAAGCTAGGAAAAATATAAGATGCCATGGTTCTGGATAGAAATTAATTATCACCTATTAAAATGTGTTTCTGCTCCTTTCTTAGATTTATTCCTATGGTAAATATATGCGTAGATAAGTCATGAAACTTTTTGTGTAGTCTCTGTATCCCTTGATATGTCTAGGAAAAATATAATATGTGATATGTTGTATGGCAGAAAAGATACTTGTAGTTCAAGTGCTCTTTTCTAGGGTTTTCTTTGGAAAATCATATAGAGTATAATCTGGTAGTGTTGATCATGGAACTTTCTTGATAAATAGGTTTCTAAGTAAAGAACCTGTTAAAAATAAGATATAGCATGTTTCACCCTATTAGCCAGTAGGTCTAGTTCAAAGTGCTTTTTCTACAATGAAATTCATCTTTTGGTATCTACTGTTTGGTAGTTTTTCTAAGAGTGAATATTCTGCAGTAGTATCCAGTAGCCTTGCTATGCCCTCTGTATTTTTGGTAGATTTGTCTGAGTAGTCTATAATAGGCTTGTTGTGTAAAGTGGAGCTAGGATGAATATTTAAGTTAGTGGTAAGACCAATCTTTGAGTGATTAAATCTTGTTCAAGCACCATCAAGTTTACTTATATGCATTGCAACCATTCAGGATCAGTAGAGGAACCCTAGGTGCCACTTCCAGAGGAAGGAGTCCAGGAGGTGCAGGAGCTGAACGAGGAGTCCCACGAGCTCGACACTAACCTCCCCGAGTGCCCTGACCACCAGCCCTCTACCTTTACTCAAGGCAAGCCCGAAGCATCCTTAAGCCTCCTAGTATTTACAATTAATCGACTTGAGTATTTTATAGTGTGATGCATTAGGTGCTAGGAGTTGGATGAATCTCAATTGATGCATTACCTTCCTTGACTTTTGATTTACCTATCTTGTTAGACTGTTAATTACAAGTAAAAGCAACCGCTTAGCATGCTTAGATCAAATGGTTACATTTATATTTATGTTCGTATTATCCCCTGGGATAGTACCGATCACGGTTGGCTATATTTGCTATCGTGGGAAAGAACCAATGGTAGTAATGAAATGCGGTCAACTGGAAGGCAAGGGCACCAAGTGGTTTAGACTTGGGGCCAGTCCGTCCGTTGGAACGTATAGGTTTGTATACAATGGTGGCCCTCTTACATATTCGAATGCGCCCTTTCACATAGGGGCCGATGTGAGTTTCGACCCTGAAGCCGAACCTCACTGTCTAGGTCGTTCTCCGTCTGCTGCCGCACCCTCTAGTTTGTAGATACGACTTGCCCCGTGGTGGCCAACTGATTTCTACAATTGGGTGGACCAATTGGAGTTCGCGGCATTACTACCTAGACATTGTTGAGCGGTGACCCAATGCATGGACTCGACGGGGAAAGTGCAGGCGTGTGTTAAAGGTAATCTTGCCAGCTGGTTGTATATCGATTCGAGTCGCCGCCTCCCACCGGATAGTGGGGGATTATGCTGAGCTTCACCACGGTACAACTCCATGTGACATCATAATGGTTCTACTAAAATATTGACAATGAAATGGATATGGTATTATCTTAATTGTTTGATTAGATCAAAGTGTGTGCTCTAGTACAGGTGCAAAACCTAGAGATAAATAATAGGATGGAAAATGGCTTCCCTCCAATGTTTAAAGTTATATCATCTTTTCGCGTTTCCGCAAAAGCAAAGTTATCCAGATCCATAAATAGCCATGCATATCCTTGGAGTCCTTATTTTTAGTTAGACGGGTAAGTCTAGCTGAGTACATTCCCGTACTCAGGGTTTATCCCGTTTGTTGCAGATGGCCAAGTATACTTTGGCTATTGTAAGCACTGTCTCTATCATGTCGAAGGAGAAGAGGAGTAGGCTTTGGGAAAGGTCTTCTACGAGCTCATCTTCTGCTGTTGTTGGACATGATCTCATGGGCACCCCTATCTATTAATGGTATTAGTGTGGAGTAAAACTTTGGGTTCGAGTTTCAAAACAATGTTTTATTTGGCCACGTGTGTTGTGGCGTGAGTACTACTTTAATTGGAACAAAATGTTGTAATAACTTTTATTTCGTACTTCAAGTATTTCATTTAAATTGTTGGTTTGTTCGAATGTGCATACCTGAGTTTGCGCGATCTTGGTTGGAGATACGATTGTTAGAAATCCTTCGAGATTTCCGGACTACCGGGATTATATAGGCTCAAGTGCTTTAAGTGGCAGTTAAATCAGCTACTTTGGTACTTGATCTCTTATAATTTGGGCGGTTCCGCCACAGTTGGTATCAGAGCTGAGTTCAGGTATACTCATTCGTTTGAGCAACTTTTAAACAAAACGAGTATTTCAAAACTATTTTATAAACAAAGTTTGAAAACTTAGGGTGCCACAGTCTAGTCCTTAGCCCTATACTAGGAAATCAGGTGGCTTAGGAATACTAAGTTAGTTCAGGGTTTTGCTCATGCTGGATCTTTAAAACGTGTCGGGGTATCATTCTTTGAAAACATGATACAAATTTTGAAAACTGCATCAAAAACTATTTGTGAGATGTGAGAGTAGACATTCCAACCGTTGGTCTAGGGAAGTGATATGATTACTTAAGGATGTGCGAGCTTTTACGCAAACATATCTGAGAAGTATGAAATGCTGGGTGGGTTTTCCGAGCTTGGTGCATAAGGTTTTGATAACTAACTGATATGTACTTTGTGCATGTCAGAAGGTGTCCGACGATTTTTCTGCATTGAGTTTTCTTCTTTGGGCTGAAATGAATTTTCTGCAGGTACACTAACTACGTATCCGTGTAGAACGAATAACTGCGTAAGGAGAGATCATCTTGCCACCGACTAGAACTTTAGGACTTGCGAGTCATTCTAGTTGAGTGAGAACGTAATTACGATCATGCATCATGTTTATTTTCTTGTACCATGTCTCATACCTCCCCTTAAATTGTAATTGTCGGATACCTAGAAATAGGGTACCCAATTTACTGCACTCTGCAAAAACAAAAGCACCCTTGGGGGCTCTCCGCCCCGTCCGACCCAGGGTGATGTCATCACCCACGGGGGCTTCTCACCCCCAAATCAACCAAGATAGCTACATTCCCCCAAAGGATCTTCCGCCTCGCCCAAGCCAGGTTGACGTCATCAGTAACGCTTCCTACCCTCGTGGGCTCCTCTGCCTCGCCCGAGCTAAGGAGACGCCATCTACCCTCGGGGCTCCTTCGCCTCGCCCGAGCTAAGGAGACGTCATCCGCGACATCACCTGCCCTCGGGGGCTCCTTTGCCTCGTCCGAGCCCAGGAGACGTCATTCGTGACGTCACCCACCCTCGGGGACTCCTTCGCCTCGTCTGAGCCCAGGAGACGACATCCGTGACGTCATCCACCCTTGGGTACTCTTCCGCCTCGTCCGAGCCAAGGCGGCGTCATCCGTAACGTTTCCCAGCCCTCGGAGATCTCGTCGCCACAGGTGGCCAGGGATGCCCTAGCCCATATAGTCAAAAGGTCCACAGTGCCCTCCGTCCTCAGGGATGGGGTTCCAAGGCATGAGGCACCATGCCTACCCCTGCTTTCCCCTGTGGTACAAGGTCCTGTGCTGCCTAACCGACGACTTATGCACACTACACCTCCGCCATACCTCCGATGGACACTCGAACAGGGATTAGGGCGTCATCAGCCCTGTATGACGGAACACGGGGGTGCTTGGCCCTGTGCGACAAACCCCCGCCCATGCCCAGGTAATGGAACAGCGGAGTTCCCAGTCACAAGGCACTTGGCTACAAAACCACAAGGACGAACAGGACCCGGACATGTGTCTACTGGCGCAATCTTCCTCAGGAAGGAAGGCAGAATGAGGACAAAGTACTCCCACGCAGCAGCCCCAGCCAGGCCCACGTTCACTCCCTCTCTCTCTACTGTACTCCTCCATCTCTCGCTATGTATAAAGGGGGATAATGGACCTCCAATCCTACTCTCTCGACACCCAAAAACTCATTCACACACACTCCAACTCGCATACACACGAGCTCTCATCACGAACCTCGAACCTCATACGCACGAGACCTGGGAAGGCGCTTCCCTCTCTTACCATTGGACGTAGGGCCCTCTACGAGCCCTCCGCGCTCGGTAACACGACTCCGCAGCACACTGGACGTAGGGCGTTAGTGCCCAAACCAGTCTAAATCTCTGTGTTCTCTGAGCGTAACCATCCGAACTCTGACACGCTTAGAAATTCACTCGTTGGCCGTCTAGACCCCGCCATTTTAGACACCGACAGTTGGCGCGCCAGGTAGGGGGCCTTTGCGTGTCATCCATATTTTCGAGTTTCGGATGGCTAATTGTCGCGTTGATTTCGCTCTGGGCTCCATTGTTCATTTTGGTAGCCTGGACTTCCAGTGCCACGGGTAGAAGGCCGACCTTGCTCTCCGTCGCCCTACGGCATCCTCCGAGGTAGTAGTGGACGCCATCACCGCGTCCATGCCCCACCTCCACCTGTCTCCCTCTGGAGAACAAGTCGCTCGTTGGGAAGTCGTCCCGCGGGCCGATTGTCCTCAGTTCGAGTGCCAGCTCGACACGCTCATGGGACCCCAACTGACTAAGGAGTCCCTGCACAACTTCTACTTCGCGTTCGCCAACATGGCGGCGCAGCTCGTGGGAGGGCAGCCACTCTCTTCCAGGCTCAACACACCCATACGCGAGACGGGACCTCCGGCGCTCATGCCACGGGGCGACCCGCGGTTCCCAGACCCCCGACGGCTGAACCTCGGGAGGCCCGGCAGCGCAGGGCGGCGACTCGAGAAAAGGCAACGATGGGCAATCTGCGGGCGCCTCCCTGGCGTCGTCGTGGCCTATACACTGGGCGGAGAGGCGGTCGGCACGACCTCCCATCCCAACAAGGCGAAGGGCAGGCCGCAGCGCAGCTGCAACGACGCGGTCACATCGGTAGATCGCGATAATTCTTTTCCTCCCCATGGCGGGAGGAAGGGAGGCGAGTACGATGACATCCTCACCAAACTGTGCCGATACCACAGCGTGCTGGTCAGACACACGCTTCAGCAGTGTGACAAGATGGCTAGGTATCTCTCAATCATCGAAAACGGGGGCAGCAGTCGCAATGACCCTTACCACCCTGAGGACAAATGCCTCATGATCTTCGTCAATTCAGGGACCGGCGACCACAAGTGTCGGCAGGAGCAGGAGCGGCGCATGGTCTTCATGGCCGTCCCAACGGCCCATATTTTTCCTCGACTAGTCGGAGTCTGACATCACTTTCGGGCGAGGTGACCACCCGATCCGTGTCACCCATCCGGGACGCTACCCACTCATCGTGGACCCGATCATAGGGGGCATACGCTTCACCAAGGTGTTGATGGACGAGGGTAGCGACCTCAACATCATGTTTTACAATGCCTTCGAGGCCCTAAAGATACCTAGGAAAAAACTTTGCCTGGAGGGGTCGCCTTCCATGGAATCGTCCCCGAGAAACCGTCCATACCCCTCGGGTAGGTTGACTTACCCATGACATTCGGGGAGTGGAACAACTTTCGGAGCGAGCCCCTCACTTTCGAGGTCGCTCACTACCGAGCGCCCTACCACGCGGTGTTGGGTAGGCCATGCTACGCGAAGTTCATGGTCATTCCTAACTACACCTACCTCAAGCTCAAAATGTCGGGGCCTCACGGGGTAATCACGGTCACCTCCGAGCTTGTGGAGGCGTACCAGTGCGACGTGGATAGTTGCGAGAATGCAATGGCCACATCACAATGCTCGGAGCTGGCGGCGGCAGCCAAAGCCGCCAGCGATGAGAGAGTCAACTCTAAAGGCACGTGAAACTTCACCCCCCTGGAGGGGTAAAAGAAATCTCCCTCGGCCCGTCCAAGACGAACGACCAAGTACTGCGCATCAGCGCCTCCCTAGATCCGGAGCAGGAATCGGCGCTCATCGACTTTCTCCGCGCGAACAGCGTCATATTCGCGTGGAGCCCTGCAGACGTTCTGGGCATACCAAGGGACCTGACCGAGCATGCTCTGATGATCCAATCCGGGGACCAACCGGTGAAGCAACGCCTAGGCCGTTTCGACGAGGAGAAGCGGCGGGCCATCGGGGAGGAACTCCACAAAGTTCAGACGGCTGGGTTCATCAAAGAGGTATTCCATCCCGAATTGTTATCTAATCCAATACTAGTTAAGAAGAAGAGCGGGAAGTGGAGGATGTGCATAGATTACACCAGCCTAAACAAGGCATGCGGCAAGGATCCATACCCCCTGCCGCGTATCGATCAGATCGTCGATTCTACCTCGGGGTGCGAAACACTTTCATTCCTGGATGCATACTCCGGCTACCATCAAATCCAGATGAAGGAGTCCGACCAGCTTGCAACATCCTTCAACACACCGTTCGGCTCTTTTTGCTACGTCAAAATGCCATTCGGACTCTGGAACGCGAGAGCCACGTACCAGCGGTGCATGCTCTCGGTTTTTTGGAAACTCACTGGCACGACCATCGAGGCATACGTGGACGACATTGTGGTAAAGTACAAACGGACGGAAGCCATGATCACAAATCTCGAGACCGCGTTCGAGGCCATGAGACTCAAGCACGTCAAGCTCAATCCTAAGAAGTGCGTGTTCGGGGTGCCGCGCGGTATGCTCCTCGGATTCATCGTCTTCGAATGTGGCATCGAGGTCAATCCTGATAAAATCTCCGCCGTCGCCGGTATGGGAGCAATCCGCAACATGAAGGGGGTGCAGCGGGTCATGGGATGCCTCGCGTCCTTGAGCCGCTTCATCTCACGCCTCGGCAAACAAGGCCCCCCGTTTACAGACTTCTTAAGAAGACCGAACACTTCACTTGGACCCCCGAAGCACAGGAGGCCCTGGACAAGCTCAAGGGGATACTCATGAGCATGCCCATCCTCGTCTCATCGACACCGCGCGAGGCCCTCATCCTTTACATTGCCGCCACCACCCAGGTGGTGAGCTCTGTCATCATCGTCGAAAAGGAGGAAGAAGGACATGCGCTAAAGGTCCAGTGGCCGGTATAATTCATCAGCGAGGTACTGTCCGAGACCAAGACTAGGTACCCTCAGATCTAGAAGCTCCTTTACGTGGTTCTCATCACGCGGAGAAAGTTGTCTCACTACTTTGACGTCCATCACGTCACCGTCGTGTCATCCTACCCCCTCGGGGAGGTGATACAGAGCCGCGAGGCTATGGGGCAGGTGGCAAAGTGGGGGCTAGAGCTCATGGGGGAGTTTATCTCTTACGCCCCACAGACGGCCATCAAATCCCAAGTCCTCGCGGACTTCATCGCCGAGTGGACCGAGATCCAGCTGCCACTGCCTGCGGAAAACCAGGAGTTCTGGATCATGTACTTCGATGGATCGCTGATGAAGACTGGCGTCGGCCTGGTTTTCGTCTCCCCGCTCGGAGTCCAGCTCAAGTACATGATCCGTATATTCTTCCTCGCGTCTAACAATGTTGTGGCATACGAGGCCTTGGTAAACGGGCTACACATAGCGAAAAAATTGGGCATCAAGAGGCTCGATGAGCGGGGCGACTCTTAGCTCGTAGTCGAACAGATCATGAAGGAGTCAAGCTGCCATGACCCCAAGATGATGGCATATTGCCAAGCGATCCGCCACCTGGAGGAAAAGTTTGATGGCCTGGAACTCAACCACATCGCCAGGAAATACAGCGAGGCGGCGGATGAGCTCGCGAAACTGGCTTCCGGACGGTTCGCCAGGAAATATAATCTTTGGTGGTCTTCTCATGCTCTTGTTGCCAAGTTTGCAGATCTTATGAGCAGGGAATTTGAGATGAGCATGATGGGAGAGTTGACTTTCTTTCTCGGGTTGCAAATCAAGCAAACCCGAGAAGTGACGTTTGTGCACCAAGGCAAGTACACGAAGGATGTCTTGAGGAAGTTTGAATGGGTGGGGAAAAGCCTCTTTCGACGCCCATGTCCACTACGATTGCCTTGGATGCGGACGAGGAAGCAGAGGCGGTGGACCAGACGGAGTACCGAAGCATGATCGGGCCGCTTTTGTACTTCACAGTGAATCGGCCAGACATTCAGTTCGTCGTCTGCTTGTGTGCACGCTTTCAGGCATCCCCACGGACTTCGCACAAGCAGGTGGTGAAACGCATCATGAGGTACTTGCGCTTCACTCTCGAGTTTGGACTTTGGTTTTCCACCGCTTCCTCTCTTGTTCTTTGTGGTTATTTTGATGCCGACTTTGCCGGTTGCCATCTTGATCGGAAGTCCACTTCTGGGACTTGCCAGTTTCTCGGGTCTTCTCTTGTGTCTTGGTCTTCTCGCAAATAGTCTACCATGGCATAGTCGACGTGCGAAGCTGAGTACGTTGCCGCAGCTAGCTGTTGCTCGCAGTTGCTTTGGATGATTGCCACATTGAAGGATTTTGGTCTTGTGCTTACTAAGGTGCCTCCGCTTTGCGATAGCACGAGTGCAATTAGTGTGGCCAAAAATCCCGTGCTTCACTCCAAGACCAAGCACATTGATGTTCGCTTTCACTTCTTGCGAGATCATTATGAGAAGGGCGACATTGACCTCCGGCATGTTGAGACCCAAAACTAGCTTGCGGATATTCTCAAAAAACCGTTGGATCAAGTTGCGTTTTCACGCCTTCGGAGCGAGTTGGGTGTTTGCTTCCCTTTTTAGTTGAGGGAAGCTCTCTTTGTGTATCATAGTTCTTTTTTATTATTTTTGTATTTTCTTTGACTTTCTTTCTTTTGGTGTCTTTTTAGTTGTTAATTGGTATCAGTTTGCACTTTGCATCTCATTTGCATTTGTGACATAGTTCATTTTAAGCTTCATACCTATAGCCTATATAATGAATCTATGCTCTATTTTAGGTGCTTTATGTGTCTATGGTGTTGCCTAACTTAGACTCTCTTTGATCTCATGATATGCAATAGAGCTAAGTTAGAAAATCTTTAAAACTGAATTTAATTCCCCATGTCACCTCTGAAATGGCACTAGCATGTGTAGGCTTTTGAAGATCCTTCTTGGCTGCCTTGTATATAGCTTGTAACTATGGCTCTGCATTGCTTCATTCACTACCTTTGAGCACCATGATTAATATCTAAAATGAAATTGCTCTCTGTTTTGTGAATTGGAAAGATTGAGTTGGGTCTGCACTGTGAGCACTTCAACGTGTGTTCGAGACTGCTTCCCATATGGGTTGATACTTGAGCGGTGTCGTGTATGACCGAAACCGGTGTGTCAAGTCCTTTGACTTCGCCCGGTTGGTAAGTAGTGGCATCACCTTGCTTACAACCACTCACATACAACTTGTAATGTGCCTAAAACTGAAATTGGCTGCAAAACTCTGAAATTTGGAAAATTCATTCAGTTGGGTCATTGACTTGTTGTATGAACTTTGCTAGGGATAGTTTTACTTGGTATACATGAGATTGCTTTGAGATAGATCATATCTTGTTTGCCATGTCTAGTTGTCTCTAGGAGGTAATACCCTTTCTCTGCTCACACATGACATGCTCTCTAAAATAGCTTCTAAAGTGATCTTAAGATCAACTTGAGTCTTTGTTGGGCACGTAGAGCTTTTGCTATTCTCATAGGATCACATCACTTAGAGCATCTATTCATTTTCTTAACCCTATGTATGAAGCCTGTTGCACCCATTTTTCATTTCATGGCATTTGTGGCCGAAATCTTGAGTTTTGAGCTTTGATGAGCTTCATGTGTCAACAAGGGGGAGAAATGTGCATTTCATTCATATTCGACCAAGGGGGCGAAAATGGTGCATTTTCATACTTGCATTAGTCAAGGGGGAGAAATTGGAAATTGTGGCCTTTTGAGCTTTGGTTCGCTTTGGTCCTTCTTTTGGTATCTCTTTTGCGTACTTGGCTCGTTTCACCCTTCTTGGTATCTTGAGTGTGCATGTGCCCAGGGGGAGCTTTTGCTAGATGTGTTGAGACGTTGCCTCTTCTGGAGGGTCTAGCTTGCCTTGTTGGCTCCGACAGGTTTTGATTGGTTTTGTGAGCCTTATTCTGTTTAATTGGTACCTTTGAGCTTCTCTTGGTGCTTCAATTGGTATCCTGAGATTTGAGAGCTGTGATTGGTATCTTGGCTTGCTAGCGGTGTTGAGCCCGTTTTGTGCCTCTTCTTGAGGGCTAGCTTTGTTTTGCTTGGTTGCGTCGAGCCGTTGCCCATGTCTTTGGGAACCAAGTTTTGGACTCGTTTTTGCATCTCTCAAGTGACCCCGTGTAACACCCCAAATTTTGATTTCTAAAAATAGAGCTAAAATGATTTAATTATGAATTTTTGTGTTCATGAAAATGTAGGAAATTAAAAACTTTTTATCAAATTAACATATCTTAGAGCTAACAACATGTTTGTGCACTCATACCTCTGCATGCAATTTTGATACATGTGTTGTTTTGTTAAGTTCAAAAGAAAACCCCTTTCAAAGTTTGATTGAAAAATGTTTTGAAAATAAGTTTTGGAAAAGAAAAAGGTTTTTCTTTCCCCTTCTACCCCTCTCTCCCTTTTTGGCCCGCTCAAGAAGCCGACCCAGCTTCCTCTCTCCCTCCCGCTGGCCTGCTCGGCCTGCCCACACCCCGCGCACACCCGCTGACCCGCTTGGGCCTCGGCCCAAATCAGCATCCCCCGGCCTGCCTCAGCCGCGCCGCTGCGCCCCGCCCCGCCCCGTATTCGCTGCCACCGGGGCCCGCACATCAACACGACCCGGCCCGCTGACCACCCGGTCCCACCTGGCAACGTCCCACCCCTTCCCATTCCTCCGGATGGGAACGTCGCCACCGCTCGTCTCCTCCGCTCCCGAAACCACCGTCGCCGCCCATTCCTCCCGAAACTGCTCCATCGAGTGGCCATTATGGCCACTCAGCCGCCCACCGCCGGCCACTAGTGCACCATCCCCAAGCCTCCGCTCGGCCCTATAAAGCCTCCCCTCGGGCCCCCTTTCCCTCCCCTTCCACCTCACCGGAACCCACCTCTGCCCCAAGCCGCTGCCGCCGCCATAGCTCACAAGGTAAGCCCCGCCTGCCTCACCGAGGGCTTGGGTGAGTTCACCCTTGCACCCTCTCTCTCCCAGTCCCCTCACCTTGGCTTCTGCGTCACCACAGCGACATTCTGCCCATGCTCCAGCGAGCCCCGAGCTCGGCCATGGCGTCCGCCGCGACGACGCGCTCCGCTTCCTCGTCGCCGTCCGTAGAAGCGCCCTGCGGCCTCCCCGTCGTACCCGCAACCCTCGGAGACCCTGCCCTCACCAACCGAAGCACCGCAGTGCTGTTTCACCCGCACCCACGAAGCTCTGCGCGGCGCGCATGGCGTCCGCCATGGGACAGCGTCGCCCCGGCGCCACTCCGCCCGCTGCGCCACCTGCTGAGCCCTTGGGCGCGTCCGTCACCGCCACCTCTCCCTCCTGGTGCGGTCGACATCGCGAGCCGAGGCAGGGAGCGCCGATACGGCCGAACACCAGGGCTCCGCCCGTGGCGCACCGCCGCGGCACCGGCTCCCTGCCGCAGTGCTGCTCGTGCCACCTCCTTGCGTTGTTCGATCCTACGCGGACGGCCGGGATTAGAGCTCCGAAGGGGTACACCCCGGTCCATGGTGGCCCTTGCGCACGGTTCACAGCCGGTCCACGGATCCGCCCAGTCCCGTGCTACCACGTGGCACCCCTCTCGGCCCCGCACCGCAGGTCCTTAGCGCCCTCCACATTTACGCTTTCTCTTCTGGAAAGCGTCTTTCCAATCGGTTTTGTTTTATTTCGAAAATAAATAGAAATCTATATTTACAGATGTGCCACTCCTTTTCAAATGCTTCTAAAAGTTGCGTTTCAAATCCGTTTTCAACCAAACAAGTTGTGTTAGATTCGTAGACTCTTTATCTACATGTTAAAACCATAATCAATCTTTTTTGAAACTTTGGAAAATGTTTATATTTACAGATGTGCCACTCCTTTTCAAATGCTTCTAAAAGTTGCGTTTCAAATCCGTTTTCAACCAAACAAGTTGTGTTAGATTCGTAGAGTCTTTATCTACATGTTAAAACCATAATCACTCTTTTTTGAAACTTTGGAAAATGTTTATTTATTCAAATACTTTAAATATGTGTTTTAATTCCAAAAACTTGTTTAAAACCGTATCTCCTCCGTTTTAAATCCATTTCGCCTTGTTCAAGTTGCGTTATCTTTCTAAAATCGTTATCTATGCAGTAGTTCCTTTTAAATCTATGTTAGTAGCTCTTTAATTTCACGATTAATTCATAACTTGATTAAAGACTATGCAGTATGTCTTATAAATAAAATATGCATAGTTCCACTTCGGTTTTCAAATCTAAATATAATTTTGACTTAATCCAACTTAGGTATTTCTCTGAAATACCTTATTCATCCTTTTACATAACTAAAATTAATGAAGCTCTGAGTTCTCTTTCAAAAGCCGATCTACCGTTAGTCGTAGCTTGATCACCGTAGTACCGTTTAGAGTGTTCTTCGCGACTTCGTGATCGTAGCGATGCGTAGTTTTCTTTTCAAATCCTTTTCATTGATTGGTGTATTGTTATAAATAGATATGTATGTATGCTATGTATGTTTGATCAGGTGTTTGAGTGGTGTTTCTGATCTTGTCCAATCGGTGAGTGTTACGTTGGTGATCAAGGAATGGTTTTTTTAGAAGATCTTTTGAGGAAGTTGATCTTTGAAGAAAGGATATGAGTTTAAGGCAAGTATAGCATGGGATCTTCCTTGTTGTCCTTTTCACCTTAAATACTTAATTCATATTATTACCCTTAAGGATTATTTAGATTTGATATCATGTACCTTGTCACCTTTGAGGGTTTGCATTGGGTAGATCAAAGCTAGTGCTCTTAAGGAATAACCATGATCTTGTAACTTGACTAATGATATATGCAGTAACGATAAAAGATGACTTTTTAGCAACGTGGACTATAGGTGGAACATCAGGAACTCACACCTGTGTTCTCACTCATAGGGATATTTCTGTAAGTGGATTTCCCCCAGGAAAACAGTGCTACCATAAGCTATATGGCTCTGGCTTGACTTAGTACTAGACTTTTACTAGTTTGTGGCAGCTTACCTGAAAGGGCGCAAGAAGGGCTCAGACTTGTTGGGGGCTCGGCCTACCTATTGAGTCCGCTGTGGTGAGCTTGAGGAGGGGAGCCCTAGCTTTTCACTAAGGAAACTTGGAGCGGGTTGCTACTTATTGGTGGAACCTATGAAAGGTCTCGTAGTGAACCCTGTCGACCAACCTTGGAAGTGGGTTAAGAGGCTAGCTACCTCGAGCGAAAGGGCAATTCATGACTTGTGGGTAAAGATGTACGATCTCTGCAGAGTGTAAAACTATCATGACAGCCGTGCTCACGGTTATGAGCGGCTTGGGCTCCTTACTGTGTGATGTCCTTATGTCATAGTTAATCAGCTGTTATTAATCATAAGTTATTGTTATTTGTTCATATATGCATTATATCTTGTTACCTCTTGATCATGTGGTTATTTGGGCTTATGAAGAACTTGATGCTACTCAAATGCTAAAATTATGACTTACTTAAAAGCTGATGCAGTTAAACCCTTGTCTATCCTTTTTGAGCCTCATGAACCCCCTGTTATACTTGTTGAGCATGGTGAGCTGACGCTTGTTGTCATCACCATTAAAAATCCCGGATGGGTACCAGATTGCAAGAGCTGGAAGAGATAGGCTTGTGATTAACTAGTCAATTGGTCCCTGTGGACTTGGAGTCTTCACCCGAAGATCGGAGTTATCGTTCCGATGTTTGCTGTTTTAAGGTTATCCTTTATGACCTTATATGTTTATATATTTTAGGTATTGTCTTTTGATATTATCTTGTTCTGTGGCTATATGTGAGATTTGACTTCCTGGGCTCACATATAGGGTACATCTGGTTTTGATCTTAAAACCGGGTGTTACAGATTGGTATGAGAGCAATGCTGACTGTAGGACACAAGCCTAGGTAGAATTGGTCATGTTTAGCAAGCTTTTAACCATGTTTGGTTCTTGCTTTCTATCTATCTTTGAGATTTGTCTAAATTATGCTCACCTCTCTCCCCATTCTATTATAAACACCTTGTCTCTTATCTGAATCGTCTTTCTCTGTCTACAGATGGATCATAATAAGAATGAGAAGTCAGCTAGCCCCAAAGATCTGCAAGACCAAGCAATCAAGTCACATCAGGTCTGTTGTCAGCTAGTGTTAGCAACATGCATCATGGAGGAAGCTCTTGTCATCAATCATCCCTCTAGGAGTTTTTGCCCTTTTGTAATAAAACGCTAGTCTCAAAGTTGAGTCAATGACTAAAGTGTGAATCTTTAATGCCTTATTGAATTGTCTTAATGCTTATGCTTGTTTTGGTTCTTTGTAATGAGTGAATGATCTTGTGCGATTTTCTCACACTATCATTTAGTTTATAGGTTTAAGGCTGTAAATAGTCGGGTTCTCTTGTCTCCTGTTTCCCTATCCTATCTTTTCTGGAGCAACCTATCTTTATCAACCTATCTCTCTGTTTATGGAAGCTAAAATCATGGAAAACTTTTGGACAAAAGTAGACTTCCATATCTTTCCCTGACTGCAAGAATCCTCTTCATAGCTATCATGGTTTGGGAGTTATAAAAATCAAAAGAAGATACAAGCTACCTTGTGGAGCCCCCTAGTCAAAATCATCTTAAGAGGGGTAGCCAAGTTGAAGAAGTTGCATACGTTCTAATGTTGAGCTTGAAAAGTTTTGCTTACCAATATGATTGGATTTTCTCTAGTTCTCATGATATAGCTGATATCACATGAAGTTGTTTTAAAGAAGCTATGAGTGATCAAGATCTAATGCATACATATATCAAATATATGGATAAAGCAACTTCAAGTGAGAGCAAGCGTGAAGGGATGAAACAGAAAAAGAGAAAGTACGATCTTCAACACCAGCTAAGAGTCACTCATCCACATTTTGCTACAGATACAGAATATCAGTCACAGTCTATGAATCAACTTGGGAGTACAGATCAAGATCAAGATCAACAATCTAATGATGCAGGACCACACTTCAACACTCAAAGTCCATGTCTATCATCACCTACTATCCCTTATATAAAGGACAACACTTCCTCAAATTGGGAATGTTACGATAATGGTGAAATTCAACCTTATGAGAACAACCGTTTTGAGAAGTCTGTTGAGAACAATAAATTGCAGAACCAACAACAACAACAAGAATCTGAATCGAGTAGCCAGAAAAAGCAGGATCAAGGAATAAAAGTCAAGGGAAAATACACTCAAGGAATGTTGAGCAGTCTGTCTACCACACGTGGATCTAAGGAAGTTGTGTATGGTTACATCTTCATAAACTCAACTTCCACAAGAGTGATGTTTGACCCCAAAGCTACACATTTGTTTATCTCTAGCGTGTATGTGCAAGATCATCAGATGACAATGCTTCCAATAAGGAAACCAGTGATGGTTAATACTATTGGAGGTACAATGAAGGCAACTCATATCTGCCCAAAAGTTAGTTTTCATATACTGGAGAAAACTTCAAGGAAAACCTCATTGTTTTGGATTTCACAAGCCATGATGTTACCCTTGGAAGAGGATATTTCTCTGCTTGTAAAGGAGTTATTGATCATACCCAAGGCTTGGTATTTCTAACAACACCATCAGGAAAAAGAATTGAGTATCAAGGGATGCAACCTGATCCTGAGTATTGGAAGGATGACCTACTAGAGAGTGTGAATGCGGAGAATAATGACATGGGATATTTTCTGTTCAAGTAACATCAGAATCCTCAAGAGCACCTATGAAGTTAACATATGTTCTCTATAACAAAGTTTGATTTTCAGGTCAACTATGACCTCTGTATCTTGAAGTTTAGTTGTACTCTCAACTCTCATGTGAAAGTCTTTGTATCCAAGTCAGATATGATCTTGTTTCTCAGAAGACATCTTTATCTTTCTTGTCAATCTCTTCAAATCTCATGACGAGATTCCTCTTAAGGGGGTAGATTTGTAACACCCCAAATTTTGATTTCTGAAAATAGAGCTAAAATGATTTAATTATGAATTTTTGTGTTCATGAAAATGTAGGAAATTAAAAACTTTTTATCAAATTAACATATCTTAGAGCTAACAACATGTTTGTGCACTCATGTCTCTGCATGGGATTTTGATATATGTGTTGTTTTCTTAAGTTCAAAAGAAAACCCCTTTCAAAGTTTGATTGAAAAATGTTTAGAAAATCAGTTTTGGAAAAGAAAAAGGTTTTTCTTTCCCCTTCTACCCTTCTCTCCCTTTTTGACACCCTCAGTAAGCCATCCCAGCTTCCTCTCTCCCTCGCACCGGCCTGCTCGGCCTACCCACGCCCCGTACGTACCCGCTTGGACCTCGGCCCCGATCGGCATCCCCCGGCCTGCCTCAGCCACGCCGCTGCGCCCCCCCCCCCCCCCCCCGTCTTCGCTGCCACCGGGGCCCGTAGATCAGCGCGACCCGCCCCACTGAGCATCCGGTCCCACCTAGCAGCCTCCCACCCCTTCCCCTTCCTCTGGATGGGAACGCCGCCGCCGCTCGTCTTCTCCCCTCCCGAAACCACCGTTGCCGCCTGTTCCTCCCGAAACTGCTCCACCGAGTGGCCATTATGGCCACTCAGCTGCCCACCGCCGGCCACTGGCGCATCAGCGCCCCCTCGCCTCCCCGCTCGGCCCTATAAAGCCTCCCCTCGGGCCCCCTTTCCCTCCCCTTCCACCTCACTGGAACCCACCTCTGCTCCGAGCCGCTGCCGCCGCCATAGCTCACGAGGTAAGCCCCTCCGGCCTCACCGAGGGCTTGGGTGAGTTCACCCTTGCCCCTCCTCTCTCTCCAAGTCCCCGTGCCTTGGCTTCTGCGGCACCACAGCGACGTTCTGTCCATGCTCCAGCGAGCCCTGAGCTCGGCCATGGCGTCCGCCGCGATGACGCGCTCCGCGTCCATGTCACCGTCCGTAGAAGCGCCCTGCGGCCTCCTCGTCGCACCCGCAACCCTCGGAGACCCCGCCCTCGCCAACCGAAGCACCCCAGCACTGTTTCGCCCACGCCCGCGAAGCTCTGCGTGGCGCGCATGGCGTCTGCCATGGGACAGCGCCGCCCCGACGCCACTCCGCTCGTTGCGCCGCCTGCCAAGCCCTTGGGCGCATCCGTCACCGCCACCGCTCCCTCCTGGTGCGGTCGACATCGCGAGCCGAGGCAGGGAGCGCCGTCCTGGCCGAACACCGATGACCTCGGGGCCCCACCCATGGAGCACCGCCGCGGCACCGACTCCCCTGCCGCGGTGCTGCTCGCGCCGCCTCCCTACGTCGTCCAATCATGCGCGGACAGCCGGGATTAGAGCCCCCGAAGGGGTACGCCCCGTTCCATGGTGGACCGGTGGACCGAGCCCCTACGCACGGTTCACAGTCGGTCCACGGATCTGCCCAGTCCCATGTTGCCACGTGGCACCCCTCTCTGCCCCGCACCGCAGGTCCTTAGCGCCCTCCGCGTTTACGCTTTCTCTTCTGGAAAGCGTCTTTCCGATCGGTTTTGTTTTATTTCAAAAATAAATAGAAATCTATATTTACAGATCTGCCACTCCTTTTCAAACGCTTCAAAAAGTTGTGTTTCAAATCCGTTTTCAACCAAACAAGTTGCGTTAGATTCATAGAGTTTTTATCTACATGTTAAAACCATAATCAATCTTTTTTGAAACTTTGGAAAATGTTTATTTATTCAAATTCTTTAAATATGTGTTTTGATTCCAAAAACTTGTTTAAATCGTATCTCCTTCGTTTTAAATCCGTTTCGCCTCGTTCAAGTTGCGTTATCTTTCTAAAATCGTTATCTACGCAGTAGTGCCTTTTAAATCAATGTTAGTAGCTCTCTAATTTCACGATTAATTCATAACTTGATTAAAGACTATGCAATATGTTTTATAAATAAAATATTCATAGTTCCACTTCGGTTTTCAAATCTAAATATAATTTTGACTTAATCCAACTTAGATATTTCTCTGAAATACCTTATTCATCCTTTTACATAACTAAAATTAATGAAGCTCTGAGTTCTCTTTTCAAAAGTCGATCTACCGTTAGTCGTAGCTTGATCACCGTAGTACTGTTTAGAGTGTTCTTCGCGACTTCGTGATCGTAGCGATGCATAGTTTTCTTTTCAAATCCTTTTCATTGATTGGTGTATTGTTCTAAATAGATATGTATGTATGCTATGTATGTTTGATCAGGTGTTTGAGTGGTGTTTGTAATCTTGTCCAATCAGTGAGTGTTACGTTGGTGATCAAGGAATGGTTTTTTTAGAAGATCTTTTGAAGAAGTTGATCTTTGAAGAAAGGATATGAGTTTAAGGCAAGTATAGCATGGGATCTTTCTTGTTGTCCTTTTCACCATAAATACTTAATTCATATGCATGTGTCTACCTTGTTACCTTTAAGGATTACCTAGATTTGATATCATGTACCTTGTCACCTTTGACGGTTTGCATTAGGTAGATCAAAGCTAGTGCTCTTAAGGAATAACCATGATTTTGTAACTTGACTAGTGATATATGCAATAACGATAAAAGATGCCTTTTTAGCAATGTGGACTATAGGTGGAAAATCAGGAACTCACACTTGTGTTCTCACTCATAGGGATATTTCTGTAAGTGGATTTCCCCCAAGAAAACAGTGCTACCATAAGCTATATGGCTTTGGCTTGACTTAGTACTGGACTTTTACTAGTTTGTGGCAGCTTACCCGAAAGGGCGCAAGAAGGGCTCTGACTTGTTGGGGCTCGGCCTACCTATTGAATGCGCTGCGGTGAGCTTGAGGAGGGGAGCCCTAGCTTTTCACTGAGGAAACTTGGAGCGGGTTGCTACTTATTGGTGGAACCTATGAAAGGTCTCGTAGTGAACCCTGCCGACCTACCTTGGAAGTGGGTTAAGAGGCTAGCTACCTCGGGCAAAAGGGCAATTCATGACTTGTGGGTAAAGATGTACGACCTCTTCAGAGTGTAAAACTATCATGACAGCCGTGCTCACGGTATGAGCGGCTTGGGCTCCTTACTGTGTGATGACCTTATGTCATAGTTCATCAGTTGTTATTAATCATAAGTTAGTGTTGTTTGTTCATATATGCATTATATCTTGTTACCTCTTAATCATGTGGTTATTTGGGCTTATGAAGAACTTGATGCTACTCAAATGCTAAAATTTTGACTTACTTAAAAGCTGACGTAGTTAAACCCATGTCTATCCTTTTTTAACCTCATGAACCCCCTATTATACTTGCTGAGCATGGTGAGCCGACGCTTGTTGTCATCACCTTTAAAAATCCCGGATGGGTACCAGATTGCAAGAGCTGGAAGAGATAGGCTTGTGATCAACCAGTCAGTTGGTCCCTGTGGACTTGGAGTCTTCACCCGAAGATCGGAGTTATCGTTCCGCTGTTTGCTGCTTTAAGGTGATTCTTTATGACCTTATATGTTATATATTTTAGGTATTGTCTTTTGATATTACCTTGTTCTGTGGCTATATGTGAGATTTGACTTCTTGGGCTCACATATAGGGTACATCTGGTTTTGATATTAAAACCGGGTGTTACACCCCGTTTTTGGCTTTCTTAGCTTTTTGGTCATTTGGAGAGCTTTACCTTGTGGCTCAAATCTAAAATGCACTTGTATTGACAATGCACTCATCAAGGGGGAGATTGCGAGCACATGGTGGATAAGTACCCATGTAGTTTAGTTTTGTGATGAGTGATCGTCCAACACTTGAGCGGTTCAGTTTGAGTAGCTTACTTCTAACCTCTTGCGAAAGCAAATGTGTGCCTATCTATCGGCTTGTGGTGGGCAGGTGCTAGGCCTAGTGACAGTGGTCAATGGCATGGAGAAGGTCGATTAGAGGCTTGCCGTGCCGATGGACTAAGAGCGGTGAAGGGCGGAAGCGGGGCTCGGACTGAGGGACCATGGGCGTCGGCGGACTAGCAGTGGTGGCTAGTACTTGGCACCGGCAAGTACGAGAAGACATGGAGGTAGACCGAGTCGACCAAGTCAAGACGGCAGACGAGCGGTCGAGCGGAGGCTCATGGGACTCAGAGTCCGACCGGTCGAGGACAAGGTGGCTTGAGTCGAGCGGTTTGGTGGTTTGGGCCTCAAAACCATCCGAGGATGGTTTCCGAGTTTGGGCCTCAAAACTCAGGGTTCGGTAGTTGAGCCGAAAGCTACTGGTGGCGCGTTTCCTAGGTTTGGGCCGCAAAACCTAGGCGGAGCTTCCGAGGAAGCGGGGATGGCATGTGGCGGAATCCTGGAGGTTGCATCGAGGCGACGACAACTCGTGGCAGGAAGCGGGGCCATCCATTCAAATCGAGGAAGATATTTTCCGGAGCTTGGACTGCAATGCTTAGGCTAGGTAGTTCACTCATGCATCTAAGGGGGTCTTTGGGAAATAGCCAAAGCCCTGTTAAATAGGGGATGAAGGGGTATCCTCATCCTATCTCTTGAACCCTAATATTTTGCCCCAACTCTCTCTCTACACTCTCTCTAGTTCATGATATCCCTAGGTTGATTTCACCAACCTCTATAATAAATTGAGTTTGTTGCGAGGAATTGGAGGTCGTAACCTCCATAAGCCATGGTGGCTTCGATTTCTTGATTGTGTCCCCGTTTTGCTTGTGTTCTTCGCATTTTGCTTTTGCTCCCTCTTTGTTCCTGAGATTATTTCTCTTTGTAGGGAGTAGCTCTTGCAAATCCATTTGAACCAAGTTGTTCGTATTCGAGAGGAGCATCTTTCCACCAAAGGATTCGGTTTGGAATGGGGTGAGCAAGGAGATCGGTGTGTTTGCGTTTCGGTTCGTGTTCCACTCCGTTTTTTGCTCGTTCATCTTTGATTCACGAACTTGTGAGGGAAGGATGGACTAGATCCTCCAAGCGTAGAGTCACATCTACCTCAAAAACCTCCGCACAAAGTTTGGATTCAATCGGAGTTGAAACGAACAAGTTCCGGCGTTTTTCGTGTGATTCGCGCAGTTTTCGGGAGCGTCAGACGCTGCCAACGGACGCTGGAATCCACCCAACGAACGCTGCCCACGCCCTAGCCAAGCGTCCGTCGCCCAGGGCTGTTTTAGGCTGTTTTTTGGGTGCGACGAACGCTGGCGTTGGACTCTGCATCGGAGCATCCGTCGCCCCGTTGGAGCGTCCGTCGCCCCATTTCAGCAGCGCTTTTCGCCCATTATTTTGGCTGTTTCTCTATCGTCCGGACTCCGATTTGAGTTCCGTTTGTTGTGTTGGTTTCGTAATCATGCATGGAACTTGATAAAGCACTTGTGAGACCAGTTATCATAAGTAGTTTTAGGTGAGCTATCTTCTCCTCTCTCTAGGGTTTGAGAGCATCACTATCGGTGTCACGGTTTGAGTTTTTGGTTTCCGGAAGATCCGTTGTACCTCTTGGTCATCACCAAAGATATCCACCCTCTCTAGGGTCGTCATCTTGCTGGTGGAGTAAGGTTGATTGTTGGGGTTGTTTTTGGGAAGAGTGGCCCGAATATTTCGAGAGAAATTTGAGGCTCCCATTCACCACCCCCCCTTTGGTCGCCGTTCTCGGTCCTTCAGTACGTTTCTCCGCGGGTGAAGGCGTACGACGAGGAAGGCAACCAAGCCAACATGGAGGACGTCGTAGATCAGCTAGACGAAGCAAGGGACATCGCAAAGTACCAGCAGACCCTCAGGAGATACCACGACCGTCGCATCTGTTGACGGTCCTTAAGTATCAAATCCAACCGTCAACTAGACAATGAAAAGGATCTATATGAAACCAATACCTAGAAATAGGGTTTATACTGACAAAATTCCACGAGTTTTGGTGAATGTCTATTTCTGCAGGGGGGATATCAGGAAATATGGAGGAAAGGCCCACATGTCATGATTACATAGAGATAAACATCATTCGTAGAATCAAGGATACTCTAGAAGGGTCAAGAAGGCGCGGGAAGGAACCAGAGGCTGAGCGGGCCTAGGGGCAGGGCGCCCACCCTACCCCTTAGGGCGACCACCCTAGGGTTAAGCCCAATGGGCCTCTGCCTGTGGGACCATCTCTCCACCGCCTTTGAGATCACATTAGGCCCTCCATCAAGGTTGATTTGATCCGACGGTCGACGTTCATTTGAGGAGCCTATATAAGGAAGGCCCCCTGACCCTGAGGAGGAGAGCCTCTCTGACCTAATTCATTATTCATCATCCATCTCAAGAGGAGAAGCCCCTGATCAAGCCCTAGAGCCACCACATCAACTAGATAGCTATATAGGATTAGAACTAGAAGGAGTCAATCTTCGGTTGGTTTCTAGATCTGTCAAGAGGATTCTTGGTAATTATCTCTCTAGGTCTTCCTTGTTATTCCTTTGTTCTTCAATATTATGAACATGACTTTGCTCTACTTAATTATATTGTTTATGATTTTACTCTATTCGTTTATGTTCTTAGTTATATTGTTCTTAGTCTATTATGATTATATACTTGGCTTAGTTAGATCTAAATCATATCCATGTTTAGGATCGTATAGAGTTTATCCACCAGTACTATGGGTAAATGATATATATTGTGTAGGCGTGATGCCTAGACCGTATTTATCTGCGATTGTACCCTACATTCTGGATCATGAGGTAGTTCGCGGGAGTGACAGTCCTGTTGAGTCCTTTGTAGTCCTCCTCCCGTTTGTAGGGCAGGCAGAGCAGTACTATTAAGGGGAAGTGATTGCTATGTTCTTCATCTTCCTTAGTAATACTCACTACACAAGAATATCTCTTTTCTTGCAATGATTGCCAAGTGTAATTGCACTAATCATAGTATGCTAGACTGTATAGTTAAGAATGACTTAGGAAATATCTTTGTAGTTCGTACTAATTCCATGCTAATGACTTGCTAGAATATCTATTGAGGTTCTTATCATTATCTTATGTGGCTACATATATGCTGATCAGTATTTATCTTTTGTCACTATACATTCATTATCTATATCTTATGTGACACTTATCTTGTACTAAAGAACCGAGAACGGCGACCAGAGGGGGGTGAATGGGAGCCTCAAATTTCTCTCGAAATATTCGAGCCACTCTTCCCAAAAACTACCCCAACAAGCAAGCTTAATTCACCAGCAATATCACGACCCTAGAGAGGGTGGATACCTATGGTGATGACCAAGAGGTACAGCGGATCTTCCGGAAACCAAAAACTCAAACCGAGACACCGATAGTGTGGCTCTCAAACCCTAGAGAGAAGAGAAGAGAGCTCACCCAAAACTACTTATGAGAACTGGTCTCACAAGTGCTTCATCAAGTTCCCTGTGTGATTACGAAACAAACGTGACAAACGGAACTCAATTCGGAGTCCGGATGAGGGAGAAACGACCAAAACAAAGACGAAGAAAATCCTGAAAAACCTTGCTGGAAGGCCGACGAACGCTGGCGATGGACGGTCCGTTGCAGCGTATGTTGCAGCGTCCGACGCCCCCAAAAAATCAGCCCGAAACAGCCCCAGGCGACGGACACTCGGCTAGGGAAAAGGCAGCGTCCGACGCCAGCGACCGACGCCCCCGAAAACTGCGCAGTGAACACGAAAAACGCCGGAACTCTCTCATTTCAACTCCGATTGAATCCAAACTTTGTGGGGAGGTTTCTAAGGTATATGTGACTCTACTCTTGGAGTATCTAGTCCATCCTTCCCTCACAAATTTGTGAATCAAAGATGAACGAAGAAAACACAGTGGAAAACAAGCCAAAATGCAAACGGATCGATCTCTTTGCTCACCCCATCCTAGCCCGATTCCTTCGGTGGATTTGATCACAAGGGGTAGCAGCAACTTTCACTTCAAGTGGAATTCCAAAACCTGCAGCGAGGAGGGAGATCGAGCGGAGGGAATCAAGAATGAAAAAGCCAAATCACGAAGAACACGAGCAACAGGGGACTCGATCACAAAATCAAAGCCACCATGGCTTACGAAGGGTAAGGCCTCTGATTCCCACCAAAAAACGAGTGTGAATTCTTACAAAGGTTGGAGGGATCAACCTAGGGACCTCATGAACTAGAGAGAGGCTAGAGAGAGAGAGTTGGTGCCAATGATTAGGGTTCAAGAGCTGGGATGAGGGATACCCCTTCACCCCCTACTTATCGGGCTTTGGCTATTTCCCAAAGACCGCCCTAGATACATTGAGTGAACTACCTAGCCTAAGCATTGCAGTCCAAGCTCCGGAAAATATCTCCCGCATTTTGAATGGACGGCCCCGCTTCCTGCTGGGAGTTGCCGTCACCTCAACGCAACTTCCAGGATTCCGCCACGTGCCATCCCCGCTTCCTAGGAAGCTCCGCCTAGGTTTTTGAGGCCCAAACCCAGGAAACCCGCCACCGGTAGCTTTGGGCTCAACTACCGAACCCCGAGTTTTGAGGCCCAAACTCAGAAACTGTCCTCAGATGGTTTTGAGGCCCATACCACCAAACCGCTCAACTCGAGCCACCTTGTCTTCGCCCGTTCGGACTCCGAGTCCCATGAGCCTCCGCTCGACCCGCTCGTCCACCGTCTTGACTCGGTCGACTCGTTCTACCTCCATGTCTTCTCGCACTTCCCGGTGCCAAGTACTAGCCACCACAGCTAGTCCGTCGGCGCCCATGGTCCCTCACTCCGAGCCCCGCTTCCACCCTTCACCGCTCTTAGTCCATCGACACGGCAAGCCTCTACTCAACCTTCTCCGTGCCATTGACCACTGTCACTAGGCATAGTACCTACACACCACAAGCCGATAGATAGGCACACACTTGCTTTCGCAAGGATTAGATGTAAGCCACTCAAACTGAACCGCTCAAGTGTTGGGCAATCACTCATCACAAAACTGAACTACATGGGTACTTATCCACCATGTGTTCGCATGTTGAGATAGATGAAAACTCTCCATTACACATGCAGCTATACTCATTAATCATCATTATTTATTGCTCATTTATTCCTTAGTATCCCTTCCCAGTGGTAAAAATATAAATAACGATACCTGGAATACTCCTGGTTAAAATCTGTGCGCTTGCAGAAACACATTTATGTTTCATTAGAGCAATTACATATTTCAATACCACACCTCTTTGGCATGCTGGGGATGACAACCTAGCTTAAGTGTCATAAGAGATGCCAACAAACATTTTTGGCGCCATTGCCGGGGAAGGTTGATTAGCTATTAAAAGGAATAAATGAGTTATCACTTGCATCACTAATGTGATTGAGAAAACATCAATTCTCTACTCGTACAGCCTTACCCTTGATCTTTGCCTATTATTTCTATCATCTTTATGCAGGGTAATGTATGAATAGATTTGATCTTCCAGACAATTTTGTTGAGAATCTCGAAGCATTATTCAGAAGGACAAAAGCCAAGCTCAAGAAAGTAATAGAATCATCATCATCTCAGCTTGAAGCTTCATCCAGTCAAGAAGATCATCGAAACATCGTTCGAGAATTGACAACAGAGATCGAAGCCATGGCAGACAAGTCAATCCGTGAGTTCTCAGCCCCCACCACGGACAACATCCGCACTGGACCTGCTACGAACATTGATCAGTCATTTGAGCTCAAGCCTGCGCTCATCAACATGGTGCAAGCAAGCCAGTTCTGTGGGAAAGCACACGAAGATGCTAGTGCTCATCTCTAACACTTCCTGGAGATTTGTAGCACATTCACTATCAAGGATATCCCCAGAGACGCAATACTACTTCACCTTTTCCCATTCTCACTCTTGGGAAGAGCGAAGCAGTGGTTCTATGCAATCAAGGAGAATAATACTACGTGGGCACTATGTTCCACCAATTTACTAGCAAAGTTCTTTCCCATGGGGAAGACCAATGCTCTCCGTGGGAAGATTTCAAGTTTTCAGCAACAACATGACGAGTCTGTTCCAGAAGCATGGCTAGGCTGTTTGGAGAACGCCGCGATGCGTTTGGAGAGGTCATCGAACACTGTGGGAGTGTTTTGCAGAGGTCGCTGAACGTCGTATGCGTTTTGCAGAAGTCGTCGGATATCATGACGAAATGGTGACGATGGACGTCGACGAGGTCGGTGACGAGGGTCGTGATGTGTTATTTGATGAGGGATGACGAGGATGGTGGCGAGTCGACGACGAGGCTAGCTATGGGGCGAACCATGGTGATGAGGGACAATGAGGTCATCGGCGAGGTGAGTCATGGCGACGAGGTTGGCGGCGAAGAACAACGAAGGCCGTCGACAGGATGGCGGTGGGATCGACGAGGGACCACCGACGGGATCGACAGCAAGGAGCGATGAGGGATAGCCGATGGGATCGACGACGAGGAGCAACGAGGGCCACCAACGTGGTCGCCAACGAAGAACGACGAGGGACGCCAACATGGTCGGCGGCGAAGGACGATGAGGGCCGCCAACGGCGGGATTGGTGACGATGGCTGCTGATGAGGATCGGCGGCGGAGCGCGATCGGCGACACCAAATAAATCCGATTTGATCTTGTTTGATGTTTGTTGTCATCGTGATCGAGCAAACGACGTGGCTCGGGCGACTTGCTGACGTGGTTTGCGTGGTAGCTTGGACATCTTGATCTAGTCGGACGAGGTTGATCTTGTCGTGAAGACGTGGAGAAGCAGCAACAAATCTGCGTAGTCGTTTGAGTAATTCTGTGTCGGCGTGGGAGCATAAGGCCGTCACCTCACCCGTGCTTGTTCGTCGTTGTACGTGATTTAGCAACGATTTAGATGCCCTTTTGACTCACGGATGCTTCCCGGCAAGATGCGGACCACCAATGATTTAGAATGATGAAACGTACGTTTGGATTCCGGGGAAAAATAATTACGTGCGTATGTAGACACCCAGATACATGGTATATATCATATGATATTAGATTAGAAAATGAATACGGAGTGTTGACTTAGCTTCCTAGTTAAAACGAGGTCGGCGGTGAGGCGCGATCGCTAGGGGTCGACGAGGGGTGATGAGAGTCGTGGCGCGCCGTCGACGAGGGACGGTGAGGAACGATGACGAGATCGGTGGCGAAGGTCGTCGGCGTGGGCTGCTGACGAGGTTGACGAGGAGGTCGGCGATGAGGCTAGCAACAAGGTGAGCCATGGCAAGTTGATGACGATCTCCGAGGCAAGGACGTTGCTGTCGGCGGTCCGGATCGTAGATCCAATCTGGTCATGACGAGGGACGACGAGGGCAGCGGTGAGTCGACGACGAGGGTCATCGACGAGATGGGTCATGGCGATGAGGTCGGCGACTAAGAACGACGAGGGCCGCCAATGGCATCGGTGGTGGAGGACGACGAGGGGCCTCCAACGTGGTCGGCGGCGAAGAACGACGTGGGGAGCTATGGCGAGTTGATGACGATCTCCGTGGCAAGGATGGTACCGCCGCCGGTCTAGGTCATAGATCCGATATGGTCATGACGAGGGCCACCAACGTGGTCGGCGGCGGCGGACCATTGATGAGAGTGACGATGAGGGGACATCGACAAGATCCATCGACGCGGGCCGTCGACGGGGGAGATGATCGCTTGACAAGCCATGATGTCGTTGCACACACCCCCTACCTGGCGCGCCAACTTTTGACAAAATATACGTCGCAGTCTACCTAGGGGTACCATACGGTAGTATATTGTAGGCGGAGGCATGGCGACGACGGTCTAGCGTAACACAGAGAGCATAGACATGGCGATTTAGACAGGTTCAGGCCGGCAAATCGCCGTAATACCCTACGTCCTGTGTTCTGGTGGTTGTATTGATCTGAGATATAGATTACAAGATGTGATGAGATCGTGTTTTGGGGGGTCCCCTGTCCCTCCTTATATATGCCGAAGGAACATGGTTACAAATAAAGTAGCCAATATGGTACTATTCGTGCGGTGCACGTCGTGTGCCGTACGTCTACGTCTTGTTGGTTGGCCCACCTCCAGGTCGGGAGGCCCATATAGTTCCCTGGGGATATGCTGAGGTAATATCCCCAATAGGTTGCAAGATAGAAAGGAAAAGCACATCGGGCACTTGTCAATTGCTTGGAAGATCACTAGTGTCATGGTCATCAAAGAAGCAAAATAGTGTGGCACTCTCTACCGCCAAAGCCGAGTATATTAGTGCAGGGAGTTGTTGTGCACAAATCCTTTGGATGAGAGCTACTTTGAATGACTTTGGAGTCAAATTCAAGCAAGTGCCTTTGCTATGTGACAATGAAAGTGCAATCAAGCTCACCAACAATCCGGTTCAACACTCAAGAACAAAGCATATTGATGTCCGCCACCATTTCATTAGAGATCATTAATTGAAAGGGGACATTTCTATCACTAGTGTTAGCACCGAAGATCAATTGGCTGACATCTTTACCAAGCCACTAGATGAGAAAAGGTTTTGCATGGAATGAGTTGAACATACTTGATTTCTCCAACATGAGTTGATGCACCCCCACTTATATGACATGCCTCTACTCCAACAATGCAAGGTAAAAGTTGATATGAGAGCATTCATGCATACCTTGTTAGGACTTGTATAGAGCATATAGTCATCACTCATGCTTCTAGGCTCACTCATGAAAAACTAAATGTATTTGATGCTTATATGGTACCACTATACTTCTATGAGTTGATATGATCTAGTGGTGGCATATGACATGTTGATGTGCTTGCAATCCTAGTGTTTGATCTATGTCTATGAACTCAAAGTGTTTAATTCAACATAGGCAAGATTACCATCTTAGCATGTGTGAACAAGCTTGTCTATCGTTTAAACCAAATTAAATATCTTGGGCAAGTAGCTTAGTTCAAATCAAAGTTGAAAACATTCTTTCACTCTATCTCACACTAAGGGGGAGCTAAACCTTGAATATCTATAATTGGTCCCACCTTTTTGTGTCAATTGGATGACAAAGGGGGAGAAATTATGAAAAGACATGAACAAGGGGGAGAAACATGAAAAATAGGGGAGAAATAACAAAAGGGAGAAAATGAAAAATCTTTTTGAAATGAGAACATACAAATAGGAGGAGCAAGCTCATGAACACCTTGTTGCATTTGAATGCTTGCATCCTCATATGTATTGTTGCACAAGTACTTAAATCCAATATTCATGCTTGTGTGGTGTTTGCTAGTGATCCAAATTGAATGATGATTGATCAACTAGCATGCATAGGTTGATTAGCTCGAACCCATGAACTTTCGAGTAATTGTAATTTCAAGTGGTGTCTTGCTAATCATGGTGCTAAGGGTGATTCTAAATTCCGCACTCTGATGGTATCACGCTTCAAAGGTATACTCTTACACCTTAGCATCATTTGGTAGCAATTTCCTCTCCCACAATGCCTATCTATACATATGTGCAAAACTTGAACCAAATTCATGAAGCACATATGTAGGGGGGCTAATAACTACCAAAACCGAAATTGAGTATCTTGTCCAAATCTTAAATATTTGATTAAAATGCTTGGACAAGCGACTCAAGTTCAAAATGATTATATTTCATATCTTCATGGAAGGGTTGTCATCAATTACCAAAAAGGGGGAGATTGAGAGTCTCCCATGTGTTTTGGTTTTGAGTAATTGATGAAACTCATCTAAGTACTAACCTTGGATCTCTAAGTGTGAATCATGAGATAGGTTGGTACATGCCATGTGATGGAGCAAGGTGGATCAAGTGGATGGCACAAGCTCTAGCATGGTGGTGGAAAGGAAAATGGTGTGAAGGCAAAGGTGATTGCTAGGAACCATTTTCGGTTTGGTGATCAAGACATTATAGAGGATGTGATCACATTTAGGATAGATAGCCGTATTATCAAGGAGGGAGCTCTTAAGTATGATTACGGTTATCATGTGCCACTAGGTTCATATGCATTGCATTAAATCAATTGAACTAGTGAAACAACCAACTTAATCCAAGATAATTGTGAACTAAAAGCTAACACTCGTGCACACGTGTTGGGATCACTTAGTGTTGGCTCTTGGAAGCTTGGATAAGTTGGAGAGGTTGTTTGGACTCTGTTTGGAGGTCCGGACGCTAGGGTTTCGGTGTGTCCGGACCATCGCGTGTGCGTCCGGACACACACCCTAAGCTGGCCTTGCTGTGGATAGAGGTCCGGACGCTCAACTCTGGACGCAGGGTCCGGGGTTTGGAGCTCCCTGTTGCTCTCTGTGTTGAAGGTCTGGACGCAGGCGCTTGTCCGGATGGTCGAACCGGACATGCGTCCGGAGGTGAAGCCGACTCAAGGGAGCTCTCGGGTGCGCTCGGGGTCTCGGGAAAATATTTCTGGACCCCGTGAACAGTCGAGTCCGGACGCCACTGTGGCGTGCGTGCGGAGGCACGTGGCGCGCTGCAGTGCGAGCGGGAAAGCGGACGTTTGAATCGGCAAGTGACCGGACGCGTAGCCGTTGGTCCGGACGGCGCGTTGTGCGCGACTGGAGGCTGCGTCCGGAGGTGAACCAGTGGAGCTTCTCTATGTGTGGGGAGGGCATCCGAACGCTGTTGATGGTCCGGACCCCCCACTGTTTCTTGCGTCCAGAGGTGGCACAGAGAGCCTGTTTTGAGGGAAAAAACGGCTAGTTGTGAGTATAGGCTATATAAGGTGATATGGCCGGCCCTTTGGGCGATCTCTTGCACATTCTATTCACTCACGCAATTGTGCTTGCTTGAGAAGCTTCCACCACTCATCCTCTAAACATATTTGACATATTCTAGAGAGATTGAGTGAATCCAAGTGCATTGCTTTGTTGATTGCATACTAGTGGCACTTGGTGATCGTCGTCATCGCGGAGCTCTTGTTATTCTTAGAGGATGCCACCTCCTAGACGACTTGGTGCGACGAGGATCGTTGAGCGGAGGAAGGTGATTGTCTCCGACTCCGATCGGTGGATTGTGAGGGGTTCTTGAACCTACCCCGCGGGAGTTCGCGAAAGGTATCTCTAGTGGAATCCGCGTAGCTTGTGGATCCCCATCTTGTGTTGGTTGTGCGGCACCCTTCAACGAGTTTGTCTTTGATTGCCAATTAGCGCGTGAACCTCAAAGTGGGTGTATCGCTACAACGGGGACTAGCTTGTTGGCAAACAAGTGAACCTCGGAAAAAAAATCTTGTGTCAACTTGTCTCTACCGAGGATTTCTCTTGTTGATTGATTGGCTCTTCATTGGTATTCTCTTCGTGGCGGTATAACCCTTCTAACTCTAGCTTTGCATTACATTTGTTCATACTTGCAAAGTAGAGTAGTTGTCTAGCTTGTGTAGCTTAGTTAGAGCTTTCTAGGTTGCTAGCTTTGTTGTGTGACTTAGTATTCATCTTGCTAGTAACTAGAATTGGTAGGTGGCTTGCCCAACCTTAGAGCTAGTGCAAACTTGCTTACGCCGTATTTTATTCTAACAAGTTTACTAAGTGTTGTTGTAGAAAATTTAATTAGGCTATTCACCCCCCTCTAGCCATTCCTAGACCTTTCACTTATATAGCCTCCTCAAATGAACATGGGTCGTTGGATGAAACCAACCTATATGAAGGGTTTAGATTCATCCTCAAAGGCGGTGGAGCACGATCCGCGAAGTTGACACTGATTGGAGGAGTAGGGTGGGTGCCCTAGGGGCTATGGCAGGCGCCCTGGCTCCGGGACCGATCCGCCTCTCGTTCGTTCTCGTGTCTCCTAAAACCTTCTAGAGTACAGAAAATTATGCGGTTGATAATTATCTCTATGTAAACATATGACATGTGAGCCTTTCCTTGGTATTTCCTGATAACCCTCTACAGAAACAGACATTCACTAAAACTCGTGGATTTCTGTCAGTATAAACCCTAATTCTAGCTATTGGTTTCATTTAGATCATTTTCCTTGTTTAGTTGATGGTTAAAATTGGTACTTAAGGACCGTCAACAACTCCCCAAGCTTACCTTTTGCTCGTCCCTGAGCAAAGATGTACTGAATGCTGGATCAGGAGTTGCTACAATGCTTTCACACCTTAAAGGTACACATGCGTTCAACCAAGAATTCTCCTCTAGATTAGAGTAAACTATTCTGACTTTCAAACTTACCCATATTACCTTTAATCATGGGGCTTATAGCCATCACTTGGGTCTCGAGCAATTGAAAAATAGAATGATCAAGCCAAGCACTATGTCTCAAGCTCTTCACTTTACCTTCATCTTGGAGTTTTGCAAAGTTTTCAAAATAAAACTCAAAGTCTCTTTTGTATAACCCTCTCAAGTCTCTCTATATGTGGTATTTGTGGATCCTTGCCAAAGGAATAATGGTGTTATGCCTACTCTCTCACCCTATAACTAATAGGAAATATATAGAGTTCATATGTGGGGAGAAACAACACATACATACTTGCAAAACATATATTGTAAAGTCAAACAATGGATCCAGAGAAACATGGCATACAATCAAATTAAGATGTGCATGTACATGAGATATACGGTGGATATATAATGGTGGATACATGAGGGTGTATGGTGGAAACCTAAGTCTATTCTGCTCCTTAAATATATATATATATATATATATATATATATAGCTAGCTACAAAATATCCTATTCTGTAGCCAGGCCATCCGACTCGCTACCCATGAACCAGGGACGATTTGGACCAGGAGGCGTTCGTTGCATGCATGCAAATGACCGCCGGATCAGGTAATTAAGCCGAGCTGACAATCAATTTCTGGAAGTTATTGTTGTGTCTAACCGTAATTGGTCCTCTTGATTAGATCATGTTGATTTCAGAAAATCTAGTTGACCTGCCATATGTGCATGCAAGGATCGTACCGACCATGACTCACTTGCTATAATCACGATTGGAAATTACCATGAACTGATTACGTTAGGTAACAAAGTTACTAGAATTAGTTGCCAAGTTACTATAAAATTTTACTATTGTACTAATTACGGTAATTTATATGTTTGGAGACGATAATTAGGATATGTTACCACAATTTAGCGCCATGCTGGTACTGTAACACGCACACGCAAGCACTTCATGCATGCGAGTTTACGAGAATATATTAAGAGCTTTAATTTATCGCCGTGACAGATGTAAATGTTTTTGTTCCGAGAATACAACATATATATCTTGTTCACAAAAAAATAGTAAAGTAACAGGATTATGAGAATACTCTACATACTATATATGGGTAACTGAAGAGCAGTATACAAGTTGAACTTAATGCATGTTCATGCGTTACGAGAAGCTGAGCACAGTGACAAAACCAATTTTATCGTAAGTTTTGATTAAATAATTTGAATTTTTTGGACAAAATTAGCATTAGAAAAGATTTACCATGATATTTCATGAACTAGTTACTATAATAATGCATATTTACAAAAATTCTATTTATGACAATACTAATGATATTTACGAGATGATATTACGAGAATTCTTATTATGAATTTTTTCTCCAACATATATAACTAACATTGATATTTACTATAAATGGCTATTATGAATATAAGTATTTACAAGAGTTTTGGACTGTGATTGACGATAAGAATTAATAAGAATGCTCAAAATTACCATAACATAGCATAAGTTACATCATTTTTTACTAGAACATTTTGCTTACTCTACTAATAACGACAATACGAACATTATTTACAAGAATTTTCACACTCGTCGGCTCATCCGGCGCAACTTCTAACTAGTACTACTAATCCATATACATGATCCCCGTTGAAAAAAATATAGAACAGTAACCGGCAGATATATCACATATCATTGCTCGTATTGAGGATGGGAAACTCCTTTGCACATATCAATGCTTTGAGGTGGCCGCACGTACGTCAACGCCACAACGGGGAGCTCCGGACTCGCCGTGCCCTCCATGAGTTCGTCGTGGATCAGCCGTCGCCCAGATCTGCCATGGGAGGGCGAAGTGGAGTGGGCACCGTATGGAGGGCGGGGCTGCCACCAAGGTCGACGCGGTTGAGGTCCCCGTGGGTCACGCGGTGGAAGGTCGACGCTGCAGGGAGCGCGAGCAGGGCCGGCCATGGCCTAGTTAGCGGCCTGGTGGTGGTCTCTGCTAGCTGGGCTGCGCGTCGGGGCTGCGCTGGTCCGCCGTGTGTGCCGAGCCTCCGCTGCGACGCCGAGCTCATGGGATCAATGCATGCATGAAGCAGATGAAGTGACTGATGAACAAAATCAAGAACACACCTATGGAATTTTGTTAATTACTCACCTGTCTCCTTAGCTATCTCGCTCAATCAGACATTCGGACGGGGATCAACCGGGTGCAGGACGAAACAAACAGGCTGGTACGCGAAGGTTTTTGTGGTCAGTAAAATAAATGATGGACTTCAGCGCGGTGTTTATAGGCGGCCATTTAGGGGAAATAAACCAGCGCTAATTTGGAAAGTGAATTATTGCCGGCTATTAATTGAGCCATGCATGCAACGGTTTCATGAGGCTCGGGCTGCAACGTTTGTCAACCGGCTTCTAGTTTGGATCCGGCTACAAAATAATTTTATTCTGTAGCTTACTATAAAGTAATAGTTCCATATATATATATATATATTTGTCTTTTGGAATTTTTGAGAGAACTTGAGTTTGCTTTCTTTTTCTCTTCATTTTTTTAGATAGGCGGGCATCTAAGTACTCATTGTTTTGATAGGACACTTGTCCATATTTTACTCTATTTTTTTTACAACCCCAAGTCTCCTTCTATAATAAAACTTTTGAGAGATGATAACAAGAAAATCTTTGGAGCAGTTCCATCTGTGGTAATGAAATATATAGACAGGGTGAAGTAGAGCACTTTTCTGGTGGATCTGAATGGCATATATGTGGATGCGTACTTCTAGGATAGAAGTAGCGTATATGAGTGGAGTGTACGTGATCTTGATTTTAAAAACATGACAAGTCTCTAGGGGTCAACAAAGCTTGACAAAACTCAATGCAAATATAAGTAGTAAATATGGTAGTGAATGTTTTCCTAATCTACCAGGTATGTATATATGGCTGTGGTACGAATTCAAGGTCTCGTCATACAGAAACTTATCATGTAATATTTTTAATTTTCAAAAGATAAATTCTCCAGAACTCTAGTATTGCAAGGAACAAGATAAATAGTAGCATAGACTTTTTCATATCATACCTATCAACTACCTAGTCTTAGGTCAAGCATTTACAACCCACAAGTTTTAAGTTCAGAGTAAATCTTCTATCAAAATAGTTATGTCTAAAACTCGGAAGAATTCAAGGCTGAAAACTATGTACTTGAAAGGAATTACGGCAGAGCAACTATTCATCATTTCCATAGAGTTATCTTCAGAGTTCTTCATTTTATTATTGGCAACTTTTAAACACACCTATTATTATTACTAAATAGAAAACTCTATTAAGGATAAAGTAGATAATGAAAATTCCATAGATATAAAAAAATATCTAAGTTGTAACTCTTGTGATTTATAACTATTTAAATGTGAACCTTCATGTGCTCACATTTTTTGAATTAATTTATATAACTAATATCTAAGTAAACCTAAGTGAATAAGGATAGTTACCTGGGTACATGATGGTGCTCTCCCCCAAACTAGATGTTGGCATAGTCATTCATTTAGATAGTGTAGACTTACTTCACTTCTCTAAGACTTCAAAGATTGATAGTTGATGTAGTGGTACTTCTCAAAGTAGTTGAAGATATCTAATCCTGTCTAATTTTTCTAAATCCTGCTAAACTCAAATAGACAACAAAACTCGTGGAACAGTTAAGCGTTAGCGGTAAACCATTTATGCCTTGATTGCCTAGAGCCTTGCATAATTTGAATATTCAAATATATTTTTAGATTTTCAATTTTATATGCAAATGACTAATGCACTATTTTTTATGCCTCCACAGTAAATAGTTGGAAGACTTATTCACTGGGGCTTAAAGATTTTTTCTTTTTATAATGCAATGCAGTGCAATAATATAGATATGCTATGATCAAGATGATTATGCAATGGATTATACTAAGGATGATATATATATAAATAGTACTACAAATATTTATGGAAAGTAAATATGCTAGAGTGCAACTAATGCAATGCAGAGGAAAATAAATATGCAGATAACTTACCAAGTTTACCTTCCGGCTAAGGTTCGGAGATTTAGGTCCGTCGAATCGGACCTCTGTTCTGGTTCAAATGTCTTAAGGAGCATGGTCCAATCCTGATGAATTCTTGGATGTTTTCTCTTCTTTTGTTGGTGTTTCCGATGAAGTCTTTTTCCTCTTCCACACTTCCTCAGTCTGAGGTTCTGCTTCTTCTTTCCTCTATAGCAGGTGATACATCCTCTGTTGGTGGCACGACTTCTTGCTCAGGAGAACTCTTATCTTTATTATTGAATTGATATTCATATCTTATTAATTATCCCAGATAGTCTGTTCATCCATCCTTGGTAGCTTGTTTCTTCTCTTTAGGAAATTGGAAGTGGATGATTTAATGGAGATGATTGCACTAGTGGTTTTGAGGAAAGATCTTCCTCGAATGAGGTGAACTTCATCTTCATCTCTCATATCCAGAACCATGAAGTTGACAGGAATATAGTGATCTCTGATCATGATGTCTTTTGTTATTCCCTCCCGAAATCAGAATTATTGGTCTACTAGTTGTAGTTGCACATATGTCTAGTACAGTGGTCTATTGCCATATAAATGTTGGTGGGCCACCTTAGACACTATGTTACTGCTTGATCCAATATTGCAGAATATCTTGTAGAATGTACTTTCCTTGATCTTGAAATCATTGGTAGGTACTCCTGGATCTCCCAACTTAGCGAGGTATTGTGATAGAAGGAGTTGATCATACCCTGAATCAATAGTGCTAATTATCTAGATCTTCTCTTGGTTGTTGAGCTTTACTCTTCCTCCTTCTATTGTTGATGTTCTTATTTCTTGTAGAAACAGTTGTATCCTCGTAGATGTATGACCTCTTAGGATGAGTAAGAGCGTTGAGTGTATGTCTCATGAAAGTGAATCTCTCCTTCCCATCCTTGATTGTGAAACATATCTTGGCACTCCACCTATTTCTTCAACCTCAAAGTCTGCCGATACAAATGTGTGTCCAACTCCTATGAAGCTATCTTCAAGAACTCCCTTGGGATAGCATCGTGTCTGATCTAGAAGTTGGCATGATGTTGACACTTGCTCCAAGGTCACAGACCACTTCTTTAAAAGTGTAAGCTCCAATGGAGATTGGAATGACAGGTCTCCCTGGATCTCCTTTCTTCATTGGTAGGATGTCATCCACCCATGCTCTTGATGGCATGGTGAAGAAGTGTCCTGCTTAAACAAGGCAAAGATCAAGTGCATGGGCTCTCCTGGTGGAAAAAACACCAATAAAACCAAAAGTTTATTCATTCATCTCTAACCTAAATATATTTGAGCAAGATTGAGTTGTATTTAGCCATGATATGAGTGATCAGACCAGAGGATGAGCATGAATGTAGAATTTCATAAACACATGGCTAATCAGATTGCTTTAACTCATGGAAAGATTGTCTAATTTGTTTTTACATGATTGAGATTATCATCTTCCAAGGTTGGATGTGCAACATTTTAGATGGTTAATACTATGAGATTAAGAAGTGGTACTAGGATCAAGTTTTAAAGAACTAACATGTGGAGATAATCAGGTTGGATCAAGTAAAGTTGCAGCTCAAACATGTTTAGATCTTTATTTATGTGAATACCAGAATCAAAGAAAAACTTCTAGAGTGGTGATTACTTACCTTTGCCTTTGTCATTGAAGAATGATGGTATTGTATCCCTCATGGAAGCTTCCCTTCATTGTCTGATTGTGCATTAACGGCTTGTCTCCTCTGTTTCACTCTTCTCTCATCCTTGTTCTTCTGATCTTGACATCTCTGATGGGTTTTCTTGAATTTTTGTTCACCCTCTTCCATGGATTGAGTGGCTTGATAGATTTTGTTGTTTGTCACATGTCTTCTACTTGCTCCATGGAATTTATCTATCCTTGATGAATTAGATACCTCTCTCTTGTGAACGTTGTTTGAAGTTCATGTGTATATCTCTAGTGTGAGTTCATCTCGGGACTTCCCAATTTAATATTGAAAGTTTTCCCGCATTGGTTAATCCAACAAAATATCCAATATCTACTCTAGTATACTATCGGTTCAAAAATCAACCTAGACTCCACGTCTAATTTGATTTAGGAAGACCTTTTACCTAAGCACCACGCTTAATTTAAAAGACTTTAGAGGTAATATCCAAATACCTTTTGATTTAATCTAAGCACCATGCATAATTTAAAAGACATATGGACATTCTTCAAAACCTAAACATACACTATAGAAAACAAAGGTAGCATGAAAGTATTATAGAGATTTACTTAAGTGAGGATGAGGGAGCATGATTTGTATTTAGTATTTTGAGCATGCCTTAAAGGTAGGGACAACTAAGATAATGTAGCAACAAGGCAAAAGATGTTTTTATGTCGGTTTATCTCCCAAGCTTGAATTTTGCAAAAATCAAGATTGGATGAATAAAATTCAATGTTGCATGATGATTGTTGGACATACCTTATGCTTATCATTCCTTCATTCTTTCTGCTTTATACCTAGAAAGGTTAGTGACAAAAATACCCAAAGGAATATAATCATATAATTCTATGCTCGCTTCACAAAGGTAGGCAACAAAAAGGTGAATAAACATGTTAAGACACTAAGCTTGTCGTAGGGAAACCTTTCAAGATATGTTTTTAGTGACATGGTTTCCCTACTATTACCTATCTCAAGATTTATCACAACGAGATCTACAATATTTATGATAAACATAAGCATCGACAACCACCTTTTTAAAGTTTTTGGAAACAGAAAGCGTTAGGGTGTTGGAGATGTCATGTGTGGTAATAATAGAGAGACCAATGGGTATGGGAGATGTCTCATATGAGCATGGATTTAAAGAGATAGTTATGGAATAGATTCCATGCTCATTGATATCATCTTCCTCTCCAATCTCTATGGTTGATTCTTCATGTAAGTTCAAAATTCCACTTGGATTGGTAACTCTCAAATTGGTATTGTTTGGGGCCTCCTCTGTACTTGGATAATTCATATTTTCAAATGGAGTTAAAACTAAATCAAGACTAGAGAAAGATTTCTCCCAAACCATGGCTATACAAGCAGAGCAAAGCTCATAGATATTTATAAGAATAGGGTGTGAAGATGGTGGAGTCTCCAACAAGACACCCTTTGGAGTAGAGTATTTATATATGTGGTAAGAGGAATATGGTAAGGTGAGAAAGATGGTAAACAGGAAAAAGGAAAAAGGTAAATGGATGAACTCGGTTCGAAACTAGAACAACTACCGTTCCCCGGCAATGGCGCCAGAAAGCTTGTTGATATTTCTTAATGCACACAGATAAATCCGTAAGCGCACGGATACTGCTGTAGCTTTCACCCAGGAGTCTTCCAAAAGGGTATCGATTTCCATGGGGAACGCGAAGTGAACTAGAAAAGAACTAAGAGCGTCCAAGGGTGGATAAGATAAATGGGTAGAGACATTTTAGAGTTTTCTAAGGGGTTTATCTAATCAAAGGTCCACTATACTCTACTTACTAGGAGCAACAGTACCTTCCCGACTCTCGAATAAGACTGGGAAAAAGGTAGTCAGGGGAGGCTGCCAAAAGCTCTACAAAAACACCAACCCGAACGTGGTGGACTACAAAGGCCTTATAGAGCTATCACCTTTGGGGCTACCACAACTATCCGTAGGATTGGGCGCAAACTCAGGTAAACTCTTGTCTAGACACCACGTCTACACTATCGATTACTACTCTAGTCCCGTACGAAAACTAGAGCACTCAATACGAGCGAAGATCCCATAAACAGAATAAAGTAAGAACTAAAATAAGATACTTAGAAATAATAAATGAAGAACCAGGAGATTGCTCTGAACCAGATGCTAGAAAGGTACAATGTTGAGGAAGATCCAATAGATCCGGCTCCTCCTAGCTCTCTCCTACTCTCTCTCACTTCTAATTACAACTAGATGAACTAGAACTAGAAGAACTAGATCTAGACAACTAGAGGGACCTCTCTCCTTCTCTAATTGAAACCCTAGCTTTTGCTCTGGAGAAGAATAATGAGATGAGATAATCCTCAGGGGGATCAAGGGCCTTGCTTATATAGCCTCCTCAAATGAACGTGTGCTGTTGGATCAAACTGACCTATATGAAGGGTTTTGATTCATCCTCAAAGGCGGTGGAGCACGATCCGCAAAGTTGACACTGATTGGCAGGAGGAGTAGGGCGGGCGCCCTAGGGGCTATGGCGGGTGCCCTAGCTCCGGGCCCGATCTGCCTCTCGTTCGTTCTCGTGTCTCCTCGAACCTTCTAGATTACAGAAAATTATGCGGTTGATAATTATCTCTATGTAAACATGACATGTGGGCCTTTCCTTGGTATTTCCTGATAACCCCCTGTAGAAATAGACATTCACCAAAACTCGTGGAATTATGTCAGTATAAACCCTAATTCTAGCTATTGGATTCATTTAGATCCTTTTCCTTGTTTAGTTGATAGTTAAAATTGGTACTTAAGGACCGTAAACAATGGGCATGTAGAACACCGTGCGGGCATGGCGAACGTGAAGAGAGCACCTGCCATAGGGCATCGTCACCCTCCTTCCGCCGGTGTTGTCGAGGTAAACATCCGCGTTGTAGAAGTGTTTCCACAACGCGAAGTTGGGCTCCACCCCCAACATTCCCTCCAACATCGCCGTGAAGGCCGCAAGGTGGAGGATGGAGTTGGGATTGAGATTTTGGAGCTCAATCCCGTAATGCTCGAGTATCCCATGGAAGAAGTGGTGCGGTGGTGTCGGATACATAATTTAATGGCAAAATTCCAAAGAATAAACAACGATCAAAAACCTAGTAAAGCGTCATTTGACGGGAGATACATAGCCCATTATGAGTAATGTCGCAGCCGCAATAGGAGGCCCACGAAGGAAGAGGTGCGGGAATCACAGTTCAACCGACCCGGGACGACACACGTGCCCCGGGGAGACGTGACTCCGCCTCGTCCGACGTCAAAAGCAGGATGACCCGACATCCGGAAGACGTGCCCATGTCTCGGCCCATATCGACGTCTCACCGCCTCAAACCGGCTCGGGTCTTCACGACAGGACCACGGCTACAAGGGATAAGATCCCTGAGGCAGAGAATGACTCATTTACCCCTATACGGGAGGGAGAGGTCGCCCTCCTCTAGCTACTGACGACGCATCCTCCACAAGATAAGAACGAAGTCAGGGGGGTGTGATGGATCGTACACCCCGCATAATCCGGGGCTCAGGATAACACTCTGCTCACTGCCCGAAATGGGACAGGTCGTGTTTCCAATCAGGAGATAGGACGGAGCAGGGTCTCTGGACAGAATGGAATCATGCTTCTCACTGAACGAAGTCAGTCTTGGCTTACCCCGACCCCCACACCGACTCTCCAAATGGGAAGTACGTCGGGTACGGCGGTGTTCAGAAGAACGGACGCCCGCTGACTAGGTAGGAGGGAATCCCACTGGGAACGGAACGTAAAGAATTGAAATGCGGTACAATAGTGTACCACCAGGCAAGTGTTCACGAATCGACCCCTACACCGACGTTACAGCAGGCGACCATACCTCCCCTAGGTTGCCGGTTGTCACACCCAATTTTAAGGATAAAACTGAATGCGAATAACTCATGTGTGCCCAGAGATCAATCACACACATAAGCCGACAAATCTTTAAATAGTACCATCACTGAGTGCTTATTACATAACGAATAATATTCTTAAACAAAACAGCGGAAAATAAAGATAACTCTCGCGACGAAGCTCCACTTCACAGGGAACGCCGACTGGTTGACCACTAGCCTAGTACTCCTCACGGTAGTCTTCAAAGCCATCTGAAGGGGTTGAGAAAGCAAGAGTGAGCACTTAAAGTACTCAGCAAGAGTAACATAGGGTTATGAAGCTCAAAAGGTTGACACTGGCTTACTGCGGTTGCTTTTAACTTGGTCAAGTTTTACCAACACTTATCTTTAGTTATGCATACCCAGTTGATAAACACATGATAAGATTAATAAACAACATTAACAATTAAACATTAAAACAACATGATCATCTACACTATGAGTTTTCCAGGCCGTTCGTGATCGTGAGCACGGCTATCATGATAGATTTACACTCTGCAGAGGTTATACACTTTACCCACAAGCCGTGTTGCCCATATGCCCGGGTTAATTACTCCCAAAACATTGCCAAGGTGAGCGGGCAGGGAACACTATGAAGTCTTTCAAAAGCCCTTTCTAGCATGTAGCGGACCCTACGGACCCAATGCAAAGGGGAATATGGGACACCCCGATGGTACCACCCGCAGCGGTCCCCACACAAGCTATACCCCATAACCAGCTCGGCAAAGGTGCCTTTCACGAACCACAAGCATGCTAGTCCAAACTTCATACATAACTAAAGCCAGAGCCATTATAGCACTCGTGGTTGCATTTGAATCCCAGCTTTTGCCCTACAGTGGGGTCCTATTCCATGTTGCTATAAAAGCCAGTTTTATCCACTGTTGCATATATCATTAGTCAAGATTCATCTCAGATCCATTATTGTAAAGCATAGCAGAGCTACCCATATGCATAAAAACCCATGGTGACAAGGTAAAGGATAACAAAGATATGAGAAATCTAATAGGAATCAAATTAGACACATGCAATATGACTAGATGAATTAGGGTGAGTAGGTAACAAGGATGATCCCATGTTAAACTTGCCTTGATCACAAAGCTCTTGGTGATCACGATCTGCTGCAAAGAACTCTTGCTCACCGAAGATCTCACCGGCTGTACTCGATCAACATCACCACGCAATCATCCGAACAATCATACACGAAGCAATAAAGATATGATCAGAACATTACACCAAAACAATAAAGATTTTTTAAAAGGTTATAAAACAGATCTATACTTTACTATGATCACAAAGACGTGAAAACCACGCTAATCGGATCTAAAACGAATAAACTATAGATTAAACAAGATTTTAAAAGGGAAAGATTAAAGCTTTAAAAGAATTAATTTACTTTTATTTTCAAAAGTAATTAACATAGATGAAATCTATACTACTGGATAGAGCATAAAATTACAGATCTAACGCAACTTGAACGGATCGATTTGGACTTAAAACAAGCAAATTATAAGCATTTGAAAATCAGTGGCAAAACTGTAAATAAGGATTTTCTTTTATTTTCGAAATAAAACTGATCTGAAAAGGGAATACGTTTTCTAGAGGGGAAAGCGTAGTGCTGAGAGGCGCTTTAGGACTGCGAGTTAAGTGGCCGAAAAGGGCAAGGGCTCTTTAGCAAAAAGACAGGCCGAAGGGGTATCTTTGATCCTGAGCCACTAGATCTGATCTGAACGGCTCAGATTAGATGGGGGAGGAGAGAGGTGGCGCAGTGGCCGGAGCAGGGCGGGGCGCCATGGCCGAACGGCCGAAACTCGCCGGCGTAGAGCAATCGGGAGCTCCAGTGCTCGGTTTCCCAAACCGAGGGCACCGGGAGAACGAGCAGAGTGAGGGGAACTCACCTAGGGCACTGGCAGGGCTCGATGGTGACCGGAGGACGGCCATCGACGGTGAACAGCGGCGGCGGCTTCCTGCAGAGCGGCGGCGAGGTCAAACCGAGCACAAAGGAGAGGGAAAAGGGGAAGGGAAGACGTTCCGCAGTCACGCGAAGACGATGCGCGGCTCGGGGGAACTTACGGCGGCCGGAGTTGCGCGGAACGGCGGTGGAGGAGCTCTGCGCGGCGGCGGAGTTCTGCTCGGCGGCACTGCTGCGATTGCGAGGCAGGACGAGGCGAGGACTATGGGAAAACGGCGGCACGACGCGGTGCTATATAAAGGAGGCAAAGGCAGAGTCCTACGCGGACGCGAACACGGGGAACGCGGGTGCGGCGGTTGCGGGATCGGCGGCGCGCAGTCGTGTCCGGCTTGGACTCAAGGAAGGAGAAGAGGGGCGCTGACGAGCGGGCCTGTGTTGTCAGAGAGAGAGAAAGGGGGAAGCAGAGGCGCGGTGCGGGCCGAGAGGAGCTGGGTCGCGGGGAGGAGGCCGGCCCACTGCGGGAGAACGAGAGAAGGGGGAGGGGGAAACAGGCCGGGCCGCACTGCTGGGCCAGAAAGGGTGAGAGAGGGTTTCCATCTTTTCTTTTTATTTTCTTTTCGCAAATTGATTTTCAAAGGATTTTGAATTTCCTTTTTGAGTTTTACAAAATCAAACGACACAAGAAAATATGCAGAGGCATGAAATGCACAAACAAGTTAAACCCTAGCATGTGATATTTAATTTGGTTTTATTTATTTAATTCTATGATTACAAAATTATTTGAAATAAATCAAATTTAAGCAAATTCAAATATAATTTCTATTTTGAATTTTAGGGTGTTACAAATCTACCCCCCTTAAAAGAATCTCGCCCTGAGATTCCCAGATTTTACTTACTTAAAGAGTTGAGGGTAGGTTTTTCTTAGATCTTCCTCTCTTTTCCAAGTGGCCTCTTCCTCTGTATATCGATTCCACTGCACCTTGCACATCTTGATAACCTTACTTCTTGTAATCCTTTCAACTGTTTCCAAAATCTTAACCGGATATTCCTCATAAGTCAAATCTTCCTTAACTGTTAGTTCCTCCAACGGTAACTGTTCTTCGGGTACTCGTAAACACTTCTTGAGCTGAGATACGTGAAACACGTCGTGAACTCCTGACAAACTTTCCGGTAACTCTAACCGATAAGCAACTTCTCCACATCTCTCAAGAATCTTGAACGGACCAATATATCTGGGTGCTAACTTTCCTTTCATATTGAACCATTTCACACTTCTCATAGGTGACACTTTCAAGTAAACATAATCACCTACCTCAAAAGACAAATCTCTTCTTCGGTTATCAGCGTAACTCTTCTGTCGAGACTGTGCTATCTTCAGATTGTCTCTGATTACTCGGACTTGTTCTTCTGCATCTCTCAGAACATCTGGTCCAAACACTTGGGTTTCTCCCGTTTGGTTCCAGAACAACGGAGTTCTACACTTCCGTCCATACAAAGCTTCAAACGGTGCCATCTTAAGACTTTCCTGGTAACTGTTGTTATATGAGAACTCAGCATAGGGCAAACTCTTGTCCCAACTTGTACCATACTGCAAAGCACAAGCTCTCAACATATCTTCTAGCACTTGATTTGTTCTTTCTGTCTGTCCATCTGTCTGAGGGTGATAGGCTGAGCTGAAATTCAACACTGTCCCAAGGGACTCATGCACTTTCCTCCAAAAATGCGAAGTGAACTGGGTTCCTCTATCTGACACGATCTTGTTTGGAACTCCATGCTGGCATACTATCCTTTCCATGTACAACTCAGCTAACTGTGCTCCCGTATAAGTGGTTCGAACTGGCAAGAAGTGAGCTACCTTAGTCAAGCGATCAACTATGACCCAGATTGAGTCATAACCTTTCCGAGTAAGCGGTAACCCAACTATGAAATCCATACCAACTTCGTCCCACTTCCATTCAGGTATCTTCATCGGTTGCAACAGTCCTGTAGGTCTCTGATGTTCTGCTTTAACCCTCTGACAGGTATCACATATTGCTACATACTCTGCCACATCACGTTTCAATCCAACCCACCAATATTTCTCTTTAAGATCTAAGTACATCTTAGTGCTTCCAGGATGGATTGAGTAGGTTGACTCATGAGCTTCTCGCAGAATCGTCTGTCGAATAGACTTGATGTCGGGGACACAGATCCTCTTTCCATACCACATTGTGCCATTATCATCTAACCAGAAATGTGGTGATCTTCCTTCCTTCATGTTCTCAACTATTAACTGTAGATTCTTATCCTGCAACTGACCTTCACGAATCTCCTTCTCTAGTGTAGGCTCCACTACCATCTCCATAGCATTAGCAACAATGCTCAAGTTGAGATGCTCAAGTTCAGCACACAACTCTTCCGGCATAGGTATTGTCCGAATCTCATTAGCATAACTCTTCCTGCTAAGAGCATCGGCCACAACATTGGCTTTACCAGGATGATAGTGAACATCTAAGTCATAATCCTTAATCAGCTCCAACCAACGACGTTGCCTCAAATTCAAATCTGATTGAGTAAAGATATATTTCAAGCTCTTATGGTCGGTGTAAATGTCACACTTATGACCAATAAGATAGTGTCTCCATATCTTCAATGCATGAACCACAGCTGCTAACTCTAAATCATGAGTCGGATAATTCAACTCATGCTTCCTCGGTTGTCGCGAAGCATACGCAACAACTCTTCCTTCTTGAATAAGCACACAACCCAAACCAAGACGAGAGGCATCACAATAGATAGAGAATTTCTGACTCAAGTCTGGCAAGGTCAACACAGGAGTTGTAGTCAATCTCTTTTTCAATTCTTCAAAGTTAGCCTGACACTTCTCTGACCAAACAAACTTGGCATCCTTCTCAAGCAACGCGGTCATAGGTTTAGCTAGCTTAGAGAATCCTTCAATGAACCTTCTATAGTATCCAGCTAACCCAAGAAAACTGTGAATCTCACTGACATTGGTTGGGGGTTTCCAATTCAGTACATCTTCCACCTTACTAGGATCAACTGATATACCTCCGTTAGACACAACATGACCAAGAAAGGAAACTTCTTTCAACCAAAATTCACACTTACTTCTTTTAGCATACAACTGGTGCTCTCTAAGCTTCTGTAATACCAATCTCAAGTGTTCAGCATGTTCATCATCATTCTTGGAGTATATCAGAATATCATCAATAAATACCACCACAAACTTATCTAGGTATTCCATAAAGACCTTGTTCATCAAATACATGAAGTATGCAGGTGCATTGGTAAGACCGAATGACATCACCGTATATTCATACAACCCATACCTCGTAGTAAATGTTGTCTTGGGAACATCTGAAGCACGGATCTTCAACTGATGATAACCAGACCGAAGATCAATCTTGGAGAACACACAAGCACCCTTCAACTGATCAAACAAATCATCGATTCTGGGCAAGGGATACTTGTTCTTGATAGTTACCTCATTGAGTGATCGATAATCAACACACATCCTCTGACTGCCATCTTTCTTGTCAACAAAGATAACTGGTGCACCCCAAGGTGAAGAACTAGGACGAATAAAACCTTTATCCGACAACTCTTTAATTTGTTTCTTAAGTTCTTCTAATTCTTTTATTCCCATCCTATATGGTCTTTTAGCTATGGGTGCAGTTCCAGGTATTAACTCAATTATAAACTCAATGTCACGATCGGGAGGCATACCTGGCAAATCTTTAGGGAACACATCTAGAAATTCATCCACAACCCTATCTGTTGGGTTATCGTTCTCCTCAAGCTGATTGACGGCGGCTGTCGGTGGAGGTTGCATAACCACATCAACACTGATCCTGCCCCCTGTAGGTGTAGAAAATTCAACTATCCTCTTATCACACTTGATCGTTGCATCTTGCTTTCTCATCCAGTCCAATCCCAATATAACATCAATCCCAGCGGTCCTCAGAACTGTAAGCTGAGCTTTGAAGTCTACCCCCCTTAGGGTAACAGTAACCGATGGACAATAACAATCGGTTCTCATAACCCCACCCGGTGAATTTATGATTATAGGGTTTTGCATTGCTACTAATGTTGTTCCATGCATTCTAACAAAAGCTTGCGATATGAAAGAATGCGATGCTCCTGAATCAAAAAGAACAGTAGCAGGGATGGAGTTGACAAGGAACATACCCATCATCACTTCGGTGCTTCCTAAGCTGCTTCTGCAGAGACATGGTTCACGCTCCTATTATGAGAGGGCGGCTGGTACCTTCCTCGCTGGTTGTTGTTGTTCTGACTTGGAGGGTTTAGTGAGTTTTGCTTCTTGGGGCAGTTATAGGAGAGGGTGTCTGGGTTCACCACAAGCAAAACACTTGATGGGGGTATTGGGAACATTAATTTTTGCTGGGGTACTGCTGGATGAGCCTTGACGAGGTCCTGAGTAACCACCCTGCTGCAGGAATGGTGGACGTTGTTGGTTCGGGTTACGGTTCCCAAAGTTAGATGTGCCTTGGTACCTCTGCTGCTAACCTTGCTGAGGATAGTTGAGACGGTGGCGAGTGTTGCTCCCAGAAGCTTGTCCCCTAAGCTTCCTCTTCTTGTCCATCTCCCTGTGTTCATTGTCCAGGACGATGGCACGGTTCACCAGGGATTGGAAATTCGGGTATGTATTACCCTTCAGCTACAACCGGAGTTCATAGTAGATCCCTTTTAAGAAGAGACGCTGCTTATCAGCATCATCCCTTACTTCATTGGGAGCATAGCGAGCTAGCTGCGAGAACTTGTCATGGTACTCGCTGACTGACATCTGTCCCAACCGAAGATTCCTGAATTCTTCTTGCTTCAGCTCTATGATTCCCTCTCGAATGTAGCATGCCTTGAAGTTCCGGGAAAACTCTTCCCAAGTGATAGCGGGAGCATTGCCGGGGCGAGTATCTTGATATGTCTCCCACCAAGTCTGAGCTGCACCTTGAAGTTGGCCAGAAGCATACAACACTTTCTCCTGGTCATTGCACTGTGCGATGTTGAGTTGCTTCTCCACCGCACGCAACCAATCATCCACCTCCAACGGATCACTGGCATGAGAGAAAACAGGAGGGTGTCCTTGCAAAAATTCCCTCCGCTTGTTGACAGGTGGAGCTCCAGCAGGTTGATGGGGTTGGTTCTGCATGAACTGCATCATGGCTTGCATTGTCTGCATCATCTGAGTCTGCATCTGCTCTGGGGTCATCAGCGGTGGTGGAGGTAGAGGGTGTTGGTTGTTGTTGTTGTTGTCACTGGTGTTAGATCCAGAGTTAGTCCTGGTGCGAGGCATCTGCCACATAGAACATAAGAACAGTTTTAACACCTGACATGAGATGAGTCTACAACTTTCGTATTTCTGACTTTTTCTGATTCTGACATTAACTTAACCATAACTTGCATTTAAACCGATCTGTCCAGAACACCGAACTGTGCAGAAACATCAACTTGCAGGAACTGTTTCTCTTAACTCCGAACAGATATGAAGGTGCTTCTTGCGGCCACGGAAAGATAAGGAAGTCTACTGTTTTCAGTTAACTTTTGGTGATTTTAGGACATTCAGAATTAATTAAGCAAAATTAACAAGACAGAAAGGTCTGAAAAGACAGATTAACGAAAACTGCAACTTTATTTATTATTGTCTTTCAAAAACCCAACCTAAGCTATGAGTGTTGTGGACAGGCCCACAACCTCAACAATCGTTACAAAGAACCAACTCACACATAAGCAGAAGCACAAGCAACTAAACACATAGGAAACACTAGCACACACGACTCACGGGCTAGCGAATAAACTATAAAGGGATTCCTAGTCCTAACTCTTCTTGATCTTCTTGAAGTTCTTTGGCAGCCCAAACTCTTCACGAAGCTCATCTTGTTGTTGGTAACTGCGTTTAAGCTCCTTGCGCAGCTCCCTTGCTTCTATTAAGAGATGACCATACATGCTCATCATCTCTTGGACGAAGTCGACGAGCTCATTCAGGACGGGGCCACCTTCACCGCTAGGTTCGGCGATTATCCAACCTTGCTCTGCATCGAAACGAGGGATAAAACGGCGTCGGGTGTTGGCGATCCTTTCTCTGAACTTGCTGTGGATGGCCATATATGTAGAGAACGCGGCGTCCTTCATACTTGCTTCTATGGTACGATGAGCAACACAGCTATGGAAGGTATAATCCACACGTTCAGCTGCGTGCCCACCAGCACTTCTACAGATATAGATTTTCGCCTTCCAGTAGGTTTTGGCGAGGGGGTGTTTGAATTCCTTGCAGGTGTACATGGTTGCAATCTCGGGTCCTGGGTGGCATTCTCCCACAAGATCCACCAGTTGGGAGTGAGCGTAGCTACTGTGCGCTTCTCCTCGGATATACTTAGTGCGAATCCACCCTGGCTCTTCTGGCAGATCTTCTTCGACGACATCAGGAGTAGAGGAATTAATGTCAGCACTTGGGGCTTGGGGGCTTTCTTCCCCGTGGTACTCTTCGCTACTGGAGATTTCCTGGACTTCCTCCTCTGGTTCCTCCTGAGATTCCACCATTGTCGCTTGAGGTTCAGGAGGGGCAAACTGCTGCTGAGGAACACGTTCACTGAAACTGAGACGAGCTGATCGGCGAAGGGTAGGCATCTTTAACCATGACAAAGATAGAGATACATTAGAACAAAATTTTCACAATAGAATAAGTCAAGTGTAGCATAAACAGTTTGAGAAAATATATATACAAGAATGTAAGCATGAAGAAGAGAAGATAAAGACAAGATAAGAAGACCATTCTAACTAGGTTTGCGTCCTATAGTCAACACTTGCTTTGATACCAATTTGTCACACCTAATTTTAAGGATAAAACTGAATGTGAATAACTCATGTGTGCCCAGAGATCAATCACACACATAAGCCGACAAATCTTTAAATAGTACCATCACTGAGTGCTTATTACATAACGAATAATATTATTAAACAAAACAGCGGAAAATAAAGATAACTCTCGCGACGAAGCTCCACTTCACAGGGAACGCCGACTGGTTGACCACTAGCCTAGTACTCCTCACGATAGTCTTCAAAGCCATCTGAAGGGGTTGAGAAAGCAAGAGTGAGCACTTAAAGTACTCAGCAAGAGTAACATAGGGTTATGAAGCTCAAAAGGTTGACACTGGCTTACTGCGGTTGCTTTTAACTTGGTCAAGTTTTACCAACACTTATCTTTAGTTATGCATACCCAGTTGATAACCACATGATAAGATTAATAAACAACATTAACAATTAAACATTAAACAACATGATCATCTACACTATGAGTTTTCCAGGCCGTTCGTGATCGTGAGCACGGCTATCATGATAGATTTACACTCTGCAGAGGTTATACACTTTACCCACAAGCCGTGTTGCCCATATGCCCGGGTTAATTACTCCCAAAACATTGCCAAGGTGAGAGGGCAGGGAACACTATGAAGTCTTTCAAAAGCCCTTTCTAGCATGTAGCAGACCCTACGTACCCAATGCAAAGGGGAATATGGGACACCCCGATGGTACCACCCGTAGCGGTCCCCACACAAGCTATACCCCATAACTAGCTCGACAAAGGTTCCTTTCACGAACCACAAGCATGCTAGTCCAAACTTCATACTTAACTAAAGCCAGAGCCATTATAGCACTCGTGGTTGCATTTGAATCCCAACTTTTTCCCTACAGTGGGGTCCTATTCCATGTTGCTATAAAAGCCAGTTTTATCCACTGTTGCATATATCATTAGTCAAGATTCATCTCAGATCCATTATTGTAAAGCATAGTAGAGCTACCCATATGCATAAAAACCCATGGTGACAAGGTAAAGGATAACAAAGATATGAGAAATCTAATAGGAATCAAATGAGACACATGCAATATGACTAGATGAATTAGGGTGAGTAGGTAACAAGGATGATCCCATGTTAAACTTGCCTTGATCACAAAGCTCTTGGTGATCCTGATCTGCTGCAAAGAACTCTTGCTCACCGAAGATCTCACCGGCTGTACTCGATCAACATCACCACGCAATCATCCGAACAATCATACACGAAGCAATAAAGATATGATAAGAACATTACACCAAAACAATAAAGAGGTTTTAAAAAGGTTATAAAACAGATCTATACTTTACTATGATCACAAAGACGCGAAAACCACGCTAATCGGATCTAAAACGAATAAACTATAGATTAAACAAGATTTTGAAAAGGGCAAGATTAAAGCTTTAAAAGAATTAATTTACTTTGATTTTCAAAAGTAATTAACATATATGAAATCTATACTACTAGATAGAGCATAAAATTACGGATCTAACGCAACTTGAATGGATCGATTTGGACTTAAAACGAGCAAATTATAAGCATTTGAAAATCAGTGGCAAAACTGTAAATAAGGATTTTCTTTTATTTTCGAAATAAAACTGATCTGAAAAGGGAATACGTTTTCCAGAGGGGAAAGCGTAGTGCTAAGAGGTGCTTTAGGACTGCGGGTTAAGTGGCCGAAAAGGGCAGGGGCTCTTTAGCAAAAAGACAGGTCGAAGGGGTATCTTTGATCCTGAGCCACTAGATCTGATCTGAACGACTCAGATTAGATGGGGGAGGAGAGAGGTGGCGCAGTGGCCGGAGCAGGGCGGCGCACGACGGGGCGCCATGGCCGAACGGCCGAAACTCGCTGGCGTAGAGCAATCGGGAGCTCCAGTGCTCGGTTTCCCAAACTGAGGGCACCGGGAGAACGAGCAGAGTGAGGGGAACTCACCTAGGGCACTGGCAGGGCTCGATGGTGACCGGAGGACGGCCGTCGACGGTGAACAGCGGCGGCGGCTTCCTACAGAGCGGCGGCAAGGTCAAACCGAGCACAAAGGAGAGGGAAAAGGGAAAGGGAAGACGTTCCGCAGTCACGCGAAGACGATGCGCGGCTCGGGGGAACTTAGGGTGGCCGGAGTTGCGCGGAATGGCGGTGGAGGAGCTCTGCGCGGCGGCGGAGTTCTGCTCGGCGGCACTGCTGCGATTGCGAGGCAGGACGAGGCGAGGACTATGGGAAAACGGCGGCACGACGCGGTGCTATATAAAGGAGGCAAAGGCAGAGTCCTACGCGGACGCGAACACGGGGAACGCGGGTGCGGCGGTTGCGGGATCGGCGGCGCGCAGTCGTGTCCGGCTCGGACTCAAGGAAGGAGAAGAGAGGGGCGTTGATGAGCGGGCCCATGCTGTCAGAGAGAGAGGGGGGAAGCAGAGGTGCGGTGCGGCCCGAGAGGAGCTGGGCCGCGGGGAGGAGGTCGGCCCACTGCGGGAGAACGAGAGAAGGGGGAGGGGAAAACAGGCCGGGCCGCACTGCTGGGCCAGAAAGGGTGAGAGAGGGTTTCCATCTTTTCTTTTTATTTTCTTTTTGCAAATTGAGTTTCAAAGGATTTTGAATTTCCTTTTTGAGTTTTACAAAATCAAACAACACAAGAAAATATGCAGATGCATGAAATGCACAAACAAGTTAAACCCTAGCATGTGATATTTAATTTGGTTTTATTTAATTAATTCTATGATCACAAAATTATTTGAAATAAATCAAATTTAAGAAAATTCAAATCTAATTTCTATTTTGAATTTTAGGGTGTTACACCGGTCTAGCCGGACGCCCCGCACGGCAACGCAACGAGAGATCGACACCATATCCCGTACCCGACCGAGTACAGAGGCGATAGGAATATAGTATTGCGAAGTGTCCACCACTCTTTTGGCAAAAAATATGGTCCACTTTTATATAACTAAAATGATGCCACCAACCTCAGGATCAAGGATAAACAAACACATCATGGGAATATTTTATCAAATAACCAGTTCCACTTGTCCATGAGTGTTTGAGTGCAGGAATGAAGAAATGGAGTAAAAAGGAGAGCTAGTGGGACCCACATAGGGGGTCGGCCGACCACCCTATGGGCCCACTAGCTCTCCCCTCTTGGCCATGATCCAAGAGAGGCACTCTAGAGTGAAATCTAACCATTGGATCACTCTGTGTTTCCTCTCAACGGCTCACAAGAATAGCACATGGATCCATGGGCCCACACCAAGGAGATAAACGTGACAACGACCTCAGAACCAACAACCAACCTCAATGACAAGTGGGACCAACACCTGGGAGGACGAAGTGGGCCAGAGACCCCCTGTTGACACTTCTTAACGTCATTACCAAAAGTAGAAAGATTTCTATTTCTGATAACGGCGCCAAAAAAGGTTATCCACCTCTCATGCCACTTAAGCCAGGTTGTCATCCCCAGCATGAGAGAGAGATGCGGTATTGAAACATGCAATCGCTCTAAGTGAATATAAATGAATGTGTTTCTGCAAGCGCACAGATAATACCGATGTAGCATTTTAACCAGGAGTATTCCAGTTATCGTTATTTATATTTTTACCACTGGGAAGGGATATTAAGGAATAAATGAGGAATGAGTAATGAGTATCACTGCATGTGTAATGGAGAGTTTTCATCTATCTCTCTCAATACAAGATAAGTGTCACATAGGATATAGATAATGAATGAATAGTGACAAAAGATAAATACTGATCAGCATATATGTAGCCACATAAGATAATGATAAGCACCTCAACAGATATTCTAGCAAGACATTAGCATGGAACTAGGACGAACTACAAAGATATCTCCTAAGTCATTCTTGACTATATAGTCTAGGATATTATGATTAGTGCAATTATACTTGGCAATCATGGTGAGATAAGAGATATTCATGTATAGTGAGTATTACTAAGGAAGATGAGAAACATAGCAATCACTTCCCCGTAATAATACTGCTCTGCCTGCCCTACAAACGGGAGGAGGACTACAAAGGACTCAACAAGACTATCACTCCCGCGAACTACCTCGCGATCCAGAATTTAGGGTACAATCGCAGATAAATACGGTCTAGGCACCACGCCTACACAATATCTATCATTTAACCACAACACCGATGGATAAACGCTATACGATCCTAAACATGTATATGATTCAGAAATAACTACGCCAAGCATATAATCATAATAAACTAAGAACAATATAACTAAGAACATAAACGAATAGAGTAAAGTCATAAACAATATAATGAAGTAGAGCAAAGTCATATCCATAATATTGAGGAACAAATGATGAACAAGGAAGAACTAGAGAGAGAGAATTACCAATAATCCTCTTGACACACTACAAGATTCGCACAAAATTTCAACGCGCCAAAACTGTGGTAAAAGACCCAAAAACGTTGCAATAACCGGAATGACAATGGTAGAAAAACGTTGCGAGGCGGCGCGAGACAAACTGTGGCAAGAGGCTGCCGCAGCGTTTTTCTGTGTAGTGTTGCAAATGCAGACATTGAATCACAACAATTGGGGTGTTGCAACCTTTGTTGTTGCTACATTTTCATGTGTGGTAACAGCAGCTAATACAACGCTTGAGGCGTTGCTAGAACAAGCAATGTCAACGTGATCATGTCATGGCAAATGGTACAGTCGCAACGATGATGAGGGTTGCAAGACAATGTTTCACAACACCAAGATAGTGTGGCAAGTCAGGTTGTATCACAACACCAAGAACTGGTGGCAACATGTTGAGTTGCCATGCCCAACATAGTGTTGCTATACGTGACTTTGCTATTGCTACGTAGAGCTGGTGTGGCAAGTCAGGTTGTATCACAACAACAAGAAATGGTGGCAACATGTTGAGTTGCCACTCCCAAGATAGTGTTGCTATACATGACTTTGCTATTGCTACGTAGAACTGGTGTGGCAAGTCAGATTGTATCACAACACCAAGAAATGGTGGCAACATGTTGATTTGCCATGCCCAAGATAGTGTTGCTATACGTGACTTCTCTATTACTACACAAAAACGTTGTGGCAATTCAGTTTATGTAGCAACACTAAAAATTGGTGGCTACATGGGCAGATGTTATTACTACGAGGAATGTGTGTTTCTATAGTATGTTTTTCCACACTAAATTTGGTTGCAAATATTCAATTTTACAACGCCATTTGTTTGGTACCGCCAGGTAATATTACAGCGCCATTTAATATTTAAGAAATCAATAATTAAAATGAGCAAATCATGAGAATATAGCCACTTAATGAGAATAGGCAACCATGCATTAAATACAACACAACCCATTGTAATATAGTATGTCGTACCACAAAGACAAATGGTCTCATGAAAGACTTTGGAAGATAACAAACAAAGTTTAAATTTGCTACTCTATTTCATGACATCTCAAACTTGACCTCAGCACTCCTTTTTTGTCATGACCCCAACCACTCCATTTATCAGTTTCTTTTATTTCCTGCTACTCGCTTCTTGTTATTCACAGTATCCATCAATTGTTTTGAACTCATAAATTGGGTAGTAGTGCGGTTCCCGTCTTTGTGAAGTGCTTGATTTTTGTTATTACTCCTGGTGTTGCGCACACTGGCCGCTGCACCAGTCTTACCAGCAGGTAGTTCATTGTTGGTAACTACCTGGTTATTCTGCAAAACCAAAAAAAATACATGCCAAATAATTAACATACGACTCATACCATGTACTAGTTCATGAACAATGTAACATTTTTGAATAAAAAATTACCTGCTCTACTGTTGCTTCAATCTCAGTTGTTGTTTGGTTCTCCTCCGGAGCTCCTAAGGGTGTCTCGTTCGCTCCTATTTGATCAGCTATTGTTGCATTTGTATTTTGGTTAAACTACAATAAAATCTCATTAGTACTGTTGTTTAGCTTTCACATAATACCTTTAATGATCTTGAGCAAGCTTATATGAGGGTCATGACTACATGAATATGCAAGTTAAAACTGATCCTTACTATTACCTGTGTTGATGCTCCATGACCTCGTGCTTCTAGAAGTTCTAAAAACTCTTTCCTAAGCTCTTCTTTGTCAGCCTCCCTAGCTTTCTATAGTGCTTCTTCCATCTCACGCTTTTGCTCTTCATCACACGCTTGTGTTCTTCCTTCTCGGCTTCCATTTGAGTAACTTGGCTTTGGAGTTGTTCTTGGACCTTCACTAGTTGAGCCTTCAGCTCTTCTTTTTCTTTGTGTGATGTTGTTTCAGAACGGGCATGTTCCTCATTTTGTTCTAGCATTAGCTGCCTTCTACATGGATACCTTGCCATATACCCATTGTCGTGAACCTTGGATGATCTGCATCTAGTAGTTTCCTTGTATGTTTTCTGGAAAATATGGTTTCTCTTTGTTGAAGGAACAAAGTGCTCTATTGAGTCTACTTCCTTGTTTCTAATTTGGGTGCAAGCAATTTCCTGACACATATAATACATTCGAAAGTGCTTAACTAAACTTGGAATTTAAGAGGCCGACTATGATACATTTATTAGTAAGGTTTCTGGAAAGTAGATTATACTTACATAGACAGCCTTAGATGCAGCATTTGACCATTTCTCTCCCTTATTGTGTGTTTTCACCCATAGATCCAAATCATTTGGCTCTTCACTAGTAGCTGGGTCTCTTTAATTTTTCCCAGAAAAAAATAAATGAATATTTCAACAAGTACTAAATTCAAACAATGCATGCATGTGCTTCTCTATAGTCATTACCATTTCATAGCTAATCTGAGAGAAAGGTTTTGATCCCATCATATGTTGTGTTTGTTGCATCGCACGGTTTTCAGAATTCATGGTGCTGATTTTCTACATATATACTAGTTTGTTTTAAAAAACAATCCTCAAAACAACACAATTCTTTGTACAATTGCTATTGCAAACTAGGAAGTGAAATGCATCAAACCTAGAAGCCTGAAGTGCCAAAATACAATATGAGATAGTGCCATTCAACAATATGGAGGTCTTCTGGCTTATGCCTCATTCTCAAATCGTAACAGTCTCATGCCCTATATGTGGCACTGAATGTTGACCGCCAACCTTTATAGCGTTCATTAGCTATGGTCCATATAATTTGCTTGTTTTCATCATTTTCCTCAAGATCCCACTTGTCCTGTTCAAAAGAAATTTACACACAAAGAATCAATTCTTATAGTATTTGATATGTAAGAATAAGTAAGATGGGTATGGTGGAAAGAAAGTATGAAAGCTTATTACCATTACATTAGTGGCTATCGCTTCTTTAACATCATCATCAAAAAATTTCCATTTTTTGACATCAATAAGTGGAGCATGTATTCTTGTGAACAAAACAATTTCGTCAACAAAAGATCGTTGGTTACCACCTACAGACCCTCCTAGTCTTTCTGAGAATTGGATTTTCATTTTCCGAGTGTCTTGCTTATGCCTCTTGTTTGATGCAGCAAAACCTTTCAGCGGCCCACGTGCTCTGTACTTCCTCTTTGCACTTCCTACTTGTGCAACATACAATGAAATGCAATATATGTTCTCATTAACGTTGTGAAACCTAATTGTGAGGCTTACAAAAATGGTTTTAGAAAAAAAAAACAACTTACGAGAACTGTCCTGATGCTTTAAACGCCGAGCATGACTTCGCCACTCTGTTGGAGGTGTTGGATTGCTGGCTACACTTGACTGACTACAGTTCATTCCTTCATATGCATCTTCACAATATAAAACTTAAGTTAAAATTGGTCAGTAAAATGACTGACAAATTAGAGAGAGATATTAAATTACTGATCTCGTCTAATAGTCCTTGATCTCGTAGCCACTCGGTATATACTTTGACCGTATCAGTCCTGAAGACATCCTTCAATTCTACAACCATGCATATATGAATGAATTGGATATAACAATGAATTAATTAAGATACAGTTATGGACAAGAGTGTATAAATTTCACTTACCTTTGCCTTCGCCCATTTCATGTAGTTCTTCAAGCCATGACTTGTATTCATCAACTGGCTCATTTGTGAAGTCTTCATGAAATGTTGTACCTGGTGGTACTTTCTTTGGTGTTATGTTTACAGTCAGGTCGGTAATTTAAGTTCGGCTTAGAACTAATCTAACTTCGCACTCCTCATCGTGTTCTACTATCATATTACATGCATGTACCTCTTTTTCAATCTCCACTAGTTTTGCAATATTTTTACGTTCTCGTTTCTTATAGTATAAGAAATCCCTCAAAGAGTACCCAAAACGTCCTTTCATTGTTAGCAAGTTTCCAAAGGTGAGATCGTCCTTCTTATTTTCATTTTAATATATTCCTTTCCCGGAGGTGCCCCTTGGAGGTCAGTAAAAAGAGACCACATTTCTTCTTGTTTTGGCGTCAAATCAACCCTGACATATGTTGATTAATGGAAAGAATATGAATATAATTGTGAGCATGATAAAAATGAAAGAAAAAAAACAACGTACTTATTTCAATAGTGCATATATACTGAAAAAGCAAGCCTCTAAGTTTGAAAAAATAAAAGCAAGGCTAAATCCTTGATTCCTGAACAAGAAGAAAATCAACAGTTTCAACGAACTTATTTTGATAGAGACATGCTCACAAGTACAAGAATGAAGGATGTTGGGTGTGACCAGTGTCAGTGGTTACGTACAGATTTTGCGACTCATCAAATGGCTTGAAACCCTGTGATTTTGCATTGATATTAGAGTATTGATGATGGCCACCGGAATCTTGACGGTCTTCGTCGTCTGAGCCGGTGTGGTCAGAGGAAGCATGGTGACTCGGCGTCCTCTCCGTGTCGGCGAAAAGCGACGCTGAGGCCCCGCAACCACGATTCATCGTTGTGTTTGCTCCCGGTGGCCTCGTGTATGCTGGGGTCACCGTCGCCGAGGATGGATGACTCCGCGCCGTCTCCGAGGATGGATGACTCCGCTCCGTCTCCGTTGTCCCTTGAGCTGTCGGGGAGGTCTCCATCTCCTTCCCTTGTAAACCCTAACTGGCGGCTCCTTAGTCTGGGGAATATATTAGTGGCGGCGCTAATTGCGATTTGGAGTGATAAGTCGAGAAGGGATGGAGATATCAGGGAGGTCGAAAAAGTTTTGAGACACAATGCGCGGGAAAAATTGCCCGGGGAGAAAGGCAACCCAAAATTTTTGACCTCTTTAATTTTGAAATTTCATTGAAAAAATTGCCCGAGGAGAAAGGCAGCCCAAAATTTTCATTTATTTTTCATTCAATCAAAATTTAATCACATTAATGGGTAAACTAGTTCTAAAAATTGCATAAATGCACACAACAAAATGGGAGAACTCCATAATCATCCCAAAAAAGTTTCAAATGATTCGGAGAAAGTCGTACTATACATTCCCCACAAGGATGAACATCTCTTGTTGAGTGACAAGGGTATGTGTGAGCGATGGATGATTTTGTGAGGATGTGCATGACCACTTTATCAGATTGATTTGAAATTTTTTGTACAACATTATACATCATAATTAAGCGTCTATGCAAGTTTTCAGATTTTTCTACTTACCTTAGGGCTTTTTTCCATTTATTTTTCATTTAATCAAAATTTCATCACATTAATAGGTAAACTAGTTCTAAAAATTGCACAAATGCACACAACATAATGGGAGGCCTCCATAATAATCCCAAAAAAGTTTCAAATAATTCGGAGAAAGTCGTACTACACATTCCCCACAAGGATGAACATCTCTTGTTGAGTGACAAGGGTATGTGTAAGCGATGGATGACTTTGTGAGGATGTGCATCACCACTTTATCAGATTTTTCATTAAATCAAATTTTAATCACATTAATAGGTAAACTAGTTCTAAAAATTGCACAAATGCACACAACATAATGAGAGGCCTCCATCATCATCACAAAAAAGTTTCAAATGATTCGGAGAAAGTCGTACTACACATTCCCCACAAGGATGAACATCTCTTGTTGAGTGACAAGGGTATGTGTGAGTGATGGATGACTTTGTGAGGATGTGCATCACCACTTTATCAGATTGATTTGAATTTTTTTGTACAACATTATACATCACAATGAAGTGTTTATGCAAGTTTTCAGATTTTTCTACTTACCTTTGGGATTTTTTCCATTTATTTTTCATTTAATCAAAATTTAATCACATTAATAGGTAAACTAGTTCTAAAAATTGCACAAATGCACACAACATAATGGGAGGCCTCCATAATAATCCCAAAAAAGTTTCAAATGATTCGGAGAAAGTCATACTACACATTCCCCACAAGGATGAACATCTCTTGTTGAGCGATGGATATAGTAGTAGTATATAGTAGTAGTATATAATATTGGTAGTAGTAGTAGTATTAGTAGTAGTAGTAGTAGTAGTAGTAGTAGTAGTAGTAGTAGTAGTAGTAGTAGTAGTAGTAGTAGTAGTAGTAGTAGTAGTAGTAAAGTAGTAGTAGTGGTGGTGGTAGTAGTAGTAGTAGTATAGTAGTGGTAGTAGTAGTAGTAATATTAGTAGTTGTAGTAGTAGTGGTAGTAGTGGTAGTATAGTAGTAGTAGTAGTATAGTAGTAGTAGTGGTGGTAGTAGTAGTATAGTGGTGGTAGTAGTAGTATAGTAGTAGTATAGTAGTAGTAGAGACTTGTGAATTTAGAACTAAACTATTATAATACTTTCCTAAATGCAAAAATGACCCAGGTAACAAATACATATATTGATTAATTGATGAGACTTGTATTCATGACTTTTCTATTTGAAACGTTTTAGGATTTCAAAACAAGGTTTAAGTTGTCATTGTTACGAAATTCAAAGTTTCAATCATTAAATCTTTCTCAAATGCAAATTTCCCCATTTTGGACGCCAGTTACACCTGTTACGCCGCCGGCCCTTCTTATTCCCCCGCATCCTCTCCACCGCCGCCGCATCTCCTTCACCCCGCAGCCTCTCTACCACCTCCGCTTCCCTTCACCTCATCCCACTCCACCGCCGCATCCTCGCAGCACTGACTTCCTCCCCACATCCACCGCCGCATCCTCGCCATTACTAGGTTAGGGTTTTGCCTCCGCTCCGCCGCCTGCAATCCTCTCCACCGCCGCCGCCTTCACTGATGATGAGGCCAGAGAGGCGCCACTGCCAAAGGGAGGGAGGTATCGAGAGGTTCGCCCCTTCCTCCTCTGCATGGGTCATCAAGAAGAATGGCGTGGCCACCGCCTCGTCGAGGAAGAAGTCCTTGCGGCCCTCAACTGTGTCAGCAAAGAAGGGCGTAGCCGCCTCCTCCGCACCGTCGAGGAAAGGCATGGCCGCCTAATCCGCGCCGGCGAGGAAGGGCGTAGCCGCCTCCTCCACGCCGGCGAGGAAGGGCGTGGCCGCCTCATCCACGACGGGGAGGAAAAAGTCCTCGGCGGAGATAAAGGAGGAGCCCCTGGAGCACAGTTTTTCTGGCGATACCATTAGCAGTGCCTCTGTCGACACCACCAGCAGCGGCTCTGTCGACACCACCAGCAGAGGCTACGTCATGGGCCAATGCCGCAAGTGCTGGGAGGGAAAGCACCTCTGCCATTACTGGCTTCATGCAGGTGAGAAGTGCCCTCCAAGTGCTGGGGAACAGCCCACCAACGCCGGCGCCACCACCAGCAGGGTAATAACATATATTTTCTGATTTTGTCGATCTCAATTGAATTGTATTCATGAAATGTGTTTACTTCTCAATTGATTTTCCAATCTTGTTTAAATGAACAATCCAGTGTAGTAGTAGTAATATGATTTTGCCTTGTTGCTTAAATGAACAATCCAGTGAACAATCTTGATTTTCAGTGGATAGTGAAGTAAACATTTTTGTGAACTTTTAATCATGCTATTAATCATGATGCTAATACGTATGATATTAGCTTTTTTCTTTGCAAGTTTCAGTTCTATGTGAGTATGAAATGTGTTTACTTCTCAATTGATTTTCCAATCTTGTTTAAATGAACAATCCAGTGTATAGTAGTAGTAATATAATTTTGCCTTCTTGCTTAAATGAACAATCCAGTGAACAATCTTGATTTTCAGTGGATAGTGAAGTAAACATTTCTATGAACTTTTAATCATGCTATTAATCATGATGCTAATATGTATGATATTAGCTTTTTTTCTTTGCAAGTTTTAGTTCTCTGTAAGTAGCTGCAATCTTGTGTACATGAACTAGTACTTACTATTACTACTATGAATGTACTCTGAAACCGTCAATGTGATAATATTCTGAATGTAGCTCTTTGGTTTCATATATGTAGGCACCAGTGAATAACCTCACCCTCATGGAGGCCCTGGATGCAGTGGTTACTAAACCAATAATGAACAAGCTCAGAGCTCTTCAGTGGACTGTCGACAACATCAAGGAAAAAGGTAGAGAAGGCGGCAATAGCGGCTAAGCAGGCTGAGGAGGCAATGGAAGGCCGTTTTGCCCCTGAGCAGGCTGAGGCGGCAACCCAGAAGGCTGGTGGATTGCATCATCCCTACAAAGCACTAGGAAGTGAACTGATGCCACTTTTGTTGTACAAATATGTATGATCAAGTTGGTAGAAATGTTAAGCGTTTTAATTTAGCGGTAGTAGTAGTGGTGAAGACAATCTAGCCTCTATGGTTGTACAAATAATGGTTGTGATGAAGCCAATTTGCATATATTATATATCTATATTGTTGTTGTTATCAAACTGTTATCAAGTTTGTTAAAACACTATCAAGTTTGTTTGCAGATGGATGAGAAGGGAAAAAGATCAGAAAAAGGAAAAACTGAAAGAAAGGCAAAAAACAAGTTTGTTAAAACACTATCAAGACAAGTTTGTTAAAACACTATCAAGATTGTTTGTAGATGAATGAGAAGGGAAAAGATCAGAAAAGGGAAAAATGAAAGAAAGGCAAAAAAAAGGTATTGGTGAAGGCTCGACCCCAAGACCTCCAGAGTGGGAGGTAGAATAGCCTTCCATTGCACTAAGTGTTTGTGAGTTCAAAAGGGATACTCCAACATTGCTTATGATGAGTTAGTAATTCTTTGTTTTACATATTATAAAAACACATTTTCAGAGCAGCAAATGACCTCAGATGAAAATGTCGTAGCAAGGAAAGTTGCTAGGTTCATCAAGATGTACAACTTGTAGTCATGGTGTTTTTTCATGTGACTTAGTTTTTTCAAGCCCGACCCTAGAGATAAAAGCTCGCGTTCATATTATAAAATATTATCAAAATTGACCAAAATAAATTAAATTAAATTAAAAATATAATGAAGCTAATCTGTGTTAATTTTTTTGAAATTTGACCAAAAAAATAAATTGACCAAAGTCTGCCCACGAAACTGGTTTGAACCCGACCCATTAGCATGCCTACGCGCACATCTCTCACACATGTCGTTTATACATGCATGAAATCAGGAGCGGCAGTTCCACTTCCTACATCTCGCCCCTTCGTCTCCCCAGTCCCAATTATCATCAGTCACTTCCACTTCCGCCGCATCCTCGACCTCGTCGCCTCCACCGCCGCATCCTCGCCCCCGTCGCCTCCACCGACGCATCCTCGCCCCTGTCTTCTCCACCGCCGCATCCTCGCCTCCACCGCCGCATCCTCGCCCTCGTCACCTCCACCGCCGCATCCTCTCCCCCATCGCTCGCCGCACCCTCGCCCTCGTCCGCTCACATGGCTGGTGTAACCTCCTCCACGGATAGCTCGCCATTCCCTTCCGCCATTGGGGCAACTCTGGCAGGGAAGCACGAGTCGCCGAAGTGGAAGCGTGACAGGAGGGGAAGGATCCTGCTGCCGGCGAACCGGCTGAGGACCACTACATCGGCGCAAAAGTAAGCGGCAGCAACTCCCGATGTGCCTCCTGGCTTCCAGGAACACCACCGCCAGAGGCATCCCGTCTAGGCGCAGGAGTTGTATCCCGTACAGGCGGAGGAGGTCCCCCCCCAAAGGTTAGGGTTTTCTTTTGTTAAATTCATTAACTGACTAGATATAGTATGTTTTCAATTGATTGAGATTGATTTAGCACTTCCAATCAGTGGCTATTGATTTATTTGCAATCAGTGGCTCGGCCTAGATTTAGTATGTTTCAAATGTTTTCCATTCAGTGGCTCTCGGCCTATCTGTTAATTCCAATCATTGAGTAGCTGTGAGTAAACTGTTGCCTTGTTGGGTTTACATTTAAGATATTTTTACTTGTGATTATTGCACTATATATTGGGCGGATAACTTGTGTTGTTTCTGTGAGCATATAACCTGTGAAACTTATGATCTTACTGTTGTGTACTAATCTTGAGTACTAATACATTCCTGGTTACTTGCTATTTTTCTAGGCTCTTAATTCTTGATCTAGAACCTGTTATTTTGGTAAGATTGGCTGTCACTTTTGTCAAGGATCTTTGATCATCGACTAATTTTGAGAGCAAATATGATAAACATATTTATTTGTTTAATCTGCCTTCTTCTAACAGCCATATATGGTAAATGTTGATAAATGATCTTGTCCCTTTATGTCACATTTATTAATCGTAACTCGTTTTTGTTAATGAAGAAAGTTGGTTCCCCCTATGTGTTCCAAATCAACGAGAACATGACAGTCCATTGCACATTTTCTCATGACAGCAATGAGGAGACAAAGGATTGGCTGTGGCCTAGGGCCAAGGAGGTGACATTGGCTCCTGCACTTAAGATTCCTAAATTTGAAATATATATACATATGCTAACCGCCGAACACCTTTGTGAATTGACAGATAAGAAAAAAGGGCGAGAACATTCGTGTCCTCCTGAAGCGCAAGTATTTCAACGAACCGGCACCCTCGGGCTCTTCTTCCCCCTCCGTTGGCAATTAACTAGGATAGTGGACTGTCAACAAATGCTCAGTAGCTAGGATGGTTGTTCTTATGTATCATGACTTAAGAACTTGTGTAATTAGTTAAGTACTACTGTTAAGCACTCCTTAATTAGTTAAGTAGTGTTGTGTTAAGCACTCCTTAAATATATATATATCTTTTATCTATTTATCTCAGTTGAATATATGGTTGTCGATCTTATTTGGATGTTATATGTTATATCGGTTGAATATATGGTTGTATCTATTTGGATCTTATTTTATATAGTAGACTTATAGAAAGGTACATAAAAATAAAACCTAGCCATAATACATGAATATGCAAGTTAAAACCGAGCCATAATACATGAATATGCAAGTTAAAACCACATCAAGAAAATACATGCATTAATACAGTACGTTTTTGCACTAATAATAAAATATACTAAAATAAAGAAATCATCCTCCTCCTCGGGATCACCAACAGTTGTAGCTGGTACAATGACTCCATCCTCAATATATGTTTCTTCATCAACGTCATCGTCTTCTGCATCAACAATTATTGTTTGATCTGGTTCAGGAACAGATTGGGCAATCGCTAGTTGAATAACACTTGAATCTCCAGTAGAGCCTTCCAATCCTGTTCTCCTCCAACTTGACAAATCCATACGTTGGCGTGCTTCATCACTCATGTCTTGCACACCCACTTCGAGCAAGGATATGTCCATGTCACCGTCATCTTTTTCACTTGATTCTGGCATGGAAAACAAATTCCTAGGCTTCGTTGCGACAACAGAACACCAATGAGGCTTGTTTGGTATGTCAGATTACAAAACTAGTTCAGCTTGTGTTGCCAAAATGTAGGGGGTAGCAGAATATCGAGAACGACTAGTATCGATGTCGATAATCCCATACTAATCCTTCTTATATCCTTTTCCTTTGCTCATAGATGCAGCTGGTACATCGTACCAGTCACACTCAAACAAAATAACTTATTTTCCCTTCTCAAACTGAAGTGCAATTATTTTTTAATCACTCCATACCACGTCATATTGTCAGTGCTGCCATCACCCTTCACACAAATTCCACTATTTTTCGTGTTCAGCCTTTTCTCTGTAGAAGCTGTTTGAAATAAGAAATCATTGATAAAGCATCTAGTGAACACACGGGCTCGAGGATCCGGTCCTTTAGCAAGTGCATGCAATAAGACGTCATTAATTACGCCTTCCTTAATTTGCTTGGTGATCTGCAAAACACACAATGCAAATAATATAATTCAACTACCAGTGGATAACACATGTCCTGAAACTACAAAATTAAATTAATTAATTACTCACTTTCTCCTTAAACCAGTCTATAAATTGCTCCTTGTGTCGTTTTTCAAGGTTTCTTATGCCATCTTCCCTGAGTTTGTCCATATGCTCACTATTGCATTATTGTAACACATATTCAAATATTTAGTAATATACTTATGTAACTCAAACAATAATGATGTAAAAAAAAATATGGAACTTGCTCAACCCATTGTCTGGCCTCCTCACAGTTGGTTGCTATGTAGTGCCTCATCTTCAATAACTCTTCTCTATCAATTACCTCCAAAAAAGATCCCTTGCTATAATCAACATCGCTAAATACGCTGAGCTCAGATGGTGGCTCATTTACAGCGGCACTTTCATGACGATCAACTTGATTCAGTTTGGTATCAACGTCTTCTAAGAAACGAGAGCAAAACGTCAAGCACTCCTCAGAGATATATCCCTCGGCTATCGAGCCTTCAGGATGCACTTTGTTCCTCACATAGCCTTTCAGTGTACGTAAATATCTTTCGACCGGATACATCCACCTAAAGCTCACAGGACCTCCTAGTTTAGCCTCTTCAGCTAAATGAACCAGCAAATGCATCATGATGTCAAAAAAAGCAGGTGGGAATACCATCTCAAGGCGACAAAGAGTCTCTCCGATGGAACTGCTAAGCTTATCAAGATCTGCTACCAGTAGCTCCTTTGAACAAATTGCATTGAATAACCCACTAAGATCAATGAGTGGGACCACAACATCTTCTGGCAAAATGAAGCGTACAATCAAAGGTAACAACTTCTGTAGAATAACATGGTAGTCGTGAGTTTTAAGACTAGAAACATTGCAACCATTGACGTCAACACATCTCTTTTATTGGAGGCAAACCCATCAGGCATCTTCACTCCTTCTAGAAACCTGCATAAAATTTCCTTCTGATCCTTAGATAATGTGTACAAAGCTGGTGGCATAGTATATTTATGATTCTCCATCACAAGATGTTGATCCTTCCTCATACCAATACTTTGCATGTCTAGCCGGGCCTTCTCACTATCCTTACATTTACCATCAATTTGAAGCAAAGTTTCCAAAATTCTCTCACAAATGTTCTTCTCAATGTGCATCACATCCAAATTATGCCTTATAAGCAACGAGTCCCAATAAGGCAAGTCAAAGAAAATACTCTTATTCCTCCAATTGTGTCATCTTGTTTCTTCTTCACGTTGCTTCCTCTTTCTTGTTGCTTTCCCAAAGATCACTTGCTCAATTGATTCAAATTGTTGCCTCACTTGTTGGCCACTCAATGGCTAAGGAGTCTCCCTATTTTCCGTTCTATTATTAAACCTTACCTTGTTCATGCGCCACCTATGTATCTGTGGCAAAAAGCGCTGATGCCCCATGTAACAATGCTTGGACCCACATTTTAGCCACAAGAAATCTATGTCCTTGTTGCAGTATGGACATGCAAACTTCCCTTTGGTGCTCCAACTAGATAACATTGCATATGCAGGAAAAATCATTGATTGTCCAAAGTAGAAGAGCATGAAGCATTAAATTCTTCTTTACCTTCGCATCCCATGTTCTAACACCATCTTCCCACAGCTCCTTTAGCTCATCTATGAGGGGACGGAAGTATACATCAATATTGTTTCCGGGAGACTTGGGTCCTGGAACCAACATTGACATCATCCAATAAGGTTGTTTCATACACAACCAAGGCGGCAAATTGTATGGGATTATGATCACAGGCCAAGTCGTGTATGTTGTGCTTATCATCCCGAATGGATTGAATCCATCTGATGCTAGAGCAAGCCTAACATTACAAGGTTCCTTTGAAAACCACTTGTATTTCTCATCCACATGCTTCCATGCCGGGGAGTCTGCTGGGTGACGCATTCTGCCATCACTAGACAATTTTTCCTTGTGCCATCTCATCTTTGTTGACGTGGTCTCCCGCATATATAGTCTCTGCAACTGAGGAATTAGTGGGAAATAACGTAGGATCTTATGTGGAAAACGATTCTTCTTTGGTGTATCACTGGTGTCACTAGTATCGTCATCACCACCCTTTGCACCACCTACATCATCCTTCCACCTAGACTCGTAACATACTGGACATTTGTCCATTTTTTCATTTTCCTTCCAAAATAGTACACAATCATTCTCACAAGCGTGTATCTTGTCATAGTCCAGACCTAGATCTCGAACTACACTTTGCACTTTCTCCAATGTGTTTAGGACACAGTGACCTTCAGGTAGCACAAGTGAGAACAGATGTAGGATTTTTCCTCAAGCAAGCGTTACTCCTACCATGCATGCACTTAATCTGAAACAATCTCACAATAAAAGAAACCTTAGTAGCCTCCTTGTAGCCTGGATACAACTCCTGTCTTGCCTACTCTAGTAATTTATAGAACTTCTTGGCACGCTCATTTGGCTCTTCATCTACACCTTGGATGATGTCCCCATGTATACTAGCCCTGATTAATGCTCCAACCATCTCCTTGCCTTCATCAAGGTCGTTATTACCTCCTTCTCCTTCACCATCATCATCGTCGTCTACTAATCCTCCAAGCTGGCCGCCACCTTGATGATATTGTACTTCTCCGTATTTGATGAAACCCTCATCAAACTGATTGGTCAGAACATGTCGGTGAATCTCACGTCGCATTTTGTAGACCATGCAACAACGTCTAGCACATGGACACTTTACAGTTGTTGTCCCAACAAATATGGTGTCCATAAATTTGCTGAACTTCTCTTGCCAAATAGGATCAGACATGTCCATGCGCATCCAACTTGTGCCATATTGCCATGATATTATCTTGTTCTCTCCTCCTAGCAAAAATCTGCAAAACGTATGCATGCATATATATAAGTACAACTCATCATCACTTATGAATGCATTAAGATGTACACATATTGGCCATGCAAGCATACCTAATTTTTGTTGCCGCGCAAGTCGATCACCGGCGTACGTCGTCCACTGGTGAAGCAGTGGCGATGTTCTTTCTCTTCGCCGGTCGCTGATCGATGCCCTATTGATCGATGTGTCTAGATCGATCGATGGAGTCGCGCATGTCAAGCCGCGAGAGGAACCGCCATCGACGAAGCCAGAACAGATCGGATGAAGTTCTGCAGGGGGGCGCGGAGGAATGATGATGGGCATGGCCCTTAGTTTTCTATTTACCCAATTAAAGAGGCCAAATATATTACGTTTCCTATAGTAGTATATCACAACGACAACCCAGATTTATTTGCAACGAAACACATCTGTGGCAATAGTACACACTTTTGTCTCGCCTATAACACTCATGTTGCAATTAACAACTACCTATTGCAACATACCAAATGTGTGGCAATTCTAGCTTTATATTGCATCAGTTTTATTAATCAGTTGCAATAACCAACACCCTAATTGCAATGGTCCTGAAAACTTCTTACAACGTACCAAATGTGTGGCAATTCTAGGTTTATATTGCCACAGTTGTATTATTCAGTTGCAATAACCAACACCTTAATTGCAATGGTCGTGAGCAACCTTGCAACCCACCAACACTGTGGCAATACAATGAATGAATAACAACTATGTACTTTATGTTCCAAGAGCACCAGATAGTTGCAACGCTAATCAACATTAATGACACGAAATGTCATCATGGCAAACGTGCAAACCTATGGCCACGGTGTATAAAAAAGGGTTGCTATAGGGATAACATATTGCCACGGTTTGGACAAATGTTGCAGAACGTCCCTCTTTTACCACAGATTTTCAGGCGTTGCATGGAGGGTACTGTGGCAAGAAGGCGCCAGTCTTGTAGTGACAAATCCAGAAACCAATCGAAGATTGACTCCTTGTTTTAATTCTATATAGCTATGCTAAACTAGAGATCTAGTTGATGTGGTGGATCTAGGTCTTGATTAGGGGCTTCGCCTCTTGAGATGGATGATGAATAATGAATTAGGTCGGAGAGGCTCTCCTCCTCAGGGTCAGCGGGCCTTCCTTATATAGCCTCCTTCATGTGTGTTGTTTATATTCTTCACATTAGAATTGAATAGGTGTTTGGTGCTCTACTCTTGATTAATATGATTAAATAAGTTTGCTATGTTTAGAATCAAGAATGGTGTGCTTTATAATTAATTACCCTGCCTAATTAAGCTTAGTTTATTTGTTAAGAATAAAAGTAATTCTTTTCTTAAATAACTTATTTGGCTTTTAATCTAGAACCCTGTAAATTAATGGTTTTCAGAAAATGAGACATACATGAAAAATGTAGAGCATATTATTCTGAGCAACTTTGGTTTATATTTCAAAACCTAGTTTTGAGTTTTTGAAATTGTTTTGAAGCAATTTCAGTTTGAAACAAATAAAAGAAAATGAAAAAGGGAAAAGAAAACTGAAATGGGCCGAGTCCACCCATTCGGCCCGCTCGGCCTTGCGCCAGCCCACGCCCGCACGCGCGCACGCGCCAGCGCCTGCGCCCGACCGCTGGCCGCGTCGTATGCCGGCGTTGCCGCCATGTGGCCGACGATGCCCGAGCACCGAAGTCGACAGCCGCGCTGCGCCACTCTCGTCGTGCCACGCCCTGCCGCACTGCGCCGACCACGCACTCACCCACTCCTCGCCTGCTGCGCCGCTGCCGCGTTGCTCACCGTCGCGTCGCCATAATGCCGCCTTAGTGCCGCGTCCGGTCAGCCGCTCGTCCCGTCCCACTCGCGATCAAGTGCTGAATCCGCCCTAACGGCGCTAGGACCAAGTAGCGCCCTGCCCCGCATGCTACCGCCCCTGCCCCGCGCGCCGCAGACACGCCTCCCTGCTGCCGACCGTCGCGTCGTTGTGTCACGGCCCCCACCGGCCGCGCCGGTCGGCCATGACCGCGCAAAAGGGAGCGCCTACACCCCCTCTCCCTCACGCACTCGCTAGCACTCACCCGCATTCACTCTCTCACTCACTCTGCCTCTGCTCTCGCCGCGCCGCGCACCAAGAGCACTGTAGCGCCCCCTTCGCCTGTTCGCCGCCATCCGAGCGCCTCTGCTCGATCCCTCTCGCACACCCACTCTCCTTCGCCTCGCACACGCACTGCTCGCCTTGCCTTTGCCAGCCGAGCTCCGCCGTTGCCGGAATGCCATCGCCGTTCCTCGGCCTGCAGTCGTCACCACAATGACCAAACTCCGTTCACCCCTCTCCGACCCGCTTCCGTCGCCTCCATCTTCGTGGAAACTTCACCGGAGGTAGTAGAGGTGAGAACACCCGTCCGCCAGCACCCTCACGCACTGAAACGACATAGCGCCGTTGGTCGTGCGCCATTGCCACCGTCGCGGAGCTCGCACGTGGCCGGACCTCCTCGGAGCTCCTCCGGCTCAACCGACACTTGCGATGCACTCACCGCATCACCGTGGTGCTCACGCACCCGCTCGCCAGGCAACACCGCGCCGGTGAGAGCCTCGCCGCGTCGCACCGCCTCACCGCACCGCCACCGCACGTCGCCGGCCATTTTCACGACCGCGCTGGTTCATCCAACACCACCAGACGCTTCGCTTCATCACCCCAAGCACGCCAAGCACCGCACTGCCGCCAACAAGCTCGCCGCCGGCGAGAACGTGCCGGTCAGCGTCGTGCTCTACTTTGCCCTCACTGGCATGTGGACCCGGGTTGACCACGGGGTCCCACCTGTCAGCCCAGCCTTCCGCGTGCACTAGGCCAAGCCCACGCACTGTTCACCATGGGCCGAATTCAGTGGATGCATTTCCTTTTTCCATTTTTAGTAAATCGGTTCATGCTTGTTTATTTCATATCTGGAGTTTGGTAAATCCTAATTTGGTGAAATCAATTTTGTTAGACTCTATAAATGTAGATATGTTTGTTAAAAATATAAAAGTAATTTTTGGAGAATGTCTTCAGTACTAATGTTTAAATAGTTCTTTTCTGCATTTATCAAAATTAATTGTGTTCCTGCTTGATATGGTCAAATAAAAATGTGAAGTTTTTATGCTAGCTTTTTTATTCTGTGTAGAAGCTAGGAAAAATATAACATGCCATGTTTCTATGTAAGTTTTAATTATTACCTATTAAAATGTGTTTCTGTTGTTTTCTTAGATTAATTCCTGTGGTAAATCTGTGCATAGATAAATCATGAAACGTTTTGTGTAGTCTTTGTAGACCATTATATATCTAGGAAAAATATAATATGTGGTATGTTGTATGGCAGAAATGATACTTGTAGTTCAAGTGTTCTTTTCTAGGGTTTTCTTTGGAAATTCCTTTAGAGAATAATCTGCTAGTGTTAATCATGGAACTCTTTGGATAAATATGTTTCCAAGTAAAGAACCTGTTAAAAATAAGATATAGCATGTTTCACCCTGTTAGCCAGTAGGTCTAGTTCTAAGTGCATTTTCTGCATTTAAATTCATCTTTTTGTATCTGCTAGCTGGTAGCTTTACTTTAAGTAATTTTTTTGTAGTAGCATCTAGTAGGCTTGTCCTGTCCTTTGTAATTTTTGTAGATTTTTTTGAACAGGTTATATTAGGCTTTCTGTGTAAAGTGGAACTAGCATGAATGCTTAGGTTAATTTTAAAAGCAATCTTTGAGTGTTTAATTCTTGTTCACGCATCATCCCTACACCATCAAGTTTACTAATATGCATTGCAAACATCCAGGATTAGTAGAGGAACCCCAGGTGCCACTTCTAGAGGAAGGAGTCCAGGAGGTGCAGGAGCTGAACGAGGAGTACCACGAGCTCGACACTAACCTCCCCGAGTGCCCTGACCACCAGCCCTCCACCTTCACTCAAGGAAAGCCCCGAAGCATCCTTAAGCCTCCCAGTATTTACAATTAATCTACTTGAGTATTTTATACTATGATGCATTAGGTGACAGGAGTTGATTGAATCCTAGTTGATGCATTACCTTCCTTGATATTGAATTTACCTACTTTGTTACCCTGTTAATAAAAGTAAAAGCAACTGCTTATCCTGCTTAGAGCAAATGGTTACATTTATATTTATAGTATTTTCCCATGGGGGTAATACCGATCACGGTTGGCTATATTTTGCTATCGTGGGAAAGAACCAATGGTAGTAATGAAATGCGGTCAACTGGAAGGCAAGGGCACCAAGTGGTTTAGACTTGGGGGCGGTCCGTCTGTTGAATCGTATAGGTTTGTATACGATGGTGGCCCTCTTACATATTCGAATGCGCCCTTTCACATAGGGGCCGATGTGAGTTTCGACCCCGAAGCCGAGTAAACACTGTCCAGGCCGACTCTCAGTCTACTTTTGGCTCCCTCTAGTTTGGAGATACGACCTGCCCCATGGTGGCCAACTAATTTCTCCAATTGGGTGGATTACGCTGAGCTCGCGACGTTACTACCTGGACAGTGTTGAGCGGTAACCCAATGCATGGACCCGAGGGGGAAAGTGTGGGCGTGTGTTAAAGGTAATCTTGCCAGCTGGTTGTATATCGATTCGAGTCGCCGCCTCCCACCGGATAGTGGGGGATTATGCTGAGCTTCACCACAGTACAACTCCATGTGACATCGTAATGGTTCTACTAAAATATGGACAAATGAACTGGATATGGTATTATCTTATTGTTTGATTAGATCAAGTGAGTGCTCTAGTACAAGTGCAAAACCTAGAGATATATAATAGGATGGAAATGGCTGCTCTCTAAGTCTTAGTTGTTTCATCTTTCTCGCGTTTCCGCAAAAGCAAAGTTTATCCAGACCCACATTAATAATCATGCATATCCTTGGAGTCTTTATTTTCAGTTAGACGGGTAAGTCTAGCTGAGTACATTCCCGTACTCAGGGTTTATCCCGTTTGTTGCAGATGGCCAAGTATACTTTGGCTATTGTAAGCACTGTCTCTATCCTATCGAAGGAGAAGAGGAGTAGGCTTTGGGTAAGGTCTTATACGAGCTCATCTTTTGCTGTTGTTGGACGAGGTCTCGTGGGCACCCCTATCTAGTATGGTATTTGCGTGGAGTAAGACTTTGGGTTGAGTTTCAAAACAATGTTTTATTTGGCCACATGTGTTGTGGTGTGAGTACTACTTTATTTGGGACAAAGTGTTGTAATAACTTTATTTCGTACTTCAAGTTTTCGTTTAATTGTTGGTTCGTTCGAATGTGCATACCTAAGTTTGCGCGATCTTGGTTGGAGATACGATTGTTAGAAATCCTTCGAGATTTCCAGACTACCGGGATTATATGGGCTCAAGTTTTTAATGCGGTCGTTAAATCGGCTACTTTGGTACTTGATCTCTTATAATTTGGGCGGTTCTGCCATAGGCGCCCTTCCCCTGGGCCCGCTCGACCTCTCGTTCCTTCCCGCGCCTTCTTGACCCTTCTAGATTGTTCTTTTTCCTGCGGATGATAATTATCTCTATGTAAACATCACATTTGGGTCTTTCCTCCATATTTCCTGATATCCCCCTGCAGAAATAGACATTCAACAAAACTCGTGGAATTATGTCGGTATAAACCCTATTTCTAGGTGTTGCTTTCATATAAATCCTTTTCCTTGTTTAGTTGACGGTTGGATTTGGTACTTAAGGACCGTCAACAAGCTCCCCCAAGCTTACCTTTTGCTCGTCCCTGAGCAAAGATAGACTCAGTGATGGATAAGGAATTGCTGCAATGCTTTCACGCCTTATAGGTACACATGCTTTCAAATAAGATCTCGTCTCCGGATTAGAACAACTATTAAGATAAAAAAACTTACTCATTTTACCTTCCACCATGGGGATTGTAACCGTCACCTTTGTCTTGGGTAGTTGAAAGATAGAACGGTCCGGTCAAGCGCCATGTCTCTACTCTTTGATCACTATAGCTCCGGAGTTTTTGCAGATTTTCAAAATAAAACTCAGAGATTCCTTGTATGATTCTCTCAGTAGCTCCTTTGTGGTATTTCTAGATCCTTACCAAGGCATTGATGGTGTATGCCTTTCTCTCAAATATGTGGTATTTTTGGTATAAGGCATTGTGGTATTGCCTTCTCTCTCTCACCCTACTTCTAATAAGGCTAATATCTGGAGCTCATAGGTGGGAGATAGCGAATACATACTTACAAGACATATGTTGCATAGTCAAACCACAGATCCCAAGGAACCGGTCAATAAGTCAAATCAAGATGTGCATGTGTGGCGAATAAATGGTATAGATGATGGTGGTAGTGATGATGATGGTGGTAATGATGATGATAGCAGAGGTGAAAGTCTAATTCTACTTTTGTTCCCTTTTGATGGATATACCTTTGTATTTGAAACCTTTCGGAGGGAATGAGATGCTTGACATAATAATTTTTTTTTCATGTGGGTATCTTGTACCCCTAATTCTAGTGTCGGACACTTGCCCATTTTTACCTCTCTTCTCACTTTTTTCGAGGTTGGCGGACACTTACCCTTTTTATTTCCTCATCTCTCTTTTTTTCAATGCACTCATCCTTGTAGAGCTATAAAGCGAACGTGACTGGAGCATTTACTTCACAGGGATAAAACAGGAGTAGGAGAATATTTATGTGTTTCTATTTTCTCCTAGATTAGGAGTAGAATTTTTTTGGTGGGTGGATCTTGAGATGGAAATGAGTGGATATATGTGGATGCGTACTTCTGGGATAGAAGCAGCTTATGTAGGTGGAGTGTATATCGATGCATACTTCTAGGATAGAAGTAGCGTATGTGGTGTAAGTGAATCTTGATTCAGACCGCATGACTAGGTCCCGAGAGTCACACAGCTTGACCACACTCAATACTCATAAGCAGTATGTAAATATGTGTGGTGTCCTAATCTAGTAAACATGTATATATAGCTGTGGTAGGAATTTAAACTCTCGTCATACATGAACTCATCATGCTGTATTTTTAAAGTTTTCAAAAGATAAAATTCTCCAGAATTCTAGTATCTCTAGGAACAGATAAATAGCAACTCAAACCTTCCCATATCATATCCGTCAATGACTTAGACTTTAGATCAGGTACTCTTCCCACAAGTTCAGGTTTAGAGCAAATTTCAAATCGTAACAATTATGCCTAAACTTGAGAGAGAGAGATCAAATTTGAAAACTAGGTACTTGAAAGGTATTATGACAGAGCAACTATTCATCATTTCCATGTTAAGAGTTTATTACTAGGATTCATTTTAGCATAACTATTTATTTTATTCTCTCTATTATTTATTAGCAAACTGTTAACTAATCAAAAACACATATATAAATATATATAAGCGGGGAAACATTTATTGGGTTTTTATGATTATGCATCTTTTTATATTTAAGTAGAGTATAGATATAAAAAATTGATAGGTACTATACTTAGCTGAGTACATGGGGGTGCTCTCCCCCAAGCTGGATTTTGATGTAATTTCTTCTAATGTAGTTGGCATGTAGCAGTGGTATCCTAATCTTGTCAGTGGGTAGGATGTCCTCTAGTTGTTGTTCTTCTTTAATCCTTGAATTTTGTGAAAGCTCAAATAGACAACAAAGCTTTTGGAACTGATTAAGTGTTAGTCATAAATCTCTAGCCTGAATCATGTTGAGCTTCCTCTAGTAGATGTTATTATTTAGCAGGATCCTAAACTTACTATTTTTATATTTTTATTTTATAAGACAAAAATATATTTTTTTATGCCACCACAGTGAGTATACTTATGGGTTTTATGCCACGAGTTTATTCACATGGGGCTTAACAGTTTTAAACATTTTTATTTTCTTTTTAAGATAGAGTAAACATGATTGAAAATTTAGGGAAAGTAAATAATTGAGGGAAAAAGGGATAACTACCAAGTGTTACCTCTTGGCACAGTGTTCGGTGGTTTAAGTCCTCCGAACAGGGCTCCTTGCATCCTTAGTTTTCCTGGGGTTCATTGGACGGCGTAGCTGGCGCCTCCTGCTGTGCTTCTTCTTCTGGTATGATTTCTTTTCTGGATACTTATTAAAATTGAAAGGACATACCTTTTCTTCTTCCCAAGATTCTCTGCTCTCGTGCCTGGGGTAGTCGTAGAATGATCTTTCATTTCCCAACCTTGGGGTTGGTGGTGTGTTTGGCCTAGAGAGTGGAGTTGTGTATATTGACTCTTCTTCTTCGGGGTATCTTTCTTCATACCTTGATACTTCTCCTTTATAGTTTTCCCATCTGTCCTTGGTGTTTTGCTTCTTCTGGTTGCGGTAGCGACGTCTTCTTCTCGTTCTATTCTTCTTAGATTCTTCAACAATGTAGTTAGCATTAAAGTAACGACGCACCTTCTTAGAGGGGAAGTGTAGGTGCACTTCGCCTATTCCAATATAGATGATAGCTTTGGTGGTGCTTAGGAATGGTCTTCCAAGGATGATAGGTGGATTATAATCATCTTCTCCCATATCAATGACTAGGAAGTCTGTAGGGATAAAGTGGTCATCAATCTGGATGGGGATATCTTTTGCTATCCCTTCAACGATGCGGCATGTCTGATCTGCCGTCTGGAGTTGGGTGTATGTTGGATGTAGAGGCATTGTGCCGTACAGAAACTCGTAGGTCAACTTGGCCATAATGTTGACGCCCGATCCGATGTCACATATTGCTTTCTAGAAGAAGCATCTGTTGATTGTGCATTCAATGGTTGGGACACCTGGGCCGTCCTTCTTGATCAAATGTGGGGATCTAATTTGGTGATCTTGATTATTGTGGAGTGGTGTGACCATCTTTGTTGATTTTGTCCATACTTGCTTCTTGTTCTTGTTCTTCTTGTTCTGCTTGTTCCTCCCATTGGTCCTCTTCTTTTGTTCATCTTGAGGTTGTTCAGGAGCTTGTATGGTTTTGTTGTTGAAGGTAAATGTGTCCTTCTTTCCTTTGATGAAGAAACTGATCTTGGCGGTGCTAGCATAGATGACAGCTCCAGCAGTGTTCAAGAGTGGCCTCCCTAGGATGATGGGTGACCTCTCGTGAACATCGGTCTCTATCACCATGAAGTCTGCTGGGACATATGAGGTACCAATTCAGACACAGATATCTTTTAATATTCCTCTTGGGTAGCATAGTGTCCGATCTACAAGCTGCAAACATAGGGTTGTTTCTGATAAAGGATAGTTAAAGAATTTTTCATAGATTACCCTGGGCATGATATTGACGCTTGCGCCAAAGTCGCAAAGTGCTTCAGGAAAGTATGTGACGCCAATGGAGATTGGGATGACGGGTCGTCCTGATCTCCTTTCTTGGTTGGTAGGAAGTCATTACACCACTCTTCGGTGGGGTTGTTCCAATAAGCACCTGCATCAAATATGTCTACAAGATTTGCAGATTCTAATCCTTCCGGTTGTGATGGAATACCGGGGTGAGTGATAGGAACAGTAGTAGCTATTTGGGTTAGCTGAGATTCAATCATTTTATTAAAGCTAATTTGATTCTTGATGGCAACAGAAAAATTATCCATCCTATTTGTTGATATTTGTTAACGCAAACAGAGAAATCACTAGGAAGTAATCCGCAAGCGTACGGATACCGGTGAGCACTTCACCCGAGAGATTATCCAGAGTATCGTATTTATTTATTCACATGGAGAAAGGGTGCATCTGACTAACCAATCTATGATATTAACCTTTGGGCTATTAACAAGGTGATTATGAGTGATTAGAGAAGACTGCGACTGTAGTCTCGTTCTAGTCTATATAAGATATGTCTTATTTTCTATTGAGGAGAACCATCATGATAAGAGACACCTCAGAGAATGCTTACCACGCGGCCTATAAACCCTACCAGTCCTTCCAACGGGATTGTGGGTTCCAAAGGTATCTACGGAATTGTCACTTTCTGAGCTACTACCACAGATCTGGCTAGACAGGGGATATCTATGAGGATCTTAGCCCAAACACCACGTTTACGCTAAAGACGATTACCATACTCTCAATGCAAAGAGAATAAAGTAAACTCACAGACCAAAGAATAATAAAACAGGGAATTTACTAGAATTAGAAGTCGAATTACCAAAGAAATCCTAGGAGCAAGCCTCGGGTTAGGAGTCTTGATCCCGTCGATACAAACTGGAGAAGAGACACCGACAGGTCGGGCTTCCTCCAATCCACACCTCCACTCTAACTCTCTCAATCTAATCTCACATGTATGCTAAGCCCTAGAGAATATATCCATAAGGGATCCTCTCTGGCGAATCCTTTCTGGAAAATATGTAAATGAATAATGGATTGCCTTTAGCCAGGGGCAGGGGTCCTCCTTATATAGCCCTTCAAATGAACGTCAGCCGTCAGATCAAACCGACCTTAATGGAGGGTTTAGATGCAACCTCAAAGGCGGTGGAAACCCTAATCCACGAGGTTGACTGTGATTGGTCCTCTGGCCAGGGCGGGCGCCCTAGGGGGTAGGGCGGGCACCCTACCTGTGGGCCCGCTCGTCTTCTCATTTCTTCCCGCATCTTCTGGAACCCTCTAGAGTATAGAAAATTCTACATATGATAATTATCTCTATGTAAACATGACATGTGGGCCTTTCCTTGGTATTTCCTGATATCTCCCTACAGAAATAGGCATTCATCAAAACTCGTGGAATTCTGTCAGTATAAACCCTATGTCTAGGTGGTGTGTTGCAAATATATCATTTCTTCTGCTTAGTTGACACTTAGAATTGATACTTAAGAGGTGTCAACAAGCTCCCCCATACTTAGGCTTTTACTCGTCCTCGAGAAAAGGATGGTGAAAATATAAGCTTAAGGTTTATACATCAATAGTAGAGAGATTCTCTTTTACCTGCACTGCGGGAGTTCTCAGTAGAGTCACCATAAAAACTATGAGTAATTGAGGAATAAAGTAGCTAGAAGTAGAGACCCTTTATCTATCAATCTTGTCACTTGGAGTTTTTGCATGTTTCGCTTACTTCTTTCCTCTTACTGGTGCTCTCAGATCACTTATGAATCTCGAAAAATGTAGGTAGATGTGGCATACTTACTTTGCATGTATTACCTGATCAAACCGGGATCCGAGGAGAATAATGTCATACTCTTAGATCAAGACCTGTTGGTCAAATTTTATTATAATGTCATCTCTTGCTGGTTCATTACTATTAGAGGAACCATGGGCTATTTTTGTATATATGTTTTTTTTGAGTGGGTGCATGAAGTACCCCTAATTCTACTGCGAGGTTGTCAGACTTTTTGCCCATTTTTATTTCCTCGAATTTATTTATTTTTGCATAGCCCATGCCTCTAATGCAACACTACTTCTGAAGAGAGAATCTTTTGTGTTTGTAATGTATGAATAAAGCCTTGACCTTTGGAGTATGATAAAATTCTAACAAGGATCCACACGATTCGAAAAAACTCAATAGAAAGTAAGTAGCCTTTTGGCTTTTGATTGGTAAGTGTAAAGCATATAGGAGATGGTAGTTATTTATTTTTAAAGAAATTCTCCAAGTGACAGAGATTATCAAGAATTAGGTTCTCATATTCTACCATTTTGTATTCCACAACAACTTAAGAAACATGGAGACTCTAACTTAATTCCCAACATTAGCAGGACTCTAGAAAACTTCATAAAGAGAGTCTATTCCATGAAGATGTTTTAAGGAAACATTTTATCATTTTATCATGTTTAGAGCATTTATTTATGGAAACTCAGTGCACGAATTGAAATTTAGAGACGTGCATGAAAAAATGTAACGTGCAGGGTACAAACCTGACCGTGATCGAAGGACGGAGCAGGGGTGATCAGCCCAGGGCGGGGCCCTGGGTAGTGGGGCGATCGCCTAGCTGGGGTGGCCCCTCGGCCTCTGCTTTGGCGTGTGCAGTTGTTGCTCTGTTTGTTTCTGAGATGTTTGTTCGTTGCGGTTGAATCTGTTCGTCTCGTCATCGGGGGTCTCCCCCATACTTGTTTCCTGTTTTCTTAGATAACAACAGTGCAGACAAGCAAGACAGAATAATAATAGAAATAATATTTATTTATTTATTTATTATGAGGCATGCATACAAAGGGAAATGAAAACAAACTAAACTCTAGCTAATGGATCTAAACAAGCCTGGTCTGGATTAGGTGGAAACCAAGTTCCTGTGCAAACTTTAAAAACTAGCGATCTAGACCATAGGTTGTGCATCAGATGGATAGAGATGGAGACGGGGCCTTTTTACACTTAAACGCCCGCCCCAGGCCCCAGCATTGCTAATTATGTTGCTTTGCAAATCACCCCCGCAAATAGGTATGTGTCGATGGTTTGGAATTGTTTTGTTTCTTGTCGTTTCGTTTTTCCTGGGCGGCGGCAGCGGCGGCCACGAACTGTTCGGCGAGGCGGGCAGGACGAGGACGGCATCGCAAGCGCACCACCACCACCTTGCTCCCGGATTCACTAGACCATGTTGATTCGCTAGACGCCGACGCGAAGACTCAGGACCAGACTAATCTGAATTACGTGAGTATCCTCCTGTTCTTAGGTGAGTCCGGCATGGAGTTGTTAGCTTGTTCATGGTCATACGTGAGTTGCTTATCTCATACGTGAGTATGTAGGTGGAGGAGACTCGTCAAGAGTTGTGTTGTGAGTCTGCGCCGCCACTGCCATGGAGTCCGGCGTGCGTGACGCTGCCGTTGATAACGTTGTTGCCGTTGATGCCGTCGTCGCCGTTGATCCCGTCTCCGTCGAGGCCGCAGCTATGGATCAGGCTGTTGATGTCGTCGTCGCCATTGATGCGGTCATCGCCATTGATCTCGTATCTGTTCATGTCAGCTTTAGAGGATGGACCATCTCGTCCGGCGAGACCCTCTCCCGCAGGTAGCTGGTGTTGGCGATGCAGATGGGTGCGTCGACCAACCTTCTAATTCCACGACGGCGTGTGGCCACACCACTTATCCTATGGCAGAGAATATCTAGAGATTCGTGTAGTCAACAGCATCTGCCAATACCAGCAAATACATATCTCGCGATATATTGGTACAAGAGATTTTGGTATCATCTCGTCTACCTCTCTCTCGGCATCTTTTCAAATGTAGCCACTGGTCTCTCTCCTGCAGTTTTCTCTCACTACCTCCCAGCTCCCCTCTCTATCTCTCTCGCCCTCTCCTTCTCTCTCTCCTTTCTCTCTCCAGCTCTCATTTTCTCTCCCCAGCTCACCTCTCTCTAGTTTCTACAGGTTCTCATTCATCCACTGCTTTTTGTCCCTCTTTCATACGCTCTTTCCCTTCTATTTCTGCTTCGATCAGGTCTAGATCTCTCTCTCCACATTACCAACAATGGCTACAGGTGTAGATCAGGTTGTACAGTTCGATCTATCCTCCAGCTCGCTCCATTTGATTTTTTTTCGTATTTTTTTACTTCAAGATTCATATGTACAATGACCTCCATTCGTATGATCTGCTACTAGTTCACCATTTCTAATCTCGTTGGTCCAGCAGAGTTTTAGTTGAATCAATCTTTGTGCCTCTCCTCTGCATTCTCTTTCTTTTCCTCTATCTCCAACTCCATGTATGTCCCTCTCATTCTCTCTCTATTTTTTTCTTCATTCACGAACTTTCAATGCTCAAGATTACTGTGCTTCGTGGTTGTCCACCTCTGACACATGCTTTTCTCCTTGATTTGATTCCCTGGTCCCGCTTCTGAGTCCTCCCCATTTTCTCCCTCCCAGATTTCTCTCTCTGCTGCTATCCCATTTTCCATCTCACAATTTTCTCTCTTTGCTGCACTTCCAAATACTATCCTCCGCCGACCGCCGTGCTCGATTTGAATTTTTTTTTCGGTCCTATTATATATGGAGCTGTAGTTTTCTAGTAACTTATGCCCTGATATTTGTTCATCATTTCTCAGCTCACTCATTCGCCAGAGTTTTAGATTGATCTATACTGTCCCACGGCCCATTTGATTTTTTCTTTATTCGATTCTCTCGTATACCTGCAGATTGATGTGTGATTCTTTTTAGTAACATATGCCCTCATATTTGTTAGCCATTTCTCAGCACTCATTCCCTAGAGTTTTAGTTTGCTCTATACTGTCCCGCCGTCCATTTGAATTTTCTTTATCCGATTCTCTTGTACTTGCTGATATAGATGTATTAGTACTCTGATGTGTGATATTTTTCCCTGTTAGATGAAATGGTGATAGATCCAGTTCTAGATTATTTTTTTTATGAAACTGTTGGTTGTCATTTATGGATTGGTTCCTTTTTTAATTGTTCTACTATCTATCAAATATGAAGTAGTAATGTTTTTGGTTGTTCTCTTTGGATTTGACAGATATGGAAATAAAATGGTATCTTGATTTTTGTTTACTGCTAGTGCTAGTATGTGTACGTCCTGCTAATCCTTATTCAACGCCTTAGTAAAAATTTCTCCTAACTAATATCTTTGTTAGAATACAGTATAGGGTACAGATTTAGGTCACCATTTGCGCGTTTACTTCATCTCCGGTAAGTTTTTTTAGCATCAAAGTGAATAATAATCCTGTTCTCTAGCAGATTTCATGTTGTTTATTCAAACTTCAGGTTGACTTTTTCAACCTTCGATAGATTAATAGATCTTATTCTAGGTGAATACTTTATCTGTATGTTCAAGTCAGTATTTCCTGTGCTTCTACCTTCATTATTCGAGTGGCTAATATGTCCAATGCTAGAAGGATTTCGTAAATGAACCTTCTTGGTCGGCGTTCATGTGATTCTTTACCATTTTTTATGCTACTCAGAACTAATAGTCTCTTCTAGACAGATTCGTTGTTTTCCAAACTTCTTGTGGACATTTTGTGCGCTTATTACTTTGTATATCACTCCACAGTTTATGACGATATTTTGGATTATTGGTTATTGCATATACTGTATATAGCTGTCTATCAACATTCCAAGATCCAGATGATTGTTGGTAGGTACTATTATTTTATTTTTGATAACCCTAATTGATTTAGCTTACAAATTGATGTTTTTTATAAGCATTAATTAGTGTCTTTGAACTGTTGGTAAGTACTATTGTTTTTACCATTTTGTCCTAGAGATTTGCATCTGTTACTTTCATCGATGCACATTTCCTTTTTCTTAATATAATAGCTGACAATATTCGCTGTTATGGTAATTCCAGTTACGTACTAATGGATGCATGTGTAGAGACAATTATAACTCATTCCAAAAATGTTTGATCCTGACAGTATTCTTTTCAACAAAGTGCATTTCTGTGTTGGAACAATTTAACCCATTAGTAATTAGTACTCAGTGTTCAGTTTATACATGTTCTAAATAATTATACTTCTCTAGTTCCATTTGACCAATGCCTAATAATTAAGTCAGTGTTCTCTAACTTTAACCAAGATTCTAGAAAAAGTACACTAAAATATACTACATTAAATTATTATTTATTGCATCTATATACATTGGCAATAGTTTTATTGTGTGTTGCTAAGTGAGTACTTGAGAGTCCTACATGACTTTATTTGTGATGAATCTAACATATGATTTTCATAATATTCCTCTTATGCTTGTTTTGGGAGTTCTTTACTAGAAAAGAGTTGATGAGGACATCAACACCACACCAACACCATCTCCAGCACACACTTGGTCCTATTACTCGTGCTCGTGCCCGTGAACTCAATCATCAAGTAAGTTTATTATCAAACTCTTGTCCATTATATTTAGACAATGGAGACACGTGCACTCTTGTTTTGCTCAGGAACAATGGAGAGGATCAGCGGGATACGGGATGGGCGCTAGCTGGATTTGGACTGCAGGACAGCACCAACTTGTGATGGATGCCACGACTTCATACGGACTCCGATTGGGACATTCTCGCACTTTTTGGAAAGCTTATCAAGTCTACTTTCCAACGGATCCAGAAGCATGGCTATACCTTATCAGATGCGTCCAGACTCATCGTTTTTGTACCGAGACCTTTTCTGTCCACCGGTGCTTGCGTCACCTTATTTTGGGCCTGTGGCCCATGTATCAAGTTGGGTCCATTAGGGACGCGTCCTAGGGTTGGAGAACGACCCCAACACCCTTGTGGTCGTCCTCCCAACTCCTTATAAGTCGTTAGAGCTGCCACAAACAGTTTTAGGTTTTGTTTCGTCGAGTTAGCTATTGCTACCGCCTTTCAGCGCGCGTGTTGGATCAACCGTCCGTCTGATTGTCATCAGAACCTCACCATATTGTGTTCTCAGATTGAAACCTTCATATTCATCTTGCAATTGAGTGCTTGTTCATCTCGTTCTTGCTGGTTCTTCGATTGCTTGCAGGACGGGAGCCCTAGTGGCTGGTTGTCGCGCCGCAAGATCACGGCAGCCATCGGAGGTGGTGTATCGGTTGCTAAGGCGCAGCGTCCTTGGACGGTTGTAGTCGAGCCGTGAACGTCATCTCCCTCCACAAATCGAGTTATCCACCAACTCTCATCGAAAGATCGAACTTCGAACCCTACGGGTCGTCATCAGTTGGTAATCAGAGCAAGGTTTATCGGTGAGAGACTTCCAATTCTTTACAAATTTTTTTTTCCTATAGTCCAGAAAAGCCAAAAAAAAATAGTAGATTAGTTTTCCGTAATCCCATAAACCCATTGAGCCTTTTGCTAGTACTACTTAGTTAGGGCTTGTTGAGTCGTCGGTTGCATCGGTTGTGTCGAGTTGCTGGTTTTAGTTATAGTCCTTTAGAGTTTCGAGTTCTTGTCACGTTCTAGTCCGAGTCTAAGTAGATTTCGTTGCTGTCAAGTTCGAGTCCGAGTACTACCCTGGTATTCGCGGCTGTCCAGTTCGAGTTTGAGTTGTGTTCTGGAATCGAGTCCGAGTACTACCCTGTATTCGCTGCTGTCAAGTTCGAGTCCGAGTTGATTTCGGGAATCGAGTCCGAGTACTACCCGGTTTTCGCTGCTATAAATTGTCGCCGTCCGCGTTGTTTTCCATATTTAAGTTGCGCACTACAAGTTTCATACCATATACAGCGAAGCTTACTTTAGAGAGAGAGAGAGAGAGAGAGAGTATCTTTTAATTACCTATATACCCCTGCACTTTTGGAAAAAGTGTGTGTGGTGATTTGCTCTTTTGACATCTCTTTGTTCCTATAATCAGTTTTGAGGTTTCCCTGAAAAAAAAAACAAAAAAGAAAAAAAAAAGAAAAAAAAAAGCAAAAAAAAAAAGAAAAAGAAAAAAAAAAGAGGCAAAAAAAAAAAAAAAAAAAAGGGGCTGATCTTTGTGTTTTCCTCCTTTGGATAGGTGGTGTTTGTGAGTTTCTTTGTGTCCAGGCTCGCGTCTCTAGCACGGTCTAGGCTAGGACCAGCACAGTACCACCTTTGAACGATTATTCAGCTCGCTTTTTAATCTAACGTGGTGCTAGTATTTGTCCTTGAGCATAACATTGGCCACCTACAGCTCCACATATTCGACTACAACTTGACAGGTGTTGTGCTACGGTACCGATACATTCACTTCCAAGGTTGCAGGCTTGCTGGTTGTTGACCCCTCTTGTTTGAGCAAGGTAAGAACTGGTAAGAGCTTGAGAAACAGGTTGAGAGCGAGTGCCTTGCTGTAGCTACATCCTAATAGTTGTAGGGCTTTTATTTCTTCACCTGTTTTCTTGTTGTTCTTGTCTTCTAAACCATGTCAGGAACAGAGGATAATAACAACATGCCGCAATCTCCACGCACCAAGGGCATCATTCAACATTTTACAAGGCAAGTGCAGCTGCATACAGAAGGCCTCGATGGAGATTTACAGGTGACCAATGACAAGATTGGGCAACTAGAGGCCGCCCAACTTGCCACCACCACCAAGCTTACAGGAGTCGAAGCATCGTTGCTCGTATGGACAAAAGCCTTGCCGCTCTTCTCCGTCGTTTTGATGACTTCCACACAAACGGCAAGGGTCAACATCAACATAAACGCCCACAAGGATAGGGAGCGAGTCGAAGATAATGACGAGGATGCTTACTCTGGTGATATGGACCTTGATAACAATGACCTTAGTGATCGACATCGCCTACGCTTCAATCGGAGAGGTATGGGTCACCGTCGACGTGAGGTACATAATAACAATGATGCTTTCGGTAAGATTAAATTTAAAATACCCCCCTTTTGATGGTAAGTATGATCCTGATGCATACATTTCATGGGAAATTGCTGTTGACCAAAAGTTTGCATGCCACGAATTTCCTGAGAATACACGTGTTAGGGCTGCTACTAGTGTTTTACTGACTTTGCTACTGTATGGTGGATAGAGTATAATAAGAAAAATCCTAATAACATACCACGTACTTGGGATGCTTTAAAAAGAATCATGAGGGCTAGATTTGTTCCTTCTTACTATGCACGGATTTGCTACATAAACGCAACAACTAAGACAAGGTGCTAAAAGTGTAGAAAGAGTATTATCAAGAATTACAAATGGGTATGTTGCGTTGTAATTTAGAGGAGGATGAGGAACCTGCTATGGCAGATTTTTGGGTGGGTTAAATCGTGAAATTCAGACATCCTTTCATATAAAGAGTACACTAATGTAACCCGTTTGTTTCATCTTGCTTGTAAAGCTGAAAGGGAAGTGCAGGGGCGACGTGCTAGTGTTGGTAATAACTTTTCTGCAGGGAAGACAAATTCATGGCAGTCCCGCCAAAAACAGTGCTACTATGCCACCCTCAAGTGACAAGCCTAGTGCTACTCCCACAAAATTCAGTAGTCAAGACAGCCCAGAAGCCTAGTGCAAGTGCTTCGTCCGTAGCATCGACGGGTAGAACGAGAGACATTCAGTGTCATCGATGCAAGGGATATGGACATATGATGCGCGAGTGTTCAAGCAAGCGTGTTATGATAGTCAAAGATGATGGTGAGTATTCGTCTGCCAGTGATTTTGATGATGATACACTTGCATTGCTTGCGGCTGACCATGCAGGTAATGAAGAATATGTGGAAGAACATATTAATGCAGGTGCAGCCGACCGCTATGAGAGCCTCATTGTACAGCGTGTGCTTAGTGCACAAATGGAGAAGGCAAGCAAAATCAGCGACACACGTTGTTCCAAACAAAGTGTGTCATCAAGGAGCGTTCATGTCGCATGATCATTGATGGAGGTAGCTGCAACAACTTGGCCAGCAGCGACATGGTGGAGAAGCTTGCGCTTACAACCAAACCACACCCACATCCATATTACATTCAATGGTTAAACAACAGTGGTAAGGCAAAGGTAACTAGACTTGTGCGCATCAATTTTTCCATTGGATCCTATAATGATGTGATTGAATGTGATGTTGTGCCTATGCAAGCTTGAAAATATTCTGCTAGGTAGACCAATGGCAATTTGATAGGGATTCTATGCATCATGGTAGAGCAAATCAGTATTCTTTTCTATACCATGATAGAAAAATTGTGTTGCATCCTATGTCTCCTGAAGCCATTATGCATGATGATGTTGCTAAAGCTGCAAAGGCTACAAGTGAGAACAATAAAAATGCCAAATCTGTTGTTCATAAGCAAACTGAGATTAAATTGAATGGGAATTGTTTGCTTGCTACTAAATCTGATGTTAATGAGTTGAATGCATCCACTTCTGTTGCTTATGCTTTAGTAGCAAAGATGCATTGATTTCCATTGACGATATGCAACATTCCTTGCCTCCTGTTGTGGCTAACGTTTTGCGGGAGTATTCCGATGTTTTTCCAAGAGAGACACCAGCGGGGCTGCCACCAATACGAGGGATTGAGCACCAAATTGATCTTATTCCTGGTGCATCTTTGCCAAACCGTGCGCCATACAGGACAAATCCGGAAGAAACGAAGGAAATTCAGCGACAAGTGCAAGAACTCCTCGACAAAGGTTATGTGCGTGAGTCCCTTAGTCCTTGTGCTGTTCCTGTTATTTTAGTGCCTAAGAAAGATGGTACATGGCGCATGTGTGTTGATTGTAGAGCTATTAATAATATCACCATTCGATATCGACACCCTTATATTCCACGTTTGGATGATATGCTTGATGAACTGAGTGGGGCTGTTTTGTTCTCCAAAGTTGATTTGCGTAGTGGGTACCACCAATTCGTATGAAATTGGGAGATGAATGGAAAACTGCTTTCAAAACTAAATTTGGCTTGTATGAGTGGTTAGTCATGCCTTTTGGGTTAACTAATGCACCAAGTACTTTCATGAGATTAATGAACGAGGGTTCTGCGTGCTTTCATTGGAAAATTTGTTGTAGTCTACTTTGATGATATAATTGATTTACAGCAAATCTATGGATGAACATCTTGATCACTTACGTGCTGTTTTTAATGCTTTACGAGATGCACGTTTATTTGGTAATCTTGAGAAGTGCATCTTTTGCACCGATCGAGTGTCTTTTCTTGGCTATGTTGTGACTCCACAGGGAATTGGAGGTTGATCAACCAAGGTAGAAGCTATACAGGGATGGCCTGTACCAAAGACTATCACACAGGTGCGGAGTTTCCTAGACTTGCTGGGTTCTATCGCCGTTTTGTGAAGGACTTTAGCACCATTGCTGCACCTTTGAATGAGCTTACAAAGAAGGGAGTGCCTTTTAAGTGGGACAAAGTACAAGAGAACTCCTTCAACATGCTGAAAGATAAGTTGACACATGCACCTCTCCTCCAACTTCCTGATTTTAATAAGATGTTTGAGCTTGAATGTGATGCTAGTGGAATTGGAACTGGGTGGTGTTTTGTTACAAGAAGGCAAACCTGTTGCGTATTTTAGTGAAAATTGAGCGGGTCCTGTTCTAAATTATTCTACTTATGATAAGGAATTGTATGCTCTTGTTCGCACATTAGAAACATGGCAGCATTACTTGTGGCCCAAAGAGTTTGTTATTCATTCTGATCATGAATCTTTGAAGCATATTCGTAGTCAAGGGAAATTGAACGTAGACATGTAAGTGGGTTGAATTTATTGAATCTTTTCCTTATGTTATTAAGCACAAGAAAGGGAAAGAGAATATTATTGCTGATGCTTTGTCTAGGAGATATGCCTTGCTGAATCAACTTGATTACAAAATCTTTGGATTAGAAACAATTAAGGAGACAATACGTTAATGATGCTGATTTTAAAGATGGTTGCTGCATTGTAAAGAGGGAAAGGTTTGGAACAAATTCATCATTAGTGGTGGGTTTGTGTTTAGAGCTAACAAGCTATGCATTCCAGCTAGCTCCGTTCGTTTGTTGTTGCTGCAGGAAGCGCATGGAGTGGCTTGATGGGGCATTTTGGAGCTAAGAAAACGGAGGATATACTTGCTGGTCATTTCTTTTGGCCAAAGATGAGAAGAGATGTGGAGAGGTTTGTTGCTCGCTGCACGACTTGTCAAAAGGCGAAGTCGCGATTAAATCCACACGGTTTGTATATGCCTCTACCTGTTCCTAATGCTCCTTGGGAAGATATTTCTAGGATTTTGTTTTTAGGATTGCCAAGGACTAGGAAGGGTCGTGATAGTGTTTTTGTGGTTGTGGATAGATTTTCTAAGATGGCACATTTTATACCTTGTCATAAAACTGATGATGCTACACATATTGCTGATTTGTTCTTTCGAGAAGTTGTTCGTTTGCATGGTGTGCCAAATACAATTGTTTCTGATCGAGATGCTAAATTTCTTAGCCATTTTTGGAAACTTTATGGGGTAAATTGGGGACTAAGCTTTTATTTTCTACCACATGTCTCCCCAAACTGATGGTCAAACTGAAGTTGTGAATAGAACTTTGTCTACTATGTTAAGGGGCTGTTTTAAAGAAGAATATTAAGATGTGGGAAGATTGTTTGCCTCATATTGAGTTTGCTTATAATCGTTCATTGCATTCTACTACCAAGATGTGCCCATTTGAGGTTGTTTATGGCTTGTTACCACGTGCTCCTATTGATTTAATGCCTCTACCAACTTCTGAACATTTGAATTTTGATGCTAAGCAACGTGCTGAGTTGATGTTAAAATTGCATAGAAACAACTAAAGAAAACATAGAGCGCATGAATGCGAAGTATAAGCTTGCTGGTGATAAAGGTAGAAAGCAAATTGATTTTTGAACCTGGTGATTTGGTTTGGTTGCATTTGAGAAAGGATAGGTTTCCTGAATTGAGAAAATCTAAATTTGCTGCCTAGAGCTGATGGACCATTTAAAGTGCTAAAACGTATTAATGAGAATGCATATAAGCTTGATCTTCCTGTACTTTTGGGATTAGTCCCACATTTAACATTGCAGATTTGAAGCCATATTTGGAGAGGAAGATGAGCTTGAGTCGAGGACGACTCAAATGCAAGAAGGGGAGGATGATGAGGACATCAAACACCACACCAACACCATCTCCAGCACCACTTGGTCCTATTACTCGTGCTCGTGCCCGTGAACTCAATCATCAAGTAAGTTTTTATCAAACTCTTGTCCATTATATTTAGACAATGGAGACACGTGCACTCTTGTTTTGCTCAGGAACAATGGAGAGGATCACGGGATACGGGATGGGCGCTAGCTGGATTTGGACTGCAGGACAGCACCAACTGTGATGGATGCCACGACTTCATACGGACTCCGAATTGGACATTCTCGCACTTTTTGGAAAGCTTATCAAGTCTACTTTCCAACGGATCCAGAAGCATGGCTATACCTTATCAGATGCGTCCAGACTCATCATTTTTGTACCGAGACCTTTTCTGTCCACCGGTGCTGCGTCACCTTATTTTGGGCCTGTGGCCCATGTATCAAGTTGGGTCCATTAGGGACGCATCCTAGGGTTGGGAGAACGACCCCAACACCCTTGTGGTCGTCCTCCCAACTCCTTATAAGTCGTTAGAGCTGCCACAAACAGTTTAGGTTTTGTTTCGTCGAGTTAGCTATTGCTACCCCCGCCTTTCAGCGCGCGTGTTGGATCAAACCGTCCGTCTGATTGTCATCAGAACCTCACCATATTGTGTTCTCAGATTGAAACCTTCATATTCATTCTTGCAATTGAGTGCTTGTTCATCTCGTTCTTGCTGGTTCTTCGATTGCTGCAGGACGGGAGCCCTAGTGGCTGGTTGTCGCGCCGCAAGATCACGGCAGCCATCGGAGGTGGTGTATCGTTGCTAAGGCGCAGCGTCCTTGGACGGTTGTAGTCGAGCCGTGAACGTCATCTCCCTCCACAAATCGAGTTATCCACCAACTCTCATCGAAAGATCGAACTTCGAACCCTACGGGTCGTCATCAAGAGTACAATAGATTAAGTTCTTTTTTCAGCATCAAGGAACTTAAAGATGGTTTGTCACTAGAGTTCTGTATTGTCAGTTTCAAGTAGTTTGCAATTGAGAACGTCAAATACTTCTTCACTCGGTACATTGTCAGTGTGGCACACTAGCATTCATGTTCAGTCATTCTATATTGAGACCCTTCTATCTTCATCTAGCCCAATAGAATTTTGAGGGCATGGTCATATAAGTTTTGATTCATCTCTTTGTTTATTCATTAAATGTCATGCAAATGCTAAATTCACATTTGATATTAGATTTAGGGGTGTAATTGTTTTTTTTTTTCAAAAATAGGATGTAACGTTATAAAAAATTTGTTTCTATCTAATTTGTACTTGCTCTTGGATTCTAAGATTCAAGTACCCACATGTCAAAAATATTTGGACTTATTTAGATATACTTTCAATTGAACCAAGTTAGTCCCGATGTGAACTCGTTGAAGTCTTATGTTCCTCTTATGTTCCCAATTTTTTTATTTCAGAGTTGTATTAAAAGAAGACTATTAAGGGGTCTTTGGCTCAGAGTGCGGTGGTTTTAAACTACAGATATGTATTTCTAGTGCGTAAGATTTTGAGGAGTGTTTTTGATTCTTTGGTCCATATATGTGCCTGAGAAACAGCCATGTGATCCAAGTGCAAGCCTAAGCATGACAAAAAAAATAACTGAAGCCCTACTCTATTGTAGGTTTGATACTTTCCAAAATAAGGCCTCATTTTTATTATTTGGTTATGGAAATAAATTATGCAAAAGTTTGATGCTATTAGTACTCCTACGCAGTTTTCTTATTATAGATATTCTCATTGTATATATGTTATCTTAGCGCTCGACCTCGTGCCCTTGTTATTATCCTATTTCAATCAAAAAAACTGTTGAAAAACCTTTTTTCAGCACGTGTCAAATGAGCAGATTTGACTGGTCAACGGCTGTTTTCTATCGGCATCGGAAATCATGAATCATGAATCAACATTGCCGTGAGAGTGTTTTGCGGAAGACCAAGTGCGCTCCAAGGAGGCTGGATGATCTTGCCGACAAAGGTTAATCGGTGAAGTTTTGCTGATGCTGATTGCCGATGAAGAGACCATTGTCGATTGCCGATGAAGAGACATTGCCGATTGCCGATAAAGGGGTCATTGTCAAAGCCGATGAAAAAGTGGTTGTCGATTGCCAATGGGGACTGAGGGGTGGACAGTTACCAGTAAAAGGCCCGCCGATCGGGAATATTGCCGGTGCCGATGAGTAAAATCTAAACTTGGCGTTTGATGTCAGCAGAAGGCTCCCGATGGTCAAAGAAAGAAGGCGCGGATTAAAGGGGATCTGCCGAGGGAAAGGTTTCCATCGAAGAGAAGTAAAGGAAACTGGTGTTTTGTACCAGTATTTTATTATAGTAGTTTGAGTCTGACTCTTGCATGAGTCGTTTTTTTTTTTTTTTAAAAAATAGGCTGTTTGTTTGGGAAAAATAAATATCGCTATCCGCTCCTGCGCGAGTCTTTTTTCCTTAAATTAGGATTTTTTGTTTTAGAAAGGATATGTGTCGGTCTTTGTATAACTCTCCATGCGGGAGTTAAATACTACCCGAGGGTTACGGAAAAACAATGAATCCAATTCAAACAAACTAATTTTACTCTTATTCTACTTTTTATCGCAATTTACCTTTTTTGCATTAGTTATAGTTTTTAACGATTTTTTCCCAGCTTCGGGGGTTGCATCACCTTGACTCCGTCAAATCCTTGCAAGTTCCGCGTGGGAGTACCTCTGAGCCTTGGCATCCGGGCGCATCGCTGTTGCTCTTTTCACTCTGCTCTAGTTATCCTGATAAAAGCCTCAATCCCAAAGCATTGGGCGCATCGCCGTTGTCTGGATTGGATCTTTCTATTTCGTCCTTGTCGATTAACTGGTAAAATCGACGGGTACGTCTCCGAAATACCGAGCTTTGGGTAAATAGCCCGGGGTTTGTTCGCAGACCCTGACGCTTTTTGTGTCAACACCTTTTTTGGGGCCACCTCGGTGGGACACGATTAAATAAATTAATATATTTAATCATGATAATCCAAGGAGTGTCTTTGGGAAGTCTCCGGGCGATTGAAGATCGTCAGAAGCAGGCTAATGGAGCAGGCAATGGAGGAGTACAAGCACTTATATCTTAGATCCTTCAGCTATAAACGGTTGGCGAGGCGTCCCCAGAACAAGCCCCCCGCATCACCACGCAAGCTACTTTTCACGCCGATCTGGAAAGTACAAGATAGGGTTTAAATTTTATTTTATTTAATGAGGTATTAATTAGTCAATCCAACGTGTTTTCCGATACCGCGTGCAATGCTGTCAAGCAAGCTTTCAAGGGACAGGCACCATATTATGTTGGTTCCAGAGTATCGTCAGCTCGAATCGGCATCTGCTTTCGACTCCATCGACGGTTCCAAGGGTGTTTACACCAATTATGAGCCGATTTGCCCGGGGAGATTGCGCCACCAAGTTAAGCCCTACAAGCACACTCAGGTGAACACAAATCTGGTGGGGTTCAACAATGTTCGGGACCTGTATCCAGAATCACCAACTGCTGGGGATACGGGATGTCTCCAAGTCAAACTGTTGATTTCAGATTGGTTCAAGATAATCATGCAGTGTGAAAAGGTTCCCATGGCATCGGCAACATCTGTAAAAGCCGATGGTTCCAGTTGATGCATTACTCATCTTCTCCCAAAGTACAGTTGCCCAACAGGGAATCTGCAAACGGCATACCCCGAGTGTCGTACCCCAACCCCCGGCAAGTCACTTGCCGATACATCAATGCCGCATTGCGAGTCAACCCCATGGTGGCAATGGTTCTTCAAACTGGAACAAATTGCTAATCAAGGTAGCTAGTTGTTGATCATCCCGGGGCCACAGAAACGACAGGCGTCAGCTGGCTATCAGCCATCGGAAAATTCTTGGCCGATGCGACCAAGGTAAGCCGATTGTCAACAATCTGTGTCGGCAATGACTGCTCAAGTTGTGGTGTCCGCGAGTCAAAGTGATCATCCGAGGGTGCAACGAGAACAAACATTAGCGGCTATCAGCTATCGGCAAAATGCTTGGCCGATGCAACAAGGCATATCGAGTGTCATCAGCCTGCTCGGCCCCTGGCTGCTCAACCCCTTTGGGACCTAAAATCAAAGCTATCATCCAAAGTACAAGGGTTTTCAAAAGTCAATTGGGTTATTCAGCCGCGGAAATTTTTGGCCGATACAACAAAGCATCCGATGTCAATCATCGTTTGGAAAAGCTGCTCCCATGGGACCCTAATCAGGATCATCCCGGGGTAAAGGGCCAAGGGTCAGTAGTTTCAGTCATCGTAAAAAGTCCGATGACCCCAAAGGTTGATCGGCAATTTCCGATTTCCAGCAATATGTCAGCCGAACACCAATGGCAGGGTTCCCACCCCCGCGGTCTTCAGGGTAAGCTCGGTCATAACCATAAAATTACAAAACCCAAACCGCAAGAAAGAGGCACAAGAAAATCGGACAGCAACCGAAATGAATGAAATAATGCCACAAGCGCCAAAAATGTGAAAGTTCCCTGGGGAACCAGCCCAAGCATAGTTTTCCCAAATAACGGTACTGCGCACGCACCGATCATTTTCAAATACTTGGCGTCAAGATCTGAAGAAGTGCATCAACCACTCAGCCGGTCGATGTTCAAAGTTGCCCATCGGCCAATCGCCGATGCATATATTAACAGATTGGTGTTGTCGATGGCTGATCGCTCCGGCCTATTTAATACAAAGATGTGAAGAAATACATCAATCTACTCAGCAGTAGGCGTCCAGAATTGCTCATCGGTTAGGCAGCCGATGCATAACGTTCAACAGATTGGTGTTGCTGATGTATCAATTGCTCCGGCTTGCTCACCACGGAAATATGAAGAAATGCATCCATCTGCCCAACCAGTGAGCGAGTCTGCGCATCGACAAGATCCAGACACAAAGGTGTTTTCGACGAGGAAGTGGAAGCTTCAGACTTGGACAAAGAGCCAAATATCAACGTTGCTGAATTGGAAAGTTTCCCTTTGACATCATCGAGCCCAGGGAGATTTGGGACGCAAAGGTGCTCTTCGTTAGCCAAGGGGACTCCGAGTTAGATGAGGAGGTGAACGTCGGCATTGTTGAGTGGGTGAAAGATGGGACTGGAACCCCGTGCGCTCGGCCAGAAAAGGACTAGAAAGTTCACCTTCGATGGTCACGAAGGTCGATGGGATATTTGACCTATTGCTTCAAGAAGGGCGAATTAAGCTAGCCCTTAATCAAGTAATTCCATCGGCCGAGGAGCTCGAGAAGATCAGGTAATGCAAGTGGCACGATGCAACTTCTCATAGTACCAATGACTGCAAAGTGTTCAGGCAGCATGTGCAGTCAGAGATTGACTCTGGACGGATCAAATTTGAAAATCTAAAGTCCAGAAACCGATGGAACTTGATCAGCGTCTGTTTCCAAATAATATGGTGGAAACCAGTGGAAAGACTAAGGTGCTGACATCGGAGCTGTTAGAAAAGGCGCATCGGTAGATCCTGATCATCGAGTGGCTAAACGTGATGTAGAAAAGTTTGCCGATGACAGGAGAAGCAAGAGAGTTGCCGATGAAGGTAACAGTACCATAGGGCTCCTGGTGTCGTAATCACTCACAAACAACTGAGGGGTATCGGTAATCGCAAAAGGAGCAACATCGACAGGAAGAGAAGGAACAGGATTGGCTTCGGCAGAAGGATCACTGGAGGGTCCCTTCTTCGTTCACTGTTGGGAAGAAGGCATTAAGCTACCTACTGCCGATAACTGTGCTGAATGCTACGGGTACCACACTGCCAATTGGTTAGGTAAGAAACCTTTTTTGATGATCGAGCACTCAGGTACACCAAGCCGCTCAGAGAGAAGAGGTCGGTGCATGACCGACTGGGGGGCAAGCTTAGTGCCCATGACAAGACTTAGCAGGCGTGTTGAGCAAAGGGAGCCTGAGGAGATGGCCGATGCGATAGTACCCGATGAAGACGCGCTCTCCAAAATTCAAACATCGGGAGAGAAGCCGATGTGAGTAATGAAAGGCAGCGTCAGCCTGTCTGGAAAACCAAGCTCCCTCAGTGGTGCCCTAAAGGTCTAACCAAGACCCAGAAGAAAAAGAATTCAGCGTGAGCGCCGTAATAACTTATATGAACACTGAAGTTTCTTCAAGGGAAAAGCAATGGAGGCCAAAGCGCAAGGGTGGAGATCCATCGGCAGATGGCGATATATTGCCGATGGTCTAAACCGGGGTCAATCTTGGACGTTTCTGGCTTAGGGGCCGCACTCGGCGAACTCTGGCGATTCCAATTGTTATACTTGAGGGCACCGGCTGGTGGTTTGTGTGTGAAACGCCGTATTGCCGATAATTTGTTGACTGCCAGAGGAAAAACAGTTGTAAGGATGATTATGCCGTGCTTTACACACAATAATTAAGTATGTGGTGCAGATATTTTAAGGAGGTTGCTCCTTTGCCTTCTTTGGTGGATCTATCGGCAAGTGTCTGAATTTCGTTCTGATTGGAGTGAGAAATTTTGTTGCCGATTATTGCTACCTCAACAGACGATCGGGCTGAACACCGGGCTCCGCTAAAAGTTGGGATTACCGAAGAAGGGTTTTAGCCGATTCGATAAGTCATGGTGTCGGTAATGGTTGCCGATAACTAGGTGAAAGAGTTCGCCGATAGTACTCTGGTATAGAAGTTGATTTTACCGATTGGGACTAAGTTCTAGGCATGGAGGATGGTTTCCTAATCAGAGAAGTTTCCTTATCGGATAAGACAGTCTGCTCCCAGCAATGCTTACATTCTAGAAACTCTCGGAGGGGTCGGCATATAGCGTGCTCGTTTGAATGCCGATGAAGAGAAGTTATAATACATCGGTAAAAAGCGTATTGACATTTATTACGGAGCAAAACCAAGTATCAATATTACATTTGCTGATGTGACAGAGTTTAACAGGTTACAATAGGGAGTGGATAACTGATATCGCACGCAGACGAAATTTGTTCTATCTCCTCTATCTCCCTAGCATCCTCATCGACAGAGCCTTCAACCGACTTGATCTTCTTCCTTAAAGCGATGGCTTGTCGGGCATTACTGTCCCTCTCTTGTCGCAGAGCCGTGATGGGTTGGGAAGTGGGCTCTCTTCTGGCTGACAACGTCCAAAGCTTCTTCAACTTTTCTCAGTTCGGCCTGCAGCTCTTTCTTTCTTGCCGATAGTTGGGTAAATGCCTGTTCAAGGTCAGTACCGGAAGCTTCTACTTGGCCTATGTTCTTGTGCTTTTTTATCGGCAATTTGCTTAAAAATTAAGCATTTCTTCCGTAAATTTGGATTTTGGGGATTCCCGTTGGCAATGCGGCTTGAGGCCCGTTGGTATTGCAATCGGCGACTTTCAAGGAAGGCTGCTTGGATGAGGATCTCTTCTGCATCGGCAGGTAGCTGGCCTTGGATATCTTTAAAAATTGCCCTTGCTGCAGTCAAGTCCTGGACAAGCTGGATGTATCTATCTGTAGCTGAGAGAGTAATGCCTCAAGCTTGGATTTCACTTCTGCCGATAGTGCTGGAGCAGAACTTTGCTCGTCTTCGTCCTCATCGGAAATATTGATAGCGAAAGAGAACAGGTTGTCTGCTCCAGCGGGACTCGGTGTTCATCTTCATCCTGGAGGTTGAGGCCAAAGGAAAAGAGACTGTCTGGGGAGTCTTGGGCCTGAAAGTGAAGAAGTTAAAATATGCTGATTATGAAGCTATACTATGAATTTTTAAGTGACCGACTTACCATCTTGAAGCGGATTTTTTGCCTGGGACTTGGCATGTTGGAGGGTCCAGCCTCATCTTGGAAATCGCAGCGGTTGCCGATGAATGAGCTTATGTTGCTGAAGCTGTTGGTGCTGGTGGTGTTGTTGTCGGCATTGCTTCTGATGTAGTGGCTGCTCCCTTGGTGGCGATACCGTTCTTTCATCGGGGATCTCGGCTGGTGAAGGCGCCGATGCCGATGTCGCCGCTGCTGCTGCAGCAAGTAGAGTCGCCCCCTGGTTAGGGTTTTCATCTGTGTAGGCACTGGTGCCGATACCGATGCCATTTGTTCCTGTGGTGGCGACGCCATGCTCTTATCGGGAATTTCGGCCGGTTGTGCCGATGTCGATGCCGCCTCCGTCGCTGCAGCAGGTGGAGTTGTCTCCTGGTCAGGGACGTCATCCAGTGGATGATCAGTAATTGGAGCCGATGACGGTCTTGCCGATGGTGCATTGGCGGTTGGTGGCGCAGCTGAAGCTGATGGAGAAGATGGGGAAGCTACCTCAGACGCCTTTTCTTCCTTGATGCGGCAGCAGGAGATCCAGCCCGTTTCGACGAAGACTGGAGGGCATCGACAGCCGGACTTGAAGGTGCTTATTTGCTTGGAGCAGCTGCCGATGACCTCATAGTCTAAAAATATTCGATGCAAGTTATACAAAATAGAATAGTGCCGATGAGACATTATGTAATCGGCGTGAGTGAAGATAGGTTTACTGTAAACACCCGCGTCAGGGCAGCAGCAGCGGCCGATGTAGCCTTGCTTTTGCAGGTGTCGGCGTAGGTACCTGTCAAGGAGTGAAGGCGGCTAACGTAGGGGCTTTGTTGCCGATGAGTGATACAGGACTCATCATTCGAAGGTTGAGGGGCTTGCCGCTCCTGCTCATCGGAGGAATTGGATCGTCAACCTGTCAGGCGCAAAAAGGTTAAAATACCGATGATGGAAGTAAAGTAAGGAACGAATCGGAATAAAAAACTTACTGCGTCATCGGGGACGATGTGATCGGCGTCAATCAGTGCCGATAGTAGTGCGACGACTTGGTAAACACGCTGGCACCTCCATTCTTGCCACCAAGACTTGTACTCATTTGTGATGAAGGAGGTTGGCGACCAAGAAGACAGGTCAAGGTCTGACATATCGGCACTGGGAGGAAGATTGACGACCTTATTCCAGTCTAGAGCGCTGGAGATTGTCTGCCTAGGCTTCACCACCTTGGAATAGCAGGCTTAATCGGCAATTGGCCGAAGGCTAGTTGTCTCGCCACTGCCGGATGGGTAATAAAATTCAAACGATGGAGGGGCGTTCTTCCCGGATCCGAAGATGTTGACTGGGATAGCACGGGGAACAATACTGGCCTTTATAATTATTTGATTCTTAGGCATGTTCCCATCGGTAAGATTGAACAGCAGTGGGAATCAGTTGTCTTCGTCGGCATATGGCCACCAGAGTCGTTCTGTGGCAGGAATTCCATTATAAAACTTCTGAAAGAATAGACCGAATTGCTCCGCATCGGCATCGGTCCCTGGGCAGCACTATAATGGCCTCTCCAAAGTTGAGTGGAGGGCGAGTTGCCGATTCATCATCCCTACACTGATGATCTTCCGATATGTCTCTTGGGAATTGTTGGGCGAATAGGTCAACTGGAGGGCCTTGTGCATGTGTGCGTTCAACCACATGTTGATGAACCACCAGGGACCCCCAAGATTGCCGATATGCTCACCTAGCAGTAACTTCTGGGATACTTGATGTAAAAGACGGTATACCGATCCTAGAAGGTATCTGCCTAGGGGGAGCCTTGTTCCATTGGCAAGGAGCTCAGCTGCCGGAAGGTGCATAGTGGTGGGTCCAACTAGCCCTGCCACAGAAGATGAACTTTTCTAACCACATATTCAGAAAAGTGGCGTGCTCTCTCTGATTTACCGATCCTGTTTTTCTGGTACTCATGAATATAGCCTGTCCAGCCGCCGATGTTCGGAGTATTCACTCTGTACTCGGCTTTCCTGTTGAATAAGTGAAGGTATCGGCAGAAGAGATGTCCAAGCCGGTCAACATATGGACATCGGCAAGGGTCAGGGTGGCTGGTCCTGTCAGAAAAGGAAAGCGTTCATCGTGTCAGACCAGAAGTAGGAGGCAACTATCAACATGTTCTCGTTCTTTTCCATATCGGGAGCCTGATACACTGGTCCAAGTTGCGCTCTTGCCAGTAAACTGTTGCGCCCTAGCAACCCTAAGGTACCAGTTCTTCCAACCCTTAGTAGGCTTGGGCCATGACCGGAAAGCATCTTTCCATAATCCTAAGCCGAAGCACTCAGATCTGAAGGGTACCCGGTTGGTTTCTGCATTTGATTATGAAGGTGGGGTCTGGATTGCCCATGGGGCCTAGGCAACTAAAGTTGGAACCAGTAAGCGGGATCACTACCTTGTTGTACAGTTCCTAGGGTTCGAAGAAAAGAAGGGGAAAATCAGAAGAGGAGCGGGGATAAATCCATATTTGTGCGAGAAAAGAACCAGCAGAAGGTTGGATTAGGAAGGAAAATAGGTCTCACCTTGGGGATGTCGACTTGGATCGCCATTGGAGTTGAGGGAGTGCTTGCGGTTCGTCCTTGGATTGTGGAGGACTGTTGCTCGAGTTCGTGTTCTTCGGAGGCGCCGAGGTTGAAGACAAAGGCAGGGAAGTGAAAGTGAAAATGAACTCGGGATAAAAAGGTAGTGTGGATCCCGGTAACTTTTATAAGCTTGCTCAAGGGTATTTTGAGGTTACGGTCCACGCTATGCAGGAAATGTGGAGAGGTCCGTGATAGATACGCGTGGTGATCGAGGTGGTCTGCAACTATTTGTGCTACAATCGAGAGATTTTATTATTAAATTGCAGTTCCACACACGGAGATCGAGGAAACTGTGCATTTATCTCGGAGGGTAACGACTACATCAACGGCTACAGTGGAGAGAATTTCGGCACGTAAAGTATTATACATTCCGAAACTGGGGGCATGTGTTGACACCGCTTTTCAGCACGTGTCAAATGAGCTAAGGCTTGACTGGTCAACGGCTGTTTTCTATCGGCATCGGAAATCATGAATCATGAATCAACAATGAGAGTGCTGCGGGAAGACCAAGTGCACTGCCAATGGAGGCTGGATGATCCTTGCCGACAAAGGTTAATCGGTGAAATCTTGCTGATGCTGATTGCCGATGAAGAGACATTGCCGATTGCCGATGAAGAGACATTGCCGATTGCCGATGAAGGGTCATTGCCGACTGCCGATGAAGAGTGGTTGTCGATTGCCGATAGGACTGATTGGTGGACAGTTACCAGTACAAAGGTCGCCGATCGGGAAGTATTGCCGGTGCCGATGAGTACATCATAACTTGACGTTTGATGTCAGCAGAAGGCTACCGATAGTCAAAAAAGGAAGGCGCGGATTGAAGGGATCTGCTGATGGAAGGTTTCCATCGAAGAGAAGTATAAGGAAACTAGTGTTTTGTACCAGTATTATTATTATAGTAGTTTGAGTCCGACTCTTGCATGAGTCGTTTATTTTCCTTTAAAATAGGCGTGTTTGTTTAGGAAAATAAATATTGCTATCCGGCTCCTGCGCGAGTCAGTTTCCTTAAATTAGGAGTTTGTTTTAGGAAGGATACGTGTCGTGTCTTTGTACAACTCTCCATGTGGGAGTATAAATACGTACCCGAGGGTTACGGAAAAACAATGAATCTAATATCAAACAAACCAATTTTACTCTTATTCTACTTTTTATCGCAATTTACCTTTTTTGCATTAGTTATAGCTTTTTAACGAGTTTCTTCGAGCTTCGACGGGCTGCATCACCTTGATCTCCGTCAAATCCTTGCAAGTTCCGCGTGGGAGTACCTTTGAGCCTTGGCATCCGGGCGCATCGCTGTTGCCTCGTTCAGCTCTGCTCTAGTTATCCTGATCAAGCCTCAATCCCAGCATCCGGGCGCATCGCCGTTGTCTGGATTGGATCTTGCTCTAGTTATCGTCCTTGTCGATTAACGGGTTAAATCGACTGGCACGCCTCCGAAATACCGAGCTTTGGGTAATAGTCCGAGGTGTTCGCAGATCCTGACGCTTTTTATGTCAACAATATCATTATTGAATGTATGTATGCATTTTATTTCACTTTCTAATTTCTGTAGACTGTAATAGTCTATACTTACTACCTCCGGGAAGTGAAACACTCTAAATTTTAATTAAATTTGTATAAAAAAGTATTAACATTTGTGGTACGAAATAAGTATCACTAAATTAGTTGTAATATATATATATTTATAATAAAATTATTTATGATATAAATATTAATACTATTTAATATATATTTTTATAATAAAAATATTTATGACATAAATTGTAATAGTGATTAATATAAAATTGGTCATATGCTAGCTATCAATCTTACTTAGAGAGCTATCAATCATATTTTTTAGAGATATTACCATTTAAAAAAAGATAAAAGCAAACAATAACTGTCTACTGCAGCACCATTTCCATCACTCACATCAGGTCCTCTGTCTACAGCACCGTGGCACGATTTTTAATTGTACTACAGTACACTCCAGCAGCCTTGCTTTAGTTTTACAGCTGCAATTTACTGCAGACCGGAGCAGTGCTTGTTGCCAACAAAAATTTCATTTCATAACCCACCTTCCCGCCTCCTACACGCCTATTTAAAAAAAACATTCACAACACAGGAGACTCAAGGAGTAAAACCTTTTGTCTCCCCCCTCCATTATCTGTCGCATGACTGCAGATAAACACATTATTTTCCTCTCAAATATCCTCTTGCAAACAATTTTATTGCAAATACATATTGCAGATAAACACATTCTTTTAATGTTTCCTTCATATTGCAGGTCAATCTTTTATTATGGGGTTTTCCCTGTTCTGCAAATGTCTTTTTTTTTCTCAATTTTTCTCAGATCAACTTTAAGCTTTATTCCAACTTGTTCTTCCTTTTTTTGTTCAGAAATTTAGGTTTTTCAGAATATTTGACCCATTGCTGGATCCTATTGTGTGGATGTATTATTGCTTTTCTACTCTTCTTAGCATATATGTACTTCATTGGATCCTGATCTTTGAGTCACTGATAGATCCTAAGTCTTTTTTCTTTAATTTTTTGGGATTTATTAGATTATAAGTTGTGCACATAATTTTACAATTTTGGTGGATCCACTAATAAATTATGTAACCCCAAAAGATAGTCGATCAATTCACCATTTTTGGGGGGAGTATGTCATCTAGCTCACTTTATTTTAATTAATCTCGTATAAGCTCTACTCCGTATTCCACACATTTCTGGCGCGGGTCACGCGACCATACTTGAGAATATCTGTTTAGATTCAAAAAGTTTACAAAATTTGCACTGTGATTGGTTTGTTTTTTATAATTATTGTCTAATTATAGAGTAACTAAACTCAAAAAATTTATCTCATAAATTACATTATGTAATTAGTTATTTTTTACCTATATTTAATGCTCTATGCATGTATCTAAATATTTGATATGATGAAAAATCTTGAAAAAGTTTTGGAATTTTGAAAGAAGTTTGTACTAAAAGTGTGGTACTAAAAGTTTATGCTCCGTCCCCTCGTCAATCGCACGGGCTATGTGTCAATCATATAGGCAGGGTCGGTCTCCTATAAAAATGGTGCACCCGATGTACATCTAATTTATAGTATTACTGTACTGCACCAGCTTCCGTACACCTCGCGCGTTGTGCTGTGGCGCTGCTGAATGGTCACGTCGATTGATTGCCATCACTCCCCGTCGTATCCATCCACTATTGTACTACGCGTAGTGCTCGTACAGCAACTGCTAACCCTTCCCCTTTTTCTTCTCAGCCTTTTTCCAACGGGAAGCTGCCTCCTCAAACAATTATCTTATTATTTAGAAGGATAGGTAGCTAGGCATGCGTATCAAGCAGTATTATCATTTAAACATGTACGTTTTCTGTAATCTCAATGGTCCTTCACCCAAAATTCAATGGAGATGTTAATATATAAAGCAGTCGAAAATGCATTACGTACGTGGATAACCTGTGATTCTTTTTCGCGTACGGATAAAAGTTTGTAAATGCCATTTAAAAAGCAGTCTTGTTACGTACCAATGCATTACTCCCTCTGCCGTTAAAACAGTCGTTTTAGAAATGGGCACGAGTACTAAGAAAAAGTCAGTACATCCCTACATCTGTCATCATTACCGTGTACAGATGAAAAAGGCTTCTGCTTTCTGCCATGCAAGTACGGCGAGGACTCTATCTCTCCACTGCTTTCTGCCATGCAAGTACGGCGAGGACTCTATCTCTCCACTACGATTGGCTGAGGGGAAGAGGATGACCCGTGTCCTTATTTTTCTTTTTGCAAACGAGCTGAGCGAAGCGAGGTGAAAGTGACGTGATAGGTTTGCAGGCTATGCTGTCACCTAAAACAACGTTCTTATTGGGACAAGTATGTGAAGCTAGAACGACCCTTTCATCGGGACGGAGTACGTATTAATATTCATGCAGTCTTGTTATTTTGTTGTATCTTTATTCGTTATCTTTCATTTTATTACTATACTAGAGTTTCAAAAATGATATGTAACTTTGATATGTTTCGAAAATGATGGCCTCTATTTTATTATTTAGTTACAAAATAATCATGCAAATAGTTTCATGCTATAAGTTCACTCCTACACAGTTATCTTTTTAAAGAATTTCTCATTGTAGTATATGTTATCTCAGCAAACTCGACCTCATATGCCCTTAGTATTATCCTAATTCAGCCAAAATATCATTATTAAATGTACTCCCTCCCTATTGTAATATTGTAAAATAGTGTTTTGGACAACAATATGTCTTCGAAGCATGATCTCCAAATCATGACTTTCAATTCATATTTCTATAAAAATGTTTATTTAAAAATGATATATGTATACTTTTATGAAAGTATATTTCAAGACAAATCTATTCATATACTTTTCACATTTTTAAACTCAACAACTTAAAAGTTATTTATGATTTATATTTCTCATGATTTATATTTCTAATGTTTGATTAAAATCTAGTTCAAAACGATTTCATTTACAATATGAAGAGAGTATGCATTTTATTTCACTTTCCAATTTCATTTTATTTCACTTTCCAATTTCAGTAGACCGTAACCGTCTGTAAATGCCATTTAAAAAGCAGACAAAAGACATCAAATAATAGTTGTCATTGGCTTTTCTGTACTCAAGCACCATTTCCATCACTCACATCAGTCATCATGTCACACCCCAAAATTTCTTATTTTGGGTTGTGCTTGGAAAACATTAAATTAAATAAATGATTTCAATGTTGATATGAAATTTTACAAGATTAGTTTAAGTTTGCACAAATTTAATATAGGAAAAGTGAATTTATAAACTTTTCTAAATTAATTTGACGGGCTTGATTGTTGTGGTGTTTGTTTGTTGCTTGTCTTGATGCATGTGAGTGTTTAAAGTTTTTAAAACGCGTTTAGTCGTTTATCGGTCTCTGGCTCGTCTCTGTCTTCTTCTATAATCAAATTCTTGTTCTCGATCTTAATCTTTCGTTTGGACATTCCCAAGATCCTTTGTCTCTTGATCCAAATGATTCCCTTGAGTTTACAATTGATCAACATGTCTCTAAAATCTTTCTGGGAATTTTTCTAGCTTTTTCCGGAATCCTTTCTCATTTTTTTTTCTGTGAGCTTAATCTAATTTTAGATGCTCCAAAATATATTTTCATGAGCTCCAAATACTTTATTTGGGTTCATTATGTTCAAAAGTGTCTCCGAAAATTTTTCTCCGAATTTTCGGAGCCTTCGGAGTATTTTTCGTGGCTTAAATATTAATTCTAGACTTTTCTGGAATTATTTTACTCACGAAAATAATTTTTTCCTAAATTAAATAATAAATATCCCAATTTTCCCACCAGCCCACAAAACCCATGTGCAATAATTCTCATAAATCACAAAATCCCAAGCATTTATTTACTAATAAGCTTTGATGTTTAATTTAGCCCGTTAGTAAAGGTGGAGGTGCACCATCAATTAATACTATATCGCTAATTAATGTTCAGGTGGAGTCTTTTTCCCTATAAATATATACCCACCCCTTGGCCAAGCACACCTGATCTACCGCAAAGGGAGCCCCTAGTCTGGGAAATCCCTTGGACACTAAATTATATTTTTCTTTCTTTTCATGAGATCGTCGACTCCGGTGAATTCTCCGGCGAGTTTTTCCGGGCAACGCCGACGTCCCCGCCGATTCCGTGACCATCGTGAGGTTCGTCTTGTTTTTGTCTTCACGGTACTACGATCCAATCCATCATCGTATGATCCATCCTCATCCGTTTTTCTTTTCTGGTGCGCTTTTCTAGTCAAGTACTCCATGAACGGAGTCTGTTCTTTGTTCCCGGCCAACGAGAGCACCAGCGCAGCAGCGCCCCCTCCGAACTGCAGCAGCCCGCCGCCTAGCCGCTGGCCTGTTCAGCACGCTCATGTTGCTGCTACTAGTCATGGAGGCCGCCAGCCGTCTCTTGGTCTGCAGACTCTGTTGTCGACCCTACTCGGCACCACCGCGTGGCCCCGCAGCCACCCGGCCTTCCATCCTCCCTATAGTGATCGGAGCCCCCTTCCCACGTCAAGAACCAGGCAACAAAGGTAAAGACAATATATTTTTGCCACTCTGATTTGTTATCTCCACCGTTTTCTCGTCAAAACTCCGTTTCGTTTCATTCCAGTTGCGTTAGATTCGTAGCGAAAACTCCGTTTCGTTTCGTTCCAGTTGCGTTAGATTCGTAGCGATGCACTCTATGCAGTAGTATTAATTTTTTTGGTATTGCTTAATTATTAATTTTCGTTAATCTAAATATTAATTTAATTAATGTTTAATCAATAGCTTTTTAATTAATTGAAAGCAAGTTAGGTTTAATTCCTTTATGCACCTTTTAAATTGCATTTAATTTATGTTGCCATGATCTTTATGCTAGTGGTAATGTTTATCGTGACACATAATTTTATAAATTGAGTTAAATATTAAATTGATTAATATGCTAGCGATTGGTTCAACAGTTAAATCAATATATGTTTTATGCTTGGGTCTTCTCTATAGAAATATTAATGAGTAATTGCTAACATTTATATTCTTTTACAATATAAGTTGCATCGTTTAAACACATTGCCTAAGTGATCATCTTGATTAGACGCTCTCACATGTCTATTTTCTATTGCAAAGATGAAGTTTCACTTGCTTAATAAATTATGTGATAATGCATATAAATAAAATATGATTAGTTTAGCTTGGATTTTAGAATTCAAATATGCTTTTATGTAATCTAAAATTAATATGCTTCACATTGTTTTAATCAATTAATTAAAATAAATAAAGCATGCATGTTTCCTTTTATAATATAGTAAGGCCTCCGGTAATTGTTTCTTTTAACGATAGTTTCGTAATTATCGTTTCTTGCGTTCTCTCGACCGTAGTACCGATCTATCTTTTGTATGTTGCTTTCCCTTGTTGGTGTATTGTTCTTAGTTGTTTCTATTTGTTGTTTGTATGTTGTCTATGTGTGGTGTTTGCTACGAGTAGAACGAGAACCGCTTGTGAGAGTTGAAGATCAGAAGGCGATGACTCAAAGTTGATGGTGTGAGAGTTGAGCAAGTATTTAAGGCAAGTATACATGGGATCATCGTTGTTGTCCTAATCACATTAAACACTAATTTATGATATGCATGTGTTTCCTTGATATCCTATAAGGTTTTACCATAGATTTGTACCTTATACCTTGTTAACCGGGATTTATGCATTGGGTAGATCAAGCTAGTGCTCTTGAAAAATAACTATGATCATGTGACATTGACTAATGACTTATGCAACAAACAGTAAAAGATGCTTTTTAGCAACATGGATTAAGGTGATCTAGAGCATAGTTTTTGAGATGCTCTAGAACCTCTGTAAGCGATCACCCGAGATTTACAGTACAACCATGAGAGCTACATGGCTCTGGCTTTAGTTCAGTATTAGGGTCACTCTCTCGTATGTGGCAGTTCATGAAATTTGCCATTGCCGAGCGGTTGCGGGGTATGGCCGGAGTGGCTACCGCTGCGCGTGTGTACCATCGAGAAGACCTCGTATACCCCTTTCCCGTGGATCCGTAATGTCTGTTATTTGTCAGCGAGCCCCTTTGAAAGACTTCATAGTGTACCCTGCCATCTCACCTTGGAAGTGTTTTGGGACTAGCTATCCCTGGCATATGGGCAACACGACTCATGGGTAAAGTTGTACAACCTCTACAGAGTGTCTTAAAACTAATATATTAGCCATGCTCACGGATACGAGCGGCCTGAAATTCTTATGGAACAGAATGACTTTAATCTACCATTTACTCATTTGCTATTCATTATACATGTTTACTTGATCATATGGTTATTGGGCTGTTGATATTATTGATGCTATCCTTATGCTAAAATTGTGACAACATAAAAGTTGATGCAGTTAAACCAGTGTCATACCTTTTGAGCCTCATGAACACCATGTTTACTTGTTGAGTACGAGATGTACTTACGCTTGCTTTACTTTTCAATGCTTTGGATAAAAATCCCGGATGGTAACAGAAGGTGGATCTAGTGAGTTCTAAGGAGTGCTAGGCGTATGCAACCCCCAGTCAACAGTCCCTGTGAAGTTGGAGCTTCAAGAAAGTTTAGTAATCGTTCCGCTATACTTTGATGTAAGTGTTAATGTATCTATGTTTTCGCTATATAACATTGATTTTGATATTCTCCTTTTCTGTTGTTGTATGTGTGGACTTCCTGGGCACACATATAATGATCCTGATTTTGTTCTTAAAACCGGGTGTGACACATCAGGTCCTCTCTACTACAACACCGTGGCAAGGTTTTTAATTATACATACAACCGTCTCTAAGGTCATCCGCAATTATATAAGCCAACCACTAGCTCTAAGCCAACCTCTACAATAGTACTATCTAGTAATGACTTATAGTATACAAGATATACTCACATGATCTTGAAATGTGTGTATGAGCTATCTCTTAATCTCTCATCTATTAAAATATAAAAAGAATGCTTAGAGCTAGCTTATGAGCTAGCCATTGCGGGTGCCCTAAATGTTTATTTGTCACGGCGATTTACGTGCGATAAGCTTAAATGTTTGTCACCCGCGATTTACGTGTCCATAAGCTTGACTTGATTTATTGAAAATCCTAATAGTATTTGTATCTCCAAAAAAACTATATTCAAATATTTATGGATTAAAAATTAGAATATTTCTTTTAATATAAAATATAATGGTAAAGTATATTAAACCATGTTCCCACCCAGTCCACCACAACACATATGGATCAAATGATCATGTACATTACAATTGTACCTTTACTACATTGACGTAGAGAATAGTTAGATTCCAAATTAGCTCTTTCATAACAATGTGAAGTATGGATTGCTAGGGTGAAGTTGACCTATCTCCAGTGAACCATTTAATGATACCATTTGAAGGACACTTGTTTTATTTGTCCACTTGATTCCTTGTTTGAGGTCTTTTTTTATTCCCATTGATCTTCAATCATTTCTTTGGACTCAAACCTCATTGGCCTTGACCTTTAACTCTGAGTATCATTTTTGCCAAATACACTTAACAATCGAATGACCTTGTACCGCTTCACTTGTCATGCTTCTAACTCAACTAAGTCTACGGTTGATCTAAAAACTTTGTTATTGAAAAGCTTAGTATAATTTGTTCCATTCCCACGAGTCATATTTTTTTAATATTTTATATATACTCGTCAACCATATTGCAATTGATTCTCATACGTGTTTCAATGCAACATTTTTTTGTAATATCAGTTTCTAACTTAACAGGATATCATCCTTTAACTGTATACAAGTGAATAGTATATACTTTAGTATCTATGTTAGGCTACTTTTTCAACATATTCTAGTAAATTATTATTAATCCTTGTGTATCTAGGATTATTTTGTTCAGTGGTATAAAAAACATAAAAGATAACAAGTAAGCATATTTTAAGTTTCATCTTCAAACTACAAAATATAATTTAATAAAATTTGGTTGTGAATATATTCAGTTGTTTTATAACTCTTGTATAATATGACTTCCTTTTGTCGTGAATATATTTGTATGTATATATTATAGCTTCTTATAGTTTTGTTTGCCTAGTCGTGGATATTTACTTTTCTTTTGAAACCATACACTCTAACCAATATAGGGGAAATATTGAAATGCATGTCTCAACGAGTCAACTTATTTTCTATCCAACAGAAATAGTTTGATAAAAAAAATTAAATACTAAACTGGCTAAACACTGGTGAATCTATAGTACACTTGACACTTCTAGAACTTTGATTTCCTATTTAAATGTTTAATTTGAGGTTTGCGAGAACATACAGATGGAAGTACCTTTTGCTAAATAGAAAACTATAGTGTACACTTAAGTATGGGTCAAAGGATTTTATTTTTAAAACAAATGTAGCTCAACCTGCTAGGATGATGCTCATTTATACACATCAATTGGGATCCATTTGTCCAAGTGTCACTATACACTTCAAAGTGGTTTTAATATCTTGGTAATATGTTCCTTTTAATCTGATTCGATGTCTTATTTTCATTTTTCTTATAAAATCTTTTAAACAATATCCCCATCCCTTTTTGGAAACATTATTTTTCTATTTTCTTACTACTAATCCATATTGCAGATCGATCTTTTATCATGGGTTTTCTCTGTTCTGCAAATGTCTTTTTTCTTAGTATTGCTCAGATCGACGATAAACTTTATTCGATTTGTTTTTTCTATTTTTTCAGAAATTTAGGTTTTTTAGAACCTCTGACTCACTGCTAGATCCTGTGGTGTGGATGTATTATTGTTTTTCTACGCTTCTTATTAGCATATCCTTACTTTATTAGATCCTATTCTTTGAGTCACCAATAGATCTTGTTTGACATGAATTCATTTTTTACAAGCTTTAATTAGTTCACATTTTATAACATTTATTTTCCTTAAATCTGTAGCTTACTTTTAGTTCATATGACTCATGCTTTTGATTAGTTTCTAGAGCTCTTATATACTCCCTCCATCCCAAATTATAAGACATTCTAAGAATCTTAGAGAGTCAAAGCATCTCAAGTTTGACCAATAATTATAGAAAAAAATTATGAAGATTTACGATATCAAATAAGCATATTATGAAAATATAATTGATAAAGAATCTAATAACACTTAGTTGGCATCACAAATATTATTATATGTTATAGAAGTTTAGTTAAACTTGAGATATTTTGACTCTCCAAGATTCTTGTAGTGTCTTATAATTTGGGATGGAGGGGGTAACTTTTTTAGTCCACTATGATTGATAGAGACTCTAAAGACTGCTTCTAGTTTGTATGGATGGTTGTTTTTTAATCTGCATCGAGGCTCTTAGATACCCCTCCTTTTTTTAATCTTCTTAAATTTCTTTTTAATCATGCTTGTCATGCAGAATATTAAATGCAAATTCTCACACGAATTTATTTCGTCTTGTGTCATCACAAATCTAGATTCTGGTTAGCATCCTAAAGTCCCAATTTAAATTTTCAGCTTCCAATGACAACACATAATTTAATAAAACTGTTATTGTGAATAAATTTAGGATATGTTTGGTTCCCACCTCCTAAACTAAAGTGGACTAAACTTTAGTCACTTTAAGGACTAAAGTGTCAAACAAACTGACTAAAAGATGACTAAAACACTTTAGTTCCACTAGTCATTCAAGAGCTACTAAAAAGCGACTAAAATATTTTAGTCCACTTTAGTTTATGAGGTGGAAACCAAACATGCCCTTAGGGTGTTAATGAAATTGTGTGTAAAATTCATCAAGTTTTATGTCATTGCATTATATCCTAACCGCTTTTATTGTTTTCCAACTCATCTTCTCCAATGACGACATGTACAACTAGACACATGTAATTTTTATATATATTGGTTATTTATTTCTATATTATTTGTAAACATTGTATTGATTCATATGTACTACTTGTTTAATTAGGTACTATTAACTGCTGATCTTTCACCTGTTTATTTTTGAATAATGAAATGTTCATATTGCAGTCAGATCCTTTCCTTTTACTGTTTACTGCTCATTTTTCACGTGTTTATTTTCCCAATAGTGAAATGTACAACGAACTAGTTAAATATTGTTCAAAATCATTTACTAATATTATTATATATAGCCATATTAATCCTATATACTGTAGGAGTATTGTTCCCCTCACCCACGCTCATCCTTTGTTTTTTCCCTCGCCCACAAACGACTAAAGCTTATCGTCGACTTGTTTTTCTTTTTTTTTCAGAAATTTAGGTTTTTCAGAATATTTAACTCATTGTTGTGTAGATGTATTATTGTTTTTCTACTCTTCTTAGCATATCCGTACTTTATTGGATCTTGTTCTTCGAGTCACTGATAAATCCTGTTCGACATGAATTCATTTTTTACAACCTTTGTTTAGTTCACATTTTATTACATTTCTTTTCCTTAAAAATGTATAGTCTGCTTTTAGTTCAAACGACTAGTGGTTTCGATTAGTTGCTACAGCTCTTATATATCCTTTTTTAGTCCCTTGTGATTGATAGACTCTAACCATAACCAAGATCGGTACTTATCCACTTCCAGATATTCAACATCTAATATCGTATTCGTATCTAAATACTTCAATCACATATTTATGATGTTCGCTTGAACTACTTCTAGCTTGTGTCGTTTTATTCTCTCAGAGAACACTGTTCAATCAGCTGGAATCAACCGACTTTTCTACCAGCCGAACAGATTTATCTTGCATATTTAATATTATTCATAGCAACATCTGTGGCTGGCAGATGAAATTTTGAAAGATTGGGATGCAGGGAGGTAGGATTAGGTAGAAATCAATTGCAATAATATTAAATTATTTTTTTTTAATAGTAGTATTGTAGTATTCATATTTATATTTGGTAATTATTGAAGGGCGCGTGCTGTGCGGCCGGCTGGCCGCAACGGACGAGCGTTCAAACACTCAACTAGCTAGTATCTACTGTAGTAGGTTACGAGTTTTGTTTATTGAGTTGACCGTGGAAAGTGAACAATGTTTTTGAGAGAGATAGAACTGTCGTTTGACGAAGTGATGTGTTGAGTATATGTCTATATATATTAATATTAATATATGATTCATATGACTTAAAGAAAAAAAAGGATGAGCGTGAGTGAGGGGAGCAATACTCCTACAAATAATATTAAATTAACAATATTATCATAGGATTAGTATGACTACTTATAATAATATTACTAAATGATGTGAACAGTGAACAATATTTAACTAGTGAACAATGCTTGAGCGGAAAGTAACGTGGGTACAAAAAAAATGAAATATAAAAGGATGAGCGTGAAAACAATCGAGGTCGGAAAAAAATAAATAAATGAACTTTAGAGTATATATGATTATTAAATATATGCAAGGAAAAAATAGTCTGATATTTTTGCCGCTATAGCCCGAAATAGCTTGAAAACAATTGTGCCGCTATTTACGTTCATGCATAATTTTGCCGCTCAAGTCCGTTAATTAGGGTTTATGTAACACCTAAAATTTGGTTTGAAGTTCAAATAATAGAAAATGATTTAATTATGAAATTATATGAGCATTTCATTTAGTGGAATATTAAAATTCTTGTAAATAAAATTTATTCTAGTTTAGCAACATGAATGTGCATTCATGCAGTTGCATATTTTCTTTGATTGTTTGAATTTGCAAAACTCAATTTTCAAATGGTTTCAAAATTGTTTTTGAAATGAATTTGAAAAAAGAAATAAAAAGGAAAAGGAAAAAGGGTTGAAAACCCAGCCCACTCCCTCTCTTCTATTTCTGCCAGCCCAACAAGCAAACCCGGCCCACTCCTCTCTTTCTTCTCTCTGCCGGCCCAACCGAGCTCCATCTCTCTTTCTCTCTCTGTCGTGTGGGGCCCCTCTGTCGGCGCCGCCCCGTTCCCTCTTCTCTCCCTTTCTCTCTCTGATCGACCGGGCCCACGCGTCAGGGCTTTCCCCAACCTCCCACCTCCGCTCCGTCCGACCGAGTTCGCGCACGAGCGCGCCGCGGACGGCAACCGCCTGCACGCCCGCTCCCACCCCCGCATCTCGCCCACGATGCCGCAACGGCACCGCATGCCCCGTGCCTCTGCTCTGCGCTATAAAGCCGAGTACCGCGCCCTGCTCTCCCCCTTTCCCATTTGCAATCTCCTCGCCGCCGCCGCCGCTGTTGTCGCCAATACACCGCACCGGAGGCCGCAATTCGTCGCGGTAAGCTCTGTTTCGTAATCGCGAACTCCCCGCGAATCTCCGTAGCCTAATCCCTCTCTCTGTCACCTCTTGGTGGGCACAGAACACGCGCCGTGGACGCAGAGCTCTCGGACCGCCGTGACGCCGACCGCCGTTCCACGACGACAAGCCGCATCGAGCCCTCTCCGTTCTTCAATTCGATTCGGTGAGCTTCGCCATCGCTCACTCTTCCTCCTCGTCCTATTAATTTGGCCAGTGAAGCACCGATCACGTTGATTCCGATGCACTCTGAGACCGTCGTTAATGGCACCGTTGTGGTCAACCACTTCCCGGCCGCGCACTGCCTCACCCGAGTGTTTCTTTAGCCTCGCACGCACACTCTGCGTCTCTCAGACTCCTCAATTCGGCGGTCGCTAGTCTCTAGGGCCTTAACCGCGAGCACCGCACCGCCGTCAATGGCGCCACCGCGGACCTCACCACTCCGGCAGTCCGCCGTCTCAACCGAGCCCCCTCTCGCACTCGCACGAGCACGCGGGTCGTTTCTGTGCAGTTGGTTGAACCCGCAGCAGTCGGGAGAGTCTTCCCCGCGTTCGCGCCGTCTCTGTTTTCCTCCCCGCGTTCAACCGAGTATGCCACGGAGTTCGCCTCGCCCCCCTCTTTCTTCCCATGCAGTCGGTGTTCGAAACGGACGCCGGACGAGCTTTTCCGGTGAAACTCCGGCGAGCTCGGCCCTCTGTGGCCATGGTGCCGCCGCGCCCGTCCTCTGCTCCGGCCGCCACTCTCCCCCCCTCTCTCTCCGATCTGTTCTGAGCCGTCCGTTGTTTGATCTGCGGCCAGGATTAGAACCCCGAAGGGGTATGAACCCCGGTCCACGGTGGACCGATGGGCCACAGCCGCGCTCGGGTGCATGCACTGTGCCCGTGGACCGCCCTATCCTGAGCCGCCATGTGGCAGACCCGTCAGCCGCGCGCCTCTGCCCTGGCGCACTTCTGAAACTACGTTTTCTCGGCTCAGAAAATGTAAACCTTCTCGGTGTATTCCAAAAATGGAAATCTGATATTTACAATTTTGCCACTGCCTTAATTTGTTTATAAAATCTTTATTTTTAACTCCGATTTGGACGATTCGAGTTGCGTTAGGTTCGTAATGAAATTCTCTACATGTTAAAACATCTGTTGTTCATGTTTGAATTATTTAAATTCAATGATAATTCAAATACTAAAAATGCTCCTAGAGAACCAGTTAAATTCATATCCTTTGCGTTTTAAATCCGATTTTCGTGAAATTCGTGTTGGAATGATCGTAGCAATGCGTAGTTTTTTTTATAAACCTTTTAACTCTGTTTATTGTTATTGGTGTACTGTTCTAATAATAGTCTTGTTTGCTTTGTATGTATGCAATTGGAATGCGTGTTGTTGCAATGTCGTGATCGAGTTCAGGCAGTGAAGAGTTTGTTGGTGATCAAGAGTTCTTTGACCAGGAGTGTTTTGACCAACAGGACTTTGAGAACCAAGGCAAGTATAGCATGGGACCTACCTTGTTCTCCTACTCACCATAATAATCATTTCATGTGCATGTGTTTAATTTGATACCCGTAGTTTAATTCCCTAGAATTGAAATCCTTTACCCTGTTCCCTATGGTTTATGCATATGGGTAGATGGCTAGTGCTTTATATAAATGAATACTTGATCCCTGCCAAATGTTATAAAGCTTTGAATGAATTGGTGATCCTGTTATGGCAATTGGAACATAACTCTTTTAATAACTCACTGTTGGCAAAAGCTGGGACTGACAGTGCTACCGTGGGAGCTACATGGCTCTGGCTTTAACTAAGTAGTAGGCTCTTTCCTAGCTCATTAGCGGTTACCCGAAAGGGCGCATTAGGCTCTTTGCCGAGCTGGTTATAGTGCGGCCTCTGTCCGAGTTTGAGCGTAGGCTGCGGGTCTTTATGCTACCCGGAAGGGGAGCTCTATCGCCCCTTGCCAATCCTAGCGGCCCTAATCTTGTTAGACGAGATACTATGAAAGGTTTCATAGTGAACCCCGCCCACTCACCTTGGCAGTGTTATGGGAGTAATTAACCCGGGCAATCGGGGCATCACGACTCACGGGTAAAGATGCACAACCTCTGCAGAGTGTTAAAACTGATATATCAGCCGTGCTCACGGTCACGAGCGGCCCGGAAAACCGACGGATTAATTAATTAACTTGACCAACACTTATGTTCTTGTTGCCACCACTTTAATGATGATGGTTATAATTCTTTAAGACTTTGGCAGTGGTATAAGTGGAATCATTTGGGGCTAAGCATAACCTGATGATACTTGTTAATAAAACTTTGACCGACTAAAAGTGCTAAATGCAGTAAGCCAGTGTCAGTCTTTTGAGTTTCATAACTCCATGTTATACTGCTGAGTACGAGTGTACTCACGCTTGTTTTCTTTTTAATTTTGGATAAAAATCCCGGATGGGTAACAGAAGCTTGAGGCTATGAGGAGTTTCCTGAAGACTTCTAGGCTTGGTCAACCAGTTGACCTTTCCCTGTGGAATGGAGCCACAAGAGCTAGTTTATCTTCCTTGTTTTATTTATTCTTGTAATGAATATATGTTCGATATGTATTAAACTATGTGATGGTACTTGTAATTTGTGAACTTATGTGTGGATTATTTCTGGGTACACATAATGTTATGTATCCTATTTCGTCCTTAAAATTGGGTGTGACAAATAAAACGCTAAACACCTTGGCCTTAGCTCGCTATTTAAAACATTGAATATATGTATAGCATTTCGATGTGTAAGAAAAAATTGATCAGATATATACTCACTCTGTTCTAAATTATAAGACGTTTTGAGTTTTTTAGTTTCATAGCTTTTGCTATGCACCTAAATATATTTTATGTCTAGATACATAGCAAATGCTATGAATCTTGAAATGTCAAAACGTCTTATAATTTGAGACAGTAAAAGTAGAAAAAATAGTAATCAATGCAATATTAGACCACCTATATTAAAAAAGGTACTAATGATTGTCGGAAATAATAAAATAATTAAGAGCTTGAAAAGTGTTGGATTAAAATAAATGAGTTGAATGCTCATAGTGCAGGACGTAATGAATTAAAAAAAATCATGTCGGGTTCAGCAACAAAGGGGAAAAGGAAAAGAAAGAAGGGGAGAAGGAAAAGAAAGACGGTAGAGACTGGAGAGAGAAGAAAACGATAGGAGTAGTAGAAAGGAAAAGCTGATTTGAATGTTAAAAAATGATAAGGCACAGTGTAAAACTGATTTGAAAGCTGCGAGAGTTTAGAATGGGAGAGAGAGCTGCAGGAGAGTTAGAGAGAGGGGGGCAGAGAGAGAGGGGGACGGATGGATGGACGAGAAGAAGCAACGAGAATATATCGTGAGAAATTGAAGAAAAAAACGGTCAAAGGAGTGAGGGACAGATGTACAGCTAGGATTGAAGAGAATATAATATAACAACGGACGGTAAGAGATAGCGGGAGTGGCCACACACGGTTGTGGCTTGTCATTTTCGGACGAGCACCCTCGGCGTGGCCTGCGCCGTGGCATACTGGTCCATCCTCTGGTACGCCGACGCGGAGCCCGACATCTTGCCGAGGGCGCGTGACGGAAAGCAGGATTCGGAGCACAAGCACGGAGTCCATCCGGCTGCGCTGGGCGAGAGTCGCAACCAAGGGCGTAGGGAACGCCATCGGCGGAGAGCGGTGGGGCGGAGGGCGGCCCGCCGGCGAGTCGCGGGCACGCGGCGACACGATCTCACCTGCGTCCGATGGAAAAGACGAACGGGCCGGGCGACAGACGTTATCAATGATAACGTGCCGGACTCCATGGCAGCGGCGACGCAGAGTTACGGCGCAACTCTTGACGAGTCTATTCTGCCTACACACTCACGTATGAGCATCAGACTCACGTACATGAACAAGCTAACGACTCCATGCCAACTCACGTAAGAAGAGGAGGATACTCATGTACGAACTGATTCAGATTAGTTTGGGCGTTGTCCTGTCCTGATTCGTCCTCGTCCTGTCCGCCTTGCCGAAGAGCTCATGGTCGGCGGCGTCGGCACCCAGGAAAAACCAAACGACGCCAAACTCTTTGCTGGGGGTGATTTGTAAAACAGCATGATTAGCAGTGCTAGGGGCGGACGTTTAAGTGTAAAAAGGCCCCACCTCCATCTCTATCCATCCGATGCACAACCTATGGTCTAGATCGCTAGTTTTCAAAGTTTGCAAAGGAACCTGGTTTCCACCTGATCCAGACAATATATATATATTTAGGACTCTTAAGACTCGACAGACATGGACCTTCACGTGTCCATATGTTTTTAGCAATTTTAAATTTTCTTATGATACTATGATGAACCTTCATGTGTTCACAAATTTTTTATATTTTTATGACTATAAGATAGACTTGATAATCGCATAGATATACTTACCTGATAACTGGGGATGCCCTCCCCCAAACTGAATGTTTGCTATAATTGCTTTGAATGATCTTTGGAAGTTGCCTCTGGTTGGGCTTACTCCTCTTTGGTGCTTTCAATCCTGTATGGTTATACTCCGACAAGAACAAACAAAACTCGAGGCTCCATTATGACAATGGGTTAGCGGTTAGCCAAAAGAGTAATTGAATAATCTTATGAGCTAATTTAAACTTTAATATGTTCTAGCAGGAATTGAATATCTCATCTCTCTTTTTTTTAGAATTCTATTTTATGATGCAAGAGAAAAAATATTTTTGTATCACCACAATAAATTTCCTTATGGTATTACCATAAGTTCTTTCACATGGGGCTTAAAGATTTTCTTTATGCAATGCAGAAATGTAGATATGTCATGGTAAAGATGATTATGCAAAATGAGATGCTAGGAATACATATAAGTGATATGCTAGAATGCAATTAATGCAATTAAGTATCTTAATAGATTGGCACTAAGGATTTGTTTAAGTTTATGAAGGTGATTATGCAATGGATGATAGTAGAGCAAAACAACACTAGAAATTTCGAGTGTGTAAGCTAAACTAATGCAATGTGAAAATTAAATATGCAAATTCAATTTTATGTTGATTAATAGCGCCAGAATTAACTATGGTGGTGGAATGCAGAATTAAATATGCAGATAACTTACCGAGTTTACCTTTCGGCCAAGGTTCGGAGATTTAGGTCTGTCGATCCAGACATCTCTTCTGGTTAAAATATCTTCAGGAGTGTTATCCAATCCTGATAATGACTTGGATGTTTGTTCACCTTGTGTTAATGTTTTGATGAAGTCTCTTCTTCCACCCTTTCTTAGTCTGAAGTTTCACTTCCTGTGATTCACTGTTTTCAGGTTCTACTTCTTCTTTGCTCTCTGTAGCTTGTGATACATCCTCCGTTGGTGGTACAACTTTCTTACTCAGGAGATCTTTATCTTCATTATTGGATTGATCTTCGTATCTTGACTTTCTCTTGGATAATCTGTCCATCCATCCTTGGTGGCTTGTTTCATTTGGCATTGAGAGTGATGCTTCCTTGTTTTCTCATAAGTGGTGTGGCTATTGAAGTAGCAATATGTCTTCTCTTCAGGAAATTGGAAGTAGTCCTCTTTTGATATGAAGATGATTGTGTTGGTGGTGTTGAGGAAGAATCTTCCTTGAATACGGTGGACTCTATCTTTATCTCCCATGAAACCATGAAGTCGGCGGGAACATAGTGATCTTTGACTATGCTATCCTTTGTTATTTCCTCCGGAAATCGGACTGATTGGTCTGCTAGCTGAAGTTGTACATATGTCTGGTATAGTGATCTATTGTCATATAAATGTTGATAGGCTACCACAAACATTGTGTTGCCACTTGATCCAATGTTGCAGAATGTCTTGTGGGATGTACTTTCCTTGATCTTGCAATCAATGGTAGGTACTCCTGGATCATCCAGCTTAGCGAGGTATTTGATAGAAGGAGTTGGTCATACCCTAAATCAATAGTGTTGATCATCTGGGTCTTCTCTTGGTTGTTGAGCTTTACTCTTCCTCCTTTTATTGTTAATGTTCTTCTTTCTTGTAGCAACAGTTGTGTCCTCGTAGATGCACGACCTCTAAAGATGAGTAGGAGCCTTGAGTGTATGTTTCTTGAAAGTGAACCTCTCCTTCTCTTTCTTGATTGGGGAACAGATCTTGGCGCTATCCGTGTAGATGATGATATTAGCTTTTCTTAAGAATGGGCGCCCAAGATAATGAGGGATTTCTCATCTCTGTCTGTTTCTCCAATCACAAGGTTTACTGGTACGAACGAGTGCCCAACTCGTATGCTGATATATTAAGGAATTGCCTTGGGGTAACATGGTGTCTGATCTGCAAGCTTGGCATAATGTTAACACTTGCTCCAAGGTTACAGACAACTTCTTCAAGAACTCCCTTGGGGTAGCATAGTGTCTGATCTGCAAGTTGGCATGATGTTGACACTTGCTCCAAGGTCACAGACCACTTCTTCAAAAGTGTAAGCACCAATGGAGATTGGAATGACAAGTCTCCCTGGATCTCTTTTCTTCATCGGTATGATTTCATCCACCCGTGCTCTTGATGGCATGGTGAAAAGGTGTCCTGCTTGTAGAAACAAGGCAGAGATCAAGTGCATGGGCTCTACTGGTGGAAAAACACTAACAGAACCAAAAGTTTATTCGTTCTTCTCTAGCCTAAACATATTGAGCAAAATCGAATATTTTGTTTAGCCATGACATGAGTGATCAGATCAGAGGATGAGCATGAATGTAGGATTTCAACAACATATGGCTGATCAGAATTCTTTAACACATGGGAAGATTGTCTATGAATAGTATGAATTTTATATGTTTAAGATTATCATCTTCCAAGATTGGATGTGCAACATATTAGCAAATATGGTTAAGACTGTGAGATCAAGAAATGGTACTAGGATCAAGCTTTAAGGAACTAACATGTTTAGTTTATGAGGTTGGATCAAATAATGTTGTAGATATTTATTTATGTGAATACCAGAATCAAAGAAATGCCTTTAGAGCGATGATTACTTACCTTTAATTTTGAAGAATGATGGCCCTGTAACACCTCATGTAAGTTTCCTTTGAGCGGCTGGTTGAGCATTAATAGCTTGTCTCCTTTGTTCCACTCCTTATCCTTGTTCCTCTGATCTTGTTGGTCTTTTCATTGTCTTGTCTTGAAGTTTGTTCACCTTCTCTTCCATGGATTGAGTGGTTGAAGGTTATCCTTGTCTTCTCCTTGCTCCATGGAATTCATCTATTGATGAATTGGTTGTGTCTCTCTTGTGAAGTTCATGTGTCTCTCTTCATCTCCAATGTGAGTTTCTCTCAGGACTTTCCCAATTTGATATTGAAAGTTTTCCTACATGGGTTAGTCCAACAAAATATCTAATATCTACTACAACATACTATCAGTTCAAAAATCAACCTAGACACCACGTCTAATTTGACTTAGGAAGACATTTTAACCTAAGCACTACGCTTAAATTAAAAGCCTTTCGAGGTAATATCCAAATACCTTCAAACTAAGCACCATGCATAATTTAAAAGATATATGAAAATTCTTCAAAACCTAAACATATACTATAGCAAACAAAGATAGCATGAAAGTATTATGGAGATTTACTCATGTCAGGATGAAAGAGTAGGATGATTTTTTAGTAGTTGAGCATGCCTTAAAGGTAGGTACAAATAAGATGATGTATTAACATGGCAAAAGATGTTTGTATGATGGGTTATCCCCCAAGCTTGAATTTTGCAAAAATCAAGATTGGATGAATGTAATTCAATGTTGCATGATGATTGGTTGGACATACCTTATGCTTGTTATTCCTTCATTCTTTCCGTTCTATACCTAGAAAGGTTAGTGACAAAAATACCCGAAGGAATATAATCATATATTTCTATGCTCGTTTCACAAGGTATGCAAAAAAGGTGAATACTCATGTTAAGCTCTGAAAGATGCTTGTTTTAGGACACTAAGCTTGTCCTAGGGAAACCTTTCAAGATGGGCTTTTAGAAAAACGGTTTCCTTATCTCAAGATTTTACACAACGAGATCTACAATATTTATGATAGACATGCATCAAAAATCACCCTTTAAAAGTTTTTGTAAATAGAAAGAGTGAGGGTGTTGAAGATATCATGAATGGTAATGATAAAGAGACCAATGGGTTTGGGAGATGTCTCATATGAGCATGGATTTAAAGAGATAGTTATGGAATAGATTCCATGCTCATTGATATCATCTTCCTCTCCAATCTCTATGGTTGATTCTTCATGTAAGTTCAAATTTCCACTTGGATTGGTAACTCTCAAATTGGTCTTGTTTGGGGCCTCCTCTATACTTGGATAAATCATATTTTCAAATGGAGTTAAAACTAAACCAAGACTAGAGAAAGATTTCTCCCAAACCATGGCTATACAAGCAGGGCGAAGCTCATAGTCATTCATAAGAATAAGGTGTGAAGATGGTGGAGTCTCCAACAAGTCGCCCTTTGGAGTAGAGTATTTATAAATGTGGTAAGAATAAAATGGTAAGAAATAAAGAAATTTGAAAAAGATAAGAAAAGATAAAAGTATAGGTACAAGATAATAGCAAGATTCGAGGTTATCTCAGCAAACTGTCTTTCTCCCCGGCAACGGCGCCAGAAATGCTTGTTGATATTTGTTAACGCAAACAGAGAAATCACTAGGAAGTAATCCGCAAGTGCATGGATACCGGTGAGCACTTCACCCGGGAGATTATTCAGAGTATCGTATTTATTTATCCACGGGGAGAAAGGGAGCATCTGACTAACCAATCTATGCTATTAACCTTTGGGCTATTAACAAGGTGATTATGAGCGATTAGAGAAGACTGCGACTGTAGTCTCATTCTAGTCTATATAAGATATGTATTATTTTCTATTGGGGAGAATCGTCGTGATAAGAGACACCTCAGAGAATGCTTACCATGCGGCCTATAAACCCTACGAGTCCTTCTAACAGGATTGTGGGTGCCAAAGGTATCTACGGAATTGTCACTTTCCGAGCTACTACCACAGATCCGGCTAGACAAGGGGATATCTATGAGGATCTTAGCCCAAACGCCACGTTTACGCTAAAGACGATTACCCTACTCTCAATGCAAAGAGAATAAAGTAAACTCACAGACCAAAGAATAATAAAGCAGGGAACTTACTAGAATGAGAAGTTGAATTACCAAAGAAATCCTAGGAGCAAGCCTCAGGTTAGGAGTCTTGATCCCGTCGATACAAACTGGAGAAGAGACACCGACAGGTCAGGCTTCCTCCAATCCACACCTCCACTCTAACTCTCTCAATCTAATCTCACATGTATGCTAAGCCCTAGAGAATAGATCCATAAGGGATCCTCTATGGCGAATCCTTTCTGGAAAATATGTAAATGAATAATGGATTGCCTTTAGCCAGGGGCCCCTCAAATGAACGTCAGTCGTCGGATCAAACCGACCTTAATGGAGGGTTTAGATGCAACCTCAAAGGCGGTGGAAACCCTAATCCACGAGGTTGACTGTGATTGGTCCTCTGGCCAGGGCAGGCGCCCTAGGGGGTAGGGCGGGCGCCCTGCCTGTGGGCCCGCTCGTCTTCTCGTTTCTTCCCGCGTCTTCTGGAACCCTCTAGAGTATAGAAAATGTTGCAGATGATAATTATCTCTATATAAACATGACATGTGGGCCTTTCCTTGGTATTTTCCTGATATCCCCCTACAGAAACAGACATTCACCAAAACTCGTGGAATTATGTGAGTGTAAACCCTATGTCTAGGTGGTGTGTTGCAAATATATCCTTTCTTCTGGTTAGTTGACACTTAGAATTGATACTTAAGAGGTGTCAACACTATTATTTATAGTTTCTAGTATTTTATCATTGGATGCTAATTTCTTAGACATGTTATCCATTAACTTTCCTTGGTTAGCTACTAACTCTCTCAAAGGTGGAAAACTAGGATTATGATCAGAATTGTTACCTTGAAAATTGCCTGAGTAGTTAGGCCTTTGTTGTTGATTCCAACCTTGATTTTGCTGAGGACGGTTGTAGTTGTTGTAGTTGTTGTTGATGATGTAGTTCACGTCCTCTTGCAATTCTGGACAATGATTGCCTGAGTGTCTAGTATCTCCACACTCCTCACAGGTCATATGAGAGTCATAGATGTTCATAACTTCTTTCTTCTCTCCAGATTTTTCATTGAGTCTCTTCATGAGTAGGTCTAGCTTTGTTGATAGCATGTCTACCTCTTTGAGCTGGTGCATACCTCCACTTTTCTTGTGAGTCTGAGTTCTTGTTGGTATTTCTTATGACTATTGAATAAATCCGCAAGCGCACAGATTATACCATTGTAGCACTTCACCTAGGAGTGATCCAAGGTATCGTAATTTATATTATCCCAAAGGAAAGCCTTGCTAGAAATGATAATTAGAGGGAGATCCTAGAGAGCACCTTAACTTTAGTACCAACTAGTATAGAGGGGTAAACAATATATGTGATAGGAAGGGGTTGATGAAAGAAGAAGCTACGATAAAAGATACTTAGCACAGACCTTAGAGACTAGCTAGGTGGGAGGACAACAAGAAGAAAATAGGGACTCCTATGTACTTCACTCTACTTCAATATACTTAGCTAATTAACTAGTCTAAACACTATAGTTTGTCTCCTCAATACAAGTATGCTAGGCGAGGGGATAGATCAGTAGGAGGACGAAACTCCTACCGGACCGCGTCCTCTTCTTACGGGGGCCTTACCTTTTAAGAACTTGCCTAAGAACACGTGGTGGAATACAAAGACTAGACAAGACTGTCACCTCTTGCTAGCTACCACAAACAATCCGTGCAGCAAGCGATAACCAAGGATAAGATGATGTATAAGCACCACGCTTACACACAACTTACTACTTTGATTACGATCTATAATCAAAGCACCCTATGACAGGCAATGATCACATACAGGAAAGGTCACAAGGATCACAGACTATGAATGTAAAAGCTATTAAAGAGCAAAAGTATATAGCAAGACTATATCTAGTATAGAAATTCTCAAAGTAAATACTAAGTAAAGTAAATAGAAAGATATATATTGAATAAGATAAAGTCTTACAAAGAAGGAAAGATACAAGAGCTATACCAGACTCTCCAGAAGATAACTCCGGAAATACCGAGCACAGCTCGACTCAACTTTAACTCCCACTCTAGACTAACTCCTAGAACAATCTAAGGAATAGAGCTTGTAGGCTTCTTCTTCATGATTAGAGAGAAGGGGTGTGACCCTCTATTTATAGTAGGAGGTGGAGTAGGAGCTACTATGGCGCCACGTCAGCAATCCAGGGCCTTGCATTCTCCACCCTTGGATCCAACCGACTTAGAAACCGACCAAGGCATGGATGGTGGTGATCCAACACGTGGGGGAGAGGTATGGTGGTTGGGGGAGCCCAACCGACCTAGGGGTGGTTCGGCCGAACCCCCCTATAGCCAGTGGGCCCTCCTCTGTCCTCCTGGAGGTGGCCCCACTGGTCAGGGGCCAAGTGGGGCCTGGTGGGCCCATTAGTGGTTCAGCCGAACCCCCTTGGGGGTGCCTGGCCCACCTCGGCCTCCTAGGTGCTGGTCCCACTTGTCATACATGTTGGATGTTGGTCCTGAGGTATTTTGTCACGTTTATCTCCTTGGAGTGGGCCCATGAATCCTTGTGCTTTGCTTGTGAGCCGTTGAGAGAAAACACAGAGTGATCCAATGGATGGAAATCACCCTTGAGTGCTTCTCTTGGATCATGGCCGAGAGGGGAGAGCATGGTGGGCCCATAGGGTGGTCGGTCGACCCCCTATGTGGGCCCAACTGGCTCTCCTTTGCTCCATTTCTTTATTCATGCATTTAAACACTCATGGACATGTGGAACTAGTTATTTGATAAATTATGCTCATGATGTGTTTGTTTATCCTTGATCCTTGGGTTTGGTGGCAACATTTTAGGTATGTAAAAGTTGGTCCTAACTTGTGCCAACAAGATCCCCCAAGCTTAACCTTTGCTCGTCCCGAGCAAACAATCAAACTTAGCTTGATGGATCAGGAGTTGCTACTATGCTTCATATTTCAAGAGTACTAAATGTACAACAATCATACTTCTCTTTTGAATGGAAAAGTTAGCAATAAATACTCACCCATATTACCTTAGTCCTTCATGAGGCTTATAGCTTTATCCTTTGTCTTGAGAGGTTGAGAGATAGAACAACTTGACTTGAGCACTAATTTTCTTATTCTTTCACAAGTTTCATATCAGAGGTTTTGCAAGGTTTTGTAACAGAAAACTTAGTGTTCCTCAAAATGGTACTCTCGAGTCGCTCATAAGGTGTATGATTCCTCACCAAGGCATATATCAAATTTTGCCTTCTTTCTTCCTATCTCTAAAGCTTATGTGGAGCTATAGGTAGGGATCAAAGATGTAGCAAACTTACCTTGCATATATTGTAAAGTCAAATTCTGGACCCGAGGAGAGAAGTGTCATACTCTTAGATCAAGATGTGCAAGTGTGTGGAAATATGGTAATTGATCAATACTCCTATATGTGGATAATCTCTTTTTCCTAAAATTATTTAGAGACATAGCTATCTTTTTTTAATTTTTCTATGAGCTTTGAAGATGCTCATCATTTCATTTTTCATCATTTTTTCAAGAGAGCTTTGGAAATGCTCATAAAGATTAAGGCTTTAGAATGCCCTTAAATTTTCATAATTTTGCATAGTCTATGTCTTATTTACTAGCAACAAACTAGAGAGACTTTTTCTACTTAGAGCATGGAGTATGAACTATGTGGAAATGTAAGGCATGTTTCTACGTACTTCCAGTGTAGAAGCAGCATGTATATGTGGCGTGTACGTGATCTTGATCTTGGGAACATGATAAATCTCTCAACAAGGGTCACAAAACTTGACCAAACTCAACACAAAGCAAGCAGCTTATGTAGAAAGCTTATATCATGAAAGATCATGTATGGCTTTGGTAGGAATTTTCACCATTGAGGAATAACAAAGTGTTTTATCATTTTAATAAATAAAACTCCAATAGTCATTCTTGTTTAGAACAATATTATAGCAACTCTTATCTTGTCATATGCGAACACATGGTGGATAAGTACCCATGTATGTTCAGCTTTATGATGAATGATCGTCCAACACGTGAGTGTTTCAGTTTGAGTGGCTTACCCTAACCCCTTGTGAAAGCAAGTCTGTGCATGTCTATCGGCTTGTGGTGTGTAGGTGCTATGCCTAGTGACAGTTGTCAATGGCGTGGAGAAAGTTGAGTAGAGGCTTGTCGTGCCGATGGACTGAGAGCGGTGAAGGGCGGAAGCGGGGCTCGGACTGAGGGACCATGGGCGCCGGGCGGACTAGCTGTGGTGGCTAGTACTTGGCACCGACGAGTGCGAGAAAACATGGAGGTAGACCAAGTCGGCCGAGTCAAGACGGTGGACGCGCGAGTCGGGCGGAGGCTCAGGGGACTCGGAGTTCGACCCGGCGAAGACAAGGTGGCTCGCGTCGAGTGGTTTGGTGGTTTGGGCCTCAAAACCATCCGCATCGGTTTCTGAGTTTGGGCCGCAAAACTCGGGGTTCGGTAGTTGAGCCCAAAGCTACCGGTGGCGGGTTTCCTAGGTTTGGGCCTCAAAACCTAGGCGGAGCTTCCGAGGAAGCGGGGATGGCACATGGCGGAATCCTGGAGGTTGCGTCGAGGCGACGACAACTCCTGGCAGGAAGCGGGGTCGTCCATTCAAAATGCGGGAGATATTTTCCGGAGCTTAGACTGCAATGCTTAGGCTAGGTAGTTCACTCAATGTATCTAGGGGGGTCTTTGGGAAATAGCCAAAGCCCGATAAGTAGGGGTGAAGGGGTATCCCTCATCCCACCTCTTGAACACCTTTCATTTTGCACCAACTCCCTCTCTCTCTCTCCAACCTCTCTCTAGTTCATGAGGTCCCTAGGTTGATCTCTCCAACCTTTATAAGGATTTGCACTTTGTTTTCGGTGGGAATTGGAGGCCTTACCCTTCGTAAGCCATGGCGGCTTTGATTACTTGATCGCGTCTCTCATTTTGCTTGTGTTCTTCGCGTTTTGCTTTTGCTCCCTCTTTGTTCCCGAGATGAACTCTCTTTGTAGAGAGTAGCTCTTGCAATTCCATTTGAACCAAGTTGTTCGTAATCGTGAGGAGCATCTTTGCACTGAAGGGTTTCCCCTCAAACCTCACGAGTACGTAGATCGGGCGATTTCTTTGCGGTGTTCTTCGTTCTTGAGCTTTTCCCCAAATCTCCTCTCCCCCCGTTGCTCTAAGCCAAATTGAGCGATGATTTCTTCGGGATAGCTCCCCAACTGTACAAGGATCATGCCTACAAAGTTTGGTTGCAGTTGGAGTTCATTTGATTGAGTTTTGGAAAGATTTGGCGGAGTGAAATCGGATTTTGCGGGTTTTCTGTGCGCTGTTCGTGAGCTCCGGACCACCCTCCGGACCACTTTGGACAAGGCTCTGGACCATAGGCGAGTGGTCCTAGGGTCTGGCCGAAAAAATGCAGAGAAGGACCTAGCTCCGGACCTTAGCTTCGGACCATAGCGAGTGGTCCTGTGGTCACTGACTGAAGTAGTCATGTGCTCGTTTCTCTCTGGTCCGGACTCCGAATCAAGTTCTGTTTGTTGCGTTGGATTTATATTCATGTAAGGAACATGATTAGGTACTTTTGAGACCAGTTCTCATAAGTATTTTTGGGTGTGTTCTTGCCTCTTCTCTCTAGGGGTTGAGAGTACCGCTCTTGGTGTATCTGTTTCGAGTTTGTAGCTTCGATAGTTCTCCATCTTCTCCGGCCGCTCTGTTGCACCTTTAGGGGTCTTCCTAAGGTGTCCACCTACTTGTTAGGTCATGTGCGAGTTGGTTCTTTCGAGGTCAAGTTTTGGGTGTGAGTTTGGGACAAGGGCCAAGTCTTTGAGTTGGATTTTATTTGGCTCCCATTCACCCCCCCCCCTCTGGTCGCCGTTCCCGGTCCTTCAATTGGTATCAGAGCCGGTTAAGGATCAATCCACTTTACACGGTTCTTGATCCGCGAAGGCGACATGGAGTGAGGTGCTGGTAAACCTCCTTACTTTGCTGGAACCAACTTTGCCTATTGGAAGGTGCATATGTCCGCTTACCTCCAAGGGCTTGACACAAAGTTTTGGGAGATTTGTGAGAATGAGAACTACGTGATTCTTGAGGCTCGGATCACCGATGTCCAGGTTACGCAGCATGCATCAAACGCAAGAGCCCATAGCATTCTCTTCTCTTGTCTATCTCTTCTAGAGTTTGAGCGGGTTTCGAGTCTCACTACGGCACGGGAGATCTAGCAAACACACTTGAGATATCATGGGGGCAACCCTCAGATTAAGTCCAGACTCTTCGACACGTACCGTAGAGAGTACAAGAACTTTGTTCAGTTGGCTGGTGAATCTGTTGATGGGATGTTCACTCGCTTCCAATCTATCTGTTGGCGTGCTAATCGAGCCAACTTGCCTTATGATGATCATGAGATGGCTATCAAGCTTTTGCATGCTCTTGATCGGAAGGTGTGGGAGATGAAGGTGGTTTCTGGCCAAGCTTCAAAACCCGTCGAAACCATCTATGGCGTTGGTTTCTGGCCCCGGTGGTACGTCTTCTTCCTCCTCTGACCCTTCACACTCCTTGTTTGCTTTGTCTTTGATTTCTGTGACAGAGGAGCAAGTGGAGGCTCTTGGAGATGATGAGTTGGCCCTAGTCATCACTAGGTTCTCACGGTTTCACAACAACCGTTTGAACCGACGGCGTGGTGGCTCGGCTAAGGAGTGCTACCGTTGCGATGATGAGGATCACTTCATCGCAAACTGCCCCAAGAAAGCTGTGGGCGACTTCACCAAGCGCAAGGACAAGCGCGAGCACCACTTCGAGGACAAGCACAAGCCCAAGGGTGGCTACCACCGAAGGTCCTCCAAGAAGGTGATCGACAAGGTGAAGGCCAATCACCGAGCCTTCCTCGCCTCCCTCAGCGACATCGATGCCTCCTCCGATGGAGGTGCTTCCTCATGCAATGATGAGTCGAAGGGAAAGGTTGAGGACAAGTTCAACGGCCTATGCTTCTACGCCGACGCCAAGCACGGTGGCTTTTGCACCATGGCGATTGAAGAAGGCAAGGTCGGCAAGCGCAAGGATGGCCCCGACTATAACTACGAATCCAACACACTCGAGGTATCACCCACCATCAAGTCCCTCTCTCTCGAGCTTGAGTCTCTGAACGACACCTTGATGAGTCAGGATGCGTTGCTCAAGCGTGCCGCTTGTGAGAGGAACGACTTTAAGGCGAAGTACCTTAGCGCGCTTCATGAGCTAGATTTTGCTAAGGCGTCTGTGGTGGTTACTGAGGAGGTAGAGTGTGATGCTTGCGCCATTCACATGTCTGATCTTGTCACTCTCCAGGACAAGTATGGCACTCTACTTGAGGAGGTCAGTGAGCTGAAGGCTAGGCCTAGCGCCCGGAGTCCTTCTGAGTTCCAAACCGAGCCTCTGCTTCTTCTCCAAGCTTCCATGTGCTAACACCTTGTGATCCATACACTTGTTCACCTGTGTTAGCCTTTACAATATATTTCTTGGATTTTAGTTCATGTTTGTGTCACTTAGGTTTATTTTAGATATGCAATGCAAATGACCTAGTGGCACATGATAATCGTAATCGAAACGAGTTTTCCCTTCTTGATAGTACGGCTATCTATCCTAAAGGTGATCACACTCTCTATAGTGTCTTGATCACTAAAATGAAAATGGCCCTATGATAACCTTTGCCTTGAGCCCATTTTTGTTTTTCTCTTTCTTCTTTTCCTTAGTCCATGAAGCACTTGATCAATGTACCATTGCCATCCTTCTAGCTCCATGTGTTAAGGTGAACCACCCTATCTTGATCATACACTTAGTACAAGGGTTAGTCCATAGGTTTCATCAATTAACCAAACTTAAACAAGGTCTTTCACTATGGCGCCTTTGATTTCATGATCGTTTCCCGTTTTGCTTGAGTTCTTCGCGATTTGGTTTTTGCTCTCTCTATCTTTTCTTTGTTCCCAAGATGAGAACTCTTGATTGAGAGAATCTTTGCAAAATCCGTTTGAACCAAGTTCTTCGTACTCGTGAGGAGCAACTTTGCACCAAAGGAATTTACCTAAAACCTCACGAGCACACAGATCAGACCTTTTCTCTTTAGCGTTCTTCGTTTTGGGGTTTCCACCTGAAATCCTTTTATGCTTGTTCAACCGATCCAAATTGAGCGATGATTTCTTCGGGATAGGTCCCCAACTGCACTAGGATCATGCCTACAAAGTTTGGTTGCAGTTGGTGACCATTTGGTTCGGATTTGGAAAGGTTTGGCGAAGAGAACCGAGGTTTTCGCGTTTCTGTGCTCTATTCGGACGCTCTGTGCTTTTGCGTCGGATGCTGGGGTGTGCTGACGTCAGCGTCCGTCGAGTGCTGTGTCTGCACGTTTCAAGTCTACGTCGGACGATCGCCAGCGTCCGCCGCCTGCCCGCCTGACGCGTCCGTCAGTTTGAGCGGTTTACATGGTCTCTGTTCGTTTTGTGTTGGACACTCCACAACGTCCGTCGACACTGCGTCGGACGCGTCCGACGCCCTGCTGTGTGTTTTCTTCTCTACTGTGTTCTCTGGAAGGCCGACAAATGCTCGCCCAAGCGTCCGTTGCTTAGCATCCGCCGCTAGCCTTCTGCGCCCGTTGCTCTCCCAACGGCGCGTCTGTCGCCCTAGGGTCTAGCGTCCGACGCCCCTACTGCTCGTTGTTTTCACCCGTTTTTCTTGCGGTTTGTTTCTCCAGGTTCGTAGCTAGCTCCGCTGTGTTCCTAGGACATCTCCTAGAACATCCACCCACTTGTGGGTCGTGAGCCTAGTTCTCGCTTTGGGTAGTGTTTGGGACAAGGGTCAAGATCTTCCGAAAGGAATTTTTATTTGGCTCTCATTCACCCCCCCCCCCTCTAGTCGCCATTTCCGGTCCTTCAGGCTGCCGCCCGGGCCCACCCCATGTCGACCAATCCCATCTAGCAGGCTCTGGGGCCCCGCTTTGCTCCGGTGTCTGCGGGATCCTCCTTGAGTAAATTGACACGTGTATCTCCACGAGATTTATTTGATATCTTCTTTAATTTGATTCTCTTTATTGCTCTTTTCTGGAATGGTCCCTAGAAAATAATGATATGCCAAAACTCGTGGAAATTGTTAATGAAAGCCCTATATTTCTAGATATTATATTTGATTGATCCAATTATCTTGTTTATAATTGCTTAAAAAGTACTCTTTTGGTGCAGTACTAGGTATGGAATCAAATTGGTTGTCTAAGTGCTACTAGGTTGCGGTGAGATGTAAGTAGAAACCCTTCGGAAAAAGCTCGTTGAAATGCTAATTTACTTGTACATATGTTGGACATACATGGGAGTTAGCACATTTTAAATTAAATGAGGTGCAAAAGAGTTGAATGCAGGCTCTAAGTGACAATAATGAGTCATTTCAGATACCATTGGGGCATAAGATACACTAGGCTGAGTGTAATAGTGCCTTGGGTTTAGCACCACATTGTTCTGATGATCAATCCTAGGGCACCATCGAAGTATGTGTTAGCACTATTGTGCAGATGATGCACTTGACTTGTTTGTTTGGTTTATCAGCCATAAAATAATGTTTTTATCTCACAAGAAAACACATAAAAACAACATCAGTCGCCTTATCAGCCACAGAAACGATTAGTCGAACACGCTAGCGATTGTTAACACTATTCCAGATGATGCGCTCACAAGGGTCATCGGCAGGATCCTTGAAGTTCACATTCAGAGGACTTTGTAATAACCAACAATTAAAATAAATATATTATATTGAGGGTACTCCATCAGTATAACGATTCTGAATTTAATATCGATGTACTGAAAACACACACCCTGTATAATCTAAAACAACAGATCGATAAGAATACATCTGCGATTCATAACTGAGTCTAATTATCGATCACCAGTACTAAATACTCCAATTACGCAGCACGCGCCACGCAGGTGCGGCTAATGTGCAGCATCATGGTGAGGCATGAAGCAGCACGTGCCGAAGAAGCTACGTCGTCGGAACCATGGCATCCTAAGCGCGGCTTCTGCCGAAAGTCTACCATCCGGATTGCCGTGCAGCAGCCCTTTCAAGACTTTGAAGCCAGCCGGAGACAGCACCTGCGGCGGGAACATGTCCTTGAGGTTGCCGCGCTCCCGGCAGCCCGTCTTCCGAAGGCTGGCCGCCTTCTCCCGCGGCGCCACGCGCTCCAGCCCCTTCCACGTGACGATGCCCTTGGTGCCCACCACGTGCATCATCTCGTCCAACACCTCCTCGTCCAGGGCGGCGCCAAAGAAAGGCACGCCGCGGCCGGCGACGAGCTCGGCCATGATGCACCCAAGCGACCACGTGTCGACCCTCCCGTCGTAGTCCTTGGATCCCAGGAAGAGCTCCGGCGCGCGGTACGGGCTAGAGGACGCCAACATGCCCGAGTCGTCCCTCTCCGCCTGCACCGCCGCCGCAGCCGCCGTCGCCTGCTCCGACACGCCGAAGCCGCATATCTTGTACACCATCCTGCCGGCGGCGGCGTCCATGTCGACCATCACGTTCTCCGGGACGATGTCCCTGTGCAGGACGCCCACCTCGTGCGTGTGCCTCGCGCCGGCCAGGAGCTGCGCCATGACGTCGTGCACCTCGTCCTCGTCGAACGGCTCGCCCATGTACTGGCGCAGGTTCATGGGCCCCGCGTACTCCGTGACGACGAAGCAGTCGCTGTCGGCGCGGCTGAAGTCGGTGTAGGTGTCGAGGAGCTCGACGACGGAAGGGTGGCCGCGGCACGGGACTTGACCTCCTGCGCGAAGTCGCGGCGCGAGGTCACCACGAAGCGGTCGTCGTATGTCCTCCCCGAGAGCTGCTTCACGGCGACGAGGCGCTCGAGCAAGCGGTCCCAGGACTTGTACACGTCGCCGAACATGCCTTCGCCGAGCTTCTCGCGGCGCTCGTACCGCTCCGCCACGGCAGGCAGCCAGGGGACAGGGGCCGCCGCGTCGTGCTTCGTCTGCTCGGGCGGCTCCTCCTCAATCTCCAGTGCGCCGTTGACGAGATCCGATGCGGGAGCCATGGATCACGACGCGCGCGCCTCGAAAGCCCTACTAGAGATGAAGGCCGCGGGCGCCGCTGCAGCTCGTTTTGTTTTGAGGCAAAAGACGCACGGACAGCTGGTGGAGGAGGCGGCACTGACATTATATAGGGCGCTGGGCGGTAGCAGTACGTGTCCGACCCGACGCTCGGATTCTGCATCTGCTACGACGTACTGTAAACGAAGAGAGACCGGTGCGTATGGGATTCGGTTGCAATTGCAACCCTGTCCGACTCCTGTGTGTCATCGGGATCTGCACAAGATGCCCCGTGTCCGAACAGACTAAAGTTTCCCAACCGCCAACCATGCACTGCCTGATGATGAATCCAAAATCCTGCATATTTCGGCATCGGACTTGGTGAGCGCGGCGACGGCATTCATGCGCAAGGGTCGTGTTAGCTGAGTGCGGGCGTGGTGACCGCTTGCGGCATCGCCATCTCCTGTTCCTATCGTTGTCTCTCTTAAAAAATCAGAAAGAGAGAGATCAGGTTACTTTGCTTGGGCTGTCCGATGTTTGAACATCTCCGATAGAATTAAAAAAAACTAGTTAAATTTACTGATTTTGTTAGTCTCTAAATAGATATATTAGAGTACCCCAACATACTGTAAAATCAGAACATAGATAACTAGTGAAGTAACCTATTCAAAAGCAGAAAGCAAATTAGGTGAGATAGAGAAATACTAAATTTGAAGAGTATTTACAAAGTGTACTAGAGTCGTTATTTCTTTAATAATAGCTGAATTTAACTTTAGAAAACGATTTGACTAGCCTCTTAGAGATGCTTTTAACAGCAGCTGCACATGAGATTGAGTCATTATTTTTTTAATAATAGCTAAATTTAACTTTAGAAAATGATTTAGCTAGTCTCTTAGAGATGCTCTTGACAACAGTCACACATGAGATGGAGTCGTTATTTCTTTAATAATAGCTAAATTTAACTTTAGAAAATGATTTAGCTAGTCTCTTAGAGATGATCTTAGCAGCAGCCGCATGTGAGGAGTCATTATTCATTTAATAATAGCTAAATTTAACTTTAGCAAACGATTTATCTAATCTCTTAGAGATGCTCTTAGCAGTCGCCGCACGTGAGGAGTCGTTATTCATTTAATAATAGTTAAATTTAACTTTACAAACTGATTTATTTAATCTCTTAGAGTTGCTCTTAGCAGCAGCTGCACATAAGATGGTGTACGACATACAAGGTCGACCTAGGTGTTGGTGCGGGCCGATGTGTGGCACTCGGCTCGTCGGAGTGCGGGTTCTGTCGCGGCGGTCGGTGAGGTGTGGTTGTGGTTGTGCCGCTTGTCTGCTGGGAGCACATCACTCCATTGCCTCGATGCGGTATGGGCAGCGATGAAGAATCATGGCCCTATTGGTTTCGGTGATTAACGACAATTAGAGATTATTATGGCTAATGTGTGTTTTGCAGAAGTTATGCGTAGCTTAGCCATAGTGATCAACATGAATGGACATCAATGGTTATCACTTAGGCCCCAAGATGGATATCGTTTCGGATTTCAAAGAGTCATGATGAATACCCTAGAATGATAGGCTATGTGTCATAAGGAGACGAAGGGCACTTAGTATAGATAGGGCTTTGGTTTGATATTTGACCGTACTATTAAGAGGGGTTGAGACTAGTAGCTTGACTTAAAAAAACTTCATGACTTAGGTGTGGTGCACACTTGACTTCCTTAGCTCTAAGCAAGCCTATGGTGACCGTAAGATAGCCTAGAACAACTTCCGAATTCATCGTGTCGAAAACTGAAGTTAAGAGAGAGCTTCTCTAGGCGTCGGACGCTAAGGCCAAGGGCGTCAGACGATGTCTGGTGCGCCGAACGCTGGCGACGTACGATGACGTAAGCACGTCCGAGCGTCCATCGCCAACACAGAAAGTTCCAAGATGTCCATTTTGCGACGGACGCGTCTGTCGTATGGGCGTCGAACGCTCGCGAGCGTCCGGGAATATTTTCCCAGAAACCCGAGAGCAGCCAGTTGGCGCCAGACGCTGAGGCGGAGCGTCCGTCAGCTGCTGACGTGAACAGGAACTAGCCGTTGGGGCTAGCGACGGAGCGTCCGTCGCCAACTTAAAATGTCTGTTTTTCTCAGCCCGAGGGCTGAGTGTGTAGGGGCTATAAATAGCCCACCCCTTGCCTCCCCACCTTGCCTTTCCTCATTTTAGTTGCTGAAGTTCTCGAGAAGGTTGGGAAGAGAGCAAGAGCCCTAGAGAGAGAGTGATTCGCGAATCCATCCATCCTCTTCTCTAGTTCATCCAAGAGTTCAAGTGTGCATCCACTCTAGTTGTGAGGCTTGATTGATCTAGTTCATCCAAGAGTTCAAGTGTGCATCCACTCTAGTTGTGAGGCTTGATTGAGTCAAGTGAAGATCAAGGCTTGTTACTCTTGGTGATCGACATCACCTAGACGGTCCGGTACGTGGTGCTTCGGAGGAAGGTGATCGCCGGAGGATTGTCGGCGACCCTTCTCCATCGACTTATGATCGGTTGTGGACGGTTCACCGAGCCGGAGCGCGCGAAGAACCAGCCCGTAAAGAGCACTCAACCCTTGCGCGGGTTGAGGGGGAGCAATACCCTTGCGCGGGTGCTCCAACGAGGACTAAGGGGAGTGTTGACTCCTTGATACCTCGGCAAAACGTCGTCGTGTCAAGCTTTCTCTCCCTAGCTCTTTCATACCGCTTTACTTACTGCATCGTCCTTACTTTCATTGAATTGTCACCGCTTTCTAGTTAGGACACACTACCGGTAGGCACTAGGGGTAATTGGCATTGCTCAATTCACCCCCCTCGGCCTCTTGGGCATCTTGATCCTTTCAAGCGCGCGGCGCGACAACTAGGAGAGCGTGACCGTGATGCATATCTTGTTCGTTTGATTTATCAGCTTAACTTATTAGTCATGTTATAATTTTTTTCTCATAATAAAATAGTTAAAAACAGCATAAGTCGACTTATCAGTTAAAAACCATCAGTCGAACAAGCTCGAGCTGCCATGTAGCGGATCCACAATGGAACCGTCTCCACTAAGGTTTTGGTTTTAGCATGCAAAAGTTGTCCTGATGAATATGTCGTTTTAAGCTTGGGTCATGTCTACCGGTCTCCATGTAGCCTGCAGAAGTATTCCTTCACATTGCTGCCTCCACCTTCTCGCTCTCACATTTGCTAAAGAAAATAGCAACGATGAGAAGGAGGATGAAAATGGATTGGATTATGTCTTCCCCATATTTTAATCTATATCTGTTTTTATCGGATTAAGACCGGATCAGATATTAGAATGTTTTGAAATGGTACGGGAAACGTATGTGTTGTTTTTTAATGAGAAATCATTCTTTAGATGCCATTTATGCCAACAAAATAATAAAAATAAACCAATTGCTACATAATAAAATATATATCCTGATGTGTATATCAGGGCCCCTAATATAATAAAAAGATTGTTTTTTTTTGAGAAAATAAAAAAGATTGGTTAGGGGTGACAACTATCAGGGTTGGAGAAGAGAGTCCAGGTTGGGCTAGGCCTTGTAAAGAGCTATTGCGACCTGGGAGCGAGTTTTTTTAGGTGACAGACTGGTCTTAGGTTAAACCCAAATCATGGTGAAAGTTATGATTTGAAATTTTTAGAATAGATATTCTGATGCGAAAAATAATCCAAAGAAAAAGTAAAATCATTTTATCCACAAAACATATTCCTAAGCTTTCAAAAAAATTTGGGAAAAGTGTCAATAGATAGCTTCATGAGGGGCCCACATAAACAGAGCATAAAAAAATTGGAATTTTCACTAGAAAATTTGGAAAAAACTACAAAAAAAAGAAGAAAATCCTTAGGAAAAACAAAATGGCGTGTTAACGTTTTTTGAAACTTGTACACACATAGAAAACACAAATGCATCTAACATGACTTCATCAAACAACTCTATACCCTATGATTAATTGATTTAATTTAATAAATAGTGTTTTTTCTAAAGTAAAATTCCAACCCTATTACTAAGAGTTGGAAAATTTTAGAAAGGAAATCATCATAGTATTAATTCGGCTTCCTATGCACACCCAAAATCCAAAAAAATAGGGTGTGACAAAAACACCCCTTAGAATGAATCTTGGCCTTGAAGTTAAGTTAAAAAAGTTTTTTTTTCTTCGCAAAATATACAAATACCTTAGAATGTGGGCCGTACTTAATCTATGCTCAAATCTCGAATCGCAAACACCAACTCAACCCAACCAGCCCATGGAACCACCACACTTGCCTTCTGCGCGGGAAGCCGTTGCCTCTTGGCGCCAAAATTTCCCGCCACTCCCGCCTGCCCGCCCTCCCTGTCAAAAGACCCACGCCGCTCCATTCCCCCCCACCCCCGCCCCCGCCCCCGTCTGCCCTCCGCCCCTAAACCCTAGCCGCGGCCCACAGCCGCTCTCCCCAGACTCCTCTGAGCCGCCCAGAGCCTTCTCTTTCGCCGGCTGAATGGTAAGCGCACGAACCCTTTGCCTCGTCCTTCTCCGGTGCTTGCGCCGCCGCAAGATCTGATCTCCTCTTGCTGTTGTCGCGTGGCGTTCTCGTCGTGCAGGATGACTCGGAGAACAACGCGCCCTCGACGCCGGGGTCCCCCGGGTTCAGCACCGACCGGTTGCCGCCCAACACCACCAGCCGCGGCGCCACCGACCCGTCCTCCTACTCCGACGACGATGGCGAGGCGGAGGTCGACCCTCACGTGCTCCCCGATGACGACGACCCCGCCGCTGCTGTGGCCCCCGAAGAGGACGAGGAGGGGGAGGACCTCTTCAACGACAACTACCTCGAGTAAGCTAACTCGAATCTTACCCGGGGCTGCAGATTTCCGGATTCTGCTGTTGGTTTTCGAGCGGCTCGGTAATTGGGAACAGGGATCTGGCAGATGCGATGGTTTTTTTTTTGTCCTGTGGTTTGGTCAGATATCTGCGGTTCTAGAATCTGTTGTCATGATTTGTAAGGTTGGCAAATTGTGTCATTTAGAAAAGAAATGACCAATTTATTGACTAAATTATCTAAATTGTGTTGAAAAGTTCACTAATTAGGTTCACCTAAACCTCATGTTTTATGAGGAGGGAGTACATAAATTGGGGAAGAATTTTGTAGTTGAGTAGGTAATTGTAGTACTAGAGTAACTAACAGATAGGCTTAGCTAATATTTGTTGGATTGACGGAAATGAACTTGAATCTACTATGTTTTAGTGAAAACAAAAAACTTAAGTTCTTGGCCGTGCATCTAAATTTGCTAATTTTATTGGACTGGCGAAAATACACTTAGTCCATCTCGAAATTTGCAAAATTGAAGTTCTTTGCGTGACTCTCTGTGCCCATAGGGATTTGTCAAGTGGCTCTGCTGCCTTGATGCGAATTTGTGTTAAGTTACACATTGTTATCAAACTAAAGTTACTGTATGTTTCCTAAATTGGGAATTTGGACTTCCACAGTTTGCTGCGAGGGTCAATTTTGGTTTTTTAAATGGCTTAAAATGAAGGCGTGCATTTTTTTACAGGATCGCAATGAACGATCCAATATATGTAGCAAACACAAACCATTCTATATATCTGCTGACTATCAGTTTCGAATTTTTTTTGTTTCCATATTCAGTCCTTTTCCTTTTTTTTCCTGATTGCAGTGATTACCGAAGGATGGATGAGCATGATCAGTATGAGTCAGTTGGTTTAGATGATTCACTCGAGGATGAGAGGAATCTTGATGAAATCATGGCTGATAGAAGGGCCGCAGAAGTGGAGCTTGATGCAAGGGATGTGAGGACTGGTGCAGCAGCTGACAGGAAGTTGCCACGGATGCTTCATGATCAGGGTAATGATTTCAAGACAGGTTTTAGTTTCTGTAGGCTATTAGAGCAAATATGGTATTCATATTTTAAATATATGCTCTTGATTAAATCACCAAATGGGTATTTGTTATATAACTTATGTTGCATCTTTGGGCTCTCATCATTTGCATCTGCTTCTTTTGTGATTGGTTTTAAGTTGACTGGCCACATCCTCATTTGGAGATTTCAGTGTGGTTAATGCTTTCTGTAAAAACCTCATTTTGGAAGATTGCCTATATTATACTGAATATTGAGTTGGACTGTCTCCATTTATCAACTGGTGTAACAGAAAATGTATTTTATTTTTCTTCAACATGTAGGAGAAGCTGTGTCACTATGTCTGAACTTCTGTTGAATTTGTTGCTTAGGAAGTTATTAGTGTTGTTTGACTTCATATCCATATAGTAAGCATACAATAGATATTAGCAATCAATCTTTGTTTCGCAGCAGTACTGATTATGCCTGGATATTTTTTTTGAGAACTGATAGTTATAGATTCTTGTAAAAAAAGGTAACATATATTAGAATTCCAAGATTTAGATGTCAGTTACTGTGAATTCAAAGCTCTTTTCTTCCATGGTGCAGATACAGACGAGGATATGAATTTTAGGCGTACTAAAAGGCACAGGGCTAGTTTTAGACCACCAAGTGGACCAAGAACACCAAGAAGTGATGATGATGGTGCCACTCCTAGTTCACCTGGAAGATCTCAGCGTGGAATGTACTCCGGTGGTGATGTGCCTATGACTGATCAGACTGATGATGACCCATATGAGGTATTGTCATATCGTTTTAAACTAGGTTATGCTTTTATTTCAGAACTTGAATTGGTTCTTTAATTACCAATTAAATAGTAAGTTTTCTGCAGCTCTAAATGACTGTCTATCCTTTAATTGACAATATCATTTTCGGCAGGATGAATTTGATGAAGAAGATGAGATGAACATGTACCGTGTCCAAGGTACATTGAGAGAGTGGGTCACAAGAGATGAAGTCCGTCGCTTTATTGCAAAGAAATTCAAAGAATTCCTTCTTACATATGTTAACCCAAAGAACGATCAAGGAGAGATTGAGTATGTTCGGCTTATTAACGAGATGGTTTTAGGTATCATCTGCTTTACATTCTCTGGTTGACATGAAAAAAATGCAACTAGTTTTAGCTGCTACTACAAAGTCTATGCTTCTCTGACCCTTATCTATTTCTTCTGCAGCTAACAAGTGTAGCTTGGAAATAGACTACAAGCAGTTTATTTATATACATCCAAACATTGCCATCTGGTTGGCTGATGCACCTCAATCAGTGCTTGAAGTTATGGAGGAAGTTGCCAAAAATGTTGTTTTTGATCTTCACAAGAATTATAGGAACATCCACCAAAAGATCTATGTCCGAATAACGAATCTTCCTGTCTATGATCAAATCCGCAATATCAGGTAAAGAACACAATTTTCTTTGTATCTTTTGGCTTTATGATCAATTTGATTTGGTCTAATGTCCTACATGCCTTTGTTCAGGCAAATCCATCTGAACACAATGATTCGAATTGGTGGTGTTGTTACCCGACGATCTGGTGTATTCCCTCAGTTGCAGCAGGTGAAATATGACTGTAGCAAATGTGGAACTATCCTGGGCCCTTTCTTCCAGAACTCCTACACTGAAGTGAAAGTTGGATCATGCCCTGAATGTCAATCCAAAGGGCCATTCACAGTCAATGTTGAGCAGGCATGTGACCTTAAACATGTTTTCACAGTTCTGTCTTATTGCTATGTGATATTGATATAGTTTTTCTATATGTGGGCTATATTGTTAATCATAGTAAAACTAGTTGTTTTTTTCAGTCTTAATACTTAAACGTTTTTTCCATGCAGACTATATATAGGAACTACCAGAAACTCACTCTTCAGGAAAGCCCAGGAATTGTTCCTGCTGGGCGGCTTCCCAGATACAAGGAAGTAATACTTCTGAATGATCTGATTGACTGTGCTCGTCCAGGAGAGGAGATTGTAATTTTTCTCGACCTACCATTTGTTTTTCAATACATGTTAATTTTGAAATCAGACTGACATTCATTGCTTGCTGTCTCCAGGAGGTCACTGGGATATACACAAATAATTTTGACTTGTCTTTGAATACAAAGAATGGTTTCCCTGTTTTTGCCACAGTGGTTGAGGCAAACTATGTGGCAAAAAAGCAGGATCTTTTTTCTGCATACAAATTAACTGATGAGGATAAGGCAGAGATTGAGAAGTTGTCGAAGGATCCAAGGATTGGAGAAAGGGTTTGTTGGTCAACTCTTTAATCTCTTGATGAAAATGTGTCATGCTAATATACATTAACTAATGCACCTCACTCAACAGATTGTCAAGTCAATTGCACCATCCATCTACGGCCATGAAGATATCAAGACTGCCATTGCACTCGCTATGTTTGGTGGACAAGAGAAGAATGTGAAGGGAAAACATCGCCTAAGGGGCGATATCAATGTCCTTCTCCTGGGTGATCCAGGCACTGCAAAATCGCAGTTTCTCAAGTAAGGACAAAATCAATCATTTTTCAGCAGTTCCTTGAGGATGTGCCAATAACTCGCCATCTTGCAGGTATGTGGAGAAAACAGGACACAGAGCAGTATATACAACTGGAAAAGGAGCCTCTGCTGTTGGTCTTACTGCTGCGGTTCACAAGGATCCAGTAACACGAGAATGGACACTTGAGGGAGGTGCACTAGTTCTTGCTGATAGGGGCATTTGCCTCATTGACGAGTTTGACAAGATGAATGATCAAGACAGGTATGAGATAACATTTGCATTTAGATGTCCTGTACTATTTAAATTTCTGTATTACTAAAAATGTACTTCTCTTTTGATTGTTTCAGGGTAAGTATTCATGAAGCTATGGAGCAACAAAGTATCAGTATATCAAAAGCAGGAATTGTCACATCTCTTCAAGCTAGATGCAGTGTTATTGCTGCTGCAAACCCAGTAGCGGGAAGGTAACTTCAGTTCCATGCATGCCATGTAATACCAGTGCATAGTATTAAGAAAGATACTGAATGCAATCATCCTTGATTTCACAGGTATGATTCATCAAAGACATTCACTCAGAATGTTGAATTGACGGATCCCATTATTTCACGTTTTGACGTCCTCTGCGTGGTTAAGGTTTGGAGCTGTTACTCATGTCTGATGTATTTGTTCCATGCTCAGTTGTCAATCACTACTGATATTTAATTTTTAAAATGCAGGATATTGTTGATCCATTTACAGATGAAATGCTTGCAAGGTTTGTTGTAGACAGTCACGCCAGATCCCAACCCAAGGGGGCTAACCTTGAAGACAGGGTTTCAACCGATCTGGATGATGATCCACTGGCAGCTGCCAGACAAGCTGACCCAGATGTATGTTCCTATAGCTATTTCAACTGAAAGATCTCTTACTCTGTTTTGTAGTTCTAACTGTATGTTATATTGTCAGGTCCTTTCCCAAGACATGCTGAAGAAATACATAACTTATGCTAAGCTGAATGTATTCCCCAAAATACATGATGCCGATCTAGATAAGATTAGCCATGTTTATGCTGAACTCCGTCGTGAATCCTCTGTATGATATCCTTCCTTGTTAGCCTTGTCTACAGTTTTGTGTGAACTAAATTTCTGAAGCGTTTGAAAACAATGAAGTACTAAGACTAACTTTGCAGCATGGCCAAGGGGTTCCTATTGCGGTAAGGCATATAGAATCAATCATCCGAATGTCAGAGGCACATGCAAGGATGCATCTGAGGAGCTACGTGTCTCAGGAAGATGTTGACATGGCCATCCGTGTCTTGCTTGACTCTTTTATTTCAACTCAGAAATTCGGTGTGCAGAAAGCACTTCAAAAGGTAAATTTTGTTGCTATTGACCTGTTATATGACCATTACATCATCCAATGCTATACAAGTACATGCATTTGATAATCAATTTACGTAAAAGTGCACATATATTTAACTGAAATAATGTACCAAAAGGTGTCAGATTTGTTAGTAAATGTCATTAATTATGCAATTGCTTTCTAAGTCTTGATGCAGATTAAGCTAATAGCATGAGTTGAATCTTGTTACCCTTTTGTACTAATCAGTCTGGGTCTGGGTAGTCCTTAAACTACTGAATGCCTTGCAAACATCAACATAAATTTCTGCTGTCCACAGAATTTCCGGAAATACATGACATTTAAGAAGGATTACAACGAGCTGCTTCTGCTCCTTCTGCGTACATTGGTAAAGGATGCCCTGCACTTTGAAGAAATCATGTCAGGATCAACCTCGCGCCTTACTCATGTTGAGGTCAAAGTGGAGGACCTGAAGAACAAGGTAAACCATCATCAGTGCTTCCACACAAAACCGAGCTGAGTGACCCCTTTAGGCCTTTAACATATATATCCTGACTTGCTACATCTGTTGACACAGGCCCAAGAGTATGAGATCTACGATCTGAAGCCATTCTTCTCCAGCGCCCACTTCAGGGACAACAGCTTCGTTCTGGATGAAGGGCGTGGGATCATCAGACATCCACTGGCGGAATAACAACTGAGAACTGACTTTCCTCCTGTCTAGAACGGTAAAACCGGGCAACTGGCCTTTGTCATAGCGGCCCTGGGATGAAGTGAACAACCACAGAGGTCTCCTGGCTGAAGAGCGATGATCAGATCTGACGTACAAATGACACTGGGACAATCGCCTTTTCAGGATTGATTTAGTATCTGTTGTTATATTTAAGAGTTTCATAATTTTAAACGTCTATGCATTTTGCTGACATTTAGGCGTAACTGTACGGTATATCAAAGCATTTGCTAGATAAATGATGGGTGTGACTGCAGGCAATAAAAATATAGGAAAAGAAAACAAAATCAAATTACAGAGAAATAACTATAAATGCACCAACAGATAGATATTATTTTTAGATTTTGCTAGCAGCTAAGTATATTTTGATTTAAAATGAGGTACATAGACTTTTATTTAAGAATTAAACAAGATCTTTATTATTTGATTATTTCCAAAAAATAATAGATAGCCTTTTTTACCCTGAGTCCCTGACTCTGCCAGAAACGTGAACTCTGCACGCTGATTAGTGCTAGAGTGGACTGCTAGCTGAGGGAGCCAGTAGCGGACAACCTGGACCTGCCGAGTTTGTGCCAGGTGCCGCGCCTTGCGACTCCACAAGCACAAATGGCTTTTTACCTTTCTATAAATAGATAAAAATAGAGACATTTCACAATGATTTCAACGGAGATAGCGAAGGAATACGAGGTTGCTACGCTAGCCGAAAAATAAAACTTTTCGACCTCATAAATCAGGATCTACTGCTAGTTACATGTTACGGGATTACCACTAGACGCGCAGATGCAGCGGAAGATGACTTGATGTAGTCGTGCGCGTCGCAGCAGGCAGTGCAGTTGCGTGGTCGTCCGTCTCAACGTCCCCTTCGCGCGGTTCGTCCTTGTGCTCCAGATGCAGCACCTCCGAGGAATTTCACACGTGCAGGGAGGAAGCGTTGCGCCTCCGGACTGCTAGGTCCGCGAGGAGCAAAAGGCGCGAGCGTGGGGAGGCGACGACGGCTGCCAAAAGGCGTGGATCAATATCGCCCCGCGCCCACCCCTCGCTTATATAGGCGTCTTGACGAGCTCCTACGTTGGATGCCCATTAGTAACCCTAAACCTAGTCTAATTCGGGTCCAGCCCTTTAAGCGTGCGACCCTATGGGCTCACGCATACATAGACATGGCTCAAGTACTCTTACTCGACCAATAGTTGATAGCGGCCTCTAGCAAGGCGTGTCAACTCCTATACATACGCTATGATCATATCAGACGAACCACTATGACCATGTACAAGTTATTCCCTTTGCCACTCAATATATGGTTCAACTTGTGGGTTAACACTTAACCCAAGCACGGCCATGCATTTGTTGATCCAATCACTTGAGTGATCCAGTGATATCTCTCTCACGAAGAGAGGGGCAAATTCCATCTTGATTGTCTATGTCTCACAGCATGTTTCCCGACCACCCAAGGACCACCTTTATAACTACCCAATAACGGAGTAGCGTTTGATAGTTTCTAAGTAGATCATTTCACATCTTGAGTACATACCACAATCTCAGGTCTAAGGACATAACGTACATGACATGAATAGAGACTTTCTCTTGTTAGGTCAGTCCAGCCTACATGTCTCACATGTGCCCACATTATTAGTTTGACATCTCCATGTCTATGACTTGTGAAACATAGCCATCAACTAATACATGTGCTGGTCTAATATTCAAGTGTGCTCTTACAAGAATGCCGACCAGGAACAACTTTTAGAATAACCATTCAGGTAATTGAGTTCCACAAACAATTCACACAATCGTCAATCAATATTCGTTGTCTATAATAGATATTCAAAGAACACTTTATTAATCATGGATACAATCGGAATATAATCATCTACATGATTAGCTCTAGGGCATATTCCTAACAGATAGAAAGATTAAACAATCTATAATATTTCAACACCATGCTCATCTAAGCTTTTCCATAGATTATAACTAAACCAAAGAGACCCTTAGATATGTTGCTATTCACATGACCGGGAGAGAGACTATCCGGAGGCGGTTTTCCGGTGCCGCAAAAGGGAGGAGAGAGGAGACGGTACACGGAAACGGGACGGAAGAGCAAAACGGGTTTGGGCTTGGACACCTGATGGGCTGTCAAGTATGGGCTGGCCTTTGAACTCGAAGCTTCCGAACGCTTCTCTCAGCGTGCTGCGTGCAAACGCGCCTGATCCCAGTCACTGATGCGTCTATTCTGCTCTGCCTGCCTGTGCCCCAGGCCAGGTTGTAGCACGGTTGTTTCTTTATTTAATTTTAACAATATGATACTCCGTATATAAAACCTACTAGCTACTGTACTAACGGGTGTTTGGCCAAACACTCTCACTAAAAGAGACTAAAAGTAATTTTTTTTAGTCATTCAACTAAACTCTTCACGACTAAAATTTAATCCTTAATTTAGATGATCAAAATTTAAAATGTAGGAACCAAACAGACATGAATTATTCTGGTCACTGATCAAGATCTTTAACTAACTTTCCACTGAACCTATGCAGACCGTAGTCTATGGATAAGTTAGCCAACACTATAAACTTATTTGGCACGGCTCCTTCTAAATGGCTTCTTTGGAGGAGTTAGAACCGTTTTGAAATAGCATCTAAAAAAAAAGTTTAGCAAGACTCCTTCAAGTCATAGCTGTAGCTAGCCTCACGTATGCAGCTCCAGCAAGACATGTCAGTCTGGCATTTCCTCGACTGCCTAGTACTTCCATCTCTAATTGACTACCGTTCACATTTTTAAAAAATAACTTTAACTAAATGTATATAAAAATATTAATATTTATAGTATATAATTAATATTATATTAGATTAATTATTGTATCTATTTTGTAATAAAGATAGTCAAACTTATGGTACGGAGAAAAAACAATAGCTGGAACTGTTCGGCTACATTATTGTGGTAACATGTGCTGATATTCATCTTCTGTACGTGCTATGAGTTGCCGTCCCATGAGTCCATGACTCCATGTCGTTTTTTTTCTTTTGCTATAAAAAAAAAAAACACCTCCAGCACCCAGCCAGTTCAAAATCTCCTATTATCCAACCCCGCGCCCCGCGCGGCCCCGGCGCGCACCTATGTACGAGTACGAACACCACCACACGAGCCCGATCGCGCCGCCCGCCGTCGGCGGCTGCCGCGGCATCCCCTTCGACCCTTTCTTTCTCCCGCGCCTCCTCCTCTCCGCCACTTCCTGCACCTCCTCCTTCCTCGCCGCGCGCGCAGTCTCCACCCTCCACGCGGCGGGCCTCAAGCTCGGCGCGCTCCCCTCCTCCCTCCCGGCCTCGAACGCCCTCATCTCCGCCTACTCCCACGCCGACCTCCTCCCCTCCGCGCTCCGCGCCTTCTCCCTCCTCAGCTATCCTTCCACGGCCTCCTACACCACAGTCCTCTCCGCGCTCTCCCGCCACGGCCGTCCCCACGAGGCGCTCTCCCTCTTCGCCGCCGCCACCGCGTCCGCGGTCGCGCCCGACGCCGAGCTCCTCTCCTGCCTCGTCTCATGCTGCCGACGCGCGTCCTCCTTACTCCCCGCGCGCGCGGCGCACGCCTACGGGGTCAAGAACGTGGCGGCGTTGGCCTTCTACGCCTCCGCAGGTCCGGCGCTGGTCGCGCTCTATGCGAGCCACGGGAAGGTCAGTGCGGCCAGGAGGGTGTTTGGCTACATGAACGGCGAGGACGTGGTGTCCTGGAACGCCATGATCGGCGGGTTCGCCAGTGCCGGGATGGACGGTGAGGCGTGGGTCTGCTTCCGGGAGATGCGCTCGAGAGGTGTTCGAGGGAATGCCCGCACGGCTGTGGTGGTGCTGGGGTCTTGTGACATGGAGTCTGGCAGGCAGGTCCATGGGACTATTGTGAGTAGTCATGGTTATTCTTCAAAAGCCATTTTATGGAACGCATTGATGAGCATGTATTCGCGTGTTGGCTGTGTCACCAATGCGGAGAGGGTGTTCCTGGAGATGGCAAGGAAGGATGTCGTGTCATGGAATGTGATGATCGGAGCGTTTGCGAAGAATGGATATGGAGAAAGGGCCCTTGAGCTTGTGGACACGATGTTGCAGTGTGGTATGAAGCCAGACTCTGTGACATTCACAGCCATTCTCATGGCATGCTGCCATTGTGGCATGGTTGAAAAAGGGCTTGAAGTATTTGAGCGCTTTGTGTCAGTTGTTGGTCTCGTCCCAACTATGGAGCAGTGCGCCTGCATTGTGGATTTGCTTGCACGTGCTGGGAGGTTCATGGAGGCCTTGGAATTTATCGGTCAGATGTCAGTGCGACCAAATGCTGTTGTCTGGGGTGCTTTGCTGTCTGCAAGCAGGATGCATCACAATGTGGACTTCGCAAGGATTGCATTTGAGCAGCTGGTTCAGGTGGAGCCTGAGAATGCTGGGAATTTTGTGACAATGTCAAACCTATATGCAAAAGCCGGGAGGGTAGAAGATGCAAAGAGAGTGAGGATGATGATTGATAGTGTAGAGTTAGCAAAACCTTCTGGACAAAGCTGCGTGGAAGTTTTGTAATAAAGCACAAGACTCCATGGACTCATCAGAGTTGCACATACCAAAGAGCGTAGGCTTCGACTACTTTACTACTCACAAATCTCTTGTCACCCTAATTGTTTAACACTAACCAAGAATCTAGTGACCTGAAAGACTACTTTTGATTTATATGATTGATTGTTAATGTTGGTTTGCAAGAAAGGATTGCAGCAGGGAAAACCAAATCATGTGATTAGTGATCCGTTCTGAAGTGACTGTATGTTTTGATGGTATGGTAATTTTATGTGGCTGCATGTTCTGGTATTCTACAGCATTGGTGCAGCAGTGTTTGCTTACTATGCCTCACCCTAAGCTGATTGAAGATGAATATCAGCAGATGTTACCACAGCAGATATGATACTGATCTCCTGATTACTTTACAGGAAATGATGGCAAAATAAACCTTATGTCCTTATCCAGGATGCACTCGATTCAAAACTGGGGACCCTTTCCAGCATGCATAGCTCATCTCCCGGCACCCATCAATATCGACAGAAGTATTGGCTGTGGAAAAACATCATGCTAAAGCTTACATGAGAAGATTTTTCACCTTCCAGCTAACTTGGTCCACTTGTATCTGCCCAATTTGGATAATTCAACTTGCAGACAGAACAAAATTGATATGGGGAAAGGGCCTTTGAGCTTGTGGACATGATGTTGCACTGTGTTATGAAGCCAGACTCTGACATTCACAGCTATTCTCATGCCATGCTTTCATTGTGGCTTGGTTGATGAAGGGCTTCAACTATTGCAACGCTTTGTGTCAGTTGTTGGTGTAACGTATGTAGATGGATATTGGGATAAATGGGGATAATTAGGTGTTGACACAAAAAGCGTCAGGATCTGCGAACATCTCGGGCTTATACCCGAAATTCGATATCCGGAGGCGTGTCAGTCGATTTGACCAGTTAATCGATAAGGATGATAACTAGAACAAGATCCAATCCAGACAACGGCGATGCGCCCGGATGCTGGGATTGAGGCTTGATCAGGATAACTAGAGCAGAGCTGAACGAGGCAACAACGATGCGCCCGGATGCCAAAGCTCAGAGGTACTCCCACGTGGAACTTGCAAGGGTTTGACGGAGATCAAGATGATGCAACCCGTCGAAGCTTGAAGAACTCGTTGATAGACTACAGCTAATGCAGTAAAGGGTAAATTACGATAAAAAGTAGAATAAGAGTAAAATTGGTTTGTTTGATATTGGATTTATTGTTTTACACGCAGCCCTCGGGCACATATTTACACTCCCGCATGGAGAGTTGTACAAAAACACGACTCGTATCCTTCCTAAGACAAACTCCCAACTTTAAGAAAACTGACTCGTGCAGGAATCGGATCTAAAACAATTATTTTCCTAAACAAACACACCTATTTTAAAGGAAAACAAACGACTCACGCAAGAGTCGGACTCAAACTGCTATAATAATACTGGTATAAAATCACCAGTTTCCTTATGTCTTCCCTTCGATGGAAACTTTCCATCGGCAGATCCCTTCAATTCGCGACTTCCTTCTTTGACCATCGGCAGCCTTCTGTTGACATCGATCGCTAAGTCACTCTATCGGCACAATATTTCCCGATCGGCAACCTTGTACTGATAACTGTCTTCACCAACCTATCGGCAATCGGCAACCACTCTTCATCGGCAATCGGCAATGTCTCCTCATCGGCAATTGGCAACAGACTTAGTCTTCCCGTAGCATTTTCCCATCGACAATACTGGCTCGATTTCCCGATGCCGATGGAGAACAGCCGCTGACCAGTCAAGCCTCAGTTCATTTGACACGTGCTGAAAAACGGTGTCAACACATGCCCCCCAGTTTCGGAGCGTATAATATTACGTGCCGAAATTCTCTCTACTGTAGCCGTTGTTGTAGCCGTTACCTTCGAGATAAATGCACAATTTCCTCGATCCTCGCGCACGGAACTGCAATTCAATAATAAAATTCCTCGATTGTAGCACAAACAGTTGCAAATTTCCTCGATCATCGCGCGTATCTACCGCGGGCCTCTCCAAATTCCTACACAGTGTGAAACGGAACCCCAAAATGCACCTGAGTAAGCTTATAAAAGTTACCGGGATCCACACTGCTTTTTACCCCAAGTCCATTTTCACTTTCACACTCCCTGCCTTCGTCTTCAATCTCCGGCGCCTCCGAAGAACACGAGCTCGAGCAACAGTTCCTTTCCGCAATCCAAGGACGAACCGCAAGCACTCCTTCTGCTCCAATGACGATCCAAGTCGACATCCCCAAGGTAAGACCTACTCTCTTCCTAATCCAACCTCCTTCTGGTTCTTTCCCGCACGAATCTAGAATCATTCCCGTTCCTTTTCTGATTCCTCCCTTTCTTTTCTTCGAACCCTAGGAACTGTACAACAAGGTAGTCATCCCGCTTGCTGATTCCAACTTCAGCTGCCTAGGCCCCATTGGCAATCCAGATCCCACCTTCATAATCAATGCAGAAACCAACCGAGTACCCTTCAGATCTGAGTGCTTTGGCTTAGGATTATGGAAAGATGCCTTCCGGTCATGGCCCAAGCCCACCAAGGTGTGGAAGAACTGGTACCTTAGGGTAGCTAGATCACAGCAGGTGTACTGGCAAGAACGCAGTTTGGATCAGTGCATCAAACTTTCAATTGCCGATATGGAAAAGAACGAGAACATGTTGATAGCAGCTTCATACTTCTGGCCTGACAGCATGAATGTCTTCCTATTTAGGCATGGACCAGCCACCCCACCCTTGCCGATGTCTACATGTTGACCGGCCTGGACATCTCTTCTCCCGATACTTTCACCCTGTTCAACAGGAAAGCCAAGCACAAGGTGAACACTCGGAACATCAGCGACTGGACAGGCTACATCCACGAGTACCAGAAGACCGGATCGGTAAACCAACGGGAGCACGCCACATTTCTGAACATGTGGCTAGAAAAGTTCATCTTCTGCGGCAAAACTGTCGGACCGACCACCATGCACCTCCCTGCAGCTGAGCTACTTGCCGATGGGACAAGACTTCCCTTAGGTAGATATCTTCTTGGATCGGTATACCGCCTTCTGCATCAGGTATCCCAGAAATTACTGCTAGGAGAACCCATCGGCAATCTTGGGGGTCCCTGGTGGTTTGTCAACATGTGGCTGAACGCACATATGTACAAGGCCCTTCAGTTTGATTTGTTCGCCCAACAATTCCCGAGAGATATATCGGAAGACCATCAGTATAGGGATGATGAATCGGCAACTCGCCCTCCACTCAATTTTGGAGAGGCTATCATAGTGCTGCCAGGGATCGATGCCGATACAGAGCAGTTCGGCTCATTTTTTCAGAAGTTTTATACTGGACTTTCCTCCACGGAACGGCTCTGGTGGCCATATCTTGACGAAAACAATCAGTTCCTGCTGCTATTCAACCTAACCGATGGGAACTTGCCTGAGAACCAAGCAATCATGAAGGCCAGCATCACTCTCCGAGCTATTCCAGTGAACATCTTCGGATCTGGGAATAATGCCCCTCCATCTTATGAGTTCTACTACCCATCGGCAGCAGCGAGACAACTGGCATTTGGCCAACTGCCAATCAAACTCTGCTACTCCAAAGTAGTGAAGCCCAGACAGACAATTTCCAATGCTCTAGACTGGAACAAGGTCGTCAATCTTCCTCCCGATGCCGATATATCAGACATTGACTTGTCCTCCTGGTCACCAACCTCCTTCATCACGAACGAATATAAGTCCTGGTGGCAAGAATGGAGGCACCAATTATTTGCTAAGTCGTCGCACTATTATCGGCACATGATTGACGCCGATCACATCATCCCCGATGACGCAGTAAGTCTCTATTCCGATGTGTTCCTTATTACTTTACTTCCATCATAGGCACGTAACCTTTTTGCGCTTGACAGGCCGATGATCCGATTCCCGCAATGAGCAACAGTGGCAGGCCCTTCAATCTTCGGATAATGGGTCCCATATCAATCATCGGCAACAAAGCTCCTTCGCTAGCTGCCTTCACGCCTCAACAGGTACCTACGCCGACACCTGCAAAAGCCAAGGCTACATCGGCCGCTGCTGCTGCCCTGACGCGGGTTTATGCAGTAAACCCATCTTTACCCGTACCGATTACATACTGTTTTATCGACAACATTTTATTTTGTATAACTTGCTTTATATTCAGGCAATGTGGTCATCGGCAGCTGCTTCAAGCAGACAAGTACCTCCCAGTCCTGCTGCCGATGCCCCTCAGTCTTCATCAAAGCGGGTCGGATCCCCTGCTGCGCCAAGGAAGAAGAGGCGTCTGAGGCTGGTTAGCCCATCTTCGCCATCGGCTCCAACTGCACCATTAACCGCCGATGCGCCACCAGTAGGACCGCCATCGGCTCCAGTTGCACCACCAACCGTCGGCGCGTCATCGACAGAACCTTCATCGGCTCCAGTCCCTGATCACCCAATGGACGACGTCCTCGATCAGGAGACAACTCCACCCGCTGCAGCAACAGAGGCAGCATCGCCATCGGCACCGTCGGCCGAAGTTCCCAATGAGGAGACAACTCCACCCGCCGTAACAACGGAAGCAACATCGGCATCGGCATCGGCACCGCCAGCCGAAGTTCCCGATGAGAGAGCGACGTTGCCACCACAAGCACCAGCTACCACATCGGAAGCAACGCCAGCAATAACACCACCAGCACCAGCGGCGTTGACTGCTTCCCCAGCAGAGGCTCAGTCATCGGCAACTGCTGCCGATGTCCAAGATGAGGCTGGATCATCCAGTATGCCAAGTCCTAGGCAAGAGATCCGCTTCAAGACGGTAAGTCAATTACCTTAAAAATCCATAATATAACCTTATGATCGGCACATTTTAACCTCTTTGTTTTCAGGCCCAAGACTCTCCGGACAGTCTCTTCTCCTTCAGTCTCAACCCCCAGGATGAAGATGAACGTCAAGGCCTTATTCAAGCGGACAACCTGTTCTCCTTCACAGTCGACATCCCCGATGACGATGAGGAGGAAGAGAGCTCTGTCCCAGCTCTATCGGCAGAGGTCAAGACCAAGCTTGAAGCATTGCTCTCCTTGCTGCTACAAGACACTTCCCAGCTCATTCAAGATTCATCCGCATCAAGGATTGCTTTTAAGAATATCCAAGGCCACCTCCCTGCCGATATGGAAGAAATTCTTTTCCAGGCAACCTTCCTTGACAACAAACAAATTCAGTACCAGAGGCTTTCCCGTCGCATTGCCGATAGGGCTGCCCAATCCAAGAGCGAGGAAGAGAAGCTTAAGTTCAAAAATATTGCCGATGAAAAGCACAAGGGCATCGGCCAAGCAGAAGTCTCCATCAACGACCTCAATCAAGAAATCACTCAGCTATCGGCAAAGAAAGAAGAGCTATTAGCTGAGTTACAAAGGGTTGAGGAGGCTCTGACTGCAGCCAACCAGCAGAAAGCCCAATTATCCGATACCATCAGGGTTCTGCGGCAAGAAAGAGACCAGAATGCCCGACAAGCCATCTTGTGGAAGAAGAAAATCAAGCCGGTCGAGGGCTCCGCTGATGCCGATGCCAAGGAGATGGATGAGATTGAACAAATTCGCCTACGTGCGATATCAGCCATCCACTCTTTGTTGTAATCTATTTGTTGTATCGGCAAATATAATTCTGATACTTGATTTTGGTTCTTGTAATATAACGTTTACGCGCTTTTACCGATGTATCATAATTTTCCTTTTCATCGGCATCCAAACGAGTATGCTATGCGTCTACCCATATACTAGGGTAATACCTCTTTAAGTATTTGCCGTTGATTGCTCTAGAGAACGCAACTCCTTCGAGAGTTTCCAAAATGTAAGCATTGTTAGGAGCAGACTGTTTTACCCGATAAGGACCCTCCCAATTAGGAGACCACTTTCCAAACTTAGAACTCTTAGTCCCGATCGGTAAAATCAACTTCCATACCAAATCGTCATCGGCAAACTCCTTTACTTTTACTTTCTTGTCATACCATCTGGCAACCCTCTTCGTATTCTCTTCAATACTAATCAACGCTCTCAACCGATGACCTGCCAAATCTTCTAACTCATCTTTCATCAGAGTAGCATAATCATCGGTTGTTAGTTGATCCTGAAAAGATAATCGCCTAGAACCAGTTTTAATTTCCCAAGGCAGGACAACATCGTGTCCGTAAACCAATTGATACGGCGAGACCTTGGTTGCACCATGACAAGCCATCCGATATGACCATAAGGCTTTGTTTAGCACCACATGCCATCTTCTAGGGTTCTCTTCAATCTTGCTCTTAATAAGCTTGATAACCCCTTTATTAGTAGCTTCAACCTGACCATTAGCTTGAGCATAATAAGGAGAAGAGTTTAACACCTTGAACCCCATACTAGCAGCAAATTCATCAAACTCTCCCGATGTGAACATAGTTCCTTGATCGGTAGTAATAGTCTGAGGAATACCAAATCGGTAAACAATGTGCTCTTTAACGAAATCAACCATGTTTGCCGATGTCACTTTCTTCAAGGGAATTGCCTCCACCCATTTAGTGAAGTAATCGGTAGCAACAAGTATAAACTTATGCCCCTTACTCGATGGCGGATAAATCTGACCGATGAGATCAATAGCCCATCCTCTGAACGGTCAAGGCTTAATTATAGGATTCATTGCCGATGCAGGTGCCCTCTGCACATTACCAAACTTCTGACAGCCCTGACACCCTTTGAAATAGTCGAAGCAATCTTCAAGGATTGTCGGCCAATAACATCCATTCCACCTAATCATCCACTTCATCTTGAATGCCGATTGATGCGCTCCACACACACCTTCATGGATTTCACCCATCAACTCTTTTGATTCCTCTTTGCCAAGACATCTAAGCAAAACTCCATCAATCGTCCGATAATATAACTCATCGTCAAGGAGCACATACTTAGTAGCTTGAAACCTTAGACGTCTTTCAACCTTCTTAGATGGGTCCTTCAAGTAATCAGCAATCTCCTTTCTCCAGTCATCGGCAACTGTTACCGATGTCGTGACTTTTTGAATCGGTTGATACCCTGAAGCATTCTGTGCCAACCGATTGGCCTCTTCATTACACAACCTTGGAATGTGCTCAAGGCGATACTCTTTGAACTCTCTTAACAGCTGCAAACACCGTTCATGGGCTGCAATCAAAACTTCACTTCGGCATTCATATGTCCCGATCAGTTGATTAATCACCAGCATGGAATCACCGAAGATTTCAACAACATCGGCACGTACTTCCCTGAGTAATTCTAACCCCTTGAGTAAAGCCTGGTACTCAGCCTGATTGTTTGTTGAAGTAGCAACAATCAGCAACAAAATTTCATACTTCTGTCCTCGGGGTGAAATCAAAAGAATGTCGATACCTACTCCATCCTTGCACGTAGACCCATCAAAGAACAAAGTCCAAGGAGCAACCTCAACAGAGCCCACCATATTACAATGCTGAGTAACAAAATCGGCCATTACCTGACCCTTAACAGCCTTAGCCGATTCATACCTCAGGTCAAACTCTGAAAGTGCCAGAATCCACTTACCGATTCGTGCACTTAATATCGGCATTGACAACATGTACTTAACCACATCATCTTTGCAGATGACAGTGTATTCAGCCGACAATAAATAATGCCTTAATTTAATGCAAGAGAAATATAAACATAAGCACAATCTCTCTATGGCCGAATACCTGGTTTCAGCATCCACCAACCTTCTGCTCAGGTAATATATTACACGTTCCTTCCCTTCAAATTCTTGAATTAAGGCTGATCCGATAACACCATCATCGGCAGACAAATATAACCTGAAAGGCTTCCCGTGTTGAGGTGGAACTAAGACTGGAGGATTTACTAAATATTGCTTAATCTCCTCTAAGGCTGACTGCTGCTCTCCTTTCCACGCAAACTTTTGATCAGCTTTCAACTTTAACAGGGGGCTAAAGGATTTAATCTTACCAGATAGATTGGATATAAACCTTCTGATGAAATTAATCTTACCGATCAAGGATTGCAGCTCAGTCTTGTTTGTAGGAGCAACCACTTTGTTAATTGCATCAATAGACTTTCTGCCGATTTCAATGCCTCTTTGATGCACCATGAAACCCAGAAACTGTCGTGTCGATACGCCAAACGCACACTTGTTAGGATTCATCTTCAACCCATGCTCCCTTGTGCATTCCAATATTTTTCGCAAATCGGCAAGATGCTTCTTGAAATCTCTAGACTTAACCACCACGTCATCAATGTAGATTTCAACTATCGTGCCGATGTACTTATGAAAGATGAAATTCATTGCCCTCTGATAAGTGGCACCAGCATTCTTCAAGCCAAAGTCATGACTACCCACTCAAATAAGCCAACGTGACCTGGACATCGGAAAGCAGTCTTGGATATGTCTTCTTCAGCCATGAATATTTGATTATACCCAGCATTACCATCCATGAAGCTGATAATTTGATGTCCAGCAGCAGCATCGATCAGTAGATCGGCAACGGGCATTGGGTAGCCATCCATCGGTGTAGCCTTGTTCAGATTCCTGAAATCAATGCAAACACGAAGTTTTCCATTCTTTTTATACATAGGAACCACGTTAGAAATCCACTCGGCATATCGACATTGCCGAATGAACCCAGCCTCGATTAACTTTGTAATCTCAGCCTTGATGTCAGGTAGAATAGTAGGATTGCATCGGCGCGCAGGTTGCCGATGTGATTGGAAACCAGACTTGATGGGTAATCGATGTTCAACTATTGATCGGTCTAAACCAAGCATCTCTGTATAATCCCAAGCAAAACAATCTTTATTTTCCTTCAATAAATCGGTTAACTGCTATTTACACTGGGAATCTAACTTAGCACTAATAAAAGTAGGCCTAGGTTCACTACCATCACCGATGTCTATCTCAAGTAAATCATCGGCAGACGTGAAGCCCTGCCCCAGCTTTCCGTCGTTGGCGAACCGATCCATTAAAACTCTTCTTTAGGACCGACTGCTTGGATCGGTTTGATGCGGTAATCGGCAACTTTAAGGAATTCTTTGTCCCAGGCTTCGCCAGATATGCACCTGGTCTGCTCATAAGTTTTCGATTCTGCCGATGCAACAGTAGATGGGGCTTCACTGCGGACGACTTCAATTTTGTCTCTGATCCATTGTACAAGGCTTTGATGCATAGTAGAAGGGATACAACAATTGGCATGGATCCAATCCCTTCCGAGGAGAAAGTTGTAAGTGCCTTTGCCACTGATTACAAAGAACGTTGTCGACAAAGTTTTACTGCCGATGGTTAAGTCAACACAAACGACTCCCATAGCCGTCGACACATTGCCTTCGAAGTCCTTGAGCTTCATGTCGGTCTTGACTAAGTCTTGGTCGCCTTTCCCAAGCTTTCTGAACACAACGTACGGCATTATGTTTATTGAAGCGCCGCCATCTACCAACATCTTTGTCATCGGCTGTCCATCCACTTTGCCTTTAACAAACAAAGCTCTCAGATGCTGCCTCTCGTCATCGGCAGACTTTTCAAAGACAGCCGTCATCGGATCCAGCACCAATTGTGCCATATCGGCAGTCTCTTCGTCATCACTGACGGGTGCCATGAACTCCATCGGCAACATGACAACCATGTTTATGTATGCCGATGGATCCCTGTCCTTGCGCTTTGGCCTCCATTGCTTCTCCCTTGAGGGTTCTTCATCGTCATACAGGTCATTACGGCGCTGACGCTGAATCCTTCTCTTCTGGGTCTTGGTCAGACCCTTAGGGAACCACTGAGGAAGCTTGGTTTTCCAGATGGGCTGGTGCTGCCTTCCACTGCCTGTATCGGTGCTTCTTCCGATGTTGGGATCTCTAGAGAATACTTCTTCGTCAGGTACTCTTGCATTGGCCATCTCCTCCAGCTCCCCTTGATCAACACGTCTGCCAAGCCTGTCATGGGCACTGAGCTTGCCCCCCAGTCGGTCATGCGCCGATCTGTTTTCTCTAAGCGGCTTGGTGTACCTGGGTGCCTGATCATCAAAACAAAGTCTCTTACCTAACCGATTGGTAGTGTAATACCCATTGCACTTTGGACAATTATCGGCAGTGGGCAGCTTGATGCCTTCTTCCCAGCAATGAACGAAGAAGGGACACCTCCAGTGGTCCTTATGCCGAAGCCACTCCCGGTGCTCTTCTTCTTCTTGCCGATATCGCTCTTCGCGTGATTGCCGATGATCTCGCCTTGGCTGCTTGTGCGTGATTATGACCCCAGGAGCCCTGTAGGCACTGCTACCTTCATCGGCAACCTTCTTACCCTTTCTGTCATCGGCAAACCTTCTTGCGTCGTGTTCAGGTACTTGGTGGTTAGGATCTACCGATGAGTTCTTCCTAGCAGCTTCCGATGTCAGCACTTTAGTTTTCCCACTAGCTTCCACCATGTTGTTTGGAAATGGGTGCTGATCAATCTTCATCGGTTTCTGGACTTTAAAATTTTCAAACTTAATACGCTCAGATTCAATCTCTGACTGTAACTGCTGCCTGAATACTTTGCAGTCATTGGTACTGTGTGAGGTTGCATTATGCCACTTGCAGTACCTAATCTTTTTGAGCTCCTCGGCCGATGGAATTACTTGGTTGGGCGCCAACTTGATTCGCCCTTCTTGCAGCAATAAGTCAAACATCCTATCGACCTTGGTGATGTCGAAGGTGAACCTTTCGGTCTCCTTTTGGCCAAACGGACAAGACATAGACTTCTTATCCTTTACCCATTCGGCCGCATCGACGCTCAGCTCTTTATCTGACCCGGAGTCTTCTTCTTTCCTGATGAAGGTCACCTTCTTATTCCAAGTCTTCCTGGGTTCAAAGGTTTTGATGTCTTGATCGGCAATCCTTTGCACCAGATGACTTAGGCTTTCAAATTCTTGGGACGCATACTTGTCCTTGATGTGTGGCAGTAATCCTTGGAAGGCCAAGTCTGCCAGCTGTCGATCATCAAGCACCAGACTGTAGCACTTGTTCTTCACGTCCCGTAGTCTCTGAACAAAGCTTTCTACCGATTTATCATTACGTTGCCGCATTTTGACCAAATTGGTAAGCTTCTTCTCATGTATGCCAGCGAAGAAGTACTTGTGAAACTGCCTCTCTAGATCGGCCCATGTGATTACAGAATTTGGAGGCAGTGATATGAACCATGTGAATGCCGATCCCGACAATGACGAAGAGAACAATCTCACCCTTAACTCCTTCCTGCTGGCAGCTTCTCCACACTGGATAATGAAGCGGTTGATGTGCTCCATTGTCGATGTGTCATCTTGGCCGGAGAACTTGGTAAAATCAGGCACTTTGTACCAATTTGGGAGAGGAATCAAGTCATATGCAGGAGGATACATAGTTCGATAAGAGTATGTATTGACCTTGGGTTTGATGCCGAATTGTTCTTTCATAACTTCAGCAATCTTACTGACCCAATATGCATCCTGCTCTTGCCGACTCATTGGCTGGTTGTTGATCGGTGGAGCCAGCTGATACGCCTCTTGAAGATGATGCGGAGTAGTCACGGGCGTAGCATCAGTCATCTGAACACCATGCATCGGTTGACTTACCGATGGATAGTTTTGCACACTTGGCGGATTAAGCTGAATCATCGCATTCATCGGTTGCTGTACCGATGGTCCACTTTGAGTATGCACTGGGCCTCCATAATGATACATCGGCACACCAGGCTATTGAGGTAGCGGTTGGTTGGCCCATCCAGGATTATAAATCATCGGCATATGACTTACCGATGGCTGATAGCTGACTGGAGCATGTGGCTCTTGTATTCTGGAGCAATCAATCACCAGGTCACCTTGGGGGACTAGCACTCCAGCTTGAGGATTTGCCACCAGAGGTTGACTGCCAGCTGTCATAACGTGTTGCATCGACACGGAGCTTGCTGATGGTGGCATCAGAGGTATCTTAGGAATTACTTGAAGATTTTCTGATGGCACTTGCACAGTTGGAGAAGGCGCAGAGTAATGCATCATAGGGGCCACCGGCTGTGATTGTGTCGTCGATGCCGTAGGGCCCGTCCAAGCTGAGCTGTTTCCCTGCACCAGATTAGAACCAGGAGATAGATTTGAAGGCATACCATATCCCCACCAGTTGTCGGGAGCTGGTTGACTCTGGATTGCAGGTCCTGAATTTGCCGACGCCACTGGATCTGTGGTGAGCTTGGTGACGCTGCCAGGGTTCGGTCTTGGCGATGTAGCCGCATCGACAGACGGTTCCACAGGAGTGGAAGACGCCATTGGGACTGCCGATGGACTTATAGATGCCGATCCAGGTTGATGGTACGCTGGACCAACATATTACGGTGCACGTCCTTCTTTGAATGATTGCGTAACAGCATTGTAGACAGTATTGGACATCATGTTGGAGTGGCTAATCAATGCTTGACTTACAGCAGCACTTAACCATCTCTTGTAGCTTACCAGGATTGGCGTTGTATGTGACTTGCCATGGCAACGGCGGATCTTGCTTCTGGATTGCTTCGCCGCTCCTGCTGAGGCTGAAGGATTTGAGATATAACTGCTTGTATTCCTCCATAGCCCGCTCCATGGCCTGCTTCTGATCATCTTTCAGATCGGCCTCAGAGACTTCAATGACGTTTCTCTGGTTAACGTCGGCGTGATCACCCATGATAGATGTGTAGATTTGTATAATCGGGTCCCACCGGGTGTGCCAAAAGAGGTGTTGACACAAAAAGCGTCAGGATCTGCGAACACCTCGGGCTTATACCTGAAATTCGATATCCGGAGGCGTGCCAGTCGATTTGACCAGTTAATCGACAAGGATGATAACTAGAACAAGATCCAATCCAGACAACGGCGATGCGCCCGGATGTTGGGATTGAGGCTTGATCAGGATAACTAGAGCAGAGCTGAAGGAGGCAACAGCGATGCGCCCGGATGCCAAAGCTCAGAGGTACTCCCACGCGGAACTTGCAAGGGTTTGACGGAGATCAAGATGATGCAACCCGTCGAAGCTTGAAGAACTCGTTGATAGACTACAACTAATGCAGTAAAGGGTAAATTGCGATAAAAATTAGAATAAGAGTAAAATTGGTTTGTTTGATATTGGATTTATTGTTTTACACGCAGCCCTCGGGCACATATTAACACTCCCGCATGGAGAGTTGTACAAAGACACGACTCGTATCCTTCCTAAAACAAACTCCCAACTTTAAGGAAACTGACTCGCGCAGGAATCGGATCTAAAACAATTATTTTCCTAAACAAACACACCTATTTTAAAGGAAAACAAACGACTCACGCAAGAGTCGGACTCAAACTGCTATAATAATACTGGTACAAAATCACCAGTTTCCTTATGTCTTCCCTTCGATGGAAACTTTCCATCGGCAGATCCCTTCAATCCGCGACTTCCTTCTTTGACCACCGGCAGCCTTCTGTTGACATCGATCGCTAAGTCACTCTATCGGCACAATATTTCCCGATCGGCAACCTTGTACTGATAACTGTCTTCACCAACCTATCGGCAATCGACAACCACTCTTCATCAGCAATCGGCAATGTCTCCTCATCGGCAATCGGCAATGTCTCCTCATCGGCAATCGGCAATGTATCCTCATCGGCAATTGGCAACAGACTTAGTCTTCCCGCAGCATTTTCCCATCGGCAATACTGGCTCGATTTCCCGATGCCGATGGAGAACAGCCGCTGACCAGTTAAGCCTCACTTCATTTGACACGTGCTGAAAAACGGTGTCAACATTAGGCCTTATGCTTTGCCTAGAGCTTGAGGCCTTATGCTTTGCCTAGAGCTTAGGAGATTGAGGGGGACTAGAATAGTTTCATAATTCATTGCTTAATCCCAATGACAAACCTTGTCTCTCTTTATATAGAGAGGAGACTAACCCTAACCCTAACTTAGCGGCTAAGCTAATTACTCTTGGGCCTCTTGGGCCACTACTGACGCTTGGGCCTATTGGGCCGGTGGCAGCCCCCTGGCTGCCCATGACATCTCCCCCGCCCTTGGAGACCCAGCTCGTCCTCGAGCTGGATAGTTGCCACAGGTTTATTTGACGCGACCTAGGGTAAAACCTTTTACATCTCGGCTTACCATTTTTATTTAAAACTAAAATATAACTATAGTCTCCTGGATCCCATGGGAAGAGCGCCTCCACTGGCTTCATGTGGGTTGAAGGGTGGAGCATGAACCAGCCCGCTCCTATGTTGGATTTGTCGAGCACCACCGCAAGAACGACAATGAACGAGACGGTGATGCGCGTTCGCTGCACTGGAAGTGCCCATACTTGGACCTCCACGGCAATTGGAGCAACAGTTCGTGACAGCGACGAGCTGAGGAGCATGCGCACCTGCTGCATCATGCGACGGACAAGCAATCCTCGCACTGCTGCCTGGAGGCGCACCGTGGCTTGCTCCTTTGAAGCTTTTGTGGCCCGAAGAGCCTGTGCGCGGCGGCGTGCCCAGAGTCCCCGTGCTGCTGCCTGGAGGCGTACAACCGCCCGACGTTCACGGTCCTCCTTGTCCTTCGCCTCGAGCCACGCTAGTTGTGCGGACACCTCAGCAAGGATGCGCAGGATGTTGTCGATGCGAAGAGCCACCTGAGAGTGCAGGTCGGGGCACGGAGTCGGTTTGAAGCGCAGGCGCAGGAGCTCGGTGAAGCGACGCCACCCCGGGGTGCCTGTCCTCCTGGACTTGGAGGAACCAAACTCGGGCGTCACCTTCCAACTTGTGGGAAGCCATCCATACCTGTTCTTCCACCATGATGCGCTCTCGGCGGAAGTAGAGCTCGCAGTTGTTGACGAAGACCGCCGGATCGGAGGTCCCATCAAACAGAGGCAAATCCATCGAGGGCCCGGGGCGGTGGCTGGATGCGGCTGGGCGCGTGGCCGCGCGTAGCAGACCGGCGGCAGCGCGGATGAGGCCTGCGCGCAGGGGAGCCGCGGGCGGCGCGAAGAACCGCGCTGACGGCGCGGAGTGAAGCCGGCGAGGGGACCCACCGTGGTGGTGCGACGGCGGCGCAGAGGCCTCGCGAGCGCAAAAGATGCGCAGACGGGTCGACGAGCCGTGCGAACGGCGCAGAGTTAGCCTGCGGACGGCGCGACGAAGCGCTCCGCGGATGCGGACGGCGCGGACGGGCGTGATGACGGCCCGCGCAGATGGCGCGGCGGGGTAGGGTTGGGTAGGCGGACGGCGCGGCGGGGTAGGGTTGGGTAGGCGGCTCGGCGGCCGTTGGGGGAGGATCCGCGGCGGTGGGGAACGGATCCGCGGCGCGGGATGAAGGCGCGACAGCTGTGGAGGTGGGAGGCGGCGCGGAGAACGGATCCGCGGCGTGGCGGAGTAGCTGCGATCGGGCGGCGGGGAGGTTGGTGTGGCGGCGGTGGTGGGATGGATCGGGCGGCGGCTGGGGTGAGGATCGGCTGATAGTAGAGGATCGAAAGGCTGCTGATACCAGATGTAATGTATGTAGATGGATATTGGGATAAATGGGGATAATTAGACCTTATACTTTGCCTAGAGCTTGAGGCCTTATGCTTTGCCTAGAGCTTAGGAGATTGAGGGGGACTAGAATAGTTTCATAATTCATTGCTTAATCCCAATGACAGACCTTGCCTCTCTTTATATAGAGATGAGACTAACCCTAACCCTAACTTAGCGGCTAAGCTAATTACTCTTGGGCCTCTTGGGCTACTACTGACGCTTGGGCCTCTTGGGCCGGTGGCAGCCCCCTGGCTGCCCATGACAGTTGGTCTCGTCACAACTACTGAACAATGTGCCTGCATTGTGGATTTGCTTGAACGTGATAGGAGGTTCGTGGAGGCCTTGGAATTTATCCGTCGGATGCGACCAAACGCAGTTGTCTGGGGTTCCTTTGGTAGTTTGGTGTCTAAGTAGGATGCATCACCATGTGTCATCTGGAAGGATTGTGCTAGAGCATCCGGTCGAGGTGGAGCCACAAAATGCTGGAAATTCTGACAATGTCAAACATTTATGCAAAGGCCGGGATGGCAGAGAATGCAAAGAGTGAGGATGATGATTGACAGAGTTAGCGAAACCTTCTGGACAAAGACTCCATGTGTTTTCAAGAGTTCCACATATTCCGGAATAGGGTTTTATTACTTTGCCACTCACAAATCTTGTGTCACCATGATTGTCGAGCACTAAAAGAATTTAGTGAGACCTGGAAGAAGTACCTTTGATTTCATATGATCGATGGTTAACATTGGTTGGTGAGTTTGGACTATGCATGCATATTGCCAATGTGCAGAGATGGATGGGGCTATCAGATAGAGCATATCTGCACGCAGAGATGGATGGAGTATATCTCTCTTTTGATTTCTAGGAGCTTTTGGGTTTTTAAAAGGTCCCAAAGCCAACGTCAAAACTCATAAAAAGCTGGAAACAAACGTGACCTTAGCAGCGGAACGCCGAGGGAGGGAGCTACAAAACAAGAGGAACGATCCTAAGGCAACTCATACCTTTTTCGGTCTTTTGGCTAAGATCAAGTGTAGTATATATTCTTATTGTTATCGGTTTAATATACGTAGGCCACATGTCCACTTCATTTTTGATTTATTTTTTGTGGGGAGGGTCCACCTACAAGTGGCAAGCCTGAGTACCTTGCGTGTTGTCCAGCCGTTGCACTGCTGGCAGGATGGCGCACCCAACCAGAGAGAAAGCAAACTTATCTGTTCCGGTCTTTCGGTTTGCACTGGGCCATTGTTTCCTTGTCTTGTCTCTTGTTTTGCGACTTTCAGTTTGCACTCAAGGCCTTATTTGTTTCGTGGTCTTGTCTCTTGGTTTTGCACGGTGACAACTTGACGTTTCGTCGCGGTTTGATTGCCTTAGCTAATGTCACGTCAGATCTGGTCGCGGTTTTCTTCGATTCGATTACCCAAATATTAAGATATCCAACAAAGATTTTTATCGTGCCAAGACACGTATTTCATTAAGAGGAGGTAGACAACAAAGTTCAAACAAGATCACCAACCAACAAAGATCACACCCATGAGTATAATAATGTTACAATTGCAAGTTGTCTATTATCCTGTGAGCGCCATTTGTTTGTACGTTTGTGGTACTTTCTTCAGGTTACATTGGTAACTACGTTTCATGGCACTCAGGATACACTTGCATAAACACTTCACTAGGTACAGAAATCAGAAATACGATGCAAAATGAAAACGTATTCCAAACATCATCAACTGTTATCAAGGAACAAAATATTGCTCCAAATTAGGTGGAGAAATGATGTAACAGATCATAAATTTGGGTGCATATATTTCATCGAAAAAATGAAAAGATGATGGAAATAAGAAGTATCGTATATTTTTTAAGGCCCATATACAAAATGTTTTACCTTTAGTTTCAGGGCATGTTGATAGGGCTCCTCTTCCTGTACCAAACAATCTAGACGGAGAAGCCATTTTGAGGAGCTAGAACCGTTTCCAAAAATGACTCGCTTTCCCAGAGAAGCTCTTCTAAACATACCTTAGATCTTGGAAAATCAAATATGAGTGGGTACAATAATGCAAGAGGTAGAACAAAATGAACAGCTTATTCAAAACCCCTTTCATATAAGACTACATCCAAAAACTCTTAACGAAAATTATAACTATGTATAAATTCTAAAAAAAAACAACTTCACTAGTAAAGCTGAGCTGTGCCAAACAGGTCCTAACATTTGTTGTCGGGGAAGTTTATTTTCAGCTCAGGGCTAGCGAAGACTTGTATCAATTGAAGTCACTCCATAATGGTCTCTCCAAGTGCAATCACTACCAAAAACAAGCGCTTTCCTGAGTTCCTGGGCACTCGGTAAAGTCCTAACTACGCTTGGCAAACGTTTTACCGAGTGTAATACTTAGCAAACGACACTCGATATAATAATGGTCGTCAAAACCGTCTTTACCGAATGTTTTTGTTAGACACTCGACAAAGTTCAAACCGAAAGAATTAGAAAAAATAGGATTTTTTTAATCGAGGGAGGCCCCAACTGGCCACCGCAAGTCCATTTTTCCTCCCTGGACTCCAAAACTGAACAAAACACCTAAATAACAAGAATAAACCTAAATAAATATATAACTAATTTATACCTGATCCAATGAGTATAAATTTTTTAATGTAGTTCAAGCATACAATAATTAGGCTACCAAAAAAATAATCGCAATTGGACCATAGAAACTACAGTTGTGAATTATTCTGATTAATTATAGAAAAGAATAGACTAAATCTACAATGAAAACTTTGTACTGAAGCATATAATATTATATATTAAATGTGTATATCTACTAATTTAAAGTCTAATAAAATTGAATTATTCATTTTATGATTATTCTGCTATTTACAATATATTTTTTAAAAAATTAGCTAAAATAAATAAAAAATGATAAAGATAAAACCGGCTTTAAAACCATTTATAACTGGTCAGGGAGATAAAATGTATGATTTTAAAAGTTGAGAGAGATATTTTTGTCTAATTTTAAGGTTCAAAGAGTAAAACGAACTTTCGCAAAAGTGGAAGGAGGAAAAAAAATACTTATTGCATGAAAATATAGCCAAACTGAGTAGTCCGTCCGTTCTATAGAGATTGTCGTTTGAAAGACATGTCTATGAGGGGAACACAGTTTTATAATGATATTTTTAATGGGACAGAGGTGCCAAGGGTACTTAGGGTCTTTTTGGGACTGCTCCACGAACTCTGCTCCACAAACTCCAGTGTAGAGCAGCTCCACAAACTCCGTGTTTTTGTGGAGTACCTCTTTATGTGCTCTCACAACTCCACCTTTTTTTCTGAAGCTGTGTGCGTGGAGCTGAAACCGCTTGACTAAAAAAGGTGCTGAAAAACATGAAGCGGAGCGGTGCCAAACAGACCCTTAATCTCGGTGTGTGTGCGTTTTAGTGTGTAATTCTTAAAAAAAAAAATGGGACGGGAGGTAGTATCACGTATGGCAATCGGCCCAAAAACAAATGTACCCTTTTTTCTCCCCACCTGAAGGCCCAACAGTCCCAACCGTAGCAGGAGACATCGCCGTCTCCCGCGCGCTCGCGCTCGGCTCGTCGCTTGCTACTTTTCCTATTCCGCAACCAGCCAACCCCAAACCCTAGCACCAGCGCGGTGGACGACTTGGTGGTCGTCGGCGGCAAGGCGGCGCCGCGGCGGACTTCGGCTGCAGCCTGCGGGCACTCGGGCAGCCCCTGTCGGCGCCCGGCGAGGGAATCAGGGCGCGCCGCAGCTCGGGCTCGCAGCAGCACTGCGGCAGGCGGCAGCCGGGAGCCCCAGTGCCAGTAGCGGAGTCGCCCCAGTGCCGGAGTAGCCGAGGAGCCAGCAGCGACGCGGCCCGCAGGACGGTCTGAGCGGCGAACGGCCATTCCAGCGTCCGACGGTGAACTTCTCTGTGCCTCGATTGCAATTTGTAAGTTCAAATTAGTCTCTTGGCTTTCCAATTTCCCATTCAATAAATTAGGGATTGCAATTTGGGAATGACTTCTAAACTGGAACAAGAAGAGCCTGAGTTTGTCTGCAAATTACATACTCCCCAAATTAATTAGCCCCTCGTCTAATTTACTAGTCCCGGATTTAATTTTTGGTCTCACATATGAAGAGAAAAAGTATAGATTTGAGGGATTTCTTGCAAATGTCTCAAATATTAGGATTTAGGAGTTTATTAGGTTGTCAAAAAAAAATTGACACCCTTTCAAATTTGAATACCCAAGCCTAGGGTCTGCCACTGATGGCACCGAGAGGTGGACTCGCGGCGGCTAGCTCCGGTTCTGAGGATGAGGAAGAGGAGGCCGGGTTCTCCAGGAGCTACTTCCTGGCCAAGGAGAAGGAGCCATCATCTGGGAAGAAGCGCTCCCGTGCCGCCGCGGGCAAGCTCTCTGACCTCAACCTTGTTGACGAGCAGGTATAGTGCCGTCCCATCCCACACCTGCGGACCAGATCCCACACCCGCGGACCAGATCCTCTCTGGGATGAATCCATGTGTATGATTGGCTAATTTGAGATATATTGATTCTATGCAGGTGTTGCGTGCATCCCTTGCAGAGATCCCTCTGAAGCACAAGGAAGAGGTGGAGGCTCTGACTAGAAGCTACAAGAACCAGTACTGCAACTGGCTGTTCGAACTAAGGTCTTTTCCTAAACCTGCAGTACCAATGCAACATTAGGATTGGTTTGGCCAATGTTATTGTTGTCGGCAGGAGTGAGTGAGTGAGTGATACATGCATTTTTCTGATGTAGATGCGGTTTTGGTCTCCTGATGTATGGGTTTGGATCTAAGAAGCAATTGCTCGAGGATTTTGCCTCCACTACCTTGACTGATTTCACTGTGGTTGTAATCAATGGCTACCTTCCGTCTGTCAGTTTGAAACAGGTATGGTTTTGTCTGCCCAATATTATTCCCTGCACGCCCTGCAGTAGATTGCAGGATTGTTTGTACTGCCCTGTTCCTGTTCGAATGCTTTGAAATCTTAAGCATGAGTCATGAAATCATGAAATGCATTGGAGTTCCAATCCATGTGGAAAAGGCAAAGTATACACGAAGAATGCATGAACTTGTGATGCTAAGCTGATTATGCAAGTTTTATTTCTATTTTGATCCTTGAATCTGCTTTAACCTTTGTCTGAGGATAGCTTTACAAATTTGAAGAATAGAAAACTCCGGATGTGGGCCTAAGTAGTTTGGGACATGAAACCCTGTGCACTGTAGAAGATGTGCTGGTCCTAAATATTTGTACTTTTTAAATTTTCTTGATTCTTATATTGTTAGCTTTTGCCTATTATTTTTCCTGGCTCGAATTGCTATTGTTTATGTGTACTGGTGAGGAAGTTTTACTGGGTTAATCTTTTTATTAGATTTCCAAACCTGACACAATTATATGTATTTGATTTGGATTGGTTATCATTTTTGAGCCAGAAAGTGCTTCTGGAGTTCCGTTTGATGTTTTTGTTGTGAAGATTGCATTGCTTTCCACATATAACCTTTGCAAAGGACCATTAAGTTCTGGCATAATCTATTGCATTTTCAGGTCATAGCAACAATAGCTGAAATGTTCTGGGATCAAACAAAAGCTAAACGCAAGAGACAGCCAGGAACAAGGTCCCAGTTGTCACAACAGTTCCCGTCACAATCAACAGAGGACATCATCTCATTCCTAATGAGTCAGACATCCGATGATGTGGATGATCGCGTGTGCCTTCTTATTCATAATGTTGACGGGCCTGCTTTGCGTACTGCTGAATCACAGCAGTGTCTAGCACAAATTTCTTGCTGCCCACAGGTCCGTGTTGTTGCATCAATAGACCATGTTAATGCCCCTTTATGTAAGTTCCTTGCACATGTAGCTTTATCCTTCACTACTGTATTACTGTAAAAGATATAATAAACTGAAACTACTGTAGTGTGGGACAAGAAGATGGTGCACAAACAGTTCAAGTGGAGCTGGTACCATGTTCCGACTTTTGCACCTTACAAAGTCGAAGGCGTGTTCTACCCATTGATCCTAGCTAGTGGTGGTCATGCCCAAACCACAAAAACTGCTCTCGTTGTTCTGCAGAGTCTGACACCAAATGCACAAAGTGTTTTCAGAGTTCTTGCTAAATATCAGTTGGCAAATGAGAAGGAGGAAGGTGAGTTTGTTGTGTATATGTTTTCCCGGAAGAGTTGGAATGTTGCATACTGATACTAAACTTACTTTGTTTCTCAGGTATGCCAGTCAGCAGTTTGTATACAATATGCCGTGAGGGCTTTCTGGTAAGCGGTCAAGTGACATTGAATTCACACCTGACAGAGTTTAAAGATCATGATCTGGTTAAGATCAGGAAGCACTCTGATGGGCAAGATTGCCTCCGCATTCCTCTTGTTTCAGAGGCACTGGAGAAATTGCTGCAAGAGTTGGCTTGACATTTTGCTTTTGCACACTTTCATAGACGAATTCACTCCAGTATTGTAGTTTATCTGCTACATGCACCTGAAGAATCTTCTCCTGGTTAAAGGAAAATGTGTTACCATGGAAAGAACTCAGATGAGCATGCCATTCTGTAATTGTGCATGGATTATTTATCACTCGGATTCTAGAACTGAAGGCACGTTGCATGAATCGCTCTGCTATGTTTTGTTGGCTTAAACTCATGAACAAGAACCGTGATGAGTATGGAGCGTGCCAAAAGGTCTCCTGCATATGCATCTCAAACGCTCAGCAGAATAGTTTGATTGTCTTGGGCATCACTCTTAAATTTGAATTACCTACTTTTTAATCCAATGCACAATTCAAGCAACTAGTGGTACAATTACAACCTGCAGAGGATTCAATTAACTGTATCGATTTAAAAAAAACATAATTTCTCTTTATTGTTGCCAATATCAGTATAACACGTCTAAATCTTAGCTTTTCTCTAGTATAATACAACATAATGCAATGCCGGAGAATATACACTTAAAAATCCCCAGCAATGTCTGAGTGTACATTAAATGTGTGACGTGGCAAGTAGTAAAGAACGCTAAAACTTGATTAGTTTTTCTTCCTTGAGCCACAGGAGCATCTCCGATAAACCTTCAGTCAAGTTTCTTGGGCTATATAGCCCAGCTCCGTCTTTGCTTTGTCACATGAGTATGCCCATTGATGTCTCAGAACACGCACAGTCTGCAATACATGTGGGGGCAAAATGTCAACCCAAAGAACGCCTTATGTGTGAATAACAAGCTTATAGATATTTAAATGAAGGGATAGTGGACATACAGGGTAACTGATAAGTGGGAGTTTTCCGGTGATGTGAGAAACAAAAACTGAAACCCACCCATATGCTTCAATCAACCAGAGAGGTACGTGGAACATGGGAGCCTTTGTGTTTGTGATATTAGCAACCATATTAAAAATTTGCACGAATGACATATTTTCACCAGTGAGGAGATACCGTTGGCCCACTCTGCCCTTCTCCATAGCTGCTATGTGCCCATTAACAACATCATCAACGTGGCAGAATGATTCTCTATCATACCCATCTCCTATGTAACCAGGCAAGCGCCCACTAAACCTCTCTATTAACTGCAAGAAAAATTGAGGTTCGGTTGTGCCCATGACTATATATTCATAACAAATTGCAAGTTGATGTTCACAGACTTTAGATTGAAACAAATTTAGAATAAATATATTTGGTATTTGACATGCATCTACAAGAAAGTTCTCTTACAATGCGGGAGACAAGATTTCCAGTAGTTAGTTTTCCAGGGCCATAGAGAACGCCTGGGTAGACAATGGTGATTGGCACCTCATCTGCTGCTGCCTGCAGTGCGATTCTATCTGCGAGAACCTTTGATTTTTCATATTCAGTACAAAATTCCTTCTCTGGATGCATCTGCGTTAGAACCAATCAACTATGTTACAACTTGCAGCAGTGTATACCAAGTCTGCATATACATGGATGATCCAAATCATACGAGTAAGACAATTCAATAAAAAAGGAGCCTGGTTGCAGCCGATCACTATAAACTCTAAAGTCAGTAAGTTGTTTGTGCATCAAGAAGGATTGTTCTACAGGGGACAGTTGGATCCAAACACTTTTGAAAGTATACCACTTGCAGTTCAATGACAATTAAACAATCAAGTGAACCAAGCATTGCTATAAGTATATTGTCGGGTACAAAGGTAAGGGGTACCCTAACCTGTGATAATCTAATGCTTAACATCCAGGCAAAATCCGACGGCCGTCCGATCAATGGAGGAAGGCCCATCAGGCGGAGGCCTACCTCACCGACAAAAATGGCCAGTCATGGGCCAACCCATTACTAGAGGGACAGTAGGCAGGGCGATCTTCGACCTCGATCCCTCGAGCGAAGGAAGGGGGATCGATCGAACGACCCTCAACCTCAACCCCTCGAGTGACGGACAGGGGGTCGATCGAACGACCCCCGAACAGGAGGCCCGATCAGCTCACCTGCTCCCGGTATGGGATAAAGGGGATCCCATGCCGGTGTCTGCCCCCGCCTAACGCCATGGGCGCTCAGTACCTCGGTCAAATCCGTCAACTCATCACCCATATCCGGATTATCCGTTGATCGTACAACCACTGCAGCCACACCTCGAGTACGGCGGTCGAGAGCACCCCCTCGAATCTTGAGTGAGACAGCCCTCGACCGCGTTCTCAGGAATGCGTCGGGATCATGCAGGCCTCGATACTCCTCGACCCGGGGGCTCGACCCTCATCTCCAACTATTACAGCATGGGACTCGTCCAATCTGTCCCACTTCGACTATGGAGCTCGCAGGTTCTACGCCATACCGTCTGGCGGCGACCAGTCCACCATCACCATGCCTCGGAGCACCGGAAGTACAGGAGGAGCATGCCGCTACAGCGACCGACGTCCCGTCACAGGCATGGTGTCACGGACACGCCTCCCATACTGATACGCAGTAGGGCTCCTGTACTCCTAAGCCTCCCCTTAGCCTATAAAAGGGGACGCTGGGATAGTAGAGGGGGGGGGGGGAACGAACATCAATCCCACTCTCACTCCCATACGAACTCTCACCAGAACCAAAAAGAGAGAACAAGCCATCTGCTCACACTCACAACCACCCGAACGCAACACCAATCCTCGCTTTCCTGATCAACATCTCAAGCAATCAACCGACTCACCTAGGGTAGCCCTGCTAGTTTTAGGCCTCAGCTCGCTCAGCACCCCCGTGTAAACCAGCTTGTACTCCCCCTGTACGAGCACTTCTGTGCAAGATAATACAATCCTTCCTTCCCCGCTAGACGTAGGGCCTTCTTTGCCCGAACCAGGATAAATATTGTGTCCTTCTTGCATTACATCTAGGAGAGGGAGCACGCAATAAACAAATTTACTAGTTGGTGATCGACCCCCTGGGTCGAAGCACCGACAGTTGGCGCGCCAGATAGGGGGGCTTTGCGTGTCGATCAAACTCCCAATTTCTCTTCCAGATGGAGTCCACCGTTCCACCACTTCCATTCGCCACCATCATTTAGTTCGGAAGTCTAGAGTTCCTGTCCCTGGGCCACAACCACGATATGGTTCTACTTTCCGGAGGTGGTGCAGATAGCAGCGGCTCCGATACATCGGTGCTAGGGAGGACCTCACGACGGTCCCACCACTCACGCCTTTCGCCTGCAGCCAGGAGGAGGCGCGAGCGACGCCGCCGCAGCCTTCGCCGCGCAGATAATGTGACACCTGACGCCACTCCCCCGGTCTCAGCGGGCGACACAGTTCCTCCCTTCGGGAGCCTATTTGACCCACGCTTGGAGGTCGGAGGAGGCCGCCTCGCCGAGCCCGACTTTGGCTTCGTCATACAGCCATCCTGGAGGGTCCCCAAGGCCTCTCCGACGCGCTCGGCCGCTCCACCGCGCAACCTACTTCCGCACGGACTCTACAACAATGCCATACTCTTTTCCGCCTTCGTAGACTCGCGAATGCGGGCACAATACGGGTCCCCAGGGGACTTGCTACGTGCGACGATGAACCTCATCACCACCCCTCCACCAGGTGAGCACCCGGAGTCGCGACGAACCCCGATTCCCGGGTACTACACCTTGGGCACGATACGACAACGACTGGAGGAGGAGCGCAGGGGATCTTTCCCCAACTTCTACCAAAGCCGCCCCGATCCAGACTCCCCCGATGAGGATTACGATCCCACGCGGGAGTGCTTCCACCTCGACGGTCCAGTCGGCTCCCAGGACGATACCACCGACGCCGCAGCTGCAAATGCAGGAGGGGGCAACGCTACCCCAGCGCGAGACGCCGACCCCTGATTCCAAATGAAGCCGATCCACCTCAGGATGTGTAACACCCCGGGTGTTAATCTCTTAATTAAAATTTGATCATGTCATCATATGCATTAAGCATTATTCATTTGTTTGAAAATCTGGATATGCATTGAACTAAAATGAATTTACTTGTTTGTGTTGGATCATTTGCTTGAATGCAGGTCATCTTTTCAAATTCTCAAAATTTAAAATTTGAATCCAAACCCTTTTCTTCGAGGGGTGGATTAAACCCTAAACATGATTTTCAAAATCTATAAGGTTTTTGTTTTCGGTTGTTTAAGCAGAGTTGTAGATCTCCAAATTTTGAACATCTTTCGTGTTCAAAGTTTTTCTTGAAAACCCTTGGAAGCTTGAGCATTTTGCAAAATAGCCGCAGGGTCAGTTCTGTCCTTTCCTCGAGCAGTTGCATGGCAGGGCCGTTCTCGACGGTGCCCGACGCCGACACCTGTCCAGGGACTCCCGTCTTGTCGTGGGTACGTGGCGATCTTGCGGAGCCCGTTGCCGTCTTTAAAAGCGGGACGCCGTTCTCTCTTCTTTCCTTTCCACGCCACTGCTCCACTCTACTTCGCTTCGCTCGGCTCTGCCTTGCTTCGCCGAGCGCTCCACCTCCATCGTTGACGAACTCATCCGAGCTCGTTAGCTGCTGCCACTCACTCAATCTTTCGTCATTGCCTTCGCCTTGACCTTGCGCATCCTCGGGGTAAGTTGGTTGAAGTCGTCGAGCCCGCATTCGTTCAGTGCGGATCCGTCTTCCTCAGCTCCGACGCAACCGCCGCCGCTCTGGTCCGTCTTCGACCGAGCTGCGCTGGAGCCGCATTATCTTTTTGTCTTATGTTTCTTGCTCCTTGTTCATCTCTGAGTCTTGCCTGGTTCTCCGTTTTGCAAATGGTGGACCATAGCTCCGGGAACATCTTCGTTGCCGCGCAGTTCTTCGTCTCCGCCGGCGCGTTCTCCATCGACGGTCGTCTCTGCTTCATCTCCGGCCATGCTTTGCTTGTGCCCCGTGACCAGGGTGAGCTCCTCGACCTCTCCGCTCTTTCGTTTATCCTTGTATCGGGCCTTCGAGCTCTGTCCTCGAGCGCCGCCGCTGTTCTTGTTCGGCACGGCAGTGTGTTCGTCGTCTAGCCGTTGTTGTGGATCTTTTCGAGATCTGAGTCTCGTGCTAGCTTCGCCTAGCCGTCCTGAGTCTGGATCGAGGGGTAGTTGCCCTCGAGCGCGTGCATGTTTTCTTCGGCGCGTCGTGCAGATCTCCGTCGACCGCCAGTGCCGTCGTCGAGGGTGTTGCTTTTAGCTCTGTGTTCGTTTGGCTTGCGCTTCGCGTTGTTTGGGGTCCGTTTAGCTTGCTGGAGTTGTTGGTTGTTTCGATCGAGGGTAGATCGAGGTCTGATCGAGGTCTAGCGTCTCTGTTCGAGGCCTAGCTCCTTTGATCGAGGCCTGTGTCCGTCGGCATGTGTGTGCGGTCGAGCTCAGTTCACCGCCATGGTCGTCGAACGAGGTTGGCTGTGTAGGTTTTAGCCTCGTTTCTGTGGGCGTTTTGCTCGCGGTCGTCCTCTGAGTCGTGATCGAGGCTTAGCTTCTCTGATCGAGGGTCGGTCGAGGCCCAGTTTCTTCGAGCAAGGTCTTCCTTCGTCGATCGAGGCCTCGTTTCTTTCGATCGAGGTCTGTCTTCGTCGATCGAGGCCTAGTTTCCCGATCGAGGCCTCTCTTCTTCGATCGAGGTCTGTTCTCGATGGTGTGCGATCGGTCGAGCCCTGTCCGACCGTCAGCACCCTCGATGAGGTGTCTTTGAAGGTTTGTTTGGGCCGTGGCGCACCTCGTTGGGTTCGGCTCGGCGAGCCGAGGCAAGTTCGAGGGGTAGCCGTTCGGTTTGGTCGTCGACGGTGGCTTGCCGCCGTGTTTTGTGGTTCTCGACGCCGCTCGAGCCTCTATGCCGCTGATGGTCGAGTCTCAGCCGTCCGAGGGTCTTGAGCAGAGTTCTTCCTGTTTTCCTGTTTTTAGTTCTGTAACAATGCCCTGTTTAATTATAAAATGTTTAGAAACCCTAATAACTTTAGGCTTTGAGTGATTTTGGATTATTTGATGCAAATGGTCAATTGTCCAGTGACAAACACAAGTTGGACATGCTTGATGAGATGATGTTTGCTCAGTTCTTTTGGTTGTAAGTGTTAACTTAGATAATCAAGATAAATAGGGCCTAATTAATTTGCTTCCTAGCCTAGTGTTGCTTTCCTTCTTGAAGGGAAGTGGTACTCGAGGGCTATCTGTTTTAGTTTTCTTTTAAGAGCCTGTTTGTTTGTGTTGAGCATCATGTTTACTATTCAAGCATCATCTTAAACATGTCATTATATCGTGTAGATTGTTCGTTGGTTGGGTTGGATACCTCCAGTGCAGAGGTTTTCTCTCTTGAATCTGAGCCCGAGTTCGTTTATCCCTCCAACCAAGGCAAGCCCCGGTGCATTCAAACACTTTCTTATATTTAAAATGATTGCTTTAAATACACTTATGTTTATACTATTGCATTATGGTATTCAATCAAATTCCTACTTGATGCATAGCCTTACCTTGAATTATTCATTTATTCCTGTACCTTGATACTGTTTTTAAAAAAATACGATTGTTGCTTTATGCTGCTTAGCAATGCTTAGACCGATAGAGTCAGATGATTTCCTGTCATCTGCGAGAATAGGTGGTAACCTGTTTGCTTCGGCAATGGTTCTGTTTTCAAGATGAATAGCGGATTGCTGCGGCAAATGGCTATGTCTTCTTGATGGGAGTAATAATCTAAGACCGGGCGGACACGGTGTTGGAGAGCCACCAGATATGGATATCTGGTGAGCGGGTTCTTTCCGCCTGTGTCGATTAGGAACCGTCCGTTGTAGACGTCCAAGGGTTGTGACTTTGGAGTACTTATCACATACTCCGGGAAGCTGGACTCTGGCTATTCTCGTTTGAAGAACGGTTAACCCGCACTGGGAGTGGAGAGATGGCGAGAGTAGTGTGTACCCTCCAAGTTAGCGAACTGGATGGAGGTGTACTGTGCTCTCGGGTGGCGGAACCCCGGTCTTGGCGAGAGGATCCAGGGACAGGTAGTCATATGCGTGCTTTAAGCGGCTGTATATGTCGTGTGATAGGGAAGCCCCAGCTGGGATAAACCGGTTCGAATCGTCGTGTTCCTCGGATATGGAAACATGACCCTGTCCTCTACCGCGTAGTAATACACTTTAACTGGATACTTGTTGGATCCCTTCGTGGATGTTTATTACCTTGTTATCGATCATACCTCTAGGTCGATACTTGAGTAATCTTATGGATAACATAAATGATTTCAATTCTTTTTATAAATGCTCATTTATGCAAAATACTTGATTCTTGCAAACCACACCTTGAATCCTATGACTTGTATACTGTTTTGTCCACCAAATACTTTTCTTTGTCGGATAAGTCTTGTGGAGTACTCCCGTACTCAGGGTTTGTTAACCCCTGTTGCAGATGAGGATCACAACCCGGTTTGTGTGGCTCCTTGCTGCATGACCGTGGTCAGTGTAGATGAAGATGAGGAATAAACTGTCTTTGCTTGACTCTTGGGCAAGAGTACTTCGGTTCTTTGTTCTTGCTCTATCAGCAGCTTGATGTATCTTATCGTATAACACTAAGTTATGTTTCAAAACTCATGGTTTGTAAGATGACTTTAAATTTCCGCCACTTTGATGTAATATAAAAATTTCGTATTACTTTTGTCATGATTGTAATGAGGTGATCCTATTCAGAAAGAGGTGGATGACCCGCTGCAAAGTGGCGATACCTGATGGGCTAATTAAGGTTTGGATCATCTGTTGGGATTAAGTGGTTAATCCTGACAAGTGGGCCCTATCTTAAGAGGTTCTGTCACAGGATGCCCAGGTCGCGCAAGTCCGAGAGCTACTCGCCAAGCTCGAGGAGCGCCTACGACTTCATCAGCTCGAGCATGCCCTCGAGCAAGATAGCGAGCGGCCATAGGATGGAGGGGCCCGCGCCCGGGCCCGAGACGTCCATCGACGGATCGTCGAGGAAGGAGCAAACGAGCGCCACATCTACAACCGCGCTAGTCAGAATGTTGTGGCAGCCGCAATGCTGCTCCGTGACATGCCAGCACCCTCAACGCCCCAAGCGCAACGCATTAGAGATGAAATCCAGGGGCTCCTCCAAACCGCGGTCGTACAACAGGCGGAGAGCTCGGCCTCAAGGTGCAGAGGAGCTGCTTCCGATCGGCAGGACATGCCCTCTCGTCAAGACCGAGAAGCGTCTGTCCACCAAGACAAGGCGCCCGGAGGCCAAGCAGGGCGACAACCGGTTCGAGACCGCATCCTCGACAATCGACCACCGCACGACGCGCGACACGACATCAACGACAACAAACGACGCCGATGCGGCGATGCAGAGGCCCGTGGTTACAGTGCTCACCGAGGTGGGCGCTACGACAGCGATGAGGATCGACGTCGATCCCCGGAACCACCGGGGCCACGAGTCTTCAGCAGGACGATCCGGCAGACCGCTTTGCCCAGTCGTTTTTGTCCACCCTCTAACTTGGTCAAGTACAACGGCGAGACCAAGCCAGAGCTCTGGCTTGCTGACTTCAGGTTAGCATGTCAGCTAGGAGGAGCCAGCAACGACCACATCATCATTCGACAGCTCCCGCTCTTCCTCTCCGACACCGCTCGAGGGTGGCTCGAAGAACTCCCCCCAGATTTGATCCATGGCTGGCCCGACCTGGTCAGGATCTTCGAGGAGAATTTCAAGGGAACCTACGTACGGCCCGGAAACTCCTGGGATCTCCGTAGTTGCAAGCAGAAGCCTGGGGAGTCCCTCCATCAGTTCACCCGACGGTTCTCCAAGCAGCGCACCGAGCTACCCCACATCTCCGACCACGACGTCATCATGGCGTTCATCGCCGGGACGACCTGCAAGGAGTTGGTGCGGGAGCTGGGATGAAACACCCCCAAGACCGCCAACGAGCTCATGGACATCGTCGCCAACTACGCGGCCGGCGAGGAAGTCGTTGGCACATTCTTCTACGAATCCCCAGACAAAGGAAAGGCCAAGGTAGACGAACCCGACGACTCAAATAGTGGGCCCAGGAACAACAACAACAACAAGAAAAAGAAGAAGAACCAGGCGGGTCGACGTGACATCAGGCTCGACGATCTTGTCGCTGCGGCTGACCGGAAGAAGCCTCGAGGTCCCCCTCCAGAGGGGGGCGTCTTCGACAAGATGCTGAAAGAGCCCTGCCCTTATCACAAGGGAACGACCAACCACAGCCTTGAGGACTGTCGCATGCTCAAGAAGTACCTTGACTCTCTTGGCCTCAAGAAAGACGACAAGAAGGAGGACCCACAAGATAGGGGCGATGGCAAGAAGGAAGGTTCCCCCGAGATTCTCGACTGTTTCATGATCTTTGGGGGACCCTCGACCCGACTCAGTGCGCGTCAGCGCAAGAGTGACCGTCGGGAAGTCTTCTCCGTTCGAGCTCAGGCCCCCCGATACCTCAACTGGTCGCACATACCGATCACCCTCGACCAGGACGACCACCCCAAGCACGTCCCTAACGCAGGGGTCTACCCACTAGTCGTCGACCCAATCATACTCAACACCCGCCTCACCAAGGTACTCATGGATGGGGAAGCAGCCTCAACATCATCTTCGCCGAGACCCTCGACCTCCTGGGGATCCCCAGGACCATGCTCCTGCCCAGCGCCGGGGGATTCCACGAGATCGTCCCAGGGAAGAAGGCACTCCCGATCGGCCGCGTCAAGCTGCCTGTCTGCTTTGGTACACCCTCGAACTTCCGGAGTGAAGAACTGACCTTTGACGTGGTCGGATTCCACGACACTTACCACGCCATCATCGGTCGACCTGGATACGCCAAGTTCATGGCGATCCCGAACTACACCTACCTCAAGCTGAAGATGCCAGGGCCCAAGGGAGTCATCAGCGTCGACACCTCCTACGAACACGTCTATGACTGCGACGTCGAGTGTGTGGAAAACGCCGAGGCAGTCGAGGAATCTGCCATCCTCGCGGCCCTCGACGACCTCTCCAAGGAGATCCCTGAACCTAAACGGCACGCCGACATCTTCGAGCCCGCAGAGGACACCAAGGCCATCCCGCTCGACCCCAGCCACGAGGATGGAAAGGTGCTGACGATCAGCGCCTCCCTCGAGCCCAAATAAGAAGCAGTGCTTGTCCACTTTCTCCGCGCAAATACTAACATGTTTGCGTGGAGTCCCTTCGATATGCCGGGCATTCCGAGGGAAGTGCCCGAGCACTCCTTGGACATCCGAGCCGGCTGCGCCGCTTCGACGAGGAGAAGTGCAGAATCATCGGGGGGGGGGGGAGTCAACAAGCTTTTGAAGGCCGGATTCATCAAGGAGGTTCATCACCCTGAGTGGTTAGCAAATCCTGTACTTGTCAAGAAAAAGAATGGAAAGGATAGAATGTACGTAGATTACACTAGTTTAAATAAAGCATGTCCTAAGGTTCCCTTTCCATTACCATGTATTGATCAAATAGTAGATTCCACTACGGGATGTGAAACTCTTTGCTTTCTCGACGCATATTCTGGCTATCACCAAATAGAGATGAAGGAGTCCGATCAGCTCGCGACTTCCTTCATCACCCCCTTTGGCATGTTTTGCTACCTCACGATGCCATTCGGCTTGCGAAACGCCGGGGCCACATACCAACGATGCATGCTCCATGTCTTTGGACACCATATAGGACCAACTGTAGAGGCATACGTCGATGACATCGTAGTCAAATCCAAGAAAGTCGAGAACCTGGTCGAGAACCTTGAAATCGTGTTCGGGTGTCTCAGGGCTAATCGTATAAAGCTAAATCCTGAGAAGTGTGTCTTCGGGGTTCCTTGAGGCATGCTCCTAGGGTACATAGTCTCCTAGCGCGGGATCGAGGCCAACCCTGAGAAGGTAGCCACGATCACTAGGATGGGCCCGATGAAGGATCTTAAGGGCGTACAAAGGGTCACAGGGTGCCTTGCTGCCCTCAGCCGATTCATCTCGTGGCTCAGGGAGAAAGTACTTCCCCTTTTTCGCCTCCTTAAGAAAAAAGAGCACTTCACATGGACCGTCGAGGCCAAGGAATCGCTCTCAAAACTCAAAGCCTTGTTCACCTCGCCGCCTATTTTGGTGGCCCCAATCCCCGCCGAGTCCCTCTTACTCTATGTTGCTGCAACTACCCAGGTAGTCAGCGCGGCTATAGTAGTCGAGAGGGCGGAGGAGGGACACACCCTGCTGGTGCAGAGGCCCGTCTACTTTGTAAGTGATGTGCTCTCAGAAACCAAAGTGAGATACCCCCACATTCAGAAGTTGTTATACGCCATCGTCCTCACTCGAAGAAAACTCCAGCACTATTTCCTGGGACACCCAGTAACTGTGGTTTCGTCTTTCCCTCTTGGGGAGATAATCCAAAACCGGGAGACATTAGGAAGAATTGCCAAGTGGTTGGTCGAGCTCATGGGGGAGACTCTCTCCTACGCCCCTCGGAAGGCCATCAAGTCTCAGGTATTGACAGATTTCATTACAGAATGGACCGACACCCAACTACCCCCGGCACAAATTCAGGCCGAACTGTGGACCATGTACTTCGACGGATCATTGATGAAGACGGGAGCGGGCGCTGGACTGCTGCTCATATCTCCCTCAGGAGTCCACATGCGCTACGTCATCCGCCTTCACTTCGCCGCCTCCAACAACGTAGCCGAGTACGAGGCCCTGGTCAACGGTCTGCGCATCGCCATCGATCTCGGGGTCCGGCGCCTCAATGTTCGAGATGACTCGCAGCTGGTGATTGACCAAGTGATGAAAGCCTCAAGCTGCCACGACCATAAGATGGAAGCCTACTGCAAAGAGGTCCGAAAGCTCGAAGACAAATTCCATGGCCTCGAGCTCAATCACATCGCCCGCCGGTACAACGAAGCTGCTGATGAGCTAGCCAAAATCGTGTCCACTCGAGGCACGGTTCCTCCTGACGTCTTTTCTAGGGATCTTCACAAGCCATCTGTCGATCTAAGCTCGGGGGCTCCCGCCTTCGAACAAGAGATCGATCCCTCCCCCTCGACGAATCCCCCCTCGAATGGGGATGAAGTCATGGAGATCGATGGAATGATCGCAACCCCAACCCCAACCCCCTCGATGGACTGGCGCACACCCTACCTCGAGTATCTGATACGAGGCGAGCTCTCAGAGGACCGCACCGAAGCCCGACGCATAGCCTAACGCGCCAAAACCTACGTCTTGTACAGGGATGGCCGCGAGCTGTATCGACGCAGCCCTACTGGTATACTTCAACGATGCCTCACCATCGAGGAGGGGAAGGCACTGCTAAAGGACATACACTCGGGGGCTTGTGGTCACCACGATGCACCGAGGACTCTAGTAGGGAACGCCTTTCGACAAGGCTTCTATTGGCCGACAGCTGTCGCCGATGCCACCAAACTCGTTCGATCTTGCAAGGGATGCTAGTTATACGCCAGGCAAACCCACCTCTCGGCCCAAGCTCTCCAAATGATACCCATAACTTGGTCGTTTGCTGTATGGGGACTCGACATGGTCGGCCCCTTAAAGAAAGCAAAAGGTGGCCAAACCCACCTCCTCGTGGCCATAGACAAGTTCTCAGAATAGATCGAGGCTCGACCCATCACTAATATTCAATCCCAACAAGCCGTGTTGTTCTTCACAGACATCATCCATAGCTTTGGGGTCCCCAACGTCATCATAACCGACAACGACACGCAGTTCACCGGCCAAAAGTTCTTGAACTTCTGTGACCACCACAACATCAGGGTGAACTGGTCTGCAGTTGCCCACCTTCGAACTAACGGACAGGTCGAGCGCGCCAATGGCATGGTTTTGCAGGGTCTCAAGCCAAGGATTTTCGACCGACTAAACAAACACGACAAGAGATGAGTCTCAAGCTCCGAGCACTCCCGTGTAAACCAGCTTGTACTCCCCCTGTACGAGCACTTCGGTGCAAGATAATACAATTCATCCTTCCCCGCTAGACGTATGGTCTTCTTTGTCCGAATCAGGATAAATATTGTGTCCTTTTTGCATCACATCTGAGAGATTTCTGATAGATGGAGCACGCAATAAACAAATTTACTAGTTGGTGATCGACCCCCTGGGTCGAAGCACCGACACATATCTTGCACCTCTTAGTACTAGGGTCTGTTAAAACTAGGAATACATGGATATGACAATGCGCGCACTAGGAACTGAACATATAGCTATGTAACAAGGTCGTAGAGCCAAAGCAATTATTGAGGAACACCATCAGTTTAATTTCATGGCAAATCTTTCAGGATTGGAAACAGCAAAAACCATTGATTCGTTGATACAATTCAGGAATATGGTCTTACCTGTGTCTCATCCGCAACGTAACCCTCGGTTGGACCAATTGCAAAGAAAGATGACGTGTAGATTATCTTATTAACAGTTGGTATTCTCTTGGCAGCCTTCAACACATTCTCAAAGTCCACCTACATTAACCTGTCGCACAGCACAGAATGGAACGCACATTTCTTAATCCAATCAGAATTAGTATGCAAATTCTAGTCACATGCACTGTCTGCTCAATTGTTTTCTGGCCTTATTTCCATTTCTTAAAAACGGTAACAAGGTGAGAAGTCAGTGGGCAGAAGCAATAGTGCGAGTGCCTAAACAGCCATCAACTAACTTGAGAATAGCACCACAGTGCCAGAAATTGCCTTACCTTGAGGAAAACGGAGGGGTCGGGCAACCACGGCTCGACGGCCGCGGCGAGGGACTCGGCGTCGGTGACGTCGCCGTAGGCCAGCTCGACATCGCGGGGCAGGCCGGAGACATTGCTGGAGGGGCGGAGGAGCGCCCGCACGGCGTGGCCCGCGCCGGCCAGCGCCGCGCACAGGCGGCCGCCCAGGTACCCTGTCGCGCCCGTCACCACCACCCTCATGCCGCCGCCGGCAGCTGAAGCGCAGCAGCCGCTGATCCGATCCCGATAGCACTACACTACACAGCCTGTCTCCTGCTTGAAGGCAACCCAGCAACTTTGGGGGAGTCAGCGACACGAGGCTAGAAGAATGATGCGAACTGAGAAGAGGATATTTAGGGATTTTTTTAAAAAAACAAAGGATATTTAGGAATTTGGGGGAGATTATTCATCATTTTTTAAAAAAACAAAGGATATTTAGGGATTTAGGGGAGATTATTCACCATTTTTAAACTGGATTCGGATTTGCTGCCGAGCCAAAGCGGAGGAGTCAGCCTGTGTCTAGTCAACTCCTCCCACACAAACCACGCCGACTAACGAAAATTTTGGGCCACGGCCAAAGAAACCAAACCTTGTGCCGAGAGTGACTGCTGCTGGGGTAAATTCTTTGCTGGGTAGGCCCATCTCTGTCGTCTCTTTGTTCCCTCTTCCGTTGTAGCGCCGGTGAGCAAACCGGAGCAAGCGCAAGATGGAGACACTCTACTCGGATCACCTTTACGCTGCCAACCGCGGCCAGGGAGGCGCGCACGGACCCCTCGCCTTTCGCCGCCGCCGCTCCCCATGGTCTATCGTGAGTTCATGAGTCACCTTCCCCAGTCGGCTGTGGTCAAGCTCGTAGAGGTATCTCTTCTTTTCCTCTATACCTGTACTGTTTACATCCTAGGCTTAAAATTAACCCCAAACTAAAATGCGACTTATATTTGGTTATTATTGCATTTATAACTTACTTAATTGATGCGTGGATGGCCGTCTAGCCGATGACGATGAGCATCGAAGTTTTTATTTGGATCTCATGTTAGTTATCCATTTTTACCATCTTGAAGAGAACACTCTTTTACGGTTTTACCTTAGCTTTTGAACCATTTTTGTCTATGCTATTGCTATACATTGTTGTATCAATTCAGGTAGTGTAAATACAATCTGTTTAGTGTTTGTAAGCCTTGACGATCCCAAACACACAGAGAAAAAACAAGTGGCTAACCTATTGAATTAAAGGAAGAGAATTGTGGAGACAATGAACTCTAGCCACGACAAAACCGCACGAAGGCAGAGCTATTTCTCTCGGCTTATTCTGAACAGCACAATGAATGTTACAACAAAGAAACTTAGGTGTTAACCACACCTTGACACACGCACTACTTAGAACGAAGGTTGCAATGATCCTTATATAGGGAAAATAACATGCAACACTATGTTATTGTTTGGCTCAGCTCAACTGTAGACACCGCGGGATATGGGAGTGCGCTCACCGCGTGTCCGCCCAATTCACCACTCTCTGTTGTCCACTACTATTTTTGGCATCACACAGACACATGCACAATGACGATTAGCCCAACAGTGTTCACGTTTGGATGAGTTCACGTGATTCTGGTAGGAGTTGATATAACAACTAGTAAAAGACTGTCTGCATACCGCTGCTGCGATCCATGTCCATCTTTATGTGGCCAGTGTTGTATTCATATGTGGTGAGTCCCCTATCATATGAACTTTCTTCAGCAACTTATTTATTCATGTCTTATATACAAGTTCTTTAGGATGACAATATGACATTATTATCAAAATCACAAAATGGATCTCAAATTTAGATATCTAAAACTTGATCAAATTTTCATTCTTCAGCCACAAGAGCGTCTCTGCTAAGCCTTCAGTTAAGCTTCGTGGACTATAGCCCAGCTCCCTCTTAGCCTTGTGACATGAGTAAGCCCACTGATGTCTGAGACACTCCACTCACGTACAGATTATGGGACAATTATATATCAACACGAACCATGGTTATCTGCAAATGATAAACTTGAAGACTTAGAATGGAGAATAACGGACATACAGGATAACTGATAAGTGGGGGTTTCCCAGTGACGCGAGCAACAAAAACTGAAATCCACCCGTAGATGGCAAGCAACCATAGAGGTATGTGGAATTTGGGTGGCTTTGTGTTGTTAAGATTCGCAGCCATGTTGAAAATCTGCATGAATGATACGTTCTCTCCAGTGAGCAGATATCTTTCGCCCACTTTGCCCTTCTCCATGGCTGCTATGTGCCCTTTGACGACATCATCGACATGGCCGAACGATCCCGGTCATACACATGCCCTATGTAACCAGGTAGATGCCCATTGAACCTTTCAATTAACTGCAAGAATTTCTTGTTTTGTTTAAGTTCTGAACATGGTTGTAATCCACATAGCTAGATCTTTGACTTATTACTGCATTGAAAGGGGAAAGTTCTCTTACAACGCGGCAAACAAGATTTCCAGATGTAAGCGTTCCAGGGCCATACATGACGCCTGGGTAGACTATGGTGATTGGAACCCCCTCTGCTGCTGCTTGCGGTGCAATTCTATCTGCTAGAAACTTTGATTTCTCATACTCTGTGCAAAATGATTCCCCTTGATGAATCTGAGATTTAAAAGCAATTCAACAATGTCATGGTTTTGCACAACGGTGTAACTTGTAAAAGCACTTCTGCATAAATGTGAAGATGTGAATAACAAATGTGATCCAGTTTCAATATCTGGAGCCAAAATTGAAATTGAGTGTATTAACTTCTGTTCTACGAGGGACATAAATAGGTTGCTTGCTTCACTTTATTTATGACTGGAGTTTCTATAGTTAGCATGTCTTCAGACCTCTTGTATAGGCAGGAGAGGCAGGAGCGAGTTTCAATCCTTACAGTTTGTTCAGCATGTTTTGCTGTTTTATTCCTTTGCAAACTGCAAGTAGTTATACACAAATTAATCTCAGATGCTCGGCCTAATAAGCTACTCTCTGCCCATTTGAAGCTTCCGGCTTCTATTAAAAGATATAAGAGCTTTTGCGTGTTTGGAGAAAAAAAAAGTGAAACGAGTAACTATTGGAGCGTGTGGTTTGGGGAATCAACCCATTCTAAGTTGGTGATGCATCATGAGTAAATTCTTCAAATTTAGTGGAATAACTTTATTTCTCGTTCTAGTTTGTGATGAATGGGGTGGTAATAGATCAATTCATTCTATTCTACGAACCAAACAAAAAACTAGAAAGTGAGATGACGATGGACCACTGAATTCCACATACCAAACATCATACTCAGCGGGACAGTCCAAATTATTATTCAGCTCAGGTTTAAATCTTCTCATAGCTTATTTTTGGGTGTCTATTTTCTTTTTAATGAAATCCAGCATAGTTCCTCTTAGACTGGTCACGTTTTTTTAGAATGGCAACAATGTAAAAAAAATAATAAGGGATACGAGTTTATACCTGTTTCTCATTGGCGACACAACCATTCGTTGGGCCAATTGCGAAGTACGACGATGTGTACACTATCTTCTTCAACTCCGGCGTTCTCTTGGCAGCCTTTAATACATTCTCAAGTCCCCTAACGTTTACCTGCTAATAATAACTGCAGCATTAAGCGCACGTGCCCTTCTAATAACTCTCGAGTTTTTCAAGCGGGGGTGCTCATATATATACTCCCTCCATATCATAATTAGATGACGTTTTGGACAAGTTTTGAGTCAAACATTGTGATTATAAATCATCAATAACTTTTAAGTTGTTGAGATTCAAAATATGAAAATTATATGAATAAATTTGTCTTGAAAAATACTTTCATAAAAGTATACATATATCATTATTCCATAAATATTTTTATAAAAACAAGAGGTCAAAGTTGTGTTTGGAAGACCGTGTCGTTGTCCAAAACGTCATCTAATTAGGATACGGAGGGAGTATATTATTATAATAACAATCGATTTGGTATCCGCCGCCTCACATTTACTCTTGTCCCGTTGATCAGCGCTTTTTCAGCTAATAAATAATGTTTTTCTTTCAAGGTCTCTTTGATAGAGTTGTGCTCCCTGATTTATTGGTGAAGTGATTCTGTGGCTAAAATTGATTCTTTTTTATTGCTTAGCCTAAACTCTCAAAATTAACATGAAGAATCACTTCACAGAATCAGCTGAATCTACTTTCTTCAGCTCTAAGCCTCTTAGTTCATTTCAGAAAATCACTTCACGGAATCAACGTAAAATCATTTCTCGCTGAAAAATATGTTCGATAGCTAGGTAATGAGAATCAGCTCCGTGGAGCACTTTCAAACGGCCCAACATAAACATTCAGGATAAACCAATTTTTAGTGAAACGAACAGAGTATATGCTACTAGTAGATTAGTAAGATGAGGCATTAATGGGCAATAAAGGAGTGGCTATCTATGTTACACGGATACTCCAAAGGGGGTGACGTATCCGTATCCGATACTCGTCTGATACTCGGATACGGATACTCGGATACACCATTTTAGTGGATTTTCTTTTAAAAAAGTGTGTATCCACGTATCCGATACGTATTGTATCGGATACCCGTAAGCGTACCCGTACCCGTGTAACGTAGGTGGCTATCAATGAACTAATTATAGATCAGTTGGTTGGATTCCTTGTGGTGAACCTGTCCACTTGGAGAGTTAAAGCTACAAACATGTTGTCTAAAAAATTAGCTCTAAACTTTAGTCCACCTCACACTAAAATTTTAGACCCCACAACTAAGCTAAAGTGCTCAAATTTTTTTAGAGCTCTAAAGTTTAAAGGAGATCCAAATAACATCTTTATATCTATATCTAATAATAAAGAGGCAAAATTTCAGCTGGTTTTTTTGTCCGTCTTTCCCTAAATAACTCCATAAATATTCGTCTATGTCTATTTTTATATGGATTGTGTTTTGCTCCAATACGAGTTGTCACTATACCTAAAATGACACGTTATGAACTGGAAGGAAAAAACTAAATACCGGACTCTAAATAGAAAAAGGAAAAAAAATAAATACTGGACTCTATTGAAAAAGTAAAAAAGTAAATATAGAGAAAAGGAAAAAAAATAGGACACGTTCACGGGTCTGCTACGTCTAGATTTCGTGTTGATTTCATCAGATAGGAAATCCAAAAAGGACACATATTTCTAGCTATGAAATCTAAAAGGAAATAAACTACCATAAACCTAATTAAATCATATATACGTATCAACCAGACTATAAAACTACATCCAATGCCACCGACCATCAAATCAAAGCCACGACCAATTAGATCAAAGAGCGAAAGGATCGAATCAAGCCCAGTAGCCCACTATGGACAAGATCACACGAAATCGAAAGAGCGCAATGGGTTAATTCGAGAACACCAGAGTACCACACACAGGCCTACGCCGTCACATTGTGACATCGAGCATGGACCGCACACACCGGTCTGGCCGTACCACGCCGCCCAGACGTTGAGGCGACACAGAGGAGCGGTTCGGCGGCAGTGTGCTGCAACGCACGGACGACGAGGCACAGGCCCAGTTGCCTGGGCGGGGCGGCAGAATCCGATCGAGTTGATCCGCGTGAACCAATCCCGCTCGCCCAGCAGCCCCCGACACTACATAGATTGGGTCTGTGTATGGCGATTGCGCTGCAGCCTGGCCAGATTTAGTGGAAAGATGTGATCTCTAGCAGATTCGGGTGGAGCTATCGGTACAGGCGCAGAGGAGATCGTGGAGCAACCTACCGCAGATAGACGCGCAGGCACGGATGCGTGCAGATGGACTCTGTGCAGTCGTTGAGAGCATCAGAGCAATGCGTGCATTGCGCCAGTTTTTTTAATAATATTTGATTATTTTTTTCTCCCGTTGCAACGCACGGGCAAGTTTGCTAGTCTCTATCTAATATTGGGGATTCTAATATTAAAGGGAGGAAGGTCTTTTTGTCTAATATCGCTCATAATGTCCCAATGGTTTTATCCATGTTCCGCCACTCTCTCCCACGTCTATATGTTACTCCCTCTATTTTTATTTAAGTGTCACATTTAGTTTATCCTAAATTAAACTTGTATATTTTGACCATTAATTTTAAATAAGTTATATAGTTTCATATCATAAGATTTATACTTTTAGATTTATTATGAGAAATACTATCATAATATATAATTATTATATTATAAAACTATAAGAATTTTTAAAAATGGTTGATAAAAAATTGTTATGTTTGACTTAGGATAAACTAAACGTGTCATTCAAAAAACAGAGGGAGAGTTGGAGATGAGTGTTTAGGCGTACGTGGAGTTTAATTCCAAACAAATTAGAACGTGTCGTGTGATCATTGTTGATTTTGCAAGTCTTTCGTACCCATACAAGTTAGAACAGCATATGTATTGTGTGGAGTTTGATTCTAAAAACAAGCCGACCAAAGCTCCTCTTAGGCAAACCTCAACCACCTGACTGAGCTCCTCCCCTAGGCGTGGGCTCTACTCGGCCATCTTTATCCTCTCGACGTGGCAGGCTTTGACCACAGATGGTTTATTATTAGTTATTGTACTTGCTACGCTACCACAAATGATAACATTACGGTTGAGGATGAAATTCGAAACAGCTTATGCGGGGGGAAAATAAACAGTAGTACTGTTGCGTATAGTATCTAGAACTTTCATGAGAACAGTTATAGACTTATATATAGCTAGAGCAAACACGTTAAGGACTTTCCTGGTAAACACACGTTCCCACGTAGACTGAGAGGGACTAGGTTTGACAACCTACGTTAACTCGTACGATTACTGTTTTTATATTAACTCTAATTAAGATGATGATGTGACACATGTCAAAGACAAAAGCTTTTTTTCTTTCTCTCGTATGGTATTATACCCCTCCGTCCCAAACTATACAATGTATTTTCTATATACTATTATATTTTTACCATATATAGAGATCTAAATGCAAATTATATATCTAAAAATCTAAAATACCTTATAATCTAGAATTGAGGAAGCTAATGATAACATATGTGCTTCACATTAGTGACACAGTCAAATCGTGAGAAAATGGAGGTCCACACCATAGACTCCTAGTTTGGTTAAACACTAAAACCATGTATGCAAGCTCCGGTGCACAGTATCAATCGTATCTTATACTGTATCTTACGGTGTGGAAGACAGAGGAGTCAGGGAGCCACGCCTCGACGGGCGCGGCGGCGTGGAACACGGCGTCGCACCCGCTGAAGGCGGCGGTGAGCAACTCCTCGTCGGTGACGTCGCCGTAGGCCACCTCGACGGCTGTGGGGAGGGCGGAGACGTCGACGCCCGGGAGCGCGAAGGCGCGCACGTTGTGGCCGGCGTCGGCCAGCGCCGCGCACAGGCGGCCGCCCATGAACCCGGTCGCGCCAGTCACCACCACCCTCATGGCTGGTGACCCCCCAAGTCGTGCTGCACGGCGCGGCACCCGCACGCGCACGCGCTGGCCTGGTCCGTCGTCCCTGCTGCTGCTCTCCTCACTCAGACCTCAGATGTCCTCGTGCTCCAAGGCAACAGCATGTATTTATGGGTGAAATGACCGAATTCGACCGGCGCATGTTGTGTGGGCAGCGATAACGAAAGATCGATTGTTAGATGGTGCTAGCGTTACTACTGGTAGGGGCCCAATCAACCACCAACCGATAGGGAGCCCACGCGGCTGCTACTGCTCCAGACGACGGCGAGACCATCCCGGCAAGGCAGCAAGTTCGGCGGCTGCAAACTTCCTGTTCTTTCATTTCATCACTGGCCAGTGTATCGACTTTTTTTTTGTCCGTTTATTGACAACACGTAGAACGAGCGACACGTGACCAGAAACCTAAGGACTCTCGAATGATATGGAAAATACAGGATTTCAGTCGTAGCCGGAAAAGGAGGGAAATAGATACTCAATTTAAAGTGAGTAAACATAATTACATATTTGATCTCATAGATTCCTATATAATTATGTGGAAAACCGTATTCGATGAAAATCATATATACGGCTTGAGGAGAAACTTTTCCTATCTTTCGAGATCCAACTTACCATATCAGTATGGAGCCAAAAAGCTAAAAAAATAATAATAAGCGACTCGTTTTTAGCCCTTATAAAAAAGGGCCTCGTTTCAGTTCTGGGTGAGACTTGAATTGTGAGAGAGTGGATTATTGCATTTCCATTTATTATAATATAACACAATAAACATATGGATTTTCGTGTAGTCCCTCTCACTCCTGAGCATGGGGTATACGTAGAGCCTGGTTGCACATGCAAGTAGTTTTTTCAAAACTTCGATGGGTATTGGTCACTTGATGACCCACACACACACGCACAAATCTAATGTAAGTTGGTGGAAGTTGGATTGCTTGGTGGCCATATCCTGTTTGTTTAGCTTTGGATTTGGATTTTAATGCTGCAACCTATCTATAGGAAAATTGGCTAAAATAAATGGGCCCTTATTGCTTGCCGCTCCGACGATATCATGCGAAAAATCAGCTTGTTGGTGGGCAGTGCACACTATAGATCGAGGAAAGCAAACGCAGAGAAAACATGGAGATGCTCTCATGCCATTACTGGAGCCAAAAAAAAAAAATCTTTATGTAAATATATTTAGCTAGCAAATTACATTATTGCTATTTTTTCTACCAAATCACCTATATCAGTTATCACTGGTTATAGGGAATATCTTCACTTTCTTCTCTCAGGTATGTCCACTATATTAAATTCGAGGTGATATTGTTTCTTCTATTATAGATTTATGGTTTTTTTTCCTAGCTAGCCATCCGTTAGGAGCCTGACACCACCGTTTTGTTCCACGTAATCATGACTTAGCTTCTTAGACAACTTTTGTAAATTACCTCCTCCAACCTAAATCGTCCTATTCAAGAAATTATACAAAATATCACTTTCTTTTGTCGTGAGTTACTTTATTAATGAAAGTTTTTTAAATAATTTAAATTTTACTATTTTTACACAAATTTTTAAATAAGATGAGTGGTCAAACTTGAAATAATAATAAAAAAGTTAAACGCCTTTATAATTTGGGATTGAGTACCATTTTAGACGGCGAAACACTTGGGTTTGCCCTTATCGAGAATAGTAGAGCTGCAACTTCCTTTCTCGGTATACAAACCAAAATTGAACTCTTGCACAGTAAGTTAAGTCCACTTCAACCTTGATCCACTTGGCTACATCCACTCCTAGTTGGAACAATTCATGGGTGTATTCCTCAAGAACTGAGCGTGTCTTAGTTAGGTTTGGTACATGTCCATTCGTATTTAAATTCTTGGTTTAGTTTTTTCTTGATTTATTTTGAGATATAACGATATTTTATTTTCAGTGGTAGACGACGTTTTCATTATTGCGAGGTGTCTGTGATGACTTCGTCAATATTTGAATGTCGATACAGTCTAGGTGATACAGTTTTTGGAGGTGCTCATAGAGATAAAGTTTGTTTAAGTGTATTTATAAAGATGAATGTGTAGTATAGTGTTGAACGTCTGCGCTGATATTCGTGTAATTCATCAAAAAGAAAAAGAACCGAAGGAGTTTCCTTGTACTCATTCGACAACGAAAAAATGGTGGATTAATCTCTGGTTGCTGTTCCCGGCTTGACAACAAACTATTATAGGGACCACTCTCAGCCTACAAAGTACAAACACATCACCTGTGTAGTCTGTATACAAACAAAAAATCAAAAGGCCTAGCTATGGAGATCGTTATCGATGAGATGACTTGTCAAGTCCCATTCTGCTAGTTTGCTCTTCCGATTAACTATTGACGACAAATGGATAAGCACAATCTATCACGTACGCGCGCGGCCCCGATCGATCCGCTCTTTAATTTCGACTTCTTGGCTCTGTTTGGATGTTTCTTGATTTTTTTTTCTCCATTCGTGATAAGCTTCCAATTGTAATATTATGTGAACAAGAATATAACCAGAATTTATCTGGCTTGTAGAATATCCTTTGCATAGTTTTCACACACACACACTAAGGTCTATCTTATTCGTTTGCGGAGGATTCAATCAAAAAGCTAGTTCATTCCGGGTCAGGAATAAGTGAATCCGTCCAAGTCACTCATTCTAGTCATTATTAATTTCAGAGGGTAGAAGTTCCGGTTTTGTTCCGAGTCATGTAGACAAGAAAAAGAGAAACAAATTTTTGTTCCGGTCCATTTTCATTTCGGACCGACATAAAACGAACGCACATTTTAGTTCGCATCCGAATTGAGAACATGCTGAATGTCCCCTGGAATGGGTCAATCCGACATAAACGAACAAGGCCTAAATCATCCAACACATGTCTTGATTGCACAGGAAACAAAAGATTAAAGCACCAAACTATACTTTGGAACTGAGGAAGATTCAGATCGGAGCTCTCAAGATGGATACCCAAATCGTCCAAGATCTTTATGTGCTTGCTGCTTTTAGAATCAGGATTAATAACTCAAGAAAAAAAATGATATACACACACTAACGTATACTAGTATAATGCTCGTGTTAACGCAACGGTTTGATCTAGGAAAATGCTTTAAAAAACAACCAATTTATTTTGTAGAGTTTAACTTCGTACACAATAATATTTGACCTTATACATGCTATATGAATCCTTTTTGCATTTAAGAAGTCATAGTTACATTCTCCCTAACTCCATAATCATATATTGGATTTCTTCAGGAATGTTGTCGACACATTCGTTAGCACGACTCGCCAAAATGTCAGCCACAAATTCCATCCTCAGTTGTCTTCATGGGTGGTGATATCGATGATTGAGCAAATTTCGGAGAGCAGTTGTTCCTTGCTTCTCCACTTTAGTGTACTTATTGACTTGGCGTTACCCGACATTATAATATCTATTTCATCTAGCACTGCTAGATCATCAACCATCATATCTGGGGTCTCATAATGTTGGGCATTATCTGGTAACCCTCTTGCTTCATTTAACGGGGAGTTATACAAGATCGCAGGTAACTTGAACATGAAGTTACTTATACTTTCCTAAAAATATGACCAACTCATGATATATATCATCAATACAAAAAAAACTGATTAAATTTATAGAAAATAATTAGTAAGGAATTACCTGTGTGACATGGTCGGATAAAGTAGTTCCAGTCCAATACTCCATATAATTAATCATCCATAATCCACAACTACATCTGTGCATATTCCATTAAAAAAATGTGAGGTATATAGGTAATGTTGCTATTAAGTAAATGGACTATACACAAGTTTGGAAGTTATTTTACCCATCTTTTTGCATTTGTTCAGTGATCTTATGTTTATATTCCCAGGATGACACTTTGGTACTGTGTTTCCACTTACTTGTGTCGAGTCGTGTCTTCTCTGCTACATATTTTATTAGTCTTTCCATTCCCATTAACTGTTATCACCGAAACAACAAGGTTAATTATGAATATTTTATGTACGAATTTTAAAGAAGTATATATATATATATATATATATATATGAATTATTAATAACATTAATATATACCGTATATCTCAGATCTTGCCAGTATGTCATCTTTTGTCCAAAAGAATCCAAAACGTATGTCATCATTTGTCCAAAAGAATCCAAAACATGTATCTCACCTTCTGAAGCATTCACAACCGTCAGGTACCAGTGACACTTTGTAATATTGATTGCAAGGAAGACCTGTAGACACAGATGTATGTATATTATTATTTTTAGATTTGAAAGCTAAAAATTTAGCAGATGAGAAATGTTATGGTCAATCTTACCATGTCAGCTTGCAAATATTTATTTACCCTTGATTCAGCCACGTCATCTTTATTATAGGTCAATTTTGTTTCATTTTGCGCATTGAGTCCTCCATATTGTTGTAATTGTCTCTGTTTATCAGCAGTCTGTTGTCACTTGAACTGGTCTCTGATGAGCAATTGTTTTTGTTGTAAGATCAATAAAAAAAAGATTAAGGGAAACATTAGATAGTGTGTAAATGAAAAAGATTGAGCCGAACATTAGTTAGTGTGAAAAAATCGTCACTGAGTGGCACACACCTAGATCATGAACTCTTTCAGCATTTTGTTGAAGTGCACTATCTCCATACCCTCGATGTCTCGTTCTGATATAGTTATCATTACGATGCAATCATATCGGAGAATCACATGGGGGTTGATTTTCTTTATCATGAACCGAAGATGTCCCAGTAAGAATTTCAGAATAACCCGTTTGGATCGGTAACTGTTGCCCTACTCCACCATATTCAATTTTTTTTAAAGAAGGACAAGGTCCATGAACAAAACAAAGAGTGCATATCATTTATTTTGGGTTTGAGGAAGAAGGTAATGCACCTGGTTGACCTGGTGCGTTCGAAAGTGCATTAGATTCAGCTTTTCGCTGAGCACGGTTTTATATCATATCCTTCCTTTCCTCGATGGTTTCTTGAGCCCTTATCCAGGCGCGGTACTCACGTTGCTTCCTATTTCTTTCCTCTCTTTCGTTGTTCTTCACTTCAAGCTGTTGATATGCTTATTATTATTTTGTTTTATATGATTTTTTTGAATTAGACCAACTGGTCAAATGAGTTATTTCTAAAAATTAAAAACGGCAGATAAAAAAAGTGGGAATAGGTGTGTATAGTGTGTACGTTTGTTACATCGCTCAGCACAGTAAGTCCGTCTCGTGGCGTCTCCATATTTTGTCCTTGTGAGTTGTGAGCTGGTAATCATATAGAAAAAAAATTAAAACTTTGAGTTATTAAGCATCAAATTAGAGAACGATGACGAACAACAATTACTCAACAGGAACACAGGGACGACAGGTTGTGAGATCACGTCGGTCAGAGGCAGGCGTAGATCAGAGGATGTGATGAACGGTTGTTAAAAGGACACTGCATCATCAGACAAAAATTGACGCAGATCAATTGAAGAGCCGATGAGGTTCGGATAAAAAATTGATGCAGACCAATTAACACGATGGTTCAGGCTCTTGAATAGAGACAGACCATGGAGGTGGAGATACATACCACGCTGAAGAAATCACAGAACCATCGCTGAAGATCCAATGAACGGCAGCTCGTGTGCGTGAACGGCGCGCTTGCGGACGCTCGCGTGCGTGCGTTGCGTGAACTGCAGGCCGTAACTAGCGTGCGTGATCGGCGGCCGCAACTCGCCTCGTGTGCGCGGCACGGCGGCACCCCCTCGAACCCCAGCAGCACCTCCCGCTCCGTCGCCGTGGTCCAGGTCCGACGCGTCGGCGATCACAGCTCGCGTGCGTGAGTTGCGTGAGTTGCGGCCTTGCGTGCGTGAGTTGCGGCCGCAACTCCCGTCGCGTGCGTGTGTTGCTGATCCCTTGCGGCCTGCGTGCGTGAGTTGCGCGAGTTGCGTCCGCAACTCCCGTGCGGAGGCTCGCGGCTGAGTGGGAAGGAGTAGGGTAGTTTTTTTTTTTTTGACACAAACGATCTGCACCGTTCGATTTGAGTGAGTAAGAAGAGTGAAGTTTGAGAATAAATCTAGACGATAGATTTTAATGTTGTCGTTTTTTTTACATTTTTTTGGGTTGATGGATGGGGGACTCCTCAGTAGGAGACGTTTTTTGGGTGGACCAAAGAAAGAAAAAGATGATAAATTAGTAGAGTAGATTTTGCGGTTGGGTCGAGCGTATGTCTTTATGGGCCGGCAAACGAATTCCTCCTTTCATGGCCTTTCCTAAAGATGCAAACGGCGCGGCGGCGGGCAGCCCGTCCCGCGTCCGTAAGCGGCGTATCATCGTCGCGGGCTTCTGCGGCGTCCCGTTTTCAGCCGTCTTGGACATACGGCGTTTTGTTTAATCCCGCGATGGCCCGTTTTGTACTGCATGCGCCGCTTGCTTGCATCCTCAGCCGCTGTGACCCGCACGGCCGCACACTATTAAGGGATCATGCGCTGCAAATGAAGACGCAAGAGCTACTTGCCTACTCGGAGGACGGAAAAAATTCTAGGTATGGCGAAATCTATAATATAGATATTAAAAAAATGATTTATTATTTTACTCAGGTTCATCTTTACTTAATTAATTTCAAATCGGTAATTAACCAACAATAAAAAAAGTAAATTAAACAAACAACAAATTAAAAGAACAAAGTAGTCGGTGATTTAATTTCAAAAGAATGAGTAGAGATAGAGTACGCGGGACGACCAGAGACCTAGGTCATGGAGAGTTACAGATGGAGTACGCGGGACGACCAGAGATGGGAATTGGGATCGCGAGAAGTCGCCTAGTTGGGAACTCAAGCGTCGTTGTGGCCAAACAAATACGCTGCCTATACGCGCGTGACGCGTCCCTATGGCCAAATGAATACGCTGCCTGCCTCCCTATACGTGTGACACAACCCATGTGTAGATGGAAGTGTAAGCCCAAAGGACAGAGGCCCAAGATACATGTTTGCAGAATACACGCCATACTTATGTTTTCTCTATCACCCCAGCGTGGCAGATGCAAATTAGCAGGAGGGGGTTCATGGGAAATCAAGGTATGGCGGCTGTCATACCTTGCCCTACCGAGTGCTCCGCCACTGCCTACTTCCATAAAGGCATGTACGCAAGCAGTCAAGTAAGAAAGAGGACGCCGATGCTCGCTAGGGATGTTCAGACACGGATACGGCGGTTTAGGAGACACGGGCTGTGCGGCGCCGCGGGACGACGCGGGCCGCCCGTATCAGACCGCTCCATCTAAGCGGCTTAGCTTCCGGGCTTGTCTGCATTAGCGGCGCGTCGAAGCCCAACGGGTTGGCGGTGTGGCCCGCGCCGTTTGCAAGTCTAGCCTTTCCCCTCCCCGAGGTCAGCCTGGGCATTCGGTAAATACCGAACCGATCGGTTCAGTTCTTCGGTACCTCACCTAATTCGGTTCCTGAAAAACGGGTATCGTTCGGTTCCTAAAAAAAATCGGTACCGAAGAAATTCGGTATCGGTACTTTCGGTTCGGTTCCGGTATTTACCGAACTGATCACAAAGATATGAAATAACATGTTCAAAAACTAATTTTTGATATGATTTCGAGAGAATAATAGTGCAAAATACATATATACAAATAAAAGTCCACAAAAGTATAAGAGTGAGAACAAAAAAATATATAATATAATAGTCTATAATAGTACAATCAATAATATAATAACACTTAATCTCATCAATTTCAGACAAATTCGGGAAATTCGGTTCCCCGAGGTAAAGAACCGAATTTACCTTCCTGTAAACTTGAAACCGAATATCGGTATTTTCGATTCGGTTCTCGATTCTCGGTATTTCGTGCCCAGGCCGACTCCGAGGAACACGGAACACACAACAATTTTCCGTGTTTTCCTCCATGCTCGCGGGCAGCTGGCCACCAAGCCTTTGCGCGTCAGAATTTACCGTTTCACCCCACGTCCACGTCTTGTCTCCAACGGTCGATTTCCTTCCCCCTTCTCTACCCTGCCCTGCCCTGCTCGGTGCCTTCAAAACCCCAGACCACACGCACACGCCGTCCTCCCCTTAAACCCTCCCCCCTCTCTGGTCCACCTCTCTCTCTCTCCCTCCCTCCCTCCCTCCCTCCGCGTACGGCACGGAACACCTGATCCCCCCACTTCATTGAAGAGGTCGAGTGAGAACGATGGTGGCGGCGGCCGCGGAGACGCAGGGGATGTCGCCGTACGAGGCGGCGCGGGAGCGGAACTTGCAGGAGAACAAGCGCAAGATGGAGGCGCTCAACCTGTACCACCTCTCCGCCGACATCAAGGAGGCCCCCAAGACCCCTTCCCCCCTGGTGTGACGCCACGCCCGCCCGCTGCTGCCTCCTTTGTTTCTCTCCACCTGCTATGCTAATGCTAATGCTAATGCTAATGCTAATGCCTATACGCGGCTGTTTGCCTGACTGACCTTTTGTTTTTGTTTTTGCTTTGTGGCGGAGCAGAAGCCGAAGAGGCGCAGGATCATCGAGGAGGCGGTCGTGGTTGCCTCGCCTCCCAGGAGGTCCCGCCGCCTTGCGCAGCTCCCTGAGGTCAAGTACGCAGAGGTAGTATCTGTCTTCTTTTGACTGCTCTGTCCCGTTTGCCTTTTGGGATCTGATAAATGCACATACTGTATTTCGCTATCACTTTAGTGATTTCCAGACGTGTTTGTGTGGCTGCTGAACATGGTAGTTTCTTATTTCGGGCTCAAGGCTTCCCATTTCTTCCCACCGGAAACAGAGCAACATTTTACTTCCCTGCTGCTATTAATAAGTTGAAACATTGTGGTGTGTACCAGCCCACCCATGTTGTGTAAGCACAATCTGTTTACTGTGCCAATCTTGTGATTTTAGTGAAGTACTAAAGGCAACTGAAATTTTGAAGATTTGTGTGGTGCAACAGATTGTTTTTTTTTTCTTACAAAAAATAAAAATCGTTTCAAAAGGCATTTGTTTACAAATGTTTCTTCTGATAATCATCCTGTAATGTAACCTGACACAATAAAAGAACATGTTACATCGTGCCATTTTGCCTAGCAATCCATGTCATGAACTCATGATCAATTTGAGCCATTTGTTCTTACTGACAAGCTGTATTTTGTCAACAGATAGCACCACACACTGCAGATAGAATGACAAGGTATGTGGATATTTGCTAGCTTCCTAGCCTGACCATATGAACTATAAACATATGCTCTGCTCCTATTAGGTAACAATACTATTGTTCCGTTTCTTCCGTAGGTCTCCTAGAAAACCAGCTGACCTCATCTACCTGGGAAGAAGCGGAAGCGGATCAATTCCCATGAAAGCTAGGTTGGAGGCAACAAGAAAGGCAGAGGAGCTAGAATCACAGCTTGACCCAGAAATCCCATCCTTTGTGAAGGCAATGTTGCATTCACATGTGGTTCGAGGTTTTTGGCTGGTGAGTACTCGGCTCTATACCGTTTGCTCTCCCTAGCAACTTCTTAGCTCATGTCATTCACTGATTGTATGTATGATCCAAAGGGTCTCCCGAGCTATTTCTGTGACACTTACATGCCGAAGCAAGACGCCATTATCACCTTGCTGGATGAGAAGGATGAAGAATTCGACACCAACTACCTTGCCTATAAGAAGGGGCTAAGTGGTGGATGGGCTGGTTTTGCACTATGCCATGGGATTCGGGATGGAGATTCAGCTGTTTTTCAGTTGATTAAGCCCACGACCTTCAAGGTACTATATGCTTTCAGCGCACTACTGAATAACGTGTAGCTGGAAGCATGTTTTCTTTTTTTACTTTATAATGTTCAGTGCTCATTCACCAATGAATTTGTCTCCCAGGTGTATATCATCCGAGCAGCTTCTGATGATGGCAATGAGGTAGACGAGTGACTGCATCAGGCGACAGGCTGACAGCCGTACTAAGTACTAACTTAGCAGGAGGTGGAAAGTGGGATTTTGGCTATGTATTTTTAGGCTTTATCTATCAGAATTACCCTAGTATGTATTTTATTTGCATGTCTGTTGTTGTTATTCGGTGCTACTAGTGAGACTCCTAATTTGCTGAACTCATAACTTGCAAAATGCATTATGAGCTATTCTGGCCACTGCAACCTACTGGAAGTTTCAGAAAATGCATGGCTTGTGAGTTGTGACTTAGGAACGATTCTTTCACCTAATACTTGTCCCTAAATTGATGCTTCCTGATGCAACATGCCAACATGTACAGCAAAACTCTAAGAATAGGACAGAGACGGCGCAAAGGCATGCTTGCTAGATATGAAATCAATCTTGTTCCTCTCATACATCAGACATCAATGTCATCCTACAACTTTTGAAGCCTTCAGTCTTCTCCCTTCATTGAACTGTGTGTGCATGCGTGCAGCATCATGGTGTTTCCTCCTTGCCAGCCTCATTCAAATTTGTTCCCCTCAGTTCTGAAAGTTATTCATGCAAAACATACAGTCACAGTTTATGACAAAACAAAGAACCTGATTCACATTCTTCACACCTCAAATCAAGTCCAGCTTTGTTTTTTTAGACCAGCTGGTATCTTGCCCGTGAGATTGTTGTAATTCAGGTATCTGCCATTTTTGAGAAAATGCATTAGGCAAAGAATGTATGGAGATACTACTGAGATACATTATAAATGAGATATCGAGTACTAACTACTAACAGCTCCTTAAGATTGACTAGTTTTTCCATTGATGGTTTGATCGTTCCACTGAACCGATTGCTATCAAGGCGCCTTTTGAAATGATGAAAAGCTTAGCATGGTTAGTAAAATCTGCAGAATGAATGTTCAAAACAAATCAAGTGTGATTGAGCTTACACTGCAGTTAAGGTGTGCATGCTGCTCAAGTCAGGTATGGGGCCTGAGAGATTGTTACCACTGAGATAGCTGTAGTCAAAATTTACTAGGCATTATTAGAAGGACCGTCCATCCAGTCTGTTCATACCATTACCATTGAGAGATTAGTTTTGTGTCTATCTTACATGGTTTTCATCCCTGTCAAATTTACAATGCTGTCGGGAAGCGATCCTGAAAGACCATGATTTTTTAGATCCCTGTATTGCAGAAAACCAGTCATATTAACATAGAAATACTTGCATTTGCTGACGCCCTTAATTTTTTTTTCTTTACACACTAAGCACTATTGACAACTGATGAATACCAATTCGTTGGTTGAGTTTAACCAGAAATCGAACAAAATACAGTTTGAACACCATTGGCAATCGATTGGATACGTCTGCCATTGTAATCTGAAAACTTACAGTGACAAGACACGCATGGGTGACCCCTGGGAGCATTCAACCCCCGTCCAAGAATGTTGCTGTGGCAGACAAGGGTCTTCAGCCCAGTCCGGAGGTAGGTTCTTGAGGCTCGCTGCGAGATCTTCCATTGCAACCACTGCACAAGTGAAAAGCCTAGAGCTTCTCATCGCCCAGACATTTTATCTCACATACACTGCTAACTAAGCTCGTGTCGTGTATAAATAAATAAAAAAACAAATGCATGCAATGCATACCATCTCTAGTGGCAGTCCTGCCGCCGAGCGGGACAATCTGGTAGATCTCTCTGGCGTTGATGAGCGGTCCGACGGGGGACGTCTCGTTGGGCGTGAGCAGGATCTCCATCTTGCCGGACAGCTGCATCATGCTGGAGTAGACCATGACGCCGGCCGCGGAGGTGTTGAGCCCCCGGAAGAAGTCCTTGCCGTTGACGGCCACGTCGAAGACGCGCCAGCTGAAGGGGCTCGCCGTGCGCGAGTCCTGGAAGTAGAGCGCCACGTAGTAGGCCGCCGCTGGGAGCTCCGTCGTGGGCCACTGCACCGTGAGCTTCTTGCCCCGGCTGGTGGTGACCCCGGCCTTGAGCGCCTTGGCCGGCGGCTGGTTCCAGAAGTCGTCTGGCGAGATGGAGGAGTGGCTCTCCACCATGGGGTTGGCGTCCGCGAACGGCGCCCAGTACCGGTTGTACGGGTCATCTGGATAGCTAGAATGAATGCCAACCACGTCACCGTCAGGATTCCCACGCGCAGCGCACGGCGGTCGAACGGGGGCGGGCGTGTACGTACCTGACGATCTCGCCCTTGCTGCCGAAGCGGCTGCGCGCGACGGTGGTCATGGCGAACCTGCCGAAGTCCGTGGTGTTGTACATGAGCCGGCGAGGTCGATGAGCTCGAGCGCGGAGATGAAGGGGCTGGACGCCGTGTCGGGGCGGCGCGCCAGGCACACGCTCATGGTGCGGCCCTGCCCTCGCGCCACCATCTCGAAGTAGGTGGACATGCCGCGGCGGTAGTTGTCCGTGGTGTTGACGGCGCTCCACAGGGTGCCGTCCACGATCTGGTCGAACACGGGGGGCTCCTTGCCGCCGTCGAAGCCGCCGTAGAAGTAGGTGGTCCGGACGAGGTAGCGCGTGCCCTTGACGAAGGGGAGCTGGTAGCAGTACTTGCGCGCGGGCGTCCGGGAAGTAGCGCAGCGTGGCGAGAAGCGGGAGGAGGTGGGGCTTGTTGATGACGGAGACGTTGCCGACGGCGGTGAAGCCCTCATCCTTGGCCCACTTGATGCTCCCTACCTGGACGTCCTTGTCCGACCCGCAGCTTATGTAGAACCCCCTGGGCTGTGGCTGTGGCTGTGGCACGGCGGCGGGCGGCTGTTGGGAGGACGTGGAGGGGAATAAGGTGGCGGCGGTGACGACGACGGCGGCGACGGAGGCGAGGAAGAAGGGGAACGACGCGATGCGGGTTGTTGGCATCGTGATGACATGCTAGGTTCGGGAGGAGGACGATGGAGCACCCGCGAAGGGGAGGCTCCGCTGCGCTCCGAAGGAGAAAACGCGAAGAAAGGGGGGCCAGCCAGGGATGCCACAAATGTTTATGGGCGTGAGCGGGCGCCGCATGCATGCGTGGGCATGGCAGGCAGCCTGCACGACGAGCGGATGCGTCGGTGGCCGGACGATGGCTGGTTTTGGTTTCTGCTCAAATATAGCAAGGTTGAAGGAGTCCGTTTCAGGCCGGGCTGAGACCATGTTTGTTTGGTGTCAGAATTGAGTATACGGACCCGGAGCCGATGGAACTTATTGGGTTCATCATCACTCATCAGACATGGCGTTCCGGCGTCCCCTTTGACCGAACGGCGACGCGCGGTGAAGGGAAGTACTCCGTTGCCGGCGAGGTACGGTACCTATTTCGCCGGCCAACGCGCCGCAGACGACGACGGGACGGACAGAGGTTCGTTACCGCAAGCTCAACAAATCCAATTCAAACGGAAAGTCCAACTGTTTTTTTTTGGTTGAAAGTGCAGAAGTCCAGTTGAGATCCAAGATGGAAAAGAAAAAAACAATCCAACGATCAAATAATCTCACAAGTTCATACTACGAAAAGTTTTTGAAATTGTCTCGATCCTTTTTATAGATGATTTAATTAGTAGTCCAGGTCTGTGCACGTTGGCAGATCGAGACCCACAAGTGGCAACTACAGCGAAATTCAAATCTGCAAGTGCTCGAAGAGATAGTGTGTGCATGTGTGCGTGTATTCATAAGGGTGAGTTTGTTAGTGTACGTGAGTGTTTGCGTTTGTAACTAGGTCTTGCAAAAAAAAAAAACAAAACTGCAAGCTCATGTCAAGTGTGTTAGGAATTTCACATGAGCTAGTTGCAGAGTAGGCCTATGCTGGTTTCAGGTTTAGGCGGTTTGGTTTCGATGGTTACTCCCTACATTCTAGAAAGACTAATTATATATTCCTTCCGTATCGTAATTAGATGATATTTTGGACAAGTTTTCGGTCAAACATTGAGAATATAAATTATCAATAACTTTTAAGTTATTGAGATTGCAAATGTAAAAATTATATGAATAAATTTGTCTTGAAAAATATTTTTATAAAAATATACATATATCGTTATTCCATAAATATTTTTATAAAAATAAGAGGTCAAAGTTGTGTTTGGGAGACCGTGTCGCTGTCCAAAACGTCCTCTAATTAGGATACGGAGGGAGTATTAGAAATTATTAATATTTATAATATATAATTAGTATCTTTAAAAGATTTTAAAATCTAATTTTTTAATAAATTTATTTAGAGATATAAATGTTGCACGTATTTTCTATAATCGAGTTAAACTTATGACGGAGGGAGTAGAGGGGTGTAAACCATGGCGTTGAGCGCCTTCGCCGTCCGCCGCCGCTACTACTCGAACATCCACCCTGCCATGGCCCATGGGCATCCAGCTTTGCGGGTCAGTCGTTTGGGTCGGTTTGACAGTTTGAGCGGTTTCAAACCAAACCATGACTCCATGAGCAGGCTTAGGTACAGTTGCAGACATGTGAGTCGACGCGAACCACACCTATAGCTGGAGCTGAGCTTTTTTATTCATTATTCCTCCAATGCAAGGTGCCAACCAATCCAAGCTGTGCGTACACCCCTGGCCTGGCCCCTTGATGATGTGTGTAAGTATGAACAAAGATGGAGCGAAAAAAAATCAAAGCAACCCACGAACCATACAAAATGTGGCGATCGATGGAGCTCGATGAGCCTGTAGTCTAGCTGCTATCTCGCTCTCAGCTACGTGTACGTCGTAGTAGTCTGTTCATCATCATCATATACATAATAATAAGCGACGTCGTCGATCCGTCAGTCCCATTTCCTTGGGTCCGTGATGTTGATCTTCCAGTGCTGGTCGGCGTATCCGATCTCCTCGGCGACGTGCCTGTCCCAGGCGATCTCCACCTTCCTCCGCTCCGAGAGGCGGCATGGCCCGCGCATGACGTCCCCCATCCGGCGACGACGACGCGTTGAACACCTCCTGCTAGATCCCTGTACGCGCACAGTGCACATGCTCTGCTTGTTTAGTTTAATTAATCTTTTTGCGTGGGCATGCATGTAATATTCAATTAATCATGCTGTGACGGTGTGATTGAGATTGGTAACAGCTAGCAAACACTATCTATAGATGCCATTTCTTTCGGGAGAAAAAAAAAACCCTCTCTCGCTATATATAGTTATCGCAGGACAGAACTGTTGTAAAACGTACGTATCACCAAATGGCACCATACATTGATGTATCTAGTATCTACCCAGCGAAAGCCTAGCTCCCAAAAGGATGTTGCGCTGGTGGATTGAAGTGTTCGTCAAGTCAAAACGACCAAACTAAATAAAAAAGAGACGGCATAGATACAATCGACCAGCGCAAGTAACCACGAATCGAATAGATAAACTTTTGCGGCCGGCGTGCGTTCTGCGCGTACGGTTGGTGATCCACCTCCACCTCCGTCCACCCGGTAGATAGAATGCAGTACTTAGCATGCAAGTATCACTAGCTAGGCGCCGCCGCGTGCGTGCCCAAGAAGTCCCAAAGCCGGCGAGACCCAGAGAGAGAGAGAGAGAGAGAGAGCAGCCCTGCCCCTGCCCGACCGCTGTAGCTCACCAACCGAATCTAGTTCAATCAGGCGTGTCGATGTATTCGCCGTGCCATCATGCATCGTGTGTCAGACTGCAGTGTGTGTGTGCTCGATTGATCAGACGGGGTAAAGACCCGGTATATATTCTACTATTTATGTATATATACTACATTTTATTTAATTCTTTTTGTTCTCTAGTATAATTAATTCAATAGTTTATATGTGCAAATTGGATATAAACATTTGTTATCTCCGACTTTGTCATCTGGCGTCCTTCTGTCAGGTTCTTGCAGGATGGAGCTGAAATTGGTGATTTGGATTTTGGAATGCTCACACCTAGGCTAGACCTAGCAGCTATCTGCTTCTTGCAAGGTCAAGTTTATTTTGGGGGCTCTGCTTTGGATGACACCAGTGACACTCATAGAACCATCATTGTTACCAGCACACTTTTGCTATACGAAAGTTTCTTCCTTTGCGTAGCCGATATTTTCCACCATATATATTTTCCAAGTTGGGTAAGAATGTAGGTTATACTGATCAAATATTTTTCTCTAATTAAATATTCAAATCAGACCGTTGAGTTGAGTTGAGTGCTGGTGAGAATCGATGCGCTAATTATTATGAGTAGGCTGGATCGTGTCCTTTGGCCACATCTACCTCACTAGTACAAAACAGTACTATACAGGCGGTTCAGAAGCCATTTCTACTGACGTTTTTTTCGAACCGTCTGTCTGAAAGGCTAGTAGAAATGGACGATTTCTACTGGCGGTTGCTTGTGAACCGCCTGTAGAAATCGATTTCTACAGGAGGTTTTCTTAAGCAACCGCCTGTAGAAATGTTTGTCCAGAAATCGATTTTTAAAAACCGAAAAAAAGATTTAAATTCTAGGACAAGCCCAGAATTAATCCGCCCACCCGGCTCCGTCGAAATCGCAAGTCGCGCATTTTTTCCGCGTAAACTGAGTACCCTGTATAGCAATCAGACCAAAAACAAATGTTCATACCCCTTTTTCAACCCACCTGACCTAAAGGCCCAACAACCCAATTTCTTCCTTACCGCTACCCCAGCAGGTGACATCGCTGTCTCCCGCGCGCCGTCTGGACTCCCTCCTCTCCTTCGCGCCATTTCCCAGCTGCATCCAGGGCAGTTCTTCGACGGCGCCGACCTAGGGTCCAGGTATGCCATGAATCTCTCGTCCTCTCCACGGATTCCGTTTATCTTTTACTGGTTCCTAGGGTTTCGTGTCCTCCCTAGCCACCGCCTGGAGGCCATGGCCGTCGGTGGCCATGGCAGCAGCAGGCACAACAACTTGGAGCCGCCTGAGATGAGAAGGCGGCGAGCAGGGAACTACGGCGGACAACACCAGCGGCGGCGTCCTAGGCCGGTTTCACACGATCGTGGGAAAAAGAATGCGGAAAAAAATTCTCGTGGGGCCAAATTTTATTTATTGCAAGTGAAATATGGGAAACTCTTGGAGATGGTTTTATTTTTTCCTCCCAATATCTTTTTGAGAGTTGGAAATAGAGTTTTGGGAGGAAAAGATGGGGAACTGTTGGAGATGCTTTATCCAAAAAATTGACACCCTTTCAATTTTGAATACCCAAGCCTAGGGTCCGCAACTGATGGCACCGAGAGGTGGACGCGCAGCAGCTAGTTCCAGTTCTGAGGATGAGGAAGAGGAGGCTGGATTCTCTAGGAGCTACTTCCTGGCCAAGGAGAAGGAGCCATCCGGGAAGAAGCGTTCCCGTGCCGCCGCGGGCAAGCTCTCTGACCTCAACCTCGTCGACGAGCAGGTATAATGCCGTCCCATCCCACACCCGTGGACCAGATCCTCACCTCTAGCGGCTCGAATCCATGCGTATGATTGGCTAATTTGAGATATATTGATTCTCTGCAGGTGTTGCGTGCATCCCTTGCAGAGATCCCTCCGAAGCACAAGGAAGAGGTGGAGGCTCTGACTAGAAGCTACAAGAACCAGTACCGCAACTAGCTGTTCGATCTAAGGTCTCTTCCTAAACTTGCAGATCCAATGCAACATTAGGATTGGTTTGGTCAATGTATTGTTGTTGGTTGAGTGACTGATAGATGCATTTTTTTGATGTAGATGCGGTTTTGGTCTCCTGATGTATGGGTTTGGATCTAAGAAGCAATTGCTCGAGGATTTTGCATCCACTACCTTTACAGATTTCACTCTCGTAGTAATCAATGGCTACCTTTCGTCCGTCAATTTGAAACAGGCATGGTCTTTGTCTGCCCGATATTATTCCCTGCATTAGCTTGCAGGATTGTTTATACTGCCCTCCTCACTAGTACAAAATAGTAGTATAAAGGCTGTTCGGAAGCCATTTCTACTGGCGTTTTTCCGAACCGCCTGTCTGAAAGGCCAGTAGAAATGAACGATTTCTATTGGTGGTTGCTTGTGAACCGCCTGTAGAAATCGATTTCTACAAGAGGTTTTCTTAAGCAACCGCCTGTAGAAATGTTTGTCCCGAAATCGATTTTTAAAAACCGAAAAAAGATTTAAATTCTAGGACAAGCCCATAATTAATCCGCCCGCCCGGCTCCGTCGAAGTCGCAAGTCGCGCATTTTTCCGCATAAACTGAGTACCCTATATAGCAATCAGCCCAAAAACAAATGTGCATACCCCTTTTTCAACCCACCTGACCTAAAGGCCCAACAGCCCAATTTCTTCCTTACCGCTACCCCAGCAGGTGACATCGCTGTCTCCCGCGCGCCGTCTGGACTCCCTCCTCTCCTTCGCGCCATTTCCCAGCTGCATCCAGGGCAGTTCTTCGACGGTGCCAACCTAGGGTCTAGGTATGCCATGAATCTCTCGTCCTCTCCACGGATTCCGTTTTTCTTTTACTGGTTCCTAGGGTTTCGTGTCCTCCCTAGCCACCGGCTGGAGGCCATGGCCGTCGGTGGCCACGGCAGCAGCAGGCACAACAGCTTGGAGCCGCCTGAGATGAGAAGGCGGCGAGCAGGGAACTACGGCGGACAACACCAGCGGCGGCGTCGTAGGCCGGTTTCACACGATCGTGGGAAAAAGAATGCGGAAAAAAATTCTCGTGGGGCCAAATTTTATTTATTGCAAGTGAAATATGGGAAACTCTTGGAGATGGTTTTATTTTTTCCTCCCAATATCTTTTTGAGAGTTAGAAATAGAGTTTTGGGAGTAAAAGATGGGGGAACTGTTGGAGATGCTTTATCAAAAAAAATTGACACCCTTTCCATTTTGAATACCCAAGCCTAGGGTCCGCAACTGATGGCACCGAGAGGTGGACGCGCAGCAGCTAGTTCTGGTTCTGAGGATGAGGAAGAGGAGGCTGGATTCTCCAGGAGCTAGTTCCTGGCCAAGGAGAAGGAGCCATCCGGGAAGAAGTGTTCCCGTGCCGCCGCGGGCAAGCTCTCTGACCTCAACCTCGTCGACGAGCACGTATAATGCTGTCCCATCCCACACCCGCGGACCAGATCCTCACCTCTAGCGGCACGAATCCATGGGTATGATTGGCTAATTTGAGATATATTGATTCTCTACAGGTGTTGCGTGCATCGCTTGCAAAGATCCCTCCGAAGCACAAGAAAGAGGTGGAGGCTCTGACTAGGAGCTACAAGAATCAGTACCGCAACGAGCTGTTCGAACTAAGGTCTCTTCCTAAACTTGCAGATCCAATGCAACATTAGGATTGGTTTGGTCAATGTATTGTTGTTGGTTGAGTGAGTGAGAGATGCGTTTTTCTGATGTAGATGCGGTTTTGGTCTCCTGATGTATCGATTTGGATCTAAGAAGCATTTGCTCGAGGATTTTGCATCCACCACCTTGACAGATTTCACTGTCGTAGTAATCAATGGCTACCTTCCGTCCGTCAATTTGAAACAGGTATGGTCTTTGTCTGCCCGATATTATTCCCTACAGTAGCTTGCAGGATTGTTTGTACTGCCCTCCTCACTAGTACAAAACAGCACTATAAAGGCGGTTCGGAAGCCATGTCTACTCGCGTTTTTCCGAACCGCCTGTCTGAAAGGCCAGTGGAAATGAGTGATTTCTACTGGTAATTGCTTGTGAACCGCCTGTAGAAATGTTTGTCCGGAAATCGATTTTTAAAAACCGAAAAAAAGATTTAAATTCTAGGACAAGCCCAGAATTAATCCGCCCACCCGGCTCCGTCGAAGTCGCAAGTCGCGCATTTTTCCGCGTAAACTGAGTACCCTGTATACCAATCAGCCCAAAAACAAATGTTCATACCCCTTTTTCAACCCACCTGACCTAAAGGCCCAAAAGCCCAATTTCTTCCTTACCGCTACCCCAGCAGGTGACATCGCTGTCTCCCGCGCGCCGTCTGGACTCCCTCCTCTCCTTCGCGCCATTTCCCAGCTGCATCCAGGGCAGTTCTTCGACGGCGCCGACCTAGGGTCTAGGTATGCCATGAATCTCTCGTCCTCTCCACGGATTCCGTTTTTCTTTTGCTGGTTCCTAGGGTTTTGTGTCCTCCCTAGCCACACCTCAGGAGGCCATGGCCGTCGGTGGCCACGGCAGCAGCAGGCACAACAGCGTGGAGCCGCTTGAGATGAGAAGGCGGCGAGCAGGGAACTACGGCGGACAACACCAGCGACGGCGTCGTAGGCCGGTTTCACACGATCATGGGAAAAAGAATGCGGAAAAAAATTTCTTGTGGGGCCAAATTTTATTTATTGCAAGTGAAATATGGGAAACTCTTGGAGATGGTTTTATTTTTTCCTTCCAATATCTTTTTGAGAGTTGGAAATAGAGTTTTGCGAGGAAAAGATGGGGGAACTGTTGGAGATGCTTTATCAATAAAAATTGACACCCTTTCAATTTTGAATACCCAAGCCTAGGGTCCGCAACTGATGGCACCGAGAGGTGGACGCGCAACAGCTAGTTCCGGTTCTGAGGATGAGGAAGAGGAGGCTGGATTCTCCATGAGCTACTTCCTGGCCAAGGAGAAGGAGCCATCCGGGAAGAAGCGTTCCCGTGCCGCCGCGGGCAAGCTCTGTGACCTCAACCTCGTCGACGAGCAGGTATAATGCCGTCCCATCCCACACCCGCGGACCAGATCCTCACCTCTAGCGGCTCGAATCCATGGGTATGATTGGCTAATTTGAGATATATTGATTCTCTGCAGGTGTTGCGTGCATCCCTTGCAGAGATCCCTCCGAAGCACAAGGAAGAGGTGGAGGCTCTGACTAGAAGCTACAGGAACCAGTACCGCAACTGGCTGTTCGAACTAAGGTCTCTTCCTAAACCTGCAGATCCAATGCAACATTAGGATTGGTTTGGTCAATGTATTGTTGTTGGTTGAGTGAGTGATAGATGCGTTTTTCTAATGTAGATGCGGTTTTGGTCTCCTGATGTATGGGTTTGGATCTAAGAAGCAATTGCTCGAGGATTTTGCATCCACTACCTTAACAGATTTCACTGTCGTAGTAATCAATGGCTACCTTCCATCCGTCAATTTGAAACAGGTATGGTCTTTGTCTGCCCGATATTATTCCCTACAGTAGCTTGCAGGATTGTTTGTACTGCCCTCCTCACTAGTACAAAAAAGTACTATAAAGGCGGTTCGGAAGCCATTTCTACTGGCGTTTTTTCTGAACCGCCTGTCTGGAAGGCCAGTAGAAATGAGCGATTTCTACTGGTGGCTGCTTGTGAACCGCCTGTAGAAATCGATTTCTACAAGAGGTTTTCTTAAGCAACCGCCTCTAGAAACGTTTGTCCCGAAATCGATTTTTAAAAACCGAAAAAAGATTTAAATTCTCGGACAAGCCCAGAATTAAGCCGCCCGCCCGTCTCCGTCGAAGTCGCAAGTCGCACATTTTTCCGCGTAAACTGAGTACCCTGTATAGCAATCAGCCCAAAAACAAATGTTCATACCCCTTGTTCAACCCACCTGACCTAAAGGCCCAACACCCCAATTTCTTCCTTACCGCTACCCCAATAGGTGACATCGCTGTCTCCCGCGCGCCGTCTGGACTCCCTCCTCTCCTTCGAGCCATTTCCCAGCTGCATCCAGGGCAGTTCTTCGACGGCAACCGACCTAGGGTCCAGGTATGCCATGAATCTCTCGTCCTCTCCACGGATTCCGTTTTTCTTTTACTGGTTCCTAGGGTTTCGTGTCCTCCCTAGCCACCGCCTGGAGGCCATGGCCGTCGGTGGCCACGGCAGCAGCTGGCACAACAGCGTGGAGCCGCCTGAGATGAGAAGGCGGCGAGGAGGGAACATACGGCGGACAACACCAGCGGCGGCATCGTAGGCCGGTTTTCACACGATTGTGGGAAAAAGAATGCGGAAAAAAATTCTCGTGGGGCCAAATTTTATTTATTGCAAGTGAAATATGGGAAACTCTTGGAGATGGTTTTATTTTTTCCTCCCAATATCTTTTTGAGAGTTAGAAATAGAGTTTTGGGAGGAAAAGATGGGGGAACTGTTGGAGATGCTTTATCAAAAAAAAATGACACCCTTTCAATTTTGAATACCCAAGCCTAGGGTCCGCAACTGATGGCACCGAGAGGTGGACGCGCAGCAGCTAGTTCCGGTTCTAAGGATGAGGAAGAGGAGGCTGGATTCTCCATGAGCTAGTTCCTGGCCAAGAAGAAGGAGCCATCCGGGAAGAAGCGTTCCCGTGCCGCCACGGGCAAGCTCTGTGACCTCAACCTCGTCGACGAGCAGGTATAATGCCGTCCCATCCCACATCCACGGACCAGATCCTAACCTCTAGCGGCTCGAATCCATGGGTATGATTGGCTAATTTGAGATATATTGATTCTCTGCAGGTGTTGCGTGCATCCCTTGCAGAGATCCCTCCGAAGCACAAGAAAGAGGTGGAGGCTCTGACTAGAAGCTACAAGAACCAGTACCGCAATGAGCTGTTCGAACTAAGGTCTCTTCCTAAACCTGCAGATCCAATGCAACATTAGGATTGGTTTGGTCAATGTATTGTTGTTGGTTGAGTGAGTGATAGCTGCGTTTTTCTGATGTAGATGCGGTTTTGGTCACCTGATGTATGGGTTTGGATCTAAGAAGCAATTGCTCGAGGATTTTGCATCCACTACCTTTACAGATTTCACTGTCGTAGTAATCAATGGCTACCTTCCGTCCGTCAATTTGAAACAGGTATGGTCTTTGTCTGCCCGATATTATTCCCTACAGTAGCTTGTAGGATTGTTTGTACTACCTCCTCACTAGTACAAAATAGTACTATACAGGCGGTTCGGAAGCCATTTCTACTGGCGTTTTTCCGAACCGCCTGTCTGAAAGGCTTGTAGAAATGGGTGATTTCTACTTGCGGTTTCTTGTGAACCGCCTGTAGAAATCGATTTCTACAGGCCGTTTTCTTAAGCAACCGCCTGTAGAAATATTTTTCTAGAAATCGATTTTTAGAAACCAAAAAAAAGATTTAAATTCTGGACAAGCCCAGAATTAATCCGCCCCACCGGCGCCGTCGAAGTCGCAAGTCGCAGCATTTTTCCGCGTAAACTGAGTACCCTGTATAGCAATCAGCCCAAAAACAAATGTTCATACCCCTTTTTCAACCCACCTGACGTAAAGGCCCAACAACCCAATTTCTTCCTTACCGCTACCCCAACAGGTGACATCGCTGTCTCCCGCGCGCCGTCTGGACTCCCTCCTCTCCTTCGAGCCATTTCCCAGCTGCATCCAGGGCAGTTCTTCGACGGCGCCGACCTAGGGTCCTGGTATGCCATGAATCTCTCGTCCTCTCCACGGATTCCGTTTTTCTTTTATTGTTTCCTAGGGTTTCGTGTCCTCCCTAGCCACCGCCTGGAGGCCATGGCCGTCGCTGGCCACGGCAGCAGCAGGCACAACAGCGTGGAGCCGCCTGAGATGAGAAGGCGGCGAGCAGGGAACTACGGCGGACAACACCAGCGGCGGCGTCGTAGGCCGGTTTCACACGATCGTGGGAAAAAGAATGCGGAAAAAAATTCTCGTGGGGCCAAATTTTATTTATTGCAAGTGAAATATGGGAAACTCTTGGAGATGGTTTTATTTTTTCCTCCCAATATATTTTTGAGAGTTGGAAATAGAGTTTTGGGAGGAAAAGATGGGGGAACTGTTGGAGATGCTTTATCAAAAAAAAATTGACACCCTTTCAATTTTGAATACCCAAGCCTAGGGTCCGCAACTGATGGCATCGAGAGGTGGACGCGCAGCAGCTAGTTCCGGTTCTGAGGATGAGGAAGAGGAGGCTGGATTCTCCATGAGCTACTTCCTGGCCAAGGAGAAGGAGCCATCCGGGAAGAAGCGTTCCCGTGCTGCCGCAGGCAAGCTCTGTGACCTCAACCTCGTCGACGAGCAGGTATAATGCCGTCCCATCCCACACCCGCGGACCAGATCCTAACCTCTAGCGGCTCGAATCCATGGGTATGATTGGCTAATTTGAGATATATTGATTCTCTGCAGGTGTTGCATGCATCCCTTGCAGAGATCCCTCCGAAGCACAAGGAAGAGGTGGAGGCTCTGACTAGAAGCTACAAGAACCAGTACCGTAATGAGCTGTTCGAACTAAGGTCTCTTCCTAAACCTGCAGATCCAATGCAACATTAGGATTGGTTTGGTCAATGTATTGTTGTTGGTTGAGTGAGTGATAGCTGCGTTTTTCTGATGTAGATGCGGTTTTGGTCACCTGATGTATGGGTTTGGATCTAAGAAGCAATTGCTCGAGGATTTTGCATCCACTACCTTGACAGATTTCACTGTCGTAGTAATCAATGGCTACCTTCTGTCCATCAATTTGAAACAGGTATGGTCTTTGTCTGCCCGATATTTTTCCCTACAGTAGCTTGTAGGATTGTTTGTACTACCTCCTCACTAGTACAAAATAGTACTATACAGGCGGTTCGGAAGCCATTTCTATTGGCGTTTTTCCGAACCGCCTGTCTGAAAGGCTTGTAGAAATGGGTGATTTCTACTTGCGGTTGCTTGTGAACCGCCTGTAGAAATCGATTTCTACAGGCGGTTTTCTTAAGCAACCGCCTGTAGAAATGTTTTTCTAGAAATCGATTTTTAGAAACCAAAAAGAAGATTTAAATTCTGGGACAAGCCCAGAATTAATCCGCCCACCCGGCGACGTCGAAGTCGCAAGTCGCGCATTTTTCCGCGTAAACTGAGTACCCTGTACAGAAATCAGCCCAAAAACAAATGTTCATACCCCATTTTCAACCCACCTGACCTGAAGGCCCAACAACCCAATTTCTTCCTTACCGCACCCCCAGCAGGTGACATCGCTGTCTCCCGCGCGCCGTCTGGACTCCCTCCTCTCCTTCGCGCCATTTCCCAGCTGCATCCAGGGCAGTTCTTCGATGGCGCCGACCTAGGGTCCAGGTATGCCATGAATCTCTCGTCCTCTCCACGGATTCCGTTTTTCTTTTACTGGTTCCTAGGGTTTCGTGTCCTCCCTAGCCACCGCCTGGAGGCCATGGCCGTCGGTGGCGACGGTAGCAATAGGCACAACAGCATGGAGCCGCCTGAGATGAGAAGGCGGCGAGCGGGGAACTACGGCGGACAACACCAGCGGCGGCGTCATAGGCCGGTTTCACACGATCGTGGGAAAAAGAATGCGGAAAAAAATTCTTGTGGGGCCAAATTTTATTTATTGCAAGTGAAATATGGGAAACACTTGGAGATGGTTTTATTTTTTCCTCCCAATATCTTTTTGAGAGTTGGAAATAGAGTTTTGGGAGGAAAAGATGGGGGAACTGTTGGAGATGCTTTATCAAAAAAAATTGACACCCTTTCAATTTTGAATACCCAAGCCTAGGGTCCGCAACTGATGGCACCGAGAGGTGGAAGCGCAGCAGCTAGTTCTGGTTCTGAGGATGAGGAAGAGGAGGCTGGATTCTCCATGAGCTACTTCCTGACCAAGGAGAAGGAGCCATCCGGGAAGAAGCGTTCCCGTGCCGCCGCGGGCAAGCTCTGTGACCTCAACCTCGTCGACGAGCAGGTATAATGTTGTCCCATCCCACACCCGCGGACCAGATCCTCACCTCTAGTGGCTCTAATCCATGGGTATGATTGGCTAATTTGAGATATATTGATTCTCTCTAGGTGTTGCGTGCATCCCTTGCAGAGATCCCTCCGAAGCACAAGGAAGAGGTGGAGGCTCTGACTAGAAGCTACAAGAACGAGTACCGCAACTGGCTGTTCGAACTAAGGTCTCTTCCTAAACCTGCAGATCCAATGCAACATTAGGATTGGTTTGGTCAATGTATTGTTGTTAGTTGAGTGAGTGATAGATGCGTTTTTCTGATGTAGATGCGGTTTTGGTCTCCTGATGTATGGGTTTGGATCTAAGAAGTAATTGCTCGAGGATTTTGCATCCACTACCTTGACATATTTCACTATCGTAGTAATCAATGGCTACCTTCCGTCCGTCAATTTGAAACAGGTATGGTCTTTGTCTGCCCGATATTATTCCCTACAGTAGCTTGCAGGATTGTTTGTACTGCCTCCTCACTAGTACAAAACAGTACTATAAAGGCGGTTCGGAAGCCATTTCTACTGGCGTTTTTCCGAACCGCCTGTCTGAAAGGCCAGTAGAAATGAGCGATTTCTACTGGTGGTTGCTTGTGAACCGCCTGTAGAAATCGATTTCTACAAGTGGTTTTCTTAAGCAACCGCTTGTAGAAACGTTTGTCCCGAAATCGATTTTTAAAAACTGAAAAAAGATTTAAATTCTCGGACAAGCCCAGAATTAATCCGCCCGCCCGTCTCCGTCGAAGTCGCAAGTCGCACATTTTTCCGCGTAAACTGAGTACCCTGTATAGCAATCAGCCCAAAAACAAATATTCATACCCCTTTTTCAACCCACCTGACCTAAAGGCCCAACAGCCCAATTTTCTTCCTTACCGCTACCCCAACAGGTGACATCGCTGTCTCCCGCGCGCCGTCTGGACTCCCTCCTCTCCTTCGAGCCATTTCCCAGCTCCATCCAGGGCAGTTCTTCGATGGCGCCGACCTAGGGTCAAGGTATGCCATGAATCTCTCGTCCTCTCCACGGATTCCGTTTTTCTTTTACTGGTTCCTAGGGTTTCGTGTCCTCCCTAGCCACCGCCTAGAGGCCATGGCCGTCGCTGGCCACGGCAGCAGCAGGCACAACAGCGTGGAGCCGCCTGAGATGAGAAGGCGGCGAGCAGGGAACTACGGCGGACAACACCAGCGGCGGCGTCGTAGGCCGGTTTCACACGATCGTGGGAAAAAGAATGCGGAAAAAAATTCTCGTGGGGCCAAATTTTATTTATTGCAAGTGAAATATGGGAAACTCTTGGAGATGGTTTTATTTTTTCCTCCCAATGTCTTCTTGAGAGTTGGAAATAGAGTTTTGGGAGGAAAAGATGGGGGAACTATTGGAGATGCTTTGTCAAAAAAATTGACACCCTTTCAATTGTGAATACCCAAGCCTAGGGTCCGCAATTGATGGCACAGAGAGGTGGACGCGCAGCAGCTAGTTCCGTTTCTGAGGATGAGGAAGAGGAGGCTGGATTCTCCAGGTGCTACTTCCTGGCCAAAGAGAAGGAGCCATCCGGGAAGAAGCGTTCCCATGCCGCCGCGGGCAAGCTCTCTGACCTAAACCTCGTCGACGGGCAGGTATAATGCTGTCCCATCCCACACCCGCGGACCAGATCCTCACCCCTAGCGGCACGAATCCATGGGTATGATTGGCTAATTTGAGATATATTGATTCTCTACAGGTGTTGCGTGCATCCCTTGCAGAGATCCCTCCTGTTGAACGAATCCATGATAACTAGAACAAGGTTGAACGAGACGACATCGATGCGCCCGGACGTCAAGGCTCAACTTGATAAAAACGCGGAACTCGCGAGCTAGACGAAGATCTCGTAGATGCAGCCTGTCGAGATCGTAAGAACTCGCAGATAAATTAACAACTAATGCGATAAAAGTAGATGCTGGAAAAGTAGATAAAAAGTAATAGATTTTTTTTGATTTGATTGGATCCTTTTCTCGTTACCCCTAGGTACATATTTATACTCCAGCGAGGAGTTGTACATAGACACGACCCATACCTAAACAGAAATCCTATTTTTAAGGAAACAAACGATTCGCGCAGGAACCGGACTCAAACCATATTAATAAAACTAACATAAAATCCCTAGCTTCCTTATTTGTTTTTCTCACGAGGACACTTTCCATCGGCAGATTTCTTTCTATCTACCACCCATCCTTAATGCCATCGGTAGCTTTTGCTGACGTCAGTCCTGTCTTGAACCCACCAGCATTCTTTCATCGGTAAAACTTTCTTAGAGCCCTCATCGGCAAACAACCTTCTTCTTCTTCTGACTTTTCTTGACATCGGCAATGCTTTTGGTTTCCATCAACATTCAACCAGTAGCGTTCCGATGATGATAAGAGCAATAAACATCTTCCTGCCGATCAGCACACTTAGTTCATATTGACACGCACAAAAACGGTGTCAACACATGCCCCCAATTTTGGAGTGTGAAATGTCACGCGCCGGAATTTTCCTCCACTGTAATCTTTCCCTCCAAAGTACTTATACTATCTTTTCGGTCACCGCACGCCGCCGCTGTAAATTACCAACAACCCCCACAACAGTAGCACCAACAGTTTCAATTCCTCGATCGCCGCGCGAATCAACACGATATCTTTCCATATTCTTGCCCAGACAGAAAAGAAAACTCGAAAACGCCCGTTAACCCAGGCCTATAAAAACCACCATCCACCTCCTCTTTTTTACCCTGAGTCCACACTTTCGTCTTCCTCTCAGAGCACTATCAGCGACGGTTTTCTTCCTCCATCAGCAAGCACATTTCAGAGCACCATTGCAACGGCGGTCTTCTTCTTCCATCAAAAAGCACAATCTTTACAAGAAGTTCCTGATGGCAATCCACGTTGATGTCCCGACGGTAATTTCTTCCCTCCTTGCCTCACCCCTCGTAATTTCTTTCTTATACTGCTTCGCAACTTCTTTCCGCATCCACCTCGTAATTTCTTCTCCTTTTTCTATTTTTGAATCTAGGAAATACGTGGCAGAGTAGTAATTCCAACTAACCAAGCACACCTTTGCTGTTTGGGTCCGATGGGTAATCCTGATCCAACTAATCTTATCAACGCAGAAACCAATCGCATCCCTTTCAGATCTGAATGCTTCAACCTAGGGTTATGGAAAGATACCTTCCGCTCATGGCCCAAACCCACCAAAGGATGGAAGAACTGGTATCTTAGAATGGATAGGTCACAACAGGTCTATTGGTCAGAACGCAACATAGACCATTGGATCAGGTTGTCACTTGCCGATATGGCAAAAAATGAAAACATGATGATAGACGTTTCTTACTTCTGGTCCGATACAATGAATGCATTTACATTCAAACATGGCCCAGTTACTCCAACACTTGCCGATGTATACATGCTTACCGGCCTTGATATTTCTTCTGCCGATACTATCGCTCCTTTCAAGAGGAAGGCCGAACATCGGGTAAACACCCGCAACATCGGTGGTAGGACTGGGTACATCAAGGAATACCAACAAACTGAATTGGTAGGCCAAAGAGAGCACGCCATTTCTTGAATATGTGGCTGGAGAAGTTTGTCTTCTGTGGCAAAAGAGTCGGACCTACAAGCATGTACCTCTCCGCAGCAGAAATTTTGACCCACGGGAATCTTCCTCTTGGCCGATATCTCCTTGGCTCAGTCTATCACCTTCTGCATCAAGTATCCAGAAAACTGCTATTAGGCGAACCTATTGGCAACCTTGGAGGTCCTTGGTGGTTTGTCAATTTATGGCTAAACGCCCATATGCACAAATGCTTGCAGTTTGATTTGTTTAGCCCACAGTTTCCACGAGACATATCGGAAAACTATGTTTATGACGACGATGAATCGGCAACTTGTTCTCCACTTAACTTTGGGGAAGCTTTGATAGTTTTGCCAGGAACCGACACCAACAGAGGTCAGTTCGGTTTGTTTTTCCAAAGATTTTACTGTGGAATTCTGGCCACAGAGCGAGCCTGGTGGCCTTACATTGATGCGGATAACCGATTCCCCCTTTCCTTCAATATTACCGATGGGGATATGCCTCAGAATGACGGATTTATGAAGGCTGCAATCACTCCTCGAGCTATCCCAGTCAACATCTTCGGGACTGGAAAGAACATCTCTCCGACTTATGAATTTTATTACCCATCGGCAGCAGCAAGACAACTGGCATTCGGTCAATTGCCGATCAAATTCAGCTATGCCAATGTGATAAAGCCGAGAGAGACTTTCTCCAGTGCCATGGACCGGAAGAAAATCGTCAACCTTCCTCCTCATGCCGATATAACAAATATTGATCTATCTTCTTGGGGACCAATATCCTTCATGACTGAAACGTACAAGTCCCGGTGGCAAGAATGGAAGGATCAACTATTCGCAATATCATCACACTACTATCGGCACCAGATTGATGATGACTACGTGATTCCCGATGATGCGGTAAGTTCTATTTCCAGTAGTTTTCTTATTATTTCTCCGTAATGTACTTCGTAACCAATTCCCTTGCCAACAGGTTAACAATCTAATCCCCAAAAAGAGCAAGAGTGGCAAACACTTCCACTTGCGACCGATGAACCCTGCATCGGTAATCGGCAGCAAGGCTCCTTCATTCACTGCTGCCATGTACCCAAAGGCACCCAAGGTTACCTCTACACCCAAGTCAACTACTAGGGCTGCCACTACCCCATCGACTGTTGCCTCTATTCTAGCACAAGCTTTCATAGTAATACTTTCATCTACCGATACAAATATTCATCGGTAACACTCATTTTACTTTCAATTTACATCAACCGTTTTCTTCTGCAGCCGGCAAATGTGTTGGCACCCTTTTCAAATATACGAGCTACTCAACCTGCCGATGCCCCCCAAGCGCAAAGGTTGAAGCGTCAAGGCTTTTCAAATAACCTTCCCCGGCCAAAACGTAAGAAAACATTGGCTCCATCGACATCAACGGCTGCAACTCTTCAACCCTCTAGTGATGTACCAGCAGAACCAGCATCGGCGACTATCCCCGATCAATCGCAGGTGGAAATCCCTATCCAAGAGACAGTGCCATCGCCGCCAGAGCCAGCTGCGACAACATCGACATCAGCACCAACTTCAGCATCGTACGACATCCCTGACCAAGAGACATCACCATTGCCACAAGAACCGCTACAATAACAGAAGCAACACCATCACCAGCGCCAACTTCTCCTCCTACTAAAGCAAGAGCATCGGCAACCGTTGCCGATTTCCAAGATGTAGCTGCGCCATCCGCTCCGCCGAGCCCGAGGCAAGAGATCCGCCTGAAGATGGTAAACTAATTATCATAAACTCGCACAACTTATGATTTAGTGAACTCTAACTTTCTTCTTTTCATGCCCAAGGTTCTCCAAATAGTCTATCTTCCTTCGCTATCAACCTCCTCGATGACGATGAAGAAAACGAAAGTTCTGCCCCACCATCAGCTGCCATATCGGCAGAAACGAAATCCAAGCTTGAAATACTGCTATCTTTACTGCAGCAAAACGCCTCCGAACTAGTTCAAGAATCCAACGCAGTAAGGATAGTCTTCAAGGAAATTCAAGGTTATCTGCCTATTGATGTCGAAGAAATTCTATTCCAAGCAGAGTTCCTCGAGAGTCGACAACTCCAATATCAACGAGCTTCACGCCGTATTGCCGACAGGTCCGCTCAATCAAAGCTTGAACAAGAGATGCTCCAGTTCAAGCATCTAGCCGATGAAAAGCACAAGGACATTGGCCGCTTAGGAGCTTCCAGTATTGAGCTCGAACAAGAAATCGCCCGCTTATCGGCACAAAGAGAGACACTGCTTACCGAGCTGAAGACGGTAGATGAAGCTCTCAATTCGGCTAGCCAGAAGAAGACTCAACTGCCCGATGCTGCTAAAGCTCTTCAACAAGAAAGAGATGCCAATGCTCGTGAAGCTCTCCTGTTAAGGAGGAAAATCAAGACAGTTGAGGGTTCTGCCGATGACGATGCTAGGGAAATAGAGGAAATGAATCAAATTCGCCTGCGTGCGATCTCATCCATCCAATCCCTATTGTAATTTGTATTGACAACTATAAACCTGACGACTGATCTTGCTTGTAACATAATATTAACATATTTTCTGTCGATGTCTTGCATGAAATCTCCTCTATCGGTATTTATGCTTATATTATGCATCTACCCAAATGCTGGGATAGTATTTCTTCAAGTATTTACCGTTGATTGCACTAGAGAATGCAACTCCTTCAAGCGTTTCCAAAATATAAGCATTACCCGGAGCAGACTGACTTATCCGAAAAGGACCTTCCCAATTAGGAGACCATTTTCCTAACTTCGAACTCTTAGTCCCGATCGGTAAAATTAGCTTCCATACCACATCACCAACAGCAAACTCTTTCACTTTTACCTTCTTGTTATACCACATGGCAACCCTTTTCTTATTTTCTTCGATACTGATTAGAGCCCTTAGCTGATGACCTGCTAGATCTTCTAATTCATCCTTCATAAGAATGTCGTACTCATCGGTTGTGAATTGGTCTTGGAAAAATAATCGCCTAGAACCAGTTTTAATCTGTCAAGGCCGGACAACGTCGTGTCCATACACCAATTGATATGGCGAAACCTTAGTAGCACCATGACACGCCATCCGATACGCCCATAGAGCTTCATTCAACACCGTATGCCATCTTCTAGGGTTCTCTTCGATCTTACACTTGATGAGCTTAATTATTCCTTTATTAGTTGCTTCAGCCGGACCATTAGCTTGAGCATAATAAGGAGAAGAGTTCAATACCTTAAATCCCATTCCGGTAGCAAAATCATCAAACTCTCCCGACGTGAACATAGTTCCCTGATCGGTCGTAATAGTCTGAGGAATTCCGAATCGGTACACAATATGTTCTTTCATGAAATCTATCATGTTTACCGATGTCACGTTTTTAAAGGAATGGCTTCAACCCACTTCGTGAAATAATCGGTAGCAACAAGTATGAACTTATGCCCTTTACTCGATGGCGGATAAATCTGGCCGATGAGATCAATGGCCCATCCTCTAAACGGCCAAGGTTTGATTATAGGATTCATTGCCGACGCAGGCACCCTCTGAATATTACCAAACTTCTAACAATCTTGGCACCCCTTGAAATATTCAAAGCAATCCTCAAGAATCGTCAGCCAATAATATCCGTTCCGTCTAATCATCCACTTCATCTTGAATGCCGATTGATGCGCCCCACATACTCCTTCATGAATTTCACTCATCACCTCCTTCAATTTTTCTTTACCAAGGCATCTGAGCAAAACTCCATCAATCGTCCGATAATATAACTCATCGTCAAGGAGTACATACTTAGTGGCCTGAAACCTTAATCGCCTCTCCACCTTTCGAGATGGATCCCTCAAGTAATCAGCAATTTCTCTCCTCCAGTCACCGGCAACCATTACCGATGTCATTACCTCTTGAATCAGCTAATACCCAGAGGTGTGCTGAGCTAAGCGATTAGCGCCTTCAGTATGCAATCTAGGAATATGCTCAAAGCGATAATCTCTGAATTCCTTTAATAACTGCAAACACTTCTCATGATATGTAACTAAAATTTCTCTTCAGCATTCATACGTACCCATCAGCTGACTAATCACCAATAGAGAGTCACCAAAGACTTCAACAACATCGGCACGTACTTCTCTAAGCAATTCCAACCCTTTCAGCAGAGCCTGATATTCGGCCTGATTGTTTGTCGATGAAGCAACAATCGGCAATGAGACTTCATATTTCTAGCCCCGAGGTGAAATCAAAACAATACCAATACCGACTCCTTCCTTACAGGTAGACCCGTCAAAGAATAAAGTCCAAGGAGCAATCCCTATAGAACTCACTGTGCCGCAATGTTGGGTGACAAAGTCGGCCATCACCTGACCCTTAACTGCCTTAGTTGACTCGTATCTCAAATCGATTTCTGATAGCGCTAAAATCCACTTACCGATCCTTCCGCTCAATATCGGCATTGATAACATATACTTGACCACATCGTCCTTACATATGACGGTACATTCAGCCGATAGCAAATAATGCCTCAACTTGATGCAAGAGAAGTACAGACACAGACACAACCTCTCGATAGCTGAATACCTAGTCTCAGCATCCACCAGTCTTCTACTCAAATAGTATACCACACGTTCCTTCCCTTCAAACTCTTGAATCAAAGCTGATCCAATAACACCATCATCGGTAGATAAATATAACCTGAAAGGCTTCCCGTGCTGTGGTGGAACTAAGACTGAGGATTCACCAAATATTTCTTAATCTCTTCTAAGGCCAACTGCTGCTCTTCTCTCCACACAAACTCTTGAATGGGTTTTAGCTTCAGCAAAGAACTAAAAGACTTAATCTTACTGGACAGATTAGATATAAATCTCCTAATGAAATTAACCTTGCCGATTAAGGATTGCATCTCAGTCTTGTTTATAGGAGCAACCACCTTATTAATCGCATCAATAGATTTTCTACCGATTTCTATACCTCTCTAATGCACCATAAATCCCAGAAACGGACCTGCCGATACACCAAATGCACATTTATTAGGATTCATCTTTAAACCATGCTCCCTTGTGCACTGTAGGATCTTCTTTAAATCGGCAAGATGCTTCTTGAAATCTCCTGATTTAACCACCACGTCGTCAATATAGATCTCAACTATCGTGTCGATGTACTTATGAAAGATGAAATTCATTGCTCTTTGATAAGTAGCATCGGCGTTTTTCAAACCAAAGGTCATCACGATCCATTCAAACAAACCGACATGACCTGGACATCTGAATGTAGTCTTGTGTATATCTTCCTCAGCCATGAATATCTGATTATATCCAGCATTACCATCCATGAAACTGATAATCTGATGTCCGGCAGTAGCATCAATCAGTAGATCAGTGACGGGCATAGGATAACCGTCCATTGGTGTAGCTTTATTGATATTCCTAAAATCAATACAAACACGAAGCTTCCCATTTTTCTTATACATAGGAACCACATTAGAAATCCATTCGGCATACCGACATTGCCGAATAAACCTAGCCTCAATTAATTTTGTAATTTCGGCTTTAATATCAGGTAACACACGAGGATTGCATCAGCGCACAGGTTGCTGATATGGTCGGAAACCAGACTTAACAGGCAACCGATGTTCAACTATTGATTGGTCTAAACCAGGCATCTCTGTATAATCCCAAGCAAAACAATCTTTATATTCCTTCAATAAATCGACTAGTTGCTGCTTACATTGGGAATCTAACTTAGCACTAATGAAAGTTGGTCTAGGCCTACTACCATCACCGATATCCACCTCTAACAAGTCCTCCGCCGATGTAAACCCCTGCCCGAGCTTTCCATCATCAGCGAACCGATCCATTAAAACACTTCTTGAGAACCGACTGCTTGGATCGGTGTAACTTGGAAACCAGAAAAATTCGGCAGCTCGTACCGGTTTGGGAGAGGAATCAAGTCATATGCCTGAGGGCATGGTGTTCGACAAGAGTAGGTATCGACCTTAGGCTTAACACCGAACTGTTCTTTCGTCACATCGGCGATCTTATTAGTTGAGTATACATTTTGATTCTGCCGATGCATTGACTGAATATTTATCGGCTGGACTGGTGGACACATCCCTTGTTGCCTCTGTGGCAGGTTAGATGGTCCGATTGGCGCGGGCGCAACACCACGTTGCTGGATATTATACATCGACTGATTTGTCGATGTATATCCTTAGACACCTGCTGGAGTATATTGAGATACTATCGGTCGACACATCAACGTCTCACTTTGAATACTCACCGGGTAATGGTATTGCTGTATTCCTGCCAATTGATACCCAGGTTGCACCACCTGCTGTCGCATTGATGTCTGACCAGTCCATCGAGGATCATAAATCATCGGCATATGATTTACCGATAATTGATATCCATCCAGAGTCTGTTGCTCTTGCACTCTAAGACACTCATCAAATTGATCTCCTTGGTATACTGACACTTCCGTCCGATGACCTACCATCATCACGATACAGCCTGCGCCTGCTCTATATTGTTGCATCGGCAAAGCACTTGCCGATGATTGCCCGCAGTGCATCTCGGGTACTACCACCTGAAGTTTCTCCGTCGGTAACTGCCCGTTTGTAGAAGACATCATCCAATGTGTTACTAGGTTCATCGGCTGTGCTAACACTACCGATTTCACAGGGGCTTTTCTTGCTGTGCTATCACCTTGAATCAACTCAGCGTCGGCCGATGAATTCGGCGACATACTGCATCCTTGCCAATTATCAATAATCGATCGACTTTGGATTGCATGTCCTGACATCTCTGATGCCATTGGATCTATATTCGACTGAACAACGCTTATAGGGTTTGATCTTGGAGAAATCTCATCGGCATATTGCTTCGCAGATTGGGAAAACGCCATTGGAACTACCGATGGAATCACCATAGATGCTGACTCGGGCTGGTGATACGCCGGATAATGAGGTGCCTGCCTTCCTTTGAAAGACCACATAACAACGTTATGTATAGCGTTGGACAGCATAGTAGATTGGTTAATCAATGCTTGATTTAATGCGGAATTAACCATCTCTTGTAATTTACCAGAATTGGCGTCGAAAGTGATCTGCCGTGGCGACGGCGGATCTTGCTTCTGGGTAACTTCGCCGTTCTTGTTTAGGCTGAAGGATTTCAGATGTAACTGTTTATACTTTTCCATAGCCCGCTCCATAGCCTGTTTCTGATCATCTTTCAGATCTGCTTCGGAGACTCCAACGACGTTGCCCTCATGGATATCAGTTGCATCACCCATAATCAACAGATAACTATGATTAAAGGATGTATAATTTGTCCCACCGGGTGTGCCAAAAGAGGTGTTGACACAAAATATGTCAGATCCACGAACACCTCGAGCTAATACCCGAATTCAATCTTCCAAGGTGTGCTAGTCGATTTGACCAAATAATCGACAAGGATGATAACTAGAACAAGGTTTAACGAGACGACAACGATGCGCCCGGACGTCAAGGCTCAACTTGATCAAAATGCGGAACTAGTGAGGTAGACGGAGATCTTGTAGATGCAGCCCGTCGAGATCGTAAGAACTCGTAGACAAACTAGCAACTAATGCGATAAAAGTAGATGCTGGAAAAGTAGATAAAAAGTAATAGATTTGTTTTGATTTGATTGGATCCTTTTCTCGTTACCCCTAGGTACATATTTATACTCCAGCGAGGAGTTGTACATAGACACGACCCATACCTAAACAGAAGTCCTATTTTTAAGGAAACAAACGATTCGCGCAGGAACCGGACTCAAAACATAATAATAAAACTAACATAAAATCCCTAGTTTCCTTATTTGTTTTTCTCACGAGGACACTTTCCATCGGCAGATTTCTTTCTATCTACCACCCATCCTTAATGCCATCGGCAGCTTTTGCTGACGTCAGTCCTGTCTTGAACCCACCAGCATTCTTTCATCGGTAAAACTTTCTTAGAGGCCTCATCGGCAAACAACCTTCTTCTTCTTCTGACTTTTCTTGCCATCGGCAATGCTTTTGGTTTCCATCAACATTCAACCAGTAGCGTTCCGATGCCGATAAGAGCAATAAACATCTTCCTGCCGATCAGCACACTTAGTTCATATTGACACGCACAAAAACGGTGTCAACACCTCCGAAGCACAAGGAAGAGGTGGAGGCTCTGACTAGAAGCTACAAGAACCAGTACCGCAACTGGCTATTCGAACTAAGGTCTCTTCCTAAACCTGCAGATCCAATGCAACATTAGGATTGGTTTGGTCAATGTATTGTTGTTGGTTGAGTGAGTGATAGATGCGTTTTTCTGATGTAGATGCGGTTTTTGTCTCCTGATGTATGGGTTTGGATCTAAGAAGCAATTGCTCGAGGATTTTTCATCCACTACCTTGACTAATTTCTTAGTCGTAGTAATCAGTGGCTACCTTCAGTCCGTCAATTTGAAACATGTACGGTCTTTGTCTGCCCGATATTATTCCTTGCAGTAGCTTGCAGGATTGTTTGTACTACCCTTCTCACTAGTACAAAACAATACTATACAGGTGGTTCGGAAGCCATTTCTACTGGCGTTTTTCCGAGCCGCCAGTCTGAAAGGCCAGTAGAAATGGGCAATTTCTACTGGCGGTTGCTTAAAAATCGATTTCTGGACAAACATTTCTACAGGTAGTTGCTTAAGAAAACCGCCTGTAGAAATGGGCGATTTCTACTGGCGGTTGCTTGTGAACCGCCTGTAGACATCGATTTCTACATGCAGTTTTCTTAAGCAACCGCTAGTAGAAATGTTTGTCCAGAAATCAATTTTTCTGCCCGCCCGTCTCCGTCGAAGTCGCAAGTCGCGCATTTTTCCGCGTAAACTTTGTACTCTGTATAGCAATCCGCCCAAAAACAAATGTTCATACCCCTTTTTCAACCCACCTGACCTGAAGGCCCAACAACCCAATTTCTTCCATACCGCAACCCCAGCAGGTGACATCGCCGTCTCCCGCGCGCCTTCTGGACTCCCTCCTCTCCTTCGCAGCCATTTCCCAGCTGCAACCAGGGCAGTTCTTCCACGGCGCCGACCTAGGGTCCAGGTATGCCATGAATCTCTCATCCTGTCTACGGATTCCCTTTTTCTTTTACTGGTTCCTAGGGTTTCGTGTCCTCCCTAGCCACGGCCTGGAGGCCATGGCCATCGGTGGCCACGGCAGCAGCAGGCACAGCAGCTTGCAGCCGCCTGAGATGAGAAGGCGGCAGGCTAGGAGAAGGCGGCCAGCAGGGAACTACGGTGGACAACACCGGCGGCGGCTTCGTAGGCCGGTTTCACACGATCTTGGGAAAAAGAATGCGGAAAAAAATTCTCGTGGGGCCAAATTTTATTTATTGCAAGTGAAATATGGGAAACTCTTGGAGATGGTTTTATTTTTTCCTCCCAATATCTTTTTGAGAGTTGGAAATAGAGTTTTGGGAGGAAAAGATGGGGGAACTGTTGGAGATGCTTTGTCAAAAAAAATTGACACACTTTAAATTTTGAAACCCAAGCCTAGGGTCCGCAACTGATGGCACCGAGAGGTGGACGCGCAGCAGCTAGTTCCGGTTATGAGGATGAGGAAGAGGAGACCGGATTCTCCGGGAGCTACTTCCTTTCCAAGGAGAAGGAGTCATTCGGGAAGAAGCGTTCCCGTGCCGCCGCGGGCAAGCTCTCTGACCTCAACCTCGTCGACGAGCAGGTATAATGCCGTCCCATCCCACACCCGCGGACCAGATCCTCACCTCTAGCGGCACGAATAGGTATGATTGGCTAATTTGAGATATATTGATTCTCTGCAGGTGTTGCGTGCATCCCTTGCAGAGATCCCTCGGAAGCACAAGGAAGAGGTGGAGGCTCTGACTAGAAGCTATAAGAAAGGCCAGTAGAAATGGGCGATTTCTACTGGCGGTTGCTAGTGAACCGCCTATAGAAATCGATTTCTACAGGCGGTTTTCTTAAGCAACTTCCTGTAGAAATGTTTGTCCAGAAATCGATTTTTAAAAACGGAAAAAAAATTTAAATTCTGGGACAAGCCCAAAATGAATCCGTCTGCCCGTCTCCGTCAAAGTCGCAAGTCGCGCATTTTTGCGCGTAAACTGAGTACTCCGTATAGCGATCAGCCCAAAAACAAATGTTCATACCCCTTTTTCAACCCACCTGACCTGAAGGCCCAACAACCCAATTTCTTCCTTACCGCAACCCAAGCAGGTGACATCGCTGTCTCCCGCTCACCTTCTGGACTCCCTCCTCTCCTTCGCCCCATTTCCCAGCTGCATCCAGGGCAGTTCTTCGACGGCGCCGACCGAGGGTCCAGGTATGTCATGAATCTCTCGTCCTCTCCACGGATTCCGTTTTTCTTTTACTGGTTCCTAGGGTTTCGTGTCCTCCCTAGCCACCGCCTAGAGGCCATCCCCATCGGTGGCCACGGCAGCAGCAGCAACAACAGCTTGCAGCCGCCTGAGATGAGAAGGCGGCAGGGTAGGAGAAGGCATCCTGCAGGGAACTACGGCGGACAACACCGGCGGCGGCGTCGTAGGCCAGTTTCACACGATCGTGGGAAAAAGAAGGCGGAAAAAAAAATTCGTGGGGCCAAATTTAATTTATTGCATGTGAAATATGAGAAACTCTTGGAGATGGTTTTATTTTTTCCTCCCAATTTGTTTTTGAGAGTTGGAAATAGAGTTTTGAGAGGAAACAATGGGGGAACTGATGGAGATGCTTTGTCAAACAATTGACACCCTTTCAATTTTGAATACCCAAGCCTAGGGTCCGCAACTGATGGCACCGAGAGGTGGACGCGCAGCAGCTAGTTCCGGTTCTGAGGATGAGGAAGAGGAGGCTGGATTCTCTGGGAGCTACTTCCTAGCCAACGAGAAGGAGCCATTCGGGAAGAAGCGTTCCCGTGCCGCCACGGGCAAGCTCTCTGACCTCAACCTCGTCGACGAGCAGGTATAATGTCGTCCCATCCCACACCCGCGGACCAGATACTCACCTCTAGCGGTGCGAATCCATGGGTATGATTGGATAATTTGAGATATATTGATTCTCTGCAGGTGTTGCGTGCATCCCTTGCAGAGATCCCTCCGAAGGACAAGGAAAAGGTGGAGGCTCTGACTAGAAGCCTCAAGAAAGGCTAGTAGAAATGGGCGATTTCTACTAGTGGTTACTTGTGAACCGCCTGTAGAAACTGATTTCTATAGGCGGTTTTCTTAAGCAACCACCCATAGAAATGTTTGTCCAAAAATCGATTTTTAAAAACCGAAAAAAAGATATAAATTCTGGGACAAGCCCAAAATGAATCCGCCCACCCATCTCCGTCGAAGTCGCAAGTCGCGCATTTTTCCGCGTAAACTTAGTACCCTGTATACCAATCGGCCCAAAAACAAATGTTCATACCCCTTTTTCAACCCACCTGACCTGAAGGCCCAACAACCCAATTTACCCTAGCAGGTGACATCGCCGTCTCCCGCGCTCCTTCTAGACTAACTCCTCTCCTTCGCGCCATTTCCCAGCTACATCCAGGGCAGTTCTTCGACGGTGCCGACCTAGGGTCCAGGTATGCCATGAATCTCCCATCCTTTCCACGGATTCCCTTTTTCTTTTACTGGTTCCTAGGGTTTCGTGTCCTCCCTAGCCACCGCCTGGAGGCCATGGCCGTCGGTGGCCACGGCAGCCGTAGGCACAGCAGCTTGCAGCCACCTGAGATGAGAAGGCGCCAGGCTAGGAGTAGGCTGCCAGCAGGGAACTACGGCGGACAACACCGGCGGCGGCGTCGTAGGCCGGTTTCACACGATCGTGGGAAAAAGAACGCGGAAAAAAATTCTCGTGGGGCCAAATTTTATTTATTGCAAGTGAAATATGGGAAACTCTTGGAGATGATTTTATTTTTTCCTCCCAATATCTTTTTGAGAGTTGGAATTAGAGTTTGGGAGGAAAAGATGGGGGAACTGTTGGAGATGCTTTGTCAAAAAAAATTGACACCCTTTCCATTTTGAATACCCAAGCCTAAGGTCCGCAACTGATGGCACCGAGAGGTGGATGCGCAGCAGCTAGTTCCTGTTCTGAGGATGAGGAAGAGGAGGCCGGATTCTCCAGGATCTACTTCCTGGCCAAGGGGAAGGAGCCATCCGGGAAGAAGCCTTCCTGTGCCGCCGCGGGCAAGGTCTCTGACCTCAACCTCGTCGACGAGCAGGTATAATGCCGTCCCATCCCACACCCGCGGACCAGATCCTCACCTCTAGCAGCACGAATCCATGGGTATGATTGTCTAATTTGAGATATTTTGATTCTCTGCAGGTGTTGCGTGCATCCCTTGCGGAGATCCCTCCGAAGCACAAGGAAGAGGTGGAGGCTCTGACTAGAAGCTACAAGAAAGGCCAGTAGAAATGGGTGATTTCTACTGGTGCTTGCTTGTGAACCGCCTGTAGAAGATTTCTACAGGAGGTTTTCTTAGAAATGTTTGTCCAGAAATCGATTTTTAAAAACAGAAAAAAAGATTTAAATTCTGGGACAAGTCAAGATAGAATCCGCCCGCCCGTCTTCGTCGATGTCGCAAGTCGCGCATTTTTCCGCATAAACTGAGTACCCTATATACCAATCGGCCCAAAAACAAATGTCCATACCCCTTTTTCAACCCACCTGACCTGAAGGCCCAACAGCCCAATTTCTTCCTAACCGCAACCCCAGCACGTGACATCACCGTCTCCCGCGCGCCTTCTGGACTCCCTCCTCTCCTTCGCGCCATTTCCAAGCTGCATCCAGGGCAGTTCTTCGACGACGCCGACCTAGGGTCCAAGTATTCCATGAATCTCTTGTCCTCTCCTTGGATTCCCTTTTTCTTTTACTGGTTCCTAGGGTTTGGTGTCCTCCCTAGCCACCGGCTGGAGGCCATGGACGTCGGTGGCCACGACAGCAGCAGGCACAACAGCTTGCGGCCGCCTGAGATGTGAAGGCGGCAGGCTAGGAGAAGGCGGCCAACAGGGAACTACGGCAGACAACACCGGCGGCGGCGTCGTAGGCCGGTTTCACACGATCGTGGGAAAATGAATGCGGAAAAAAATTCTCGTGGGGCCAAATTTTATTTATTGCAAGTGAAATATGGGAAACTCTTGGAGATGGTTTTATGTTTTCCTTCCAATATCTTTTTGAGAGTTGGAAATAGAGTTTTGGGAGGAAAATATGGGGGAACTGTTGGAGATGCTTTGTCAAAAAAAGCTAACACCCTTTCAATTTTGAATACCCAAGCCTTGGGTCCGCAATTGATGGCACCGAGAGGTGGACGCGCAGCAGCTAGTTCCGGTTCTGAGGATGAGGAAGAGGAGGCCAGATTCTCCAGGAGCTACTTCCTGGCCAAGGAGAAGGAGCCATCCGGGAAGAAGCATTCCTGTGCCGCCGCGAGCAAGCTCTCTGACCTCAACCTCGTCGACGAGCAGGTATAATGTCGTCCCATCCCTCACTCGCGGACTAGATCCTCGCCTCTACCGGCACGAATTGTGACGGAACCACCCAAATTATAAGAGATCAAGTGCTAATGTAGCTGACTTAACTACCATTTAAAACACTTGAGCCCATATAATCCCGGTAGTCCGGAAATCTCGAAGGATTTCTTACATCAACTCAGGATCGCGTACATTCAGGGATACACATTCGAGTGAGTCACAGATCAACCGAAAAATACTTAAAGTACGAAATAAAGTTATTACAACACTTTGTTCCAAATAAAAGTAGTACTTACGCCACTACACATGTGGCCAAATAAAACAGAGTTTGAAGCGGAACTTGAAGTTTTCAAAAGACAGGGGTGCCCACAATGTCAGGTCCAACAACAGCAAAAGGTGAGCTTGTAGAAGACCTTGCCCAAGGCCTACTCATCTTCTCCGTAGAAAGAATAAAGACAGTGCTTACAATAGCCGATGTATACTTGGCCATCTGCAACAACGGGATAAACCCTGAGTACGGGAATGTACTCAACTAGACTTACCCGTCTAACTGAAAATAAAGACTCCAAGGATATGCACGGCTGTATCTGGAGTTGGGTAAGCTTTACTTTGCGGAAATGCTTAACTTAAGGAGTTCACTTTAATGATGCGATGAGCAGTCATATTTTATCCTACTAATTATTTCTAGGTTATTGCATCTATACTAGAGCACACACTTGATTCTACTCAAACAATATAATAACATATATCCAGTTCCTTCATCAACATTTTAGTAAAACCATTAAGATGTCACATGGAGTTGTACCGTGGTGAAGCTCAGCATAATCCCCCATATCCAGTGGGGGGCGGCAATTCGAATCGATATACACCAGCTGGTCAGATTACCTTTAACACACGCCCATACTTTACCCCGTCGGGTCAGCATTAGGTTACCGCTCAACAAAGTCCAGGTGGTAATCGACGCGGGCTCGCATGGGTCCACCCCAATTGTAGAAAATAGATGGCCACCACGGGGCAGATCATGCCTACAGTCTAGAGGGTGCTCACAGCTGAGCGAGCTCCGGCCCGGACAGTGTTTACTCGGCTTCGGGGTCGACACTCTCGACGGCCCCTATGTGAAAGGGCGCATTCAAAGATGTAAGAGGGCCACCATCGTGTACAAACCTACACGATCCAACGGACGGACTGCCCCCAAGTCTTGACCACTTCGTGCACTTGCCTTCCAGTTGACCGTATTTCATTACTACCATAGGTTCTTTCCACGATAGCGAAATATAGCCAACCGTGATAGTATTACCCACGAGGGATAATACGAAACATAAAAAAAGGTAACCATTATTCTAAGCATGCTAAGCGGTTGCTTTTACTTTATTATTAGCAGGGTAACAAGGTAGGTAAAACAAGTATCAAGGATGGTAATGCATCAATTTGGGATTCAAAACAACTCCTATTACCTAATGCATCACAGTATAAAATACTCAAGCAGATTAATTGTAAAAACTGGGAGGCTTAAGAATGCTCCGGGCTTGCCTTGAGAAAAGGTGGAGGGTTGGTGGTCAGGGCACTCAGGAAGGTTAGTGTCGAGCTCTTGGTACTCCTCGTACAACTCATGTACCTCCTGGACTTCGGTCTCTGTGGGCTCCTGAGGTTCCTCCACGGATCCTAAATGATTGCAATGCATAGATAAATAACTGAAAGGTGCAGGGATGATGCTTGAACATGATTTAACACACAACAGAGATTCTAAGCATACCCCCAAGAAAACTACTACAAGGCTACTAAGGCTCGAGCTACTAGCTAGCAGGATACAACAGGCTATACTTATTCTAAACAGAAACTAGCAACAAGACTTTACTAACTCTAGATAAAAACACACAAGCAAGGCATACCACTGAAAACAGAATATGAAACCATTTCGGGAACAGGCTCGAGGCATGTCGAGGCACTCGAGGCAACTGACGGGCGCGACCCTCGATTACTCGAGGTCCAGTGACTGTCGATCGAAAACAGAGAACGGTGCGGATCGACGTTTTCTCGCCGATGGTGAAGTCTTCAGCGGTAGGATTGGCTGTGCTAGGCTCGGGATGACTTAAGCGCATCCACTGGTGGTGTTGGTTGAACTGGCGCGACCGTGAAGAGGGGTCGACGGTGTGCAGTGGCGGTGCAACACGGCGGCGTGACGCGGCGAAGTGATCACCGGCAAAGCGAAGCTCGGCGCTGGGGTGCGTGAGCATCGAGGTGAGGTGGCGAGCGCGGCTCGAGGGCTAACTGAGCTAGAAAGGCTCTGTGGAAACCGGTCCACGTGCAAGCTCCGCGGCGGCGACAATGGCGCACGGCCAACGGTGCTGTGACGACATGGTCGAACTGAAGCTAGGGGAACGGTGTTTTCACCTCGGTTAACTTCGGCGAAGCTTCCACGAAGATGGAGGCGTCGGAGACGAGACGGTGAACTGCGAACGCTGGTTGATCAGTGCGGTGGCGACGCGGAGTCGAAGAACGGCGAAAGGCGTTCCGGTGACTGGAGTCTGCGGCTGATGAAGAAAAGGTGGGCAGCGTGTGTGCGGATGTGTGCAAACGAGTGCGGGAGGTGGTGGAGGTATAGGCGCTCCTCTTTGCTTGGTCATGGCCGACCGACGCTGCTAGAGGGGACGTGACGCGATGGCGCGGCGCTGGCAGCGGCGCTGGCGTGCTTGCGGCGACGAAACAGAGCGGGACTTGGTCGGCGCGCCGTTAGCGCGGATTCGCGCTTATCTGCGAAAGAGACAAGGCGGGGCGCTGATCGGACGCGGCACTGCGGCGACGTTATTGCGAAACGACGGCGCGGCGCGTGGCAGGGCGGCTGGCAGGTCTGCGGCGGCGAAAAGCAAAGCCGACTTGGTCCTAGCGCCGTTAACTCGGATTCGAGTGAGACAACGTGATTGGAGACAGCGATGTCGGCGCAGAGCCGAAGCGGCGGCGATGGCGTGTTCCACTTCCGCGGTCAGGCATCGGCGGCCACGCGGCGGATGACTCCGACGTACGGCTCAGCTGCGGTCGGGTGAGTGCGCGCGAGCGTGCGCGACACGTGCGTGCGGTCGAGCGCACGGGAGAGGGTCGATATCGAGGGTAGGGTCGATCGGCTTGATCGGGCCTCCGACTCGGTCGAGCCTTTCGTGTGGGGTCATTCGCTCAAGCCTTTGTCCGTCATCGAGGGTAAACTCGAGGGGTAGAGGTCGATGGCGAGGCGGCGTCAATCGACTGGCTGATCGAGCCTCGGGTTCGGTCGAGCCTCTGGCCTAGGGTCGTTCGCTCAGACCCTCAGTCCGTCATTGAGCCTATCGAGCGGTGGGGTCGAGATCGAGGGGTGGCACTCAGCCTGTCTCGATTCTGATTCCCTTTTCCATTTTCTTGTATAAGACAAAACTAAGGAGGGTAACTAGACATAAACAAACCACACTTTTATTCTAAGCAAAGCAAGGTTTAACTAAACAGGTTAACACAAGATTAAGCACAAAACACCTATTCAATTCTAGTTTCAAAACATATAAACACACACAAGATGATAGCATATGCAAACATGAATGCAATGAGATGATGTGCTTGGTGGCTAATGATGATCCTAATGCAAGCTTGACACAGGGTGTCACACGAATCCATGGGTATGATTGGCCAATTTGAGATATATTGATTCTCTGTAGTGTTGCGTGCATCCCTTGCAGAGATCCCTCCGAAGCACAAGGAAGGGGTGGAGGCTCTGACTAGAAGCTACAAGAAAGGCCAGTAGAAATGGGCGATTTCTACTGGCGGTTGCATGTGAACCGCCTGTAGAAATCGATTTCTACAAGCGATTTTCTTAAGCAACTGCCTGTAGAAATGTTTGTCCAGAAATCGATTTTTAAAAACCGAAAAAAAGATTTAAATTATGGGACAAGCCCAAAATGAATCCGCCCGCCCGTCTCCGTCGAAGTCGCAAGTCGCCCATTTTTTCCGCGTAAACTGAGTACCCTTTATAGCAATCAGCCCAAAAACAAATGTTCATACCCCTTTGTCAACCCACCTGACCTGAAGGCCCAACAACCCAATTTCTTCCTTACCGCAACCCCAGCACGTGACATCGCCGTCTCCCACGCGCCTTTTGGACTCCCTCCTCTCCTTCGCGCCATTTCCCAGCTGCATCCAGGGCAGTTCTTCGACGACGCCTACATAGGGTCCAGGTATGCAATGACTCTCTCGTCCTCTCCACGGATTCCCTTTTTCTTTTATTGGTTCCTAGGGTTTCGTGTCTTCCCTAGTCACCGCCTGGAGGCCATGGCCGTTGGTGGCCACGGCAGCAGCAGGCACACCAACTTCTAGCCGCCTGAGATGAGAAGGCGGCAGGCTAGGAGAAGACGGCCAGCAAGGAACTACGGCGGACAACACCGGCGGCGGCGTCGTAGGCCGGTTTCACATGATCGTGGGAAAAAGAATGCGGAAAAAATTCTCGTGGGGCCAAATTTTATTTATTGCAAGTGAAATATGGGAAACTCTTGGAGATGGTTTTAAGTTTTCCTCCCAATATCTTTTTGAGAGTTGGAAATAGAGTTTTGGGAGGAAAAGATGGGGGAATTGATGGAGATGCTTTGTCGAAAAAAATTGACACCCTTTCAATTTTGAATAACCAAGCCTAGGGTCCGCAACTGATGGCACCGAGAGGTGGACGCGCAGCAGCTAGTTCCGGTTCTGAGGATTAGGAAGAGGAGGCCGGATTCTCCAGGAGCTACTTCCTGGCCATCT